>CM038146.1:29102209-29702209 GCA_021437245.1 Aegilops speltoides | reverse complement strand
GTTGATCCTTCATGTACCGAATTGGGCCTCTACAATATGTTTGTTATGCTAGCACTAGTAGAAAACCACCCATTAGTCCCGGTTCGTAAGGGCCTTTAGTCCCGGTTCACGAACCGGGACTAATGGGTCGTTACTAATACCTCAACCCATTAGTCCCGGTTCAAACACTAACCGGGACCAATGTCAACTCCACGTGGCCCTGTGCACCGAGCCCAGTCAGAGGGCCTTTGGTCCCGGTTGGTGGCTCCAACTGGGACCAAAAGTCATTTTTTTACAAAAGTGGCTGCTTTAGGGTTTTGGGGTTTATTTTAGGTTGTTATTATAGATAGCTAATAGAGAGAAGTGTCTCTCTTATCTTCGCCCTTGGTTTATCAACGCTGCTGCTATGTTCATTGCACCCACAGATATGACATGGCTCATGCATGCTTTGCATCATACATCATCATATATATGTATATAATAAAGTCCTACTAATCATGCATCATCATACTACTTCTACTGGTTATTAATAATAAGTCATACGATCATCATCCTCATATATAGTCATCGAACCCAACCCTACATAATTGTTCTTAGCACATGATCATCAGTACCAGGTATAGGACCTAAACACCCTTAAGGTAAAATAGCATAAAACAATATAGACCCTGACTCTCCATTATGAAGAATGGCGATCATCCTGTCTCCAATTCTTGCCTTTCGCTGCTTATTGCTTCCAAGAAGCTCCTTACGACTGTCCATACATTTTTTCCATTCTTTGATTGTTATGTCTCCACTTCTTTTAGAAACCCGGTATGGACAGTTGAGATTCGTAGGACGACCTGGTAGTATGTTCAAAACATGAAGGCTACCACGCGTATACATCAGATGAGGCACACAATCATTCGGGATTATCTGTTGAAAAACATAGTAATAACTTAGTTAGCAATGATGTACTAGTTTTAGAAGTGTGCAAAAGATGCACAGATGTTATAATAGTAAAAAATAATCTTACCAAGGTATCTCCATGGTAGTTACCGTAGTTCAACACGTGCACTAGTGGCACGTATTGACCATAATGTTGAGGAGTTTGATTGTAGATATTGTAATTCTCAAGATCTCTACAAAATCCGACCAGATGTCGTTTCTCCTGATTAGTTAATTCGGAGCCTTCGGTGTAGTACGTTCTGTCTACCATCTTCCGCACATTCTTTGAAGAATGAAAATAAGCTGTCAATGGAGATAAGTTGTCAACTATATATTTTGAAATAAACAATATAAATTACTTAATAACTATGTTTAGCCCACATGAGGGAAGAACTGGAGGTGTATCCACAAAGACCCAAATCGAAGGTGTCTCTTGCTCGATTGTAGGATCACCAAGATCCATGGTGACAATCATACCCTCATCAAGACCATACATCTTCCAAAATGCATCCCAATTTTTGCAACCAAAATGGGTTACACTCTGAGCATTGTACAACTTTACTTGAAAATCCACACCATGTTCGGTACTTAGGATAATTTTTTTGGTTTCGAAATTTTCATGGTCTTCAAAATCCATCCTCTCCAAGACATAGCGTCTTGCAAAGCATGGGATAAGCTAGTCGAATTGGAAAAGATGAAAATACACGTTAAAATAGTTGAAGTCGTGCTTAATTACGAAAAAAAACTATTGTAAATGCTATGCATGCCGTATGAACATCGCAAGTCTCCTCGAGCTTAATCTGAAGCGCCGATCTTCCTCCAGCTCAATGAATCATCGCACATACCTCGGTCGTCGTGGCACCAATCGCACTCCCGAGGCGATTTTCGTGCGTCGATGAGTACGACATTTTCGGCCTACGTTCATAATTCAAATATTAAACTAGATCATTATTATAAATCACGGGTTGACTATCGATGATCGATGTACGTACGTAGCTCCTCTTTCATTCCCGAATGCATTATTATACCAAATTGTCTAGCACACATGAATGAAGGAGAACTTATCCAATATGAGCATTCAATAAGCAAAACCGAATCACAAAATAAAGTATAGTATTCAAATTAGCATGCATTCAATAATTATAAGCAAAAGTACATCATCTCTTGATGTCCGTACATCATCGAATATTATCACTAATACAACTAGAACCGTAGCGCCCGACGGGTATCGACGCGGGCGGTGGACACCCAAAGATAAGGAACCATCACAGGATCATAGCTCGGTGAGATCCTCAAGAACCTGTCGGTATTGTCGAACCTCCTCCAATGCAACCATGTAGCGACGGACGTGCTCGTCCTCCTCGCTGACACGGTGACGTACCACCTCCGCGGTGACCGGATGCCTCGCCACCGTCACTGGCCCACGCGACCGCCACCAAACAAGGATCGGGTCAACAACGGGCTGCCTCCTCACCAACCTACGTCCCCCGAAAGGTAGCACCTCAAAATACCAACCCGCGGAGCCAGGTCCGAACATGACCTCGATCAAGCAGGCCTCCACCGCCCGAGTCGGCGATTTACGAGGATGCGGGATAGGCATCGCCGACGTTGACGCGGGAACTATTTCTATATATAGTTAAATAAAAGTAGTCTTATTAATATAAAAAAAATCTAACATAAAAAAACTAACATAAAAAATCTTTTTACAGAAAAAAAATCTAACATAATATTATACATATCTAAATTACTACACATCTAGTCTAACATAAAGATCTAAATTACCCAATATGAACAAATCTAACAGAAAAAAATCTAACATAAAAAACTAACATAAAAAATCTTTTTACAGAAAAAAAATCTAACATAATATAATACATATCTAAATTACTACACATCTAATCTAACATAAAGATCTAAATTACACAATATGAACAAATCTAACAGAAAAAAATCTAACATAAAAAATCTTTTTACAGAAAAAAACTAACATAATATAATACATATCTAAATTACTACACATCTAATCTAACATAAAGATCTAAATTACACAATATGAACAAATCTAACAGAAAAAATCTAACATAAAAAACTAACATAAAAAAATCTTTTACAGAAAAAAATCTAACATAATTTGAACAAATTAATTACACAATCTACATTAACTACACATCTAAATTACTACACATCTAATCTAACAAAAAAATCTATGAACTACAAAAAATCTAAAACAAATCTAACAAAATTAAAAAGAGGCTCATTTGCCCGCGACGGGCGACGACGACGGCGTGGGCGGGCGGGCGGCGAGGGGCGCTGGGCAGCCGGGCGACGGGCTGGCGGCGGCAAGCGGCGGGCGGCGGGCGACACGCGGGCGGGCGAATGCGGGCGGGCGGGCGGGCGGCGCGGCGGGCGGCGGCGGGCGAGCGGTAGCGGGGCGGCGGCGCGGCGGCGGGCGGGCGGCGGCGCAGCGTCGGGAGGAGGAGAGGCCGGAGAGATCGAAGTCGTGAGAGGAGGACGCTAAGTGTTGTATATATAGCAAGGGCATTGGTCCCGGTTCGAGGCACAAACCGGGACCAATGCCTCCCTTAGTCTCGGTTGATGCCACCAACCGGGACCAAAGGCCTCTTTTCAGCAGCCCAAAGGGCGGGAAACGAAGACCTTTGGTCCCGGTTGGTGGCTCCAACCGCGACAAAAGGATGGTATTGGTCCCGGTTGGTGCCTCCAACCGGGACCAAAGAGGGGCATTGGTACCGGTTGGTGCCACCAACCGGGACCAATGGACCCGTCTAACTGCTTTTTTTTATCTTCTGCAGCTGTTTTTTTGTTGATTCTTCCAGCAGCTTTCGTTTTAGTCCCACCTCGCCAAGCGAGAGGCACTCGCAGCTGTTTATAAGCCCTGAGTGTAGATACAATGACGAAGAGGCTCAATGCTCCTGCACGTTGGTTAGCTTCAAGCCTTGCGGAATACGGTAGACTTCACAGAGCTATGTGCAGTGCAGTTGACACTATTCCGAAAGGCTTGAAGCAAATTAACGAGCATTGCGACTCTTTTATATTTTTAATGACTTATTACAACTCAGAAAAAAAAGAAAAAAAATAAATGTAGCAGAAAAGAAACAAATATATAAAAAAACCACTCAAAAATAAATAGAAGAAAAAATATAACAGAAAAGAAAAAATATATAGAAAACTACTCAGAAATGAATAGAAGCAAAAAATAGTTGTGATTAACTGTACTAAAAAAGGAGCATATATGCTTATTTTTAATGGCTTATTACAACACAGAAATAAAAAGAAAAAATAATATAGCAGAAAAGAAAAAACTATATAAAAACTACTCAGAAATGAATAGAAGCAAAAATAGTTGTGATTAACTATACTAAAAAGGAGCATATATGCTTATTTTTAATGGCTTATTACAACTCAAAAATAAAAATAAAAAATAATATAGCAGAAAAAAATATTATATAAAAAACTACTCAGAAATGAATAGAAGCAAAAAATAGTTGTGATTAACTGTACTAAAAAAGGAGCATATATGCTTATTTTTAATGGCTTATTACAACTCAGAAATAAAAAGAAAAAAATAAATATAGCAGAAAAAGAAAAAAAACTACTCAGAAATGAGTACAGATGCGCTTATAGAGGAAATTCAACTTAAATTCATAACGAATTTCAAGAAAAATCCGCATGAATTTATGCTAAATTACCTATATAAGCGCATCAATTTTCATTATCGGAGGAGCTCAATGAGGTAGAGAGGGAGGGGCTTATAAACCAGTCCTGTTCCCCTTCGGTTGGCGAGTTGGGACTAAACTCTGGTCGCAACGGGTACCAACCATTTAGTCCCGGTTGATGGCTCGAACCGGGACTAATGGAGGCCTATTGGTCCCGGTTCATGCCACCAACCGGGACCAATGGTGGTGGGCCAGGAGTGCGGCCCATTGGTCCCGGTTCTGGTTTGAACCGGGACTAATGGGCTGGGCCGGCCTGGACCATTGGCCCGTTTTCTACTAGTATAGGTTGTTTTTTCCCAAATAAGACCGTGAGGTCTTACAGTCTTATTTATGTCAAACATTTTGTTTTAAAACCAATTTCCTTGGTCTTACTGAGGAAATTGGTTATCAAGTAATCATTTGCTTAAATTCATCTATTTCTGTTGTGATGGTTTTGATGCTCATTACAGAAGTTAGTTTCTAAAGTGCTTTTTGTTGGAGTAGCGAGTTGGAATTATAAAATTTGCTAGAGAGGAGGTACCAAGTTAAAGTCCTAACTTTTAAACTTGTTCGAAAACTATGAAAATAGCAATGCAGCTAAATGGTTCACAAGACAGATTTAAGTGAGAGCATGTATTTTGGAGATTCGGCAGGTGGACACTGCGGAAAAATCAACTAGCATGTTCTGTACATTTCTCAAACATAAAGTGCAAACCATTATGTAGTTTGTGTGCCATACGACCAATGTTTGTTTTCGAGTGCTTTTCCACCGCAATATAAGAAGAGAAAAAAAAATCATAATTGAGATAAATGGAAATGGTACCCACAACAGCTAGTAATGAAGTTAGCTACGTGATTGATCTAACCTACTCCCCCCATTCCCTTATATAAGGCCACAAACTCATATTACAGGTACCAAGATAAAATTTAATGACTGCTTTGCAAGTCAACATTTCTTTTTGTTAACCGGGATCATTAATACGCCACAAGCATGCAACGAATGAATGCGAAGGAAGTAGCTAAGTGTCATTATGACTACATGCATGTAAGTATTAAAAAGTTGCTACTACAAGAAAACATCATTAATTTATGCCTCGGTTACTGTTGGTGGCCTTGTAGTGATGCAAAATGTATTTTTGATAGTGGCTCTTGTATAAGGGAATGGAGGGAGTAACTACTGCTCCCTCCGTCCCAAAATATAAGACGTTTTTTGACACTCCACTAGTGTAAAAAAACATCTTACATTATGGGATGGAGGGAGTAGCCCAGTACTAGTACTAGGCATTTGAATGCACCACACCAAGTATATAAGAGGACTCACGGCAATATACATCTCAAATTATTGATTCATCATTGAGAAATTTATCTTCCTGGCTGCATCTTTTTTTGGGCCAAAACGGCAATATACGTCTCAAAAGCATTCACTGGAAAAAGCCAACTATGCGGCATAAAATGTTCTCTCTATGTTTCTTTTCAAGGGTGAAACATTTTGATGCTCTAGGCATGGGAGGTATGGGGAAAGAAATAATCACTCCTGTTGAGTTATGATCCAAATTCATATAAAGGTTCTGACGAAGTGGAGCGGATGTCTGTAGCCGGGAGTCCTTGGCCCTCCGCAATACATATCAGTTTCAGCCTAGGTCACCACTGCTATATATACCTATTGTAAGCCGCCAGATGGGATATGGTCATCCATGTAAATCCCCGATGTTGTGACCTCTCCCAATATAGTGAAGTTTCTCTACCTGTTGACCATGGTTTTTAACACTTATCATTGGATGGGTTTTTCTACGTGTGTTCATTGGATCTTCCTCGTTCCTATTGCATATCATGTTTATAACAACTTCTAGCACCGAAGTTTTTTTCGAACATCATCGGAAGGACTTATGCTCGGAGTACATGTCCACCTCCTAGCACAACATGCCGTACATGTTTTCAGCTCCTAGTGATGCATCGGCAACTTCTAGAATGACAAGCGATCTGCAAGATGCAACTACCCGATTATCTTGTGGACCATATGTGGAATCATACTAGAAATAATTAGATCTGTGATGTGGTATAAATTTAAGTTTGTACTATGCACTTCCAAAAATATTTAACTGGTTCAGTGGTTCAGTGGAGGTCTTATTGACCTCTGACCCTGTTGACCAGCTGGCGTGGTGCTTTGACCACCGCCATGTAGACAGTATATTTTGGTCAGTGTGATCTAAAATTTATAAGTACATTTTCTCATGAATATTAATAAGTCATTACGTTTTCACATGCCAGTTGTAAGGTTGCTTCTGTCTACCCGTCCAATCCTTTTCTTCAACTCTGTTCTTCAGAAGACAGAACCATGTCCAACTGTAAGTTCTTTCAGTTATCTTGTTGACGCCAACTCTATATTACTTCCGCTTGACGACTTGTACACGTGCCTGTGGAAAACTGTGATCAGAAAGGTGACCCAAATTTAGGAAGAATTTCAGGAGTAGGAACTTTTTTTTGATCAAAGAAGGGCTTCCCCCCTCCGATTTCCATTAAGGGAAACAGAAAGCAGAGCTACAGAATCCAGTTCAAGGTCGACATGACCAAGTTCAGACGCCACAGGATAAAATAAAGCTAAAGCTACAGACCTAGGATAGAAAGACGGGGTGGAGGCCCCTTAAACCAACATCCAGACTTGCTCTCCTCCCACCAAGATGCAAAAAGAGCAGACAAGCCCAAGCTAAAGTCATTACAAAAGCGGCAAGAACGCTCACCGGCCAATAATACAGAAGCTAGATAGAAGACGGCAGCGCGGGAACAAGGAGGATCATCCAGGAGTAGGAACTAAACTTGTCTGTTTTTAGCTGGACGTCTGTTTATTCTCCCCTCTGCCAAACAGAGGCGCCATACATGGCACAATACATACATGAAAAACGTGGCATTGCAGTTGTAGAGCTACAGTTTTACGTTTCGAAGCTTAACTCTTTTCGGTGCAGCTTCTTGGCAGAGTTAGCTACTATCTCATTTCTCCATCATAGCAAAACTGAAAAAAAATTGCACATCATATAGGGCAGGAGGACGATACAGACTATTAACGAGTTCTTTATTTTATTTCTTTTTTTTTGGGGGGGTTAACAAGCTCTTTGAAGATATTCACGTTAATATTTTTTGTACCCAATAATATAAGTCATTTTTTCCCCATGAGTACATGTATAGAATGACTTAATCGGGAGGTTCTAGATAAATTGTGAATGGTCGTTGGGTGGATGGAACCATGTCTCGCATGGCAACTGGGATTTGCAAGGAAACTAACCAAACACAGGGTTCCATCTGTGAGCCTTGTGTGCTTTGCGAATACCAAGAGCTAAATAGTGTAGTAAACAACATGGCTCTCCTTCCCGGTGCCTCTGGTTTCCAAATTGATTTTTCCACATGATGTTCTTTCTTCTGGCCCTCGTCGCTCCCCGCCTCTATCTTTGATGCCTTTATCCATCTGATACCTATCAAAAAGTATGTATTGACTAGATGTTGGATTGATTCTACTTGGTACAAGATGGAGTTGGAGATATATATAGATGATCCATGTGTAATGACGGCAAACTTCATATCTTCACTATTATGGTTGAACGTTGTGGTCCAGTAAAGGATATGACAAAAGGTTGTTGGCTTGAGTTAGCATGCTAGTTGAATGGCCTTACAAGTCTTTTTCTAGCCAGGACAGCGTAGGCCTGGGATACGAGGGATGATAGCACATTTTGCACCACTGCTGGACGAGTACTTTTAAGATGCTTAACTTATATCTTTAGTGGTACTGACTCCTTCAAGATACAAACTTAATGCATTTTCTACTATTTACATTCGTCAATGTCTCACTTTCAAAGTGCTTTCACTTTGTACTTGTATTCCCTTTGTCCCAAAATACCATGCATTTTTTTTTGGAAAAGGAGGCAAAACCCCCGGCCTTTGCATCAATCGATGCATGCAGCCATCTTATTAAAAAATAGAGTATCAAAGTCTTAGGGTCACAAGTGGCCCATAATCCAAGTGCAAAACGAAAGAAAACATAAAAAAGTTGCCACATCCGGTGGAACAAAGTAGGCTACTATGCCTATTATCCGCTCGCCATCCAAATCGGCTGAAGATAGCCCGTGCTACCGTCTCCGGACGGTTGCACTGGATAACCAAAATCTTCCTCGAATCCACATGAGTGCGTAATGACCATATACGGATCCACGATGTAACTCTGTAGATAAGCTGCAAAAAAATCGTGAAGTTTGCCCCATTAAAAATCAAATCATTTCTAGTATTCCATATCGCCCAAAGTAGTGCACATATCCCTATCCGATTTTTTTTGATGTATATAAGTCCACTCCATTGAGCCAAGTCTTGAATAACGTGTTTATGCTCGTTGGGGATGTACGCTAAAAGCTATATGAATTGAACGCCATAATAATTTTGATAGTCGAGAAAGAGGTGTTTAGCGGTTTTATTTCTTTCACTCTTGCTCGAGCCGGATGATGATAAATTCTCATGTCCGGTTCCTTTGGGGGATTTATCCTAAAGAGTCCACCTATCCCAATAACAAAGAAACCAGACTTAAATGATCATGAATTATGAGCTAAAATTGCTAAAGGGATGGGACATAATTATTACGTGGAATCCGCATGGCCCAATGATCTTTATAATTTTTCCAGTAGTAATTCTAGGTAGTATTGCATGTAATGCTGAACCGGTAGATCCTTTTGCAAGTCCTCTGAAAATATTACCCGAGTGGTACTTATTTCCCGTGTTTCAAATAAAAAAAATTCTTCGGGTGCTCAAAAACTTCTTATAATAATTGGTGATGTACAGTTTGAGGTTCGCGTGCCCTATAATTGCACCCTCATCTTGTTCAACTTGAATAATTATCTTTTTTCTATGTTTCCCATTAGCTATCAGATGAAAGAATTGGGTATTATCATCCCCATGGACGATCTTAGATACCTTCGCTCTAAGTGCCCATTTCATCCCCTCCTCTCGCAGAAGAGCTTGTAACTTCTTCTCCGCCTCATTCTTAATATTCCGGTCGGACATTTACCTCCAAGGGGTCGGTCCGGTGGGATCCTACTCTGGGTGAAGTGCGATTCCTTAGAAGTCTTGAATGTGGTTTACAAAGATTTTACCGTCAAGTTTCGCGTACGGTCCAAAGTTGATGGGTTCAGATGGGCTTTGGTGGCCAATATAGTGCGGCCCAGCGAGAGCTTAAACCAGATTACCTTGCATTTGGTGAGGATTTGTGGTGATTAAAGGCTTCCCATTTTAGTGTGAGTAGACTTCAATATATTAGAATACAAGACGAAAAAAATAATTACAATTTCGACAGGAGATGTTCATTCATGTTTAATATGATCATTCAAAGCTTTGATTTGAGGGAGATTGACCTCACTGGGACACAATTCGCATGAGCTAGTTCTTTACATGTACCTACTTATGAGAAATTGGACCGGGTTCTCACTAGTGTTGAGTGGAACATAAATTTTCTCTGGTAACGGTTCACGCCCTATAGAGAGCTACTTCTGATCATACTCCATTGTTGGTCGATTCTGGGGAAGCGACACATGTGGGAAATAGAAATAATTTCTCTTTCGAATTAGGATGGTTCGAGAGGGAAGGCTTCCTTGATCTCATTGCAGCCGAATGGGCCAAGGAGTCGGGTGGAGTTTCAAATATTGATAGATGGCAAAATAAAAGTAGACATTTGCGCCAGTTCTTGAGAGGATGGGCCAAGAATCAAAGTGGTTGATATAAAGTCGAAAAGGAGAGACTAATACTAATACAACGCTTGTTAGTTTTTTATTTACATTTCTCCCATAGTATACCATGTACTGGGATATGAAGTGCAACAACACAACACTTGTAGGAGCAATTATGGCAAACAAATTCACGAGCCAATGGATGAAGCCAAAATTACCCCTCTTAGTACCTGCTTGGTATGCGAGTTTGAAATAATGAGCTATACTTTGGGCAGGGAGGAGTATAAAGAATAGCAAAACTATGTTTAACCTTACACCATTTATTGGAAAAAAGATGATATTATTTTTGCATTGCCAAATCCATACACTTGTGCACAATTCATGGTTAGAGCTAATATGCCGCACATGCATGACTGTACAAGCATTATTTTTCCCAGAAGAACCCTAATAAACATACTAGCCAAGAAAATTTATCTTCAAGAGTTCAAAGAATCTTATATCTCATTTCTTGAGATTCAATTGTTTTATTCGTTTGAAATGTTGATCTTTAGATGCTGGATGAAGAAACAATAGGCCCGATCCGTTCCAGTTTATTTCCCGAATCCTCTGAGCTAAACAAAATTTCATGAGTCATTTCCTTCCTTTGAACCCTTTAAATAAATTAATCAATTATATATCATGAGTTTGGGACATGGAAACAAAGTATAGTTTGAGCACGCAGACATGGAATAACTAATCTAAATGTGTTTGTATTACTATTGAGATATTCCACAAAGAAAGGAGAAACATATTCTCTCTCATTTGAATCAAATTGCATAGATAGTTCATTCCTACGGTTCCGTCTATCACAAGGAAAACATCAAGAACCTGCAATGCAAAATGCAAGTCCATAATGTGATAAATGAACGGTACGTCTGAATAAAAAAGAGTTATCTAACAATAAATTGGAGATAGTATTTTAGTTGTGCATAAAAATAAGCTCCCATGGTTATACCTAAGGAAAACTTAGAGGGGAGGGATCATGGGAGAAGGGGTTAGGACACTACCAGAGTCATCGTGTTTGCCTTTGCCTGCATTGAGCCACTGATATCACTAGAAGCAGCCACAAGAGGAGGGGTCCCAATGAACATCATTGTCGCCCCGCACTGCCATGGGCCTTCAACATCCTCTGATGCTGCCACGGGTGGAGGGGTTCCCATGAGGCGTGGCCATCACCTCGCACGCCAAATCATGGTAACATAACATCACCACAAGAGAGTGGATTTTCTACCATGCACGGGACCTCCCGTGCATGCATGCACATTTTTTTAATTTTTTCTGTGGGTCCATTGACATCATTTATAGTGTTCTCTCCATCCCCTAACATGTGTTATTCTCTAGTCATTAAGTTTCATTCAAACAAATAGATGCCTAGTACTATATTTTAAAATAAAAATTTGTTTTACTTTCTATTTACACAAATGTGTTTTTTCGGCAAGATCTTTAAAACAAGACCAATATTGAATATGTTTTTTGAAATTAAATTTTTTTGACAACTAAATCACTGGGCTTCAAACTTGTTTCATGGAAATTTGCTAATTCCATGGGAAAAGTTCTATAATGTTCCTGGTGACGTGGACTTTGAAAAAAAAACATTCTTGAATATATTTTGACAAGATTCGAAATTTAAGTCTTCAAACATGATAAACATTATGAAACTATTAACCCCAAAGAAGATTATGAAACATTATGCAACCAGCAACGACTTGTTTTTTTGTGAGTGACTGGTTGGTATGCCCACATTGATGGTGTACGGCAGATGGATTGAGCAATAATAATAAAGTATGCATGCATGAAGGTGAATCTCCAACAAAATCAACGGCCAGCACATGCACGGGATATCCCGTGCATGGTAGATATGCTTTTCTCCACAAGAAGAGGGCCTTGTCATTTTCACCTAATGTTGCCATGGCTGGGGTTCTTGTTTTGCCGCTGTAGAGTGTAGTGAATGAAATGGCAAGGAGGAGAGAAGAGGATGGGCATAATCAGCAAAGAGGATAGAAGGCCATGGTGACATGGTCGCATAGCTAGGCATGGGTGAGGGGTCGAGTGAAGGGAGAAGCAGTGGGGGTGCTGGTGGCGGTCCACCCACTAGATCAGGTGAGCGAGAAGGACTGGCCTCTCTTTCTTCTCCAGTGGCTTCCTAGCCGTAAGCTACCGCCATATCTTGCTCCGGACGTCCACGTCCTCATCGGGCTCAGGGCGGTCGTTGTGCTGGTCGCCAGGCTACTACCAGAGAGGTACGACTACAGGCAGGCCCGTATGGGACACATGTGCAGCATGTTCAACTGCACAGGGCCCCCAAGTGACCAGGGGCCCCAATTTTTTCTGTGCACTATTTTTTTTGAACACCTATGCAAATATGCTTCTTATTTAATGACCAATCAATGCAATTTTTTTAATACAGAGTACTACTAGTATTCCTTAGGAACATGCACGGTAATAGCTCCCAGTACTCCATCTCACGCACGTCTCTCCTCCTTCCTATTCTCTTTTTCTGTAGTCTCTTTCACTTCCAGCGACCCATGCAAATCCCTTGCTCCATAGCACGGCTCCTTGCTTAATTCCTTTGCGGTTTCTCTGAAATAAACATCTATTTATGCTCCACCCTCAATCCAACATCTATTTATTAGGTGTCTCCTCTGCTTATAAGATTTTGTTGCTACTTCTACCTACGCTGCCCGACTAGAGCTTTAACAAGAGTACCAGAACTCATAAAAAAAGTTCGTTTATATGTTTTATTTCTAACACATCATATACTAATGGAAACTACTCTACACACGACTGTTGAGAGACGATTCTTGGACGATGTCTTCTTTGAACGGTGTGGATTTGTAGAATAATGCCATCTAATGAGTGCTTTTGTCCATCGTGCATAAATCGTGTAGATAGTATCGTCTGTCTAGCACTGCTCTATACTAATCATTCGATCTAAAAAATGTGCTCTTGATATGTTTTTAGCAAAATAATCAAATGGCATTTTGGAGAAGATTGCTTATGAAAAACAAATTGAAGATTTTGTATCAAGGACTGCTAGAAGGATGCATGTTTATGCTAAATAATGTACTAATTTTGAGTTTTCAAAATTTGAGTATAATTTTTTGTTTTCCTAATTGCCAATGATTATATCTAGGGCCTAAATTTGGATGTTGAACAGGGCCCCCGTTTTCTCGGGTACGGCCCTGACTACAGGTACAGGCCAATGCTGACCAAAGGGAGTAGAGCAGGAACAGGGCCCGCAGTGGCAACATGATTGGGTGGCTATGACTACGGTGCGTGCGCGCACGCCTTCCCTGCCTCCGTAGCATGTTGCCTAAGCCTCGTCGACCTTGTTGCTAGACGACGCAGGAACGGTGACGCGCATAGCAGCTAGTACCGGTAGCCTCGGCCCGCGAGCGCAGACCGCGAAGTAGGCTTCACCGTGCCGGACGGGCGTCATCTTGCACCGGCACGAGCTTCATCTCCTTCCACGCGGGCGCCGCCGGGCCATGCCGGTCACGACATGCGAACTCTAATGGCACATCCCTGAAGGCCTCAACTCGTGGAGGCAGAAGTCGGCGCACCGCTCCACCCGCGTGGCCACAGTGTCTGCCGCGCCCTGCAAAGCGTCGACGAGCTCAGCACGCGCCAGGCCGAGGAGACGACCTTGCGGAGGTCAGGGTACCCAGGCTGCTCTTCTGGCTTTGCCGAACGCCGGCGCTCCCGACGACGACAACTGGAACAGATGGCCGACCAGACCTTTTTTTTGGACGACGATAACTGCAACACGTGTGGAATATTAGGGGGTATGTGTCGCACGCCCCATGTTCAGCTCAAGACCCCGAACCCCTCCAAGCTTCAGACGACTCTGCGGATGTTCTTCAATGATGCGGAATATGATCTTCTCATCTCGGTGGAGGACGATCTCCCCACCTCTCCCGCCGACTGCGATGATGGGTCCAACCCGGATGAGGACGCGGACCACGAGGGGGCAGGCGGCCACTAATCTGGTCGTGGTCGGCCTCGCCGTTCTCGCAGCCGGTCACCTGGCTCCGGGCGTTCTGATGATGACTCCGGGGCCACCACGACCCCTCCTCTCAGGCCGATGCTGCTCCTCCTCCCCCGCGCACCAAGCAGCTAGCCTTGGAGTCCCGCTCGGGTGGTTCGGGGGTGGAGGACGAGGACATAGAGGTGATCGCTGCTATGCTGGATGAGGCAGCTACCCTTCCCCCTGGCATCGTCCTCCCGGTCTTCATGGAGGCCTAGGTCTCCTCTTTGGACGGAGGGATCAGTGACATGAGCAGCATGGGGACGGACGTCCTGCCCGTGACCTCGCCGCGTCCTCCCTCTTCGGCCCCGGTGGTGGGACATCCCATCGGCGAGACTGCTCCTCCTACTGCCGCGCTTGCTCTGACGGTGTCAGAGCCATCCTCGGTGGTCGTAGCTCTGCCTACACTCATCCACGGCCAGGAGGCTCCCTCGCTCGGCCTCGACCCCGCTTCTTCGGCTCGGAAGAGCGCGCGACTTGGTTCGTCGTCACGCCCGGATGGGGCCTCGCTGAACACGGTGGAGAAGGTGGTGCGCCGTGCTGCTGCATGGAACCTTGATGCAGGTCCGTCTGTCCCCTCATCTCCTCTTTCTGATGATCTTGTTGATATTGTGGATAATTCCTTTTCCGCAAAGTTCCTTCCTAGCCGGAGCTACAGGGTACCTGCTATCTGGACCGTCCGGTTGCCTCGGGATAGGTGAAAATTAGAGCATCACGAGCACATGCAGCTGTTCGCTGAAGCGTCATTAGTAGGAGACGTCATGTCCAGGTAAACACCTAGGTCTGACGCACTAGTCCATAGGGGTCCATCCCTTTTCTTTTTCTGGCAGCACTGTTCCTCTCGTGGCCCTTGTTCGTGGGCAGTTCCTGCCACACGCGGTTATCGAGAGTAATCCAGCTGCTTCCAGCTCCCTCGAGCTACAGTAGTGGTGTGAACAGGGTGTAGCATGTGGACTGTGTTCCATCGTAATACGCAAGTAGTGTAGGCTCCCATCGGTCTAGCTTTTGAGAGAGACATCTTTGAGAATTGAACAGAGAGAGAGAGAGAACTTGTGGGAGGAAAATGACACTTTTTAAGAAAGTGAGAGATGAAGGAGCGAGAGAGAGAACTTTTGAGAGAAAAATCACACTTTTTAGGGCATCTCCAACGGTTGTAAGATAGGCGTTGGTAAATTTGCCACCTAGGACATAGTGATGATGTGGCATGTATTAAATGTGGAGAGAGAGCAAAGTTGTATGTAGATTAACCAACAACCTTTACACAAGCTCCAAGATGAAATAGAGAGCAACTACATTTATTGTCCCACCATCTATTGGATAGCTTACATACAACCCATTGGAGTAGTTGTATGATAGATTGTTGGTTGATGACATGGACATTTTACCAACAAGACTAACATACAACCTGTTGGAGATGCCCTTAAGAGTGTGCAACTGTTCAGTGTGTGAGAGGAAGTCTATTTTCCTAGGTGAGAGAGAGACTATGTCAGTCGCTGCATGGGTGGGAGAGACTACAGAGAAAAAAGTATTTATTAATTATGAGAGAGGACTAATGCACGTGGGAGAGAGACAAAGTGGTAACCACGGGCCTATTCGCGTCGATTGTGTGCAGAAGACACTCCATCGGGTCTTGTCTGACGGGCCAGGGACAGATATCCTTTCATCTCGTGACCAGCAGCTCGCCAGTGTATTAGCGTTAATTATTTTGACAGAGCTGCAGATTTTCAAAACTTACGCACATATCTCGAGCAACACTGTCTATCCTAGACGGCCTAGATACAGGGTACCAGGTAGCCTGGCCTACAGAAAATCGTGCTCTCCTTTTCAGCCCTTGCCGGGGTCCCCTTGGTCACCTCGCAAATGTGGCGGCTGACTCTGCTATTGTGTTTCATGGGGAGAAGGGCCCGGCTCTAGAGAAGATCGCGTCCTTCCAGGCCAAAGAGGTCCTGGAGGGCCGTCTTGCGGCCGCTCGGGCCCGTGAGACGGTAGCAGGTGACGAGGAGGCACCCCCGACTACTCGTCCGGTAGGCAGACGGGGCCATCCGGGTTTGGCCTGTGACGAGATTCGTGGTAGGACCCGTTCGCGCACGCTCAGCTGTGTCGTACACTGAGTGCCTCTATTACTGTTGGGTCCAGAGAGGATCCCCTAGACGAATATGAAGGAAATATGCCCTAGAGGCAATAATAAAGTTGTTATTTATATTTCCTTATATCATGATAAATGTTTATTATTCATGCTAGAATTGTATTAACCGGAAACGTAGTACATGTGTGAATACATAGACAAACAGAGTGTCACTAGTATGCCTCTACTCGACTAGCTCGTTGAATCAAAGATGGTTAAGTTTCCTAGCCATAGACATGAGTTGTAATTTGATTAATGGGATCACATCATTAGAGAATGATGTGATTGACTTGACCCATTCCGTTAGCTTAGCACTTGATCATTTAGTTTGTTGCTATTGCTTTCTTCATGACTTATACATGTTCCTATGACTATGAGATTATTTAACTCCAGAATACCGGAGGAACACTTAGTGTGCTATCAAACGTGACAACGTAACTGGGTCATTATAAAGATGCTCTACAAGTGTCTCCGATGGTGTTTTTTGAGTTGGCATAGATCGAGATTAATATTTGTCACTCCGAGTATCGGAGAGGTATCTCTGGGCCCTCTCGGTAATGCACATCACTATAAGCCTTGCAAGCAATGTGACTAATGAGTTAGTTGCAGGATGATGCATTATGAAACGAGTAAAGAGACTTGCCGGTAACGACATTGAACTAGGTATTGAGATACCGATGATCGAATCTCGGGCAAGTAACATACTGATGACGAAGAGAACAATGTATGTTGTTATGCGGTTTGAACGATAAAGATCTTCGCAGAATATGTACCAGCCAATATGAGCATCCAGGTTCCGCTATTGGTTATTGACCAGAGATGAGTCTCGGTCGTGTCTACATAGTTATCGAACCCGTAGGGTCCGCACGCTTAAAGTTCGGTGAGGATCGGTATTATGAGTTACTATGAGTTTATGTGTTTTGATGTACCGAAGGTTGTTCGGAGTCCCGGATGGGATCACAGACATGACGAGGAGTCTCAAAATGGTCGAGACATAAAGATCGATATATTGGATGGCTACGTTCGTACATAGGAATTGTTTCGGGTGAGTTCGGACATTTACCGGAGTACCGGGAGGTTACCGAAAGCCCCCGGGGAGTATATGGGCCTTATTGGGCCATAGTGGGAGAGAGGAGGAGGCGGCCAAGGAGGGGGCGCCCTCCCAAGCCCAATCCGAATTGGGTCGGGGCCGGCCCCTCTGTCTCTCTCCTCCTTCCTTCCTCTCCTACTCCAACAAGGGAAGGGGGAATCCTACTCCCACCGGTAGTAGGATTCCCCCCTTGGGCGCGCCATAGAGGGCCGGTGTCGGTGTCAAAACCGGCGGATCTCGGGTGAGGGGTCCCGAACTGTGCGTCTAGGCGGATGGTAACAGGAGACAAGGGACACGATGTTTTTACCCAGGTTCGGGCCCTCTCGATGGAGGTAAAACCCTACTCCTACTTGATTGATATTGATGATATGGGTAGTACAAGAGTGGATCTACCACGAGATCAAGGAGGCTAAACCCTAGAAGCTAGCCTATGGTATGATTGTTGTAATGGTTGTTCGTCCTACGGACTAAAACCCTCCGGTTTATATAGACACCGGAGAGGGCTAGGGTTACAAAGAGTCGGTTACAATGGTAGGAGATCTACATATCCGTATCACCAAGCTTGCCTTCCACGCCAAGGAAAGTCCCATCCGGACACGGGACGAAGTCTTCAATCTTGTATCTTCATAGTCTTGGAGTCCGGCCGATGATGATAGTCCGGCTATCCGGACACCCCCTAGTCCAGGACTCCCTCAGTAGCCCCTGAACCAGGCTTCAATGACGATGAGTCCGGCGCGCATATTGTTCGGCATTGCAAGGCGGGTTCCTCCTCTGAATAATACATAGAAGATTGTGAACACCAGGATAGTGTCCGGCTCTGCAAAATAAATTCCACATTCCACCGTAGAGAGAATAATACATACACAAGTTCAATCTGCTGACGTATTTTGTGGCATGACGTCACACCACCACCAAGCCTTTACTTGAATCGTTTTTTATTATACAACCTCAGCACGTTTAGCGAAGCGGTTTCCTTGGCACGTCTTGTCGAAGCAGAGATCGTGTTCCCCTTATTCCGGGATTCCCATCAATACGGACGTGGGTAACCCAACCGTGCCCGTTGCCACGCCCCCTCTATCGAAGGCGAGTCCCAAATGGTCACGGAGACGGCTCTTGGTATTCTCCCTCTTTATAATGGGACCAAGGCTCGTTTCTTTTCTTCAATCCTCAATCGAATCTGCCCCTCGCCCTGAGTTCCAACACCCAGAGCCTCAGATTCGAGTGCCTCGGACCTTCAACGATGTCCGGATCCGACCTCTGGGCGATGGATGCCCTAAATGCATCACGGAAGAGGACGTGCAGAAGCTGAGAGAAGCCAAGTACTTGACCTACGAGATTTCGCATAGGCTGCCCGCCAAAGGGCAACTCATTCCTACTCCCGAGCCCGGCGAAAGCATCGTGTTCGTGTCCCACCTCCGTCGGGGTTTAGGCTTCCCGATGGATCCTTTTGTGAGAGGGCTCATGTTTTACTATGGGCTGGAATTCCACGACTTGGCTCCGGAGTCCATCCTCCACATCTCGTCATTCATGGTCGTCTGCGAGGCCTTCCTCCGCACTACCCCCACTTCGGTTTGTGGCTCAAAACCTTTAGCGTGGAGCGAAGGTGATCGAGGCGCCAAGCGAGTCGGCGGGCGGTCGAATGGCAGGAGGCCGATGCTCCATGGCCCAAGGCTCTTTCCAAGAGGAGCTCGGCTTGTGCAGCAGAGTGGTTTATATTACGCTCCCGAGGCGTGAGCAGAAGCCGCCGCCCATCTTCCGTTCGGGACCTCCACGACGACTGATGTCATGGGTCAACCAAGGATTCAACTGGGGGCCGTCAAAGGACGTGCCCTTATTGCAGGGCCGGATTCGATACCTCCAAGCGAGGGAGATCGATCTGGTCGTGGTGATGCAGGTCATGCTGATTAGGCGTCTTCTGCCCTGCAAACGTCGTCCTCTCCGGCTGTGGGAATTCAATCCGGAGGGACCACGAATTCTCTAACACTTCATGGGTACGACACCCGTGGAGATGTACAAATTGTTCTTCGGATCACAAGAGATGTGTCCGGAATTGACCGAGGATGCCGGCCTAAGCTGCAATCGCCCGGATAAACAAGTAAGTAGCTCTGTGTCCAGACATACCGTTTGTTTGCGTTTTTACGATTTGCCTTTTAACCAATTGTCCTCTGAACAGGAGTGGATAGCGCAAGCAAAACTGTCTGATGTCGGCCCCCTCCGGAGACCGCGCGGATCCGTCTTTGGTCGGGATCTTTGGAGGTTGCGCCTTCAGAGGAAGGCGAAGGGGAGAACAGAGGAACTACCGCCTCTACCAAGGAGGCTTTTGAGAAAGGGGGGATCGAGAATCCCTCCTTCCAAGGGGAGAAGAGGACCGCTTCCGAAAACCCGGAGGCCAAGGCCTCGAAGCGGGGGAAGAGATCTTCACCAGAGGGTCCTGCGTCTGGGGAGGCCCCGGTCGCACTATCTCCCCTAAGGAATCAGCCCTCCAGCGAGCCGTAAGTGGAAAAGGGGGGGGGGTTCTATGATAAGAGACATCCCTATTTTTGCTTCTGAGGATAACCGAAGTTTTTACCTTGTAGTTCGGATCTCCGTCCTTCTCAGATGAGCTCGTCTTCGGGGGACCTTTGTCCGGAGATGATGGAGAGCGAGACGCCTCCATCTGCCGCACCGTCAGGTAGGGCGGACGATCCCGAGGTGTCATCACGGAGGGTATCCCCGAGTCCGGCAGGGCCGGACAGTTCGGCACCAACTGGTGTGCGGCCGGGGGAGCTGAAGGATCTGCTTGAGAGGGCGTCTATCTTAGAAGGTCACCGTACATTGATGAGTATGGTGATTGGAAGAATTTCGTCACCAAGGCGGGTTGCATAATGCGATCGAAGTTTCTTTGGCGGGGTTTAAGGTACGTAAAAATGACATACCTTTTGACAGTTTTACACATAAAGTGCGCCCTGTATAGATAGTAGCCCCTGGGACTCGGTATGTTGTCGAAAGCGACAGCGTGCCGAGGATCAAAATCGCAGGTATTTATTTTCGCCTTCCCTATGCAGGTGGCGGATAGTCCGGTGGCCAGCCGGAATGACGGAGTTGCCGAACTGAAGCGGCAGCTCCATGTTGCGGATGTGGACATCGCGCTGGTCAATAAGCGACTTGACGAGTCACAAGGTAGGTTTTTTCTCCGTGGTCACCTAGTAAGGGAGCCGAAGCCCACTTCTTACAACATGTGTGCTCAATGCAGATGGTGCCGCTGCTTTGGAGAGCCTTCGGGCAGAACTTGCTCGAGCCAAGGAGCAGGACAGAAGGAGTGATGCGCCTGCCTCGAGGGCGGCCGAAGAGCTAGAAGCCGAAAGGGCTGCTCACTGCCGAAGCAGGGAGGAGATGGCCGAAATGGCCGTGAAGTTGGAAGATGTTACCGACCGCTATGAGGTTCTTGAAAAAGAACGCCGAGCGGAGCAAGAAGACCCGAGGAAGGCCGCCGCCGAAGCCAAGGATGCCCGTTCTGCAATGAGTGCTATAAAGGAGGAGCTGCGCCAGGCCAGAGATATTGTGGCTGGCAAGCCCTTTCTGCTGTGCAGGAGGTTTACAGATCCGAAGTACGCTCAGCTTGGCCAGCTGTGGGGTCCGGAGGATCCTTATATGGACTTAGCGGCAAGTGCGACAGATGCTGTTGTGCACTTCCGAAGTTAAAAGGATCACGAGACGGAAGAGCTTTTTTGGTCTCAATTCCATAGTCCGGAGCGTTCACATCCGCTGACCGATCGGTTGGCTGAGTGGGCTGAGCTAAATAGATTGTCCGGACTTGCCATGACGGATATCGTGGCTCATGTTTGGCCGGATAGGCCCAAGCCGAAGAGTTATTTCGGTTTATTGCAGCAATTCCTTGGGGCGGTGCCGCATATCAAGGCAATGAAGCGGTCGGCATGCATAGAGGGTGCGCGGATGGCCCTCGCCCGTGTGAAGACATACTGGACGGAGATGGATGCCACCGCTATTGCAACCCGGGGTTCGGACGAGAGCCGGTTACCCGCCGAGCACTATTTTGGGGAAGTTCTGCGTGGTGCTTGTGTAATAGAGTCGCAATGCTCAAAAAATGTCATGTTCAAATGATCTTTATCTTTTGTAAAACGATATTTATAATATAAGCACTTTTTATACTTGTGCGTTCAAGTATTTAAATATCTCCTGTGCGGCCGTTAATGTATACTTGTGTATAACACGAAAGATGGCAAGTGTTAAATTGGTTTCCCCACGCACATAGTGCGGGGTGTTTATAAAGCAGCGCATTTTCACACTTAATCCAACGTTTGGTCCTGTGAAGGAGGTGGTAGCGTAGCAAACGAGGCAACCAGACTATAATGCTTTATCACTTTCACTTAGCCATGGGAGTTCGAAGGTGGGGCTACGGTATAGCCCCTAGGGGCACCGCGCTCTCCGGGTTTGGGGCGTGTGTGTGCGGACGAAGCGGTCCTTCGTCAAAGCGGAGGAATTCTAAACATTCTGGAGGTCGATCGAGTGGTTGACCAGTCTCTCGCTACATCATGACAGTCAGTTTTCGACTTTCTCTACTGAGGTGCTCACCCGGCCGAACCGGGGCACAATCGCAGTAGTTCTCCTGGTGCCGCATTAGCCGATGATACGGAACATAAGGCAGCAAAACACAGGAGCCGGGCAAACCCAACATTTGACCAAAGACATGATTCAGAGCTGATGCATATAAGGCCTAAGTCGAGACGCCGAACACTCCCTGAGGTGTTCGGTCTTTATGATGACGGGCAGATCATTGCCCTAAACCCCTAGTGTCCAGGTACACGCGAGATCCTCTGACGCGGCTGATGCCAAAATGTCAGCCTCCTCTCTGGTTTATGATGAGAAACCAGGGGATGTATAGCAACAAGAGACAGTAAAAAAGGTTTACACAGGGTCTTAATCTGAAAAGAATCCTTGCAACGGGTCCCTACTGCACGTCTGCGCCTGTGTCTCCGTTGTGCTATATCCTGGACGGTTGTCACACGCTGTTCATCTGTAAAAGAGAGGAAAAATAAATCGTGTGAAAAATGTATTTAAAACGGAGTATGAATAAATGAATAAAGTTGAGCTTTTGCTGGCTCTTTATTGCGCATACACGCAGCCCCTTGTGAAGGGGTGTGCGGCTAGGGAGCCCATAGTATATATTTTCCGGACTCGCCTAGCCGTGTGCGGGGTCTTGAACGACCTTTTAATGAGATGATGCCGCGTGGACCGGGCATTTTAAGTGTAAGAGACGCGTAGTGCGGAATTGCGTTAAAGTGGATAAAAGCTTCTTGTCCCAATAGTGCTTGATGGCTACTTTTGAATGGGGCGACATGAAAGGTTAGCTTTTCGCATCGGAAGTTGTCGGGTGACCCGAACACAACTTCTAATAGTACGGAGCCCGTGCACTTGGCGTAAGGGCCTAGCGTCACTCCTTTGAAGGAAGTGCGGCTATGGCGAATTTTAGTAAGGTCTATCCCCAACTTGCGGATTGTGTCCGGATATAGCAGGTTTAAATCACTGCCGCCATCCATTAGGACTTGTGTAAATTGCAGTCCGTTGATTATAGGATCCAATATTAGAGCAGTCCATCCTGCGTTTCGAATACTTCTGGAGTAGTCCAGGTGGTCGAAAGTAATTGGTTTTGACATCCAATCTCGAGGTTCCGCTGGGGTGGACCGTGCGATACCTACTTTGGCGGGTGCCGCACTTTTGTTCCGTATTATCACATGAAGTGAGTTTACTGTTTTGACTTCTTGTGGGAAAGTCTTTTGTTTTCCGGCGTTCTGCTGGTGGGGTCCGTCGTCATCCTCGCTTTGCGCGTCGAGCCCCTTGTGTTCGGTGTTGAGTCGGCCGGACTGTTTGAAGACCCAACAATCTCGGTGGATGTGGTCTGCAAGCTTCCTGGAGGTACTGTGGATTTGACATATCCGATCCAAAATTTTGTTTAGGTTGGATAGCTCGTCACTGTTGTCCTGAAGAGGCAGTGTTTTATTGTTCGTCCGTGAGCTTTTGAATCCGGCATTGATCGTCGTGTTCTTCGGGCTCTTATCTTTATTTCGGCGCTGGTCCTTTCTGCGACGTGATTTTCCTTTTCCATCTCTGCTCTCGGATGTACTCGGGTCGCTGGTGCTGCATCTTGCTAGCCAGCTGTCCTCCCCAGCGCAGGAGCGGGTCATGAGGCTTGTTAGCGCGCCCATTGTTCTCGGCTTCTCTTGGCCGAGGTGTCTGGCGAGCCATTCGTCTCGGACATTATGTTTAAAAGCTGCTAAGGCTTGGCGTCCGGACGATCGACTACTTGGTTCTTTTGGTGAGGAACCTGTTCCGAATTTCTTGTGACTCTCCGGCTGCTGAGTTATGTGACTTAAATCGCTCGCATCCGTGGCGGACAGAAGTCCCTGAAAAATTGCTCTAAACGCGTCCTCGAGCTCTTCCCAACTTCCAATGGTATTTTCTGGGAGGCTTTTGAGCCAATGCGAGCTGGCCCTTTGAGCTTGAGGGGTAGATATTTTATGGCGTGGAGATCGTCTCCTCTAGCCATGTGTATGTGCAGGATGTAATCCTCAATCCAGACTCCGGGGTCTGTTGTTCTGTCGTATGCCTCTATGTTCACGGGTTTGAACGCTGCTGGAAATTCATGATCCAGCACCTCATCGGTGAAACATAGTGGGTTTGCGGCGCCCCTGTATTTAGGTGTGCCGTTATCTTCGAACACACGGCGTGCTGTGTTGCTTCCTGGGGCCCTCTTCTTTGGCCCATAAATGGACCTGACCGGGCCATCCGTTTTGCGAGGATATTTATGTGTGTCATGTGCCGGATTATGTGCGGCGCCGCTTGCCACTCTTGGCCTGTCATCTGGTCGTCTATCCGGCCAGGCGGCCTCTTTGCTTTTTGATTGTGGGGGCTCTATGGCCTCCTCGTCGAATTCGAGCAGTAGCTTGCGCTTCGGATAGCTCTTTGTGTGGTGGCTATTGCCATATTTGTCCGCGGTCTTGAGTACTTTGCTCCACCTCATTCTGAGTATGTCTTCCGCTGTTTTGAGCTTCCGTTTCTCCTTCTTCAAACTTCTTGCAGTGGCGACAAGCCTTTTCTGAAGGTTCTTATGCTCCGGTGGTGTGTCCGGCGTGAGATCGTCTGGACTGTTGTTTTTGTCGGAGATGAGTTGATTATCCGATTCGTCCTGCTCGGATGGTTTCTTGGTTGTATGTTCGTCGCCCACTGGTTTGCCCTGCTCTATGGCTGGGTCATTATGGGTGCTGTTGTTATCGAGGCGGGACTTGGGGCGGCGCTTGCATCGCCGTTTTGGTTGTTTTTCGGGGGAATTATCCTTCGCCGCGTCCCGTTATTCCTCGTTATTGCTCCCCTTTGGGGTGTCCACCATGTATATATCATGAATTGCTAGTTCTTGGTCGTCTCCGGCGTCGTCGTCCATACCGTCGATGTCTTCGGAGTCGTAGTCTAGCATGTCAGTTAGATTGTTGACAGTGTGTCACAGCCCTAGATTATTGCTTGTATTAGTTGCATCATAGAGCACTCATGCATCATGTCTAAATTTCTGAAACTTGGAATTGAGGAAAGTGGAAGCCTCATAAACTTGAATAAAAGAAGGGCAAAGAACCCTGGAACTCTCATTCTTTGTTTCCAAGATGTCCTTTTGCAATGTTTGAGAATTTTGGCAAGAGCTATATATAAAACCAGAATTTAGGAACATTTTTAAGGATTTATTTTTGGGACTCTGAATTTAAATTAATAGCTATTTGAATTTGAGTTATATTCATATACTAGAATATAATTTCAAATATCTTTGAAACATTTTATGTGCATTTGGAAATGTCCATTCTGCAACATAAAATTATTCAAAGGTTTTGTCCTTATTTGAAAATTGTTTTGAATTTTGAACAGTGGCAGAATATTAAACAAAAGAAAACATAACAGAAAGAAATAAAATAGAAACAACAGAGAGAGAGAAGGACTACCTGGCGCCTACCTGTGCGGCCTGCTGCTGAAGCCGGCCCAGCCCAACTCCACCCCCCCCTGTCGTCTTCCTCCTTTTGCCAGGAGGACGAAGGGCGCGTGGCCGCCCCGCGCCGGCCACCTCCTGCTTCCGCCGACGCCCTGGGCGACCCCAAACGACGCCACGCACCCCCCTGGCCCCCTCTAGACTCTTCCCGCGCCCATCCCCCTCCTCTGTCTCTCTCCCTCGCCGTTTCCCATCTCATGAAGCGAAGCTTCATGACGCCGATCGCCGTACCCGTAGCCAGAGCCACCCCCTCGCCTCTCCGACCCGTCCCCGATGCTCCGCATCGTCCTCTTCTTCATCCACGCCGAGCCAAGCAACCGGGGAAGCACCACAACGCCGTCCCCGACGCCCTCTTCAACCTCGGTGCCCGGAGATCCTCGGCGTCGATTCGCTGCCCACCGGCCGTCCCCGCGCCCGCCGACCCCTCCGTTAGCCTCTCTGTGAGCTTCCGCGTCGAACCCGTCCCCTCCCTCTCTCGTTTACGCTCGCTAGCTCCGATCCCCACCATGCCGAGAGCTCATCGCCGCCGTTCATGTCGCGCCGCGCATCTTTGTCACCTCGGCGCGACCGAGCACACCACCGTGCGTTTCGGCGCCACGCCAGACCCCAAAACCCTCACCTATTGCTCTGTTGTGCACGAAGCCACCGCTTCGCGCCTCACCCGAAGCTCCGGCCGCCGCGCCGAGCTCCTCGCCGTCGCTACCGGCCACCTAGCTGCGTAAACAGCCACCCTTGGGCCGCCGCCAGCGTCATGGCGTTCGGGACCAGTCCGCTTGCTCCGTCGCCGGAATCGCCGGAAGCATTTAACGCCGCGTTTGCTTACCGCCGGCGGTTAGCCGTCGACGTGGCCACTCAATTAGGGCCTAAACACCCCGCTAATCACCCCCTAGAGCCACTGCCATGTGGGCCCCTGCGCTTAATTAGGATTAGATTATTTTCCTGTTAAATTAGTGTTAACACCGTGGGACCCACGCGTCAGTTTTGACCGCGCTGACGTGGGTGTTGACTGGCCCCACCTGTTAGTGTCTCTAACTAGCCCCAGTCACTGACCAGTGGACCCCACTGGTCAGGTTTGACCTGGAGGCGCCCTGTTGACTTGCTGACGTCACACTGACGCCAGGCTGACGTAATTAACTATTTTCTGGAATTAAAATAAATCAGGAAATTCCAAAAATGATTTAAACTTCAAAATTCATAGAAATTCAACCGTAGCTCAGATTGAAATAATTTATATATGAAAAATTATCAGGAAAATTCAAGGAATCCATCTGTACCATTTTCATGCATGTTTGAACAATGTTTGTCCTCTGTTTTGGACAAAACAAATAAAGGGCATTTAAATAATCATATATGGAGTTGGAATTTGAATCATGTATTCAAACCAACTTCATTTAAATCATAGCTAGGTGCATTAGCTCAAATCACAGCATATTGCCATGTCATGATCATGCGTCATATTGTAGCATTGCATTGATTGTGTTCTTTCTCGATTTGCGGTGTTTGTCCCTCTCGATAGGCGTGGTTCCGACGGCGAGTTCGATGACACCGATGAAGAACTATATTATCTTGAAGTGCGAGCAAGCAAAACCCCTTGTTCATTCCGATACAATCCCACTCTCTCGCTCCTGCTCTCTTTTCTGCATTAGGACAACAACGATTCATCATTACTTGCTGCGGTAGCTGAACCCCTTTATCCTTTGCATGACTGTCATTCCACGGTAAATAGATGAAACCCACTAGCATGAGTAGGAGTTGTTTGAGCCCGTTGTGCCTACTCATACATGCTTGTTTGTCATGCTGCCACTGCTTAGAGTTGAGTCGGTCCGATTCATCGAGGATGATTGAGAGGTGTGTGAACATGTCTGCTATGTGCGAGCTAAGTGTGTGAACACGATTTGGTAAAGGTAGCGGTGAGAGGCCATGTAGGAGTACATGGTGGGTTGTCTCATTGCAGCCGTCCTCGAACTGAGTTACGTGTTTTGCGATCCATGATTCAGCTACTACCACGCATTGGGCCCGAAACCAATGGACCCTCTCGGCTTCTTAATCACCCTTGTCCTCTGTCCGGGAGTTGCAAGTAGTTTTCGTGTTTGTAGTATCTTTGGAGGCCGTCTTGTGCGCTGACCGTAGGGGTGGGCTGTGATCGGTAGGCACGCGTGGCGGGTAGACCGGGCGCCCGTTTGGTGTCACGGAACCCTGTACACATCGTTTGGGGCTGTGAGCGAAACTTCGGCCGGAACTCCTCATAGATGGAACCCAAATAGGCGATAAACCTGGACTAGGGACTTGAGTGTTTAGGTAGGTCGTGGCCGACACCCACGTTGGGCTTCGCTTGAAGGTTGCAGTACATGTCGTATGGCGTGTAAGTGGTGAGAGCGTGTGTGAAGAAGTACACCCCTGCAGGGTTAACATCATCTATTCGAATAGCCGTGTCCGCGGAAAAGGACTTCTGGGTTGCTTATATCAGTTCATAGACAAGTGAAAGTGGATACTCTAAAATACGCAAGATAAGTGTGAGTGCTATGGATGGTGTTCTCGTAGGGAGACGGAGCGGATCCATAGTGGTGTATTGATATGGTGAATATGTGGACTCGTGTGCGCCACCTCAAAAGAGTTACATTGCAGTCGTAGTTCAGGATAGCCACTGAGTCAAAGCTGGCTTGCTGCAGTTAAACCCAACCATCCCCTTTATTGATAATGATGCATATGTAGTTAGTTCTGATGTAAGTCTTCTTTGGGTACATTTGTACTCACGTTTGCCTATTTTATGTTTTTGCGAGAGAGACTTGGTCTCGCTAGTAGTTCCACGTGGACTTCGACGTTTAGCTTGTTACCTCAGCTACGATCTTGTGCCCTCGGCAGGATCTGGTAGATAGTCAGGCTTCTCAGCCTTTTTCATTTGTAGATGTCTGTACTCAGACATGTTAGCTTCCGTTTGTGCTTGACTTGTATGCTCTGAATGTTGGGTCATGAGACCCCTGTTTGTAATATCTCGCTCCTCGGAGCCTATTGAATAAATACTTGAGTCATAGAGTCATGTTGTGATGCCATGTTGTATTTGCACATATCGAGCATATTGTGTGCATGTTATTGAAATGCTTGGTATGTGTGGGATCTGACTATCTAGTTGTTTATCTTTAGTAGCCTCTCTTACCGGGAAATGTCTCCTAGTGTTTCCACCGAGCCATGGTAGCTTGCTCTTGCTCCGAACACTTAGGCTGGCGGCATGTGTCCTTCTTCGTTCTGTGTACGTCCCTTCGGGAAATGTCACGCGTGAGTACCGAGTCCTGCTAGCCAAAGGCTACAGCCGGAACTTACTCGTGATGACCGACACGCTCGTTCGATCTTTGGGTCATGGATGCTGTCCTGTAAGTCTGTGCCACTTTGGGTTTCGACTAGCCATGTCGGCCGGGCTCCTTTTCATATGGATGCTAGCGACACTATCATATCGTGTGCCAAAAGGCATAAGCGGTCCCGGCTAAGGTAAGGCGACACCGTTGGGATACCGTGCGTGAGGCCGCAAAGTGATATGATGTGTTACTGAGCTAGATCGATGTGACATTGAGTCGGGTCTGACAGCTTTGGTATCGAGCTTGATTGCTGTGAGGATTACCAAGCCAAACTGGTGAAGTTGTGTCTAGAAATGCTTTAGTTATGTAAGGAATTGATTGTGGGTTGGAGCGTAAGGCTCTTTTTACTCCTTATACCTCATGGCCTTCGATCCGAGTCAACCTCTTCTTTTCTCACGGGATTAAGAACTAGGCCTTCTCATCTATCTATCAGGATGACGTGTTACTAATCCATAGACTTATAGAATTGTTAGTTTCGAGTCTCAGTTCAGTTTTACTACTTCCGTATGTTCATAATTGTTGATCTCGAAACCTTGATATTGTGCTTCGGAGTGGCTATGCCACCATTTTTGTAGCATGTCTCCAAACTTTTGAGCATTTACAGCCGTTATGCCGTCCGAGTCATCCCAGGTTTCTAAACAATCTGATGCACTTGCAAATCCTTTCCCTCCGGTTTTGATGTTCCTTTGGGCCAGGTTAATCACACTAAATGCTGAGTTGAGGTATTCTATTGCCTCGACATATATGTTGGAATTATTATTATGACCCTAGGTGTTTTAGGGAGTCATCTAGTAATTTAGCCATGAATTGTGTCCCAGTGTGATGATTCTGGCCTTTATTCTCGAAAGCATCCCGTGATGCTACTTAGTAGTAGGTATTCTACTCCTGGGTCCTTGAACCCGAGATTCACCCTACTTACTTCATGTTGATAGTGTTGCTAGTTCCTTTAGGTTATCAGTAACCTTTGCATTAGCTCTCGATGGTCCGTGGTATTTCCCTCTTCCAAATACTATGAACCACTTATGGCAGAAGTTTGTTGGATCAAAGATCACAACAGGGGTGCTCTTGACGAGATTCTCCATTTTATATTGTGACTCTGCCAGTTCTACCTTTCTGCATGGATTTTCTGGAAGAAATATGTTGAACTTGGTTCGACATACTAATCTATGCATCCACAACTCAGAAAATCGTATGTCCTTTGAGTTGTCCTCCTTTAGTTGCATTCTGACCCTCGTCTATCAATTGATAGTCAAGAGTAGTTGTGCACTCAAGTTCATCGATGCTTATTATTCTTGTGGTCCGTCAAGCCATTCTATTCCAGAATGACTAGGAGAAACAAACTCCAGTACCTTGTCCATTTCTAGGATTGGATCAAAGCAGTTGTACTCCGCAGATCAAATTGCTAATCTAGCTTTTGCTCTGTTCTACCTTGGAGTATTACCATCTTTATGTCAAGAATGTCATGGGAATTGCACACCATCCTATGAACTCTTGATCTGATGATACTTCTTGCCATCATTATTCATTCCTCGGTTTCCATGTTATTGTAACGGAATGCCGACAAGTGAGTCGTGATGTGTGAAATCTATACTCCTAGCAACTCCGTTGTTTGGTAGTTAAATGGACGATAACCTCATTCTTAGCGTGTTGATTATTGAATCGTCACCCTAAGGTTGATTGTGCAACCTAGTCCTTATTTTCGGTGCACTTTTCGATCAATGAGTTAGGATTTTGTCAAACCCTTGCTCTATTGATCATGTCGTCTTTACTGAAAAGCAAGATTGTTCTCGAGCTTAGTAACATATCGGTGGTTCGTGATATTACGAATATCTTCTCGGAAGTATCACCGGGTTGTCTCGACTACTATGTTGAGCTCGTGATCAAGTTGGTTTCTTGTAAACCACCCTTCTCCAAGAGTCGTGTTGGATACCCCCGAGTTGGTTGGTTAAGCTAAACAACAACTTGGAGAGTTGGAAGATAAAAGTTTATGCGAATCAGTTCATTCCAAAGGGTTATCCTTTTGTGTGTGTTGAAGAAAGATGATATATTCATCGATTGATCCTCGTGGTCAGTTGTTGGATCTATTGTCTTATCGAAACTTTGATTCGAGTATGGGCTATCCTCAAATCAAGTCAGAACCAACGATGTTCGTAATGTTGTCTTACTCGTGGATTTTCCTCGAGCATACACCATTATATCTTTTGGTTCTGACCAATACTATCACCTTGTTCACATAGTTATGGAATTCCATATCTATGGGAATCTGGATGAATTGTTGTTGAACCCATCGACAACATCCTTGTCTTCTCCATAATTTTGTTGAACATTAAGCTAGTGTTGGAATTTTTTTTTAAAACATTTGTTCATGCTAGCTCATGAAGCATATGTTAGGATGTAAGTAACTTCCTCTAATTCATGTGCATTCGATGCAAGTTGCCGCCGTGGATTCGAGAAAGTCGATGTTGCTTCCTTTGGAATCATCCCAAATCGTTCATGCCTACGTGCGAAGTATTCTGTGGTTCGAAGACTTGCAACCTTCATTCTATATGTATTCCTAGCACACCAAGCCACTGATTGATTTGTTCAAGGAGAAGAAGCTCCTTCTTATGAGTATACCCTATGCAAGGACTTGATATCCTCGATGATGATTCCCCACCGAACTTCGGTAGTGTTTTATTGTAAGACTACTATGTGGTCATGCTTGTCTTGGACAGCGTGTTCACAGTTTGTAGAACCAGCTCATGTTTTGGAGCTTACTACGTAGTCCATTTCCCGAGAATCTCGCAACGTCTTCTCGTCGATTTGTGTTGCAAACTTTCATTTTTCTTTTTAGACTCGATGAGTCTAGGTTATTCTGACACCAACCAGATCTGAATCTCAGGCAGATATGATGGATGGAACATCTCCCAAGAACTATAATATTGGTCTCTCGATAACCGGTAAGGAGGATGTCGTGGCGAACACACCCAGCCGGAAGACCTATTATTGTAGTATCTTGATTGAAGAAGTTGGCCACCTCCCCATAAGGACTTCGTAGGATTTATTCCCTATTTGTGTGCCTTATGATTTCTGTGCTTCCGACGTCCGACCTGTTACTTGATGTTCTACATATCAGACCATTTCAATGAATGGGATACACTAGTACATCAAAGAGAACATTAGAAGCGGAGTGCTAAATGTCTCTCGGTCGATCATCCAGATTTTGTTCTTGGCCTCGCTAAGACGGAATCTGAGAAAGTGTTACCTTCCTTTGCATCTGCATCGTCCATCGCTGTTCATCATTGTAGTATGTTGTCTTTGTCGGCACCCTTGACACGGATGTTGGTAAAACCTTGATGAATATGGAAATGCTCAAGTTCTTGAGAGCAGCGTAAGTGCTAGGTTTTATTATCGGCATTAATTGCATAGTGCTCTCGGTTTCCTCGGTTATGGTATAACCCTTTCAGCAATGGACTCACTCTCTCTTGTTGAGCCTCTCCCGATTACTAAAATCATTCCTTGTGTTGTCTTCAACAAGGTAGTCCACATCATCCATTACGCCCGAGAATGTCTTCTTTCGGACTCCTTCAAATGATCGATTGTGATTTGCCTTAGGCTGGTATAAAGAGTTTCAATGATCTTTGAATCAAATGTAATTCTTTTTGCCACGCAAGGTAATAATTCTCGACTCACCCTCCTCCAAGATGTCTCATTATGGTATCATGGCAACTCAAACTCTCGCTTCGTTGACAACCGTTCACCACCCTCTTAGGTGTGGAATTGTTGTCTACCTAGTAAAACCTCGTCATCTGTTCCTCCATTCCTCTAGATGTGTGCCTTGTATCTCAGCTTGCGAGATGTTTTATGACTCACCCCGTGAGCTGATCCTAAGTTGTTTGATCTTCGGGAAGATCGATCCCTCTAGAGTTTCTTTCCCTCTCGTTGTCATGTTGATTGTAGTCCCCAGAGCAAGACCTCGAGACAATGATGGTGATCGAATCAACGTTCATCTGATGGGCAACCTGGATCGTGAAGATTGTGCTAGTTTGCGTTCCCCCTTCACCTTACCCTACGCTTGAATCTCGGGACGAGATTTTTGTTTAGTGGGGGTGAGTTGTCACAGCCCTAGATTATTGCTTGTATTAGTTGCATCATAGAGCACTCATGCATCATGTCTAAATTTCTGAAACTTGGAATTGAGGAAAGTGGAAGCCTCATAAACTTGAATAAAAGAAGGGCAAAGAACCCTGGAACTCTCATTCTTTGTTTCCAAGATGTCCTTTTGCAATGTTTGAGAATTTTGGCAAGAGCTATATATAAAACCAGAATTTAGGAACATTTTTAAGGATTTATTTTTGGGACTCTGAATTTAAATTAATAGCTATTTGAATTTGAGTTATATTCATATACTAGAATATAATTTCAAATATCTTTGAAACATTTTATGTGCATTTGGAAATGTCCATTCGCAACATAAAATTATTCAAAGGGTTTTGTCCTTGTTTGAAAATTGTTTTGAATTTTGAGCAGTGGCGAATATTAAACAAAAGAAAACATAACAGAAAGAAATAAAATAGAAACAACAGAGAGAGAGAAGGACTACTGGCGCCTACATGCGACTGCTTTGCTGGCCGCCCAGCCAACTCCACCCCATGTCGTCTTCCTCCTTTTGCGGGAGGGCGAAGGCGCGTGGCCGCCCCGCGCCGGCCACCTCCTGCTTCCGCCGACGCCCTTGGCGACCCCAAACGACGCCACGCACCCCCTGGCCCCCTCTCGATTCTTCCCGCCCATCCCCTCCTCTGTCTCTCTCCTCGCCGTTTCCCATCTCTTGGCGAGCTCGCCGACGCCGATCGCCCGTGCCGAGCTGAGCCACCCCTCGCCTCTCGGCCCGTCCCGATGCTCGCGATCGTCCTCTTCTTCATCCACGCCGAGCCAAGCAACCGGGAAGCACCACAACGCCGTCCCGGCGCCCTCTTCAACCTCGGTGCCGGAGATCCTCGGCGTCGATTCGCTGCCCACCGCCGTCCCCGCCCGCCGACCCCTCCGTTAGCCTCTCTGTGAGCTTCGCGTCGAACCCGTCCCCTCCCTCTCGTTACGCTCGCTAGCTCCGATCCCCACCATGCCGAGAGCTCATCGCCGCCGTTCATGTCGCCGCCATGCGTCATTGTCACCCACGGCCGCGACCGAGCACACCACCGTGCTCGGCGCCACGCCAGACCCCAAAACCCTCACCTATTGCTCTGTTGTGCACGAAGCCACCGCCGCGCCTCACCCGAAGCTCCGGCCGCATGGCGAGCTCCTCGCCGTCGCTACCGGCCACCCTAGCTGCGAAACAGCCACCCTTGGGCCGCCGCGTCATGGCGTTCAACAGGACCAGTCCGCTTGCTCCGTCGCCGGAATCGCCGAACGATTTAACGCCGCCGCGTTGCTTACGCCGGCGGTTAGCCGTCGGCGTGGCCACTCAATTGGGGCCTAAACACCCGCTAATCACCCCTAGAGCCACCGCCATGTGGGCCCCGCGCTTAATTAGGATTAGTTTATTTTCTGTTAAATTAGTGTTAACACCGTGGGACCCACGCGTCGGTTTTGCCGTGCTACCGGCGTGGGTGTTGGTAGCCCCACTGTTAGTGTCTCTAACTAGCCCGATCAGCGACGATGGACCCCACTGGTCAGGTTTGACTGAGGCGCCCTGTTGACTTGCTGACGTCACACTGACGCCAGGCTGACGTAATTAACTATTTTCTGGAATTAAAATAAATCAGGAAATTCCAAAAAATGATTTAAACTTCAAAAATTCATAGAAATTCAACCGTAGCTCAGATTGAAATAATTTATATATGAAAAATTATCAGGAAAATTCAAGGAATCCATCTGTACCATTTTCATGCATGTTTGAACAATGTTTGTCCTCTGTTTTGGACAAAACAAATAAAGGGCATTTAAATAATCATATATGGAGTTGGAATTTGAATCATGTATTCAAACCAACTTCATTTAAATCATAGCTAGGTGCATTAGCTCAAATCACAGCATATTGCCATGTCATGATCATCGTCATATTGTAGCATTGCATTGATTGTGTTCTTTCTCGATTTGCGGTGTTTGTCCCTCTCGATAGGCGTGGTTCCGACGGCGAGTTCGATGACACCGATGAAGAACTATATTATCTTGAAGTGCCGTGCAAGCAAAACCCCTTGTTCATTCCGATACAATCCCACTCTCTCGCTCCTGCTCTCTTTTCTGCATTAGGACAACAACGATTCATCTGTTACTTGCTCATGTAGCTGAACCCCTTTATCCTTTGCATGACTGTCATTCCACAGTAAATAGATGAAACCCACTAGCATGAGTAGGAGTTGTTTGAGCCCCGTTGTGCCTACTCATACATGCTTGTTTGTCATGCCTGCTACTGCTTAGAGTTGAGTCAGGTCTGATTCATCGAGGATGATTCAGAGGTGTGTGAACATGTCCTGCTATGTGCGAGCTAAGTGTGTGAACACGATTTGGTAAAGGTAGCGGTGAGAGGCCATGTAGGAGTACATGGTGGGTTGTCTCATTGCAGCCGTCCTCAGGAACTGAGTTCTGTGTTTGTGATCCATGATTCAGCTACTACCACGCATTGGGCCCGAAACCAATGGACCCTCTCGGCTTCTTAATCACCCTTGTCCTCTGTCCAGGAGTTGCAAGTAGTTTCGGTGTTTGTAGTATCTTTGGAGGCCGTGCTTGTTGACCGTAGGGGTGGGCTGTGATCACGGTAGGCACGTGGCGGGTAGACCAGGCGCCCGTTTGGTGTCACGGAACCCTGTACACATCGTTTGGGGCTGTGGCGAAACTTGGCCGGAACTCCTCATAGATGGAACCCAAATAGGCGATAAACACGGACTAGGGACTTGAGTGTTTAGGTAGGTCGTGGCCGACACCCACGTTGGGCTTCGCTTGAAGGTTGCCGAGTACATGTCGTGTAAACGGCGGTAAGTGGTGAGCGTGTGTGAAGAAGTACACCCTGCGGGGTTAACATCATCTATTGAATAGCCGTGTCATGAAAAGGACTTACGGGTTGCTTATATCAGTTCATAGACAAGTGAAAGTGGATACTCTAAAATACGCAAGATAAGTGTGAGTGCTATGGATGGTGTTCTCGTAGGGAGACGGAGCGGATCCATAGTGGTGTATTGATATGGTGAATATGTGGACTCGTGTGCGCCACCTCAAAAGAGTTACATTGCAAATCGTAGTTCGGGATAGCCATCGAGTCAAAGCTGGCTTCTGATTAAACCCAACCATCCCTTTATTGATAATGATGCATATGTAGTTAGTTACGATGTAAGTCTTCTGGGTACATTTGTACTCACGTTTGCCTATTTTATGTTTTTGCAGAGAGACTTGGTCTCGCTAGTAGTTCCACGTGGACTTGACGTTTAGCTTGTTACCTCAGCTACGATCTTGTGCCCTCGGCAGATCTGGTAGATAGTCGGGCTTCTCGGCCTTTTTCATTTGTAGATGTCGTACTCGGACATGTTAGCTTCCGTTTGTGCTTGACTTGTATGCTCTGAATGTTGGGTCATGAGACCCTGTTTGTAATATCTCGCTCCTCGGGCCTATTGAATAAATACTTGAGTCATAGAGTCATGTTGTGATGCCATGTTGTATTTGCACATATCGAGCATATTGTGTGCATGTTATTGAAATGCTTGGTATGTGTGGGATCGACTATCTAGTTGTTTATCTTTAGTAGCCTCTCTTACGGAAATGTCTCCTAGTGTTTCCACCGAGCCATGGTAGCTTGCTCTGCTCCGGAACACTTAGGCTGGCCGGCATGTGTCCTTCTTCGTTCTGTATGCATCCCTTCGGGAAATGTCACGCGTTGAGTACCGGAGTCCTGCTAGCCAGGTGCTACAGCCGGAACTTACTCGTGATGACCGACACGTTCGATCTTTGGGTCATGGATGCTGTCCTGTAAGTCTGTGCCACTTTGGGTTTACGACTAGCCATGTCAGCCGGGCTCCTTTTCATATGGATGCTAGCGACACTATCATATCGTGTGCCAAAAGGCTAAGCGGTCCCGGCTAAGGTAAGGCGACACCCGTTGGGATACCGTGCGTGAGGCCGCAAAGTGATATGATGTGTACTGAGCTAGATCGATGTGACATTGAGTCGGGTCTCGACACGATGGCTACAAAGTGGGTGGTGGGTGGGCTTTGAATTTCTTCGTCGTCGCATCCCCACCATCGACCGCTTGATCGGCGCCAGGCTCTCGATAACGATAGATACTTTAGCGAATTCAGGATGTCGCCAAAGGGTGAGTCTTGAAAGATGTCCGCGCGGTGAACTCCATGATCGGCGCCCAATCGGATTCGATTGGCAGGGGCACAGGAGGTTCGGAGTCCGGCGAGTCCGCACCTCGAGTCACGATCTTTGCCAGGGACAAGGTCAGTGTTCGGCTCCATCGCCGTAGAAGTTGCAGCCCCGAGGCGGTGTCCAGCCACCTGTCCTCGTCTGCGGTCGGCTCGAACTATGGGTCGAGCGGACTCGTGTGCGGCCTCCAGTCTTGTCGGTGGCGAGCTAAATCATGCCCATCGTGACAGTGCGGTGCGCTCGGCTGTGGCTCGAATCCATCGAAGATCAAGTCTCCGCGGATGTCAGCCGTGAACTTTAGGCTTCCAAATTTGACCTGATGGCCAGGGGCGTAGCTTTCGATCTACTCCATATGGCCAAGTGAATTAGCCCGCAGTGCGAAGCCGCCGAACACGAAGATCTGTCCGGGGAGAAAAGTCTCACCATGGACTGCGTTGTTGTTGATTGAAGAAGCCATCAAGCCTATCAGTGACGGCACAGAGGAAATCTCAATGAAAGCACCAATGTCGGTGTCAAAACCGGCGGATCTCGGGTAGGGGGTCCCGAACTGTGCGTCTAGGCGGATGGTAACAGGAGACAAGGGACACGATGTTTTTACCCAGGTTTGGGCCCTCTCGATGGAGGTAAAACCCTACTCCTACTTGATTAATATTGATGATATGGGTAGTACAAGAGTGGATCTACCACGAGATCAAGGAGGCTAAACCCTAGAAGCTAGCCTATGGTATGATTGTTGTAATGGTTGTTCGTCCTACAGACTAAAACCCTCCGGTTTATATAGACACCGGAGAGGGCTAGGGTTACACACAGTCGGTTACAATGGTAGGAGATCTACATATCCGTATCGCCAAGCTTGCCTTCCACGCCAAGGAAAGTCCCATCCGGACACGGGACGAAGTCTTCAATCTTGTATCTTCATAGTCTTGGAGTCCGGCCGATGATGATAGTCTGGCTATCCGGACACCCCCTAGTCCAGGACTCCCTCAGCCGGCCCTCCCCCTCCTCCACTCCTTTATATATGGGGGAGGGGGGCACCCCATAGAGACACAAGTTGATAGTTGTCTTAGCCGTGTGCGGTGCCCCCCTCCATAGATTTCCACCTTGGTCATATCGTTGTAGAGCTTAGGCGAAGCCCTGCATCGGTAACTTCATCATCACCGTCATCACGCCATCGTGCTGATGAAGCTCTCCCTCGACCTCAGCTGGTTCTACAGTTCATGGGACGTCACTGAGCTGAACGTGTGCAGATCATCGAGGTGCTGTACTTTCTGTACTATGATCAGTCGGATCATGAAGATGTACGACTACATCAACCGCTTTGTCATAACGCTTCCTCTTTCGGTCTACGAGGGTACATGGACTATAATCTCCCCTCTCGTTGCTATGCATCACCTAGATAGATCTTGCGTGTGCGTAGGAAAATTTTGAAATTACTGCATTCCCCAACAGTGGCAGCCGAGCCAGGTCTATGCGTAGATGTTATATGCACGAGTAGAACACGAAGAGTTGTGGGCGATAATAGTAATACTGCTTACCAACATGTCATACTTTGATTCGGTGGTATTGTTGGATGAAGCGGCCCGGACCGACATTACGCGTACGCTTACGCGTGACTGGTTCTACCGACGTGCTTAGCACACAGGTGGCCGGTGGGTGTCAGTTTCTCCAACTTCAGTTGAATCGAGTGTGACTACGCCCGGTCCTTGTTGAAGTTTAAAACAACACACTTGACGAAAAATCATTGTGGTTTTGATGCGTAGGTAAGAACGCTTCATGCTCAACCTGTAGCAGCCACGTAAAACTTGCAACAACAAAGTAGAGAACGTCTAACTTGTTTTTGCAGGGCATGTTGTGATGTCATATGGTCAAGGCATGATGCTAAATTTTATTGTATGAGATGATAATGTTTTGTAACAGAGTTATCAGCAACTGGCAGGAGCCCTATGGTTTTCGCTTTATTGCATGTGATTTATTGTATGCAATGCAATCACCCTGTAATTGCTTTTACTTTATCACTAAGCGGTAGCGATAGTCGTAGAAACAATAGTTGGCGAGACGACAACGATGCTACAATGGAGATCAAGGTGTCGCGTTGGTGGTGATGGTGATCATGACGGAGCTTTGGAGATGGAGATCAAAGGCACAAGATGATGATGGCCATATCATATCACTTATATTGATTGCATGTAATGTTATCCTTTATGCATCTTATTTTGCTTAGCTCGACTGTAGCATTATAAGATGATCTCTCTCTAAATTTCAAGGTACAAGTGTTCTCCCTGAGTATGCACTGTTGTGAAAGTTTGTCGTGCCGAGACACCACATGATGATCGGGTGTGATAAGCTCTACGTTCACATACAACGGGTGCAAGCCAGTTTTGCACACGCAGAATACTCGGGTTAAACTTGACGAGCTTAGCATATGCAGATATGGCCTCGGAACACTGAGACTGAAAGGTCGAGCATGAATCGTACAGTCGATATGATCAACATAGTGATGTTCACCATTGAAAGCTACTCTAATCTCAGGTGATGATCAGACATGGTTTACTTGATTTGGATCACGTGATCACTGAGATGATTAGAGGGATGTCTATCTAAGTGGGAGTTCTTAAGTAATATGATTAATTGAACATTAATTTATGATGAACTTAGTACCTGATAGTATTTTGCATGTCTACATTGTTGTAGATCAATGGCCCATGCTACTGTTCCTTTGAATTTTAATGTGTTCCTAGAGAAAGCTAAGTTGAAAGATGATGGTAGTAACTACACGGATTGGGTCCGTAACTTGAGGACTATCCTCATTGCTGCACAGATGAATTACGTCCTGGAAGCATTGCTAGGTGCCAGGTCTGCTGCAGATGCTGCTGATGAAGTTAAGAACGTCTGGCAAAGCAAAGCTGATGACTACTCGATAGTTCAGTGTGCCATGCTTTACGGCTTAGAACCGGGACTTCAACATCGTTTTGAACGTCATGGAGCATATGAGATGTTCCAGGTGTTGAAGTTAATATTTCAAGCAAATGCCCGGATTGAGAGATATGAAGTCTCCAATAAGTTCTACAGCTGCAAAATGGAGGAGAATAGCTCTGTCAGTGAACATATACTCAGAATGTCTGGGTACCACAACCACTTGACTCAGCTGGGAGTTAATCTTTCTGATGATAGTGTCATTGACAGAGTTCTCCAATCACTGCCACCAAGCTAGAAGAGCTTCATGATGAACTATAATATGCAAGGGATGGATAAGACAATTCCCGAGCTCTTGGCAATGCTAAAGGCAGTGGAGGTAGAAATCAAGGAGCATCAAGTGTTGATGGTCAACAAGATCACCAGTTTCAAGAAAAAGTGTAAAGGGAAGAAGGGGAACATCAAGAAGAAGGGCAAGGCTGCTCAAGTGAAGAAGCCCAAATCTGGACCTAAGCCTGAGACTAAGTGCTTCTATTGCAAAGGGACTGGTCACTGGAAGCGGAACTGCCCCAAGTATTTGGCGGATAAGAAGGATGGCAAGGTGAACAAAGGTATATGTGATATACATGTTATTGATGTGTACCTTACTAATGCTTGCGATGAGTGCACAGGTATCGATCATCGTTACATTGCTAATGTTTGCAACTCGAAACAGGGACTACGGATTAAGCGAAGATTGGCTAAGGACTAGGTGACGATGTGCGTGGTAAATGGTTCCAAAGTCGATGTGACCGCCGTCGGCACACTACATCTACATCTACCTTCAGGATTTGTTTTAGACCTGAATAATTGTTATTTGGTGCCAGCGTTAAGCATGAACATTATATCTGGATCTTGTTTGATGTGAGATGGTTATTCATTTAAATCAGAAAATAATGGTTGTTCTATTTATATGAGTAATATCTTTTATGGTCATGCACCCTTGAAGAGTGGTCTGTTTTTATTGAATCTCGATAGAAGTGACACACATATTCATAATATTGAAGCCAAAAGATGAAGAGTTGATAATGATAGTGCAACTTATTTGTGGAACTGCCGTTTGGGTCATATTGGTGTAAAGCGCATGAAGAAACTCCATTCTGATGGACTTTTGGAATCACTTGATTATGAATCACTTGGTACTTGCGAAACATGCCTCATGGGCAAGATGACTAAAACTCCGCTCTCCGGAACAATGGAGCGAGCAACGGATTTATTGGAAATCATACATACTGATGTGTGTGGTCCGATGAATATTGAGGCTCGCGGCGGGTATCGTTATTTTCTAACCTTCACAGATGATTTGAGCAGATTTGGGTATATCTACTTGATGAAACATAAGTCTGAAACATTTGAAAAGTTCAAAGAATTTCAGAGTGAAGTGGAAAATCATCGTAACAAGAAAATAAAGTTTCTGCGATCGATGGTGGAGGAGAATATTTGAGTTCTGAGTTTGGTCTTCATTTGAAACAATGCAGAATAGTTTAGAATCACTCCATACCGAACACACAACAGTAATGGTGTGTCCGAACATCGTAATCGTACTTTACTAGATATGGGGTGTTCTATGATGTCTCTTACTGATTTACCGCTATCGTTTTGGGGTTATGCTTTAGAGATGGCTGCATTCACGTTAAATAGGGCACCATCTAAATCCGTTGAGACGACGCCTTATGAACTGTGGTTTGGCAGGAAACCCAAGTTGTTGTTTCTTAAAGTTTGGGGCTGTGATGCTTATGTGAAAAAGCTTCAACCTGATAAGCTCGAACCCAAATCAGAGAAATGTGTCTTCATAGGATACCCAAAGGAGACTATTGGGTACACCTTCTATCACAGATCAGAAAGCAAGAAATTCGTTGCTAAAAATGGATCGTTTCTAGAGAAGGAGTTTCTCTAGAAAGAAGTGAGTGGGAGGAAAGTAGAACTTGATGAGGTAACTGTACCTACTCCCTTGTTGGAAAGTAGTTCATCACAGAAATCAGTTCCTGTGACTCCTACACCAATTAGTGAGGAAGCTAATGATGATGATCATGTAATTTCAGATCAAGTTACTACCAAGCCTCGTAGGTTAACCAGAGTAAGATCCACACCAGAGTGGCACGCTAATCCTGTTCTGGAGGTCATGTTACTTGACCATGACGAACCGACGAACTATGAGGAAGCGATGATGAGCCCAGATTATGTGAAGTGGCTTGAGGCCATGAAATCTAAGATGGGATCCATGTATGAGAACAAAGTATGGACTTTGGTTGACTTGCTCGATGATTGGCAAGCCATCGAGACCAAATGGATCTTCAAGAAGAAGACTGACGCTGATGGTAATGTTACTGTCTACAAAGCACGACTTGTTGCAAAAGGTTTTCGACAAGTTCAAGGAGTTGACTATGATGAGACCTTCTCACCCGTAGTGATGCTTAAGTCCGTTCGAATCATGTTAGCAATTGCTGCATTTTATGATTATGAAATTTGGCAAATGGGTGTAAAGACTGCATTCCTGAATGGATTTCTGGAAGAAGAGTTGTATATGATGCAACCGGAAGGTTTTATCAATCCAAAGGATGCTAACAAAGTGTGCAAGCTCCAGCGATCCATTTATGGACTGGCGCAAGCATCTCGGAGCTGGAATAAACATTTTGATATTGTGATCAAAGCATATGGTTTTATACAGACTATTGGAGAAGCCTATATTTACAAAAAAGTGAGTGGGAGCTCTGTAGCATTTCTAATATAATATGTGGATGACATATTGCTGATTGGAAATGATATAGAATTTATGGATAGCATAAAAGGATACTTGAATAAAAGTTTTTGAATGAAAGACCTCGGTGAAGCTTCTTATATATTGGGCATCCAGATCTATAGAGATAGATCAAGACGCTTAATTGGACTTTCACAAAGCACATACCTTGACAAAGTTTTGAAGAAGTTCAAAATGGATCAAGCAAAGAAAGGGTTCTTGCATGTGTTACAAGGTGTGAAGTTGAGTCAGACTCAATGCACGACCACTGCCGAAGATAGAGAGAAAATGAAAGTCATTCCCTATACTTCAGCCATAGGTTCTATCATGTATGCAATGCTGTGTACCAGACCTGATGTGTGCCTTGCTATTAGTTTAGTAGGGAGGTACCAAAGTAATCCAGGAGTGGATCCCTGGACAGCGGTCAAGAACATCCTGAAATACCTGAAAAGTACTAAGGATATGTTTCTCGTTTATGGAGGTGACAAAGAGCTCGTCGTAAATGGTTACGTCAATGCAAGTTTTGACACTGATCCGGATGACTCTGAGTCACAAACCGGATATGTATTTATATCGAACGGTGGAGCTGTCAGTTGGTGCAGTTCTAAGCAAAGTGTCATGGTGGGATCTACGTGTGAAGCGGAGTATATAGCTTCTTCGGAAGCAGCAAATGAAGGAGTCCAGATGAAGGAGTTCATATTAGATATAGGTGTCATACTTAGTGCATCGGGTCCAAAAAAATCTTTTGTGACAATACTGGTGCAATTGCCTTGGCAAAGGAATCCAGATTTCACAAGAGAACCAAGCACATCAAGAGACGCTTCAATTCCATCTGCGATCAAGTCAAGGAGGGAGACATAGAGATTTGCAAGATACATACAGATCTGAATGTTGCAGACCCGTTGACTAAGCCTCTCTCATGAGCAAAACATGATCAGCACCAAGACTCCATGGGTGTTAGAATCATTACTGTGTAATCTAGATTATTGACTCTAGTGCAAGTGGGAGACTGAAGGAAATATGCCCTAGAGGCAATAATAAAGTTGTTATTTATATTTCCTTATATCATGATAAATGTTTATTATTAATGCTAGAATTTTATTTACTGGAAACTTATTACATGTGTGAATACACAGACAAACAGAGTGTCACTAGTATGCCTCTACTTGACTAGCTTGTTGAATCAAAGATGGTTAAGTTTCCTATCATCCAGAACAGGGAGGTAACCGGCCGGGTTGCTAAGTGGGCTATCGAGCTTGGACCTCACGGGTTAAAATATATGCCTCATACGGCCATCAAGTCCCAAGCACTCGTGGATTTCATCAATGACTGGACAGAGTTGCAGGCACCGAAGGATAAACCGGATAACACATACTGGACTATTCACTTTGACGGGTCCAGGCAATTGGAGGGCTCGGGGGATGGAGTGGTTCTTACATCCCCTCGAGGTGAAAATTTTTGTTATGTTCTTCGCTTAATGTTTCCCTGTACTAACAATGCAGCTGAGTATGAGGCTTTGCTCCACGGTCTTCGGATGGCTAAGGAGATGAACTTAATCCGGGTACGTTGCTTCGGCGACTGCAATTTAGTGGCTCAGCAAGTGTCTGGTACTTGGGATTCTAAGGATCCACTCATGGCAGCTTATCGGCGTGAGGTGGATATCATTGCTGGTCACTACAAGGGTTACCAGGTCGAGCACATTGATCGGCGCAAGAATAAAGCGGCGGACGCTTTAAGCCGGCTCGGATATCAGCGTAAACCGGTGCCGCCCAATGTCTTTCTTGACGTTCTGCATAACCCGTCGGTCAAAATACCAACGGAGGAGGATCTGGCTGTTCCTGACCCAGAGGCTCAGTTGGTGGCGGTTCTTCATGCTATCCCTGATGGGACGGTGCCATACCTAGCGTATATGACCCGGGGCGAGTTACCCGAGTACGAAGTTTTGGCCAGACAGATAATCCCGCGGTCCAAGTCCATGACTATTGTCAATCGCGAGTTACATCACTATAGTGTCGCGGGGGCGTTTCAGTGCTGCATTTCTCCTACAGAAGGCTGTGAGATTTTGCGTGAAATCCATGAAGGGGATTGTGGTCATCATGCCGGTTCAAAATCCCTTGTGGCTAAGGCTTTCCGACACGGTTTTTACTAGCTAACAGCTCATGCACATGCTGAGGATTTGGTCAGAAAGTGTGACGGTTGTCAGAAGTTTTCACGCCGGGCCCATGTTCTGGCTCAGGAATTAAGGATGATTCCAATTACCTGGCCGTTTGCAACTTGGGGGCTTGATATGGTTGGGCCCTTTAAGAAGTCCAAGGACAAGAAGACCCACCTTCTGGTGGCGGTTGATAAATTCACCAAGTGGGTAGAGGCAGAGCTAGTCAGCAAGTGTGATGCAGCCATGGCAGTTCAATTCATGAAGAAGGTGATTTTCCGCTTTGGTTTTCCACACAGCATCATAACAGATAATGGCACGAACCTCTCCATGGGTGACATGGAAGAGTTCTGTCAATGTGAGCACATCCGGCTTGATGTGTCATCGGTGACTCACCCCCAGTTTAATGGTCAAGCTGAGAGAGCTAATCAAGAAATCCTGAAGGGCATCAATACCACCCCCAATATTATGGTCCCTTTGCAGAGGACGCCGGGTTGTTGGGTGGAAGAATTGCCTTACGTATTATGGAGCATCAATACCACCCCCAATAGATCTACGGGTTATACACCCTTCTTCATTTTTTATGGAGCAGAGGCAGTTCTCCCAAGTGATATTCGCCATGACTCTCCCCGAGTGGTAGCTTATGTTGAAGCGACAACGAAAGAGCACGCCACGAGGCATTGGACCTGTTAGATGAGAAACGAGACATAGCGACAGCTCGTTCGGCGATTTATCAGCAAGACCTGCGGCGTTATCATAGCCGCCGGGTTAAAACCAGAGCTTTTCAAGAAGGCGACTTAGTGCTCCGGCTTATCCAGGATCAGACCGATATGCACAAGTTATCCCCACCTTGGGAAGGACCCTTTGTGGTTAGCAAGAATCTGAACAATGGGTCATACTACCTTATCGATGTTCGAGAGCACAAAGACTCACGCAAGTCGGAGGAGGAGACCCGCCGGCCGTGGAATATTGCTCATCTTCGGCCTTACTATACCTGAGCCATAGGCTCCTATTATGTACATATTCTTGATAATGTATATATTATGATCAATATAATAAACCTGCATCCTTGCTAAAGCAGGGCCTCTGCCGTTCGTCTTTAAAATTTTTGTCTTGGTTACATGGGGGCTTTTGCTTATAAAGCGGAGCTCTGTTTGTCCATTGATCCGGCTTATAAAGCTACAAAAAAAGTTTGGGGGCTTAATACCCAACATCATAAGGAGCCAAAGAGAGTTTGTTGCAAAGCACAGCTCACACATAGGCGTCCACTGAGCACAGCTCAAAATGTTGCTTGGGGGATCTTTGCTTCTACAAGAACAAAGAATCTACACCTTGCAATAGGCTATAAAAGCCAGGCTTGGAAGCCAGGTGTATTCACCGAAAACCCCGGGTTAACCTGCCTTCATCAAGTAAGTCACTCCGTCCAGGTAATCCTGGTATGACCCACCGAATGTTTGGCAAGTCAATCTTATACAGACCCTGAACTTGTCAAAGTTAAAATGATGACTGGTTAATGTGAGGTCCATCTTAAAAGGCTTTTTAAAATGGTTTAACTCAGTGACCTGGCAGACCATGAAAAGCCTCGCTCTTTTTTGCATATTTTCTTTGTGAATTTTTCTTTTTGATGGTTATTTCGATGAGATTTATATTTAGTCCGATACTTGCTAACCTGGTCTGGCTTTTGAGTTGCTGATGGATTCATGTACCTAGGGTAGGGTCATAGACCTGATCTAAGTGCCCTACCCAAGGACACCTTTAGAAGAGATCACCTTCCAGTCGACCTACGAGGAACCCACTCGACTGGATTGAAGGACTCGACCATGAAGACTCACTCGACCATGAAGGCTCACTCGACCACCAGAAGGTTAGAAGGCACTCCGCACTGCAACGGCCTGTAATTGAATAGAATTTATGATAGTTAAGACACTTTATGTGGGGCGTTACTAGTAACGCCCTAGACTTAATGTACTTAAAACCCTCCATTACGTGGGCTGGCAGGGGTCCTGGCGTACTCTATATAAGCCACCCCCTCCACAGGTAGAAGGGTTCGCACCCCTGTAACACATACACATATAATCCACTCGACCGCCTCATGGCTCCGAGACGTAGGGCTTTTACTTCCTCCGAGAAGGGCCTGAACTCGTACATCGCTTGCGTTCACAACCTCTCCATAGCTAGGACCTTGCCTCTCCATACCTACCCCCACTCTACTGTCAGACTTAGAACCACGACAGTTGGCGCCCACCGTGGGGCAGGTGTTTTAGCGATTTTGTGGAGAGGTTGCGGTACTTCCGAGTACTTTCATCATGATGACTGCTGGAGTTTTGGTCGAGGGGCGCGAGATCCATCTCGGCGCTCTCACCTTTGTCGCCGACGACTTCGCGTGGCTCCAGGAGGCTCCACTCGACATCGATGCGCTCCCCGCCCGCGGTGCGACGCATTTTTGCGCATGTGTCCGCGGCGTTCTGCTGCGGCAACCGTCGACCCCATATTGGTCGACTCCTTTATCGGCCACCCGCCCGGTCTCCCACCAGCGCAAGCGCTCTGGTCGGTCGAGACTCCAGCGGTGGGTGAAGCACGCGGTGGCTCGCCAGACAGCCACCGCCCAGGTCGCGGCAATTGAGCCCGACGAGTCCCTCTACGGCCTGTTCGATCTGTCGACTGGCTCCTTAGAGACTGCATCCGAGTGTCATAGCAATGATCCGGCGGCGGAAATTCTCATGGTCGACGGACCCCGCAATCCTCCTGGCTTTGCTCATGGGGGCGGAGTAGGCGGTGGAGGCGACCCCGCACAAGACCACGAAGAGTACCAGCCCGAGACACTCGACTCTCTGCAGAGAGAAGAGCTCCACCACAGGAACATGGATGCCCCGTGATACTCCCATCGGGAGAAACCCCGAGGCTCGCGCCTTTGAGGAGGCACGCCATTAATCTGGCTGAACGCGCTTGTCTGGAGAACCTCCAGCGAGCACTCGACGGGCGCGCGCGGCAACGAGTTCCCGACGCCAATCGACGTCAACTCTTTTCGCCGACTCGTATATCGAACCCCAATCCGTAACTTAGCGGTTGCAACCCGTATAGCAGAGTCCATCCAGCCCTCTCACCGGAGGTGGCAGAGGTTTGATGCGATCGTGGATTTGCTCCGGCATTGGAGACCAAAACTTCGGCCGTGTCGCGATCGCAAGAACCGAATTCACATCGATCCGTCGCTGCGAACACAGTTCAGTCGGCTCACAGTCCCAGATCGCCTCCGCGGCGGGAAGGGCGCGACAACCGGCGAGATCAGTATGGAGACAGACTCGACCGAGATGACAGGCGTTGAGTGCCCGCTTCCCCTCCGAGGGATGGGTCTTACGCCTCGGCGGCTGGATGACAAAGCGTCGATCAAGGTAGGCGAAGAGTTCGGTCGACCCTGTGGAACCAGGCTTTGATGCGCGATCCATTATCGTGCAAGGCTTGGTCGACCGGAACAGAGCCCATCGAGGTGGACCCGAGAGAGATGTGCCCACGAGCGAAAGTGCATGTTTCGGTCCAGAGTGTTTTAGCAGGCTATCGAGCATGCATAATTCCCCCAACTTCAGGTTGGCAACAGGAGTCGCAAGTTCATTTGGTGAGTCCAAGCCCGAAACTTGGCTTGAAGATTACCGAGTGGCTGTTCAAATTGGTGGTGGGAATGATGAGGTGGCCATGAAGCATTTGCCCCTCATTTGGAAGGTTCACCAGAGCGTGGTTGAATCGAGTTACCTCCTAGCAGATTTACACTTTGGAGGATTTGTCCCAGTGTTCGCGAACTTTTGAAGGAACTTGCAAGTTTACCAGCTGGTTTGACAAAGCTGCAAGTCTGCGCAGTAAGACCAATGAGACTCTCCGGAGTATATTCAGAGGTGGATCACTCGCACTATCTTCAGAGAAAATGTGTCGATCATCATATCTGCGCCTTCAAAGATGGCGTCAAGAATAGAGAATCAAGTCTAAAATTTGGTCGAACCGGAGACATGACCTTGAGTCGGATGATGGAGGTTGCTACCAAGTACGCCAACGGCGAGGAAGAAGACCGACTCCGAAGCGGGAAGTACAAGCCGAGTCAGTCGGAGAAGGGAAATTCCAGTCGGAAACAGAAGCGGAAAGCCGAGCCAGCAGCTCCTGGAGAGGCCCTGGCCGTGACTCAGGGAAAGTTCAAGGGGAAGCCAAAAGGATCCTGGAATCCTAAGAAAGTAAAGGATAAAGAAGGAAACGATGTGATGGATATGCCGTGTCACATCCACACGAAGAAAGATGAAGAGGGCAACATCATTTACCCAAAGCACGCCACTCGCCGAGGTCGACTCTGATCCAGAAGCCAGTGGAAAACAGTCCAAGGACAAGGAGAAGGAGTCGGACAAGGCCGGAGACAAGGAGGACAGTGAGGAAGGATATCCGCATGTCAACTCCACTCTGATGATCTTCGCAGACGTGGAAAGCAAGAGTCGACTGAAAGTCATTAACCGAGAGGTGAACATGGTTGCCCCAGCAAAACCAAGTTATCTGAGATGGTCCCAAACACCCATCACATTCGACCAATTTGATCACCCGACTCATATTGCCACCCCTGGGAGGCAAGCTTTGGTGGTCGATCCAGTTGTCGAAGGCACTCGATCGACAAAAGTCTTGATGGGACGGTGGTAGTGGGCTGAACTTGTTGTATGTGGACACATTGAAAGGAATGGGCATCCCGATGTCCCGACTGAGCACCAGTAACATGAGTTTCCACGGAGTCATACCAGGGAAGAAAGCCGAGTCACTCGGCCAAATAGCTCTGGACCTGGTTTTTGGCGACTCAAAGCATTTTCGCAAGGAAAAGTTGACATTTGAGGTTGTGGATTTTCAGAGTGCGTACCACGCCATTTTGGGGAGGCCCGCCTATGCACGGTTCATGGCTCGACCATGTTACGTGTACCTCAAACTGAAAATGCCAGGCCCCAAAGGAGTGATCACTATCACCGGCGATCGGAAAAGGCGAAGAGTGCTTTCGGAAGGGCTCAAGATTGCCGATTCGGTGACAGCGGTCGAGTTCAAGAGTACAAGCAAAACGCAGATCCGAGTGATTTGTTGCGATCCAAGAAACCCGCCACAGAATCGTGATTTCGCCGTCGGTGAGACGGCCTGTTCACATTCACCCGACCGACCCCAATGCAGCCCCGACCCACATCTCCACGACACTCGACCAAATAGGAAGAAGCGCCATCCAGTTCCTCCGTGAGAATCGACATTTTTGCATGGAAGCCACCGACATGCCGTGTTGTTGTGGGGCTGGCTGAGCATCGCCTCGAGTCGACAAATCAGCAAAACCACCAAAGAGCATCTTGGCGGTCCGCCGTCCAGAAGAGAAAAGCTATTGGTGAGGAAGTGACACCCAGTGGGTGTGTTGATAAAAAACTCCGTGTTAGCGGGGGCACGCTGAGTGCACCCGCTGGGTGTAGTCCCCAAGGCTAAGGTCGAGTGCTGGCAGTCGGCCTTAGGCTTTAGAAGTAAGGCTTTTCGTCATTCGATCGATCGAATGGATTTTAAACCGTGGGGCACGCCGAGTGCACCCACCGGTGTAGTCCTCGAGATCGTGGTCGATCGCTTGCGATCGACTACGATCAAGAGCACGCTTTTTTTGGGGGTCGTCGTCGACTGCCTTGAACAAAATTTGTGGGGGCACGCTGAGTGCACCCACCGGTGTAGTCCCCGAGACTACGGTCGAATGCTTGCATTGGCCGTAGTCTTAAACGGTGATTTTCTCTTATCCACTTGGAAGTGAATTATCTTTGATATTTTGTCGATTGGTTCTTCGTAGAAATCCTGTGACCTTGCGACTCGCTATACCGAGCTGGAGCAGAAGCACATTCAGCTCGAGCTGGATCTAAAGCTGGTGCAGGAGAACCTGACGAAGGCGAAGGAGGAGACCAAAGGTATGTTCGGTGAGACCTCGACGACTCTTTTTCCCTTCCATTTGTTTCAAAATCTGACTTTGCTGTAACTTGCAGGCAAGGTGAAGGAGGCCTAGAAGAAGAAAGACCTTGAGCTAGCTGAGAAGACCAAGCTTGCTGACGAGAAGTTAGCCGGTCACCAAGCTTGAACAGAAAATACCAATCGAAAGCTGCTCTGGCGATTGCCAACAAAGACGCCGACCGACTGAAACCGACACGACTACTCGACCGAGAAGATCAACCAGTTGATCGAAGAAGAATGACCGAAGCCTTCCGGTGGTCTTGCCAAGAAATTGTTCCTTATGCTCGAAGGTAACCTTTACACTCGACCAACATTTTCAATCGTGATGCTTCCATTCGACCACCGCCTTGATCGGCGTTTTGTCTTTGCGAACTCGCCGAAACTTTGAAGAAGAGACTAGCCACCGAACCAAACCTTGACCCGTCAATTCTCCAAATGAATGATGAAGTTTCCATGAATGTCTTGATCGAGTCCCGTGTTGCAGTATCGTGGACTACCTTGCAAGGCTGAAGGTTGCTATGTCTCGATCGACTCGACTTTCTCGCCCAGGCGACACTCGAGAATGACCTCGAGTCGCTGATGGCTCAAGCGAACGCCGCCCCCGACCGAAAGTGCAAGAGTGGAAGAAGTCCTCGGCTCGTTCTTGGTCTTGATGTTGCCACGTGTCCGCCCGAGTCCACTTGCAAAGACGCAGCGAGAAGACAAGTGGGCTCTCCAAGTGGCTAACACCAAGAAACACGACTTCAGGTCCTTCATGGAAACCTTCATCGCTGCTGCTACCCGGATCATAGACGGAATCGACCTTGATGAGTTTGTTGCTCCTTCCAGCCCTCCACAGGAGGGGTAAAAAACTTCCTTTATGCCCGACACTTTAAATTTGCCTCGGTATGCCGAGTGGAATTGTAACCGATAAACCTTAACAGGCTTAGCGCCTGAGCACTCTCGGTTCCTTTAGGTATCGACCTAAACTTGGATTTGATGTTTGGATATGATTGCTTTTGGCTCGAATTGTCCTTTGTAGGTTCACAGCGAGGTGCTTTCTGTAGTCGACTTATTCCTTAGGTGAGCATTGAGCTGCAGCTAAGCCTCCGAGTGAGAGATTTGCTCTTCACTCGGTAGGATTTTTATAACTTAGGCGAGCGCTGGGCTGCAGCTAAGCCTCCAAGTGAGAGGTTTGCTCTTCACTCGGTAGGATTTTTTATAACTTAGGTGAGTGCTTGGCTGTAGCTAAGCCCCCGAGTGAGAGGTTTGCTCTTCACTCGGTAGGATTTTTTATAACTTAGGCGAGCGCTGGGCTGCAGCTAAGCCCCCGAGTGAGAGGTTTGCTCTTCACTCGGTGGGATTTTTTATTAGTTAGGCGAGCTGGGCTGCAGCTTAAGCCCCGAGTGAGAGGTTTGCTCTTCACTCGGTGAGGATTTTTATAACTTAGGCGAAGCTGGGATGCAGTTAAGCCCCTGAGTGAGAGGTTTGCTCTTCACTCGGTGGGATTTTTATAACTTAGGCGTAGCGCTGGCTGCAGCTTAAGCCTCCGAGTGGAAGTCCTGCTTACCACTCGGAGGATTTTTATAACTTAGGCGTAACACTGGCTGCAGCTTAAGCCCCGAGTGGAAGTCTAGCTTACCACTCGGTAGGATTTTAATAACTTAGGCAAGCACTGGGCTGCAGCTAAGCCCCCGAGTGGAAGTCTGGCTTGCCACTCGGTAGGATTTTCATAACTTAGGCGAAATGGATTGGCTAAGCCTCCGAGTGGAAGTCCGGCTACCACTCGGTAGGATTTGTACAAACTTAGGCTTAAACGGATTCGGGCTAAGCCACCCATCGGGGATACATGACCACGAAGAAGGTTGCTCATTATTTCTCTCGATCATTCTATCACGCCGCGTCGACGACGCCCCACTATCGAGATTCTCGCACAATGAGATGCAACGGGTCGAGTGGCTAAATGGGCGATTGAACTTATTCCCTTGATATCAAGTTTGAGGCAAAGAAAGCCATTAAGTCCCAAGCAATAGCAGATTTCTCGCCGAGTGGATTGAACAATGAAGTTTAATGAAGTTCACTCTGAGCATTGGACCATGTTCTTCGATGGCTCTAAGATCTTTGAATGGTTCCGTGTGGGGTTGTTCTGGTTTCCCCAGCGGAGATAAGCTTAGGTATGTGCTCCAGATTCACTTTGATTCCTCCAACAATGAGGCAGAGTATGAGGCCCTTTTATATGGATTGCGCATGGCCATCTCACTTGGCGTCCGTCGCCGATGGTTTATGGCGATTCAGATTTAGTGGTCAACCTGTGATGAAGGAGGACGTGAGAAGCCCAGCCATGATTGGATACTGCAATGCAAAGTGAGGAATTTGGAAAAGAAGTTCGAGGGTTGGAGCTCCATCACATCCCCGATCGAAAAATCAAGCAGCAGATGATCCGCAAAGATAGGTTCCAAAAGAGAAGCCATTCCGAGTGGTGTGTTTTGGAGCATATACACACTCCGTCGATTAAAGAAGATCCTTCACAGAGGAAGCTCCACAGCCCAAGAGTGCCACAGATCCGACCGAGGTTGAGGTCCCAAAGAAGGGTCGACTTGGTCATGGAGGTTTTAGTGGTCACTCCCGATGGACAATTCCCTATATCGCAGATATCCTAAGAAAAGAGCTCCCAGAGGATGAGGAAGAGGCTCGGCAGATCGTCTGTCGATCCAAAGCCTTTACCGCTGTCAAAGGACAACAGATAGAGAAAGCCCGATCGAGTTGGTCAAAATGCATAACGCCGGAAGAAGGTCGAATCATTCTCAATGATATCCACTGGGACCTGTGGTCACCATGCGCCCTTCTGACCATTGTAGCCAAAGCATACCGAGCCGGATTTTATTGGCCGAGGGCGAATGAGATGGCGAAAGAAATAGTGGACAAGTGCGAAGGATGTTAGTTCTACTCCAATATGTCACATAAGCCTGCGTCAGCTTTGAAGACCATTCCACTCCCCGCCGTTCGCAGATGGGGCTAGACATGGTCGGTCCCTTGAGAACAGGCCGAAGTGGTTTCACGCATGTACTGGTAGTAGTCGACAAGTTCACCAAGTGGATCGAGGCTAAACCAATCAAGAATCTTGACGCCGGTACTGCTGTTACTTTCATCAGGGAGCTGACATTCAGATATGGAGTCCCGCACAGCATCATTACGGATAATGGGTCGAACTTTGACTTAGAAGAATTCAGAGATTTCTGCAACTCTCAAGGCACACGAGTCGACTACGCTTCAGTCGCCCATCCACAGTCGAATGGACAAGCGGAACGAGCTAATGGCTTAATCCTCAAGGGTTTGAAGCCCCGACTGATGCGTGATCTCAAGCATGCGGCTGGAGCATGGGTCGACGAACTCCCTTCGGTGCTTTGGGGGTTGAGGACCACACCCAATCGGTTGACCGGAAGAACTCCGTTTTTCTTGGTCTATGGAGCTGAAGCAGTTTTGCCGAGTGATCTTCTTCACAATGCTCCTCGAGTTGAACTCTACAATGAAGCAGAAGCTGAGCAAGCGCGTCAGGACGCAGTCGACCTCCTTGAGGAAGAAAGGGAGATGGCTCTGATCCGATCGACCATCTATCAACAGGACTTGCGTCGCTTTCACGCCAGGAATGTGAGGGGTCGAGCCTTCCAAGAAGGAGATCTAGTTCTCCGAGTGGATCAGCAGAAACAAGATAAGCTCGCTCCTTCTTGGGAAGGACCTTCATCGTCACCAAGGTTCTCCACAACGGGCATACCGCCTCTACAACGTCGAACACAATATCGAGGAGCCCCGAGCTTGAATGCGGATCTGCTCCGCCTGCTTTACACTTAAAGTTTTTCACTCGGATGAGTTGTAATAAAATATACGTAGTTCATGGATTTCAAATAATAGTGCCATAATTCCTTCATAATTTTTGTCACTTTTTATTTTCGTCAAGAATTTTCCCCCAAAGGTGGCTTAGCCAATCCGCTTTCGCCTAAGTTTGTACAAATCCTACCGAGTGGTAAGCCAGACTTCCACTCGGAGGCTTAGCCGCGAATCCGTTTCGCCTAAGTTATGAAAATCCTATCGAGTGGCAAGCCAGACTTCCACTCGGGGGCTTAGCTGCAGCCGAGTGCTCGCCTAAGTTATTAAAATCCTACCGAGTGGTAAGCCAGACTTCCACTCGGGGGCTTAGCTGCAGCCCAGTGTTCGCCTAAGTTATAAAAAATCCTACCGAGTGGTAAGCCAGACTTCCACTCGGAGGCTTAGCTGCAGTCCAAGTACTCGCCTAAGTACAACATACGCTTGCAAGGAGGACGAGGTGCAGGTCGACTGCGACCCTCTCCTCTGAGCTGCGCCATAAGTATAATGTGTGCTCGCAAGGAGGACGAGGTGCAGGTCGACTGCGACCCTCTCCTCCGAGCTTTGCCACAAATACAACGTGAAAATCCTACCGAGTGAAGAGCAAACCTCTCACTGGGGCTTAGCTGCAGCCCAGCCTACGCCTAAGTTATAAATCCTACCGAGTGAAGAGCAAACCTCTCACTCGGGGCTTAGCCGCAGCCCCGCCTAAGTTATAAATCCCACCGAGTGAAGAGCAAACCTCTCACTGGGGCTTAGCTGCAGCCCAGCTTCGCCTAAGTTATAAAAAATCCTACCGAGTGAAGAGCAAACCTCTCACTCAGGGGCTTAGCTGCAGCCCTTCGCCTAAGTTATAAAAATCCTACCGAGTGAAGAGCAACCTCTCACTCGGAGGCTTAGCTGCAGCCCAGCGCTTCGCCTAAGTTATAAAATCCCACCGAGTGAAGAGCAAATCTCTCACTCGGAGACTTAGCATGCTCAATGCTCACCTAAGGAATAAGTCATTGCGAAAGCACCTCATTGTGAACACGCAAAGGACAATTCGAGCCAAAAGCAATCATATCCAAACATCAAATCCAAGTTTAGGTCGATACCTAAAGGAACCGAGAGTGCTCAGCGCTAAGCCCGTTAAGGTTTATCGGTTACAATTCCACTCGCATACCGAGGCAAATTTAAAGTGTCGGGCTTAAAGGAAGTTTTTACCCTCCCGTGGAGGGTGGAAGGAGCAACAAACTCATCAAGGTCGATTCCGCTCTGCGATCGGTAGCAGCAGCGATGAATGTTTCCATGAAGGACCCAAGTCGTGTTTCTTGGTGTTGGCCACTCGGAGAGCCGCCATTTTGTCTTCTCGCGTGTCTTTGCAGTGGACTCGGCCGCATATTGTGGCAACATCAAGACCGCGAACGAGCCGAGGACTTCTTCCACTCTTGCACTCGGTCAGGGACGGCGTTCAGTCGAGCCATCAGCGACTCGAGGTCATTCTGGAGTGTCGCCCTGGGCCAGAGCGTCGAGTCGATGCGAGACATAGCAACCTTCAGCCTTGCAAGGTAGTCCACGACAGCTGCAACACGGGACTCCAGTCTGAAGACATTCATGGCAACTTCATCATTCACTGGAGAATTGACGGGGTCAAGGTTTGGTTCCAGCTGGCTAGTCTCTTCTTCAAAGTTTCGACAGAATTCTGCAAAGACAAAATGCCGAGTCAAGACAGTGGTCGAATGGAAGCATCACAGTTGAAAATGTTGGTCGAGTGTAAAAGGTTACCTTCGAGCATAAGGAACAATTTCTTGGCAAGACCACCCAGAAGGCTTCTGTGTCATTCTTCTTCCTACCAACTGGTTGATCTTCTCGGTCGAGTAGTCTTGTCGGCCAGTCGGTCGACGTCTTTGTTGGCAATCGCAGAGCAGCTTTCAGATTGGTATTTTCCTGTTCAAGCTTGGTGGTGGGTTAACTTCGTCAAAGCAAGCTTGGTCTTCTCAACTAGCTCAAGGTCTTTCTTCTTCGGGCCTCCTTCACCTTGCCCGCAAGTTACAAAGAAAGTCAGATTTTGAAACAAATGGAAGGGAAAAAGAGTCGCCGAGGTCTCACCGAACATACCTTTGGTCTCCTCCTTCGCCTTTCACAGTTCTCTCGCACCAGCTTCAGATCCAGCTCGAGCTGAATGTGCTTCGCTCCAGCTCGGTATAGCGAGTCGCAAGGTCACAGGATTTCTACGAAGAACCAATCGACAAAATATCAAAGATAATTCACTTCCGAGTGGATAAGAAAAAATCACACGTTTCTAAGACTACAAACCAATGCAAGCATTCAATCGTAGTCTCGGGACTACACCAGTGGGTGCACTCAGCGTGCCCCACTAATTTATTCAATGCAGTCGACCATCGACCCCAAAAAAGACGTTTCTTCAGATCGTAGTCGATCGCAAGCGATTGACGACGATCTCGGGATTACACCTGGGTGCACTCAGCGTGCCCCACCGGTTTCGTAAATCCATTCGATCCAATCGAATGACGAAAAGCTTTTTATTTAAAGTTTAAGGTCGATCGCCAGCAATGACCTTAGCCTTGGGATTACACCACCGGGTGCACTCAGCGTGCCCCCGCTAACACGGAGTTTTTTATCAACACACCCACTGGGTGACTGCTATGAATTCCAGAAAGAAACATTTTGATAGCATATCCTAACAGAACATGCGGTGGTCGACTGACCTGAACGTTGCTTTGAAGGGCGGAGCTGGCGTCGTAAGCTGCTTGGCTCGCATCCCGGATGGTCTTCATCTGCTCCATCATAGCCCCTGCTTGGCGTATCGCTTCCTTGGCAGCGCTGGCTTGGTCCTCTGGAACGTGGTGCTTCGTGAAGAGAGATGGTTGTGCGGCACTCGACGAAGTGGGATGAGCACTCGTCAACGGCACCACGAAAGACACGGTGTGTCGAGTGGTGTTCTCCCCCTCAGTGTTCAGAGTTTCAGGCACCGTCACATCGTGTGCCACCTGGCCGGTAGATGCTTTCCTACTCCTTCTGTGTTTCAGCGGTTCCTCATCCTCATCATCATCAGGAAGAGTGATAACAACATTGGATGGAGCTGCAGAAAAGAATCAGAATCAGAGATCACGAATCAGTCGACTAAAGACGGAATTAAGAGTATAGCACCAGGATTTGAAGTTGCTGCGTCCTCCATCTCATGGTCCTCAGCTTTGCCTGAAGTCTCAGAAGTTGCAGCATTGGAATTCCAAAGAATCAGTTGAACTAGCTCAACTATCAACCAGAGATAAAGCTTGTACAAAACAAGGAGACTCAAGTAACATGTTTACCCTGATATGGTGGGGATGGACACCTTCATCTTCGGCAGGAGCTTGGCGGGCTTCGACGGAGCCACCTTCGACTGCTACGGCGCCTTTTCAATCGGCACCGGAGAAGCGGTCCAAGGGCGTTTGGTCGACTGCGGGACAGTCGCAACCCCCTTACCGCGTTCAGTCGCGGGGTCATGGACAAGTTTCGACCACCTTTCCGAGTGCGGCGGTGCAACCTCCTCCTCCTCCTCTTCTTCGTCCTCATCATCGTCGTCGTCATCGTCGTCATCTTCGGCAGCGTCTGAGTCCCACTCCTCCTGGCTCTCGCCCCCGCTGGCTTCTCCCTCCTCAGTCGGAGCCTGAGCTCCATTGGGCATCAAGTATAGCTCAGTGAGGGCCTGAATGACATCAAGCCAGAGATCAATCGACCAACTTACAGAACATACAGAAACAAATACGACATGTATACAATGGAAGATAGAGCAGAAGTACCTTGTCTGGAACGCTGTGATGGTCAAGTGGAGGAATCCTCCTGGATCCACGGGGATTATCCTTGTTCCCAGTGACCGCGGCCATCCACCTTTCCACCATGGCGTCGTCGACTACCTCCGGGTGGACCCGAGTCTCGTCTTCGCCCGCATGAGACAACCACATGCAATGGCTCCGAATCAAGGGGCTGGATACGTCGCCGAAGGAAAACTTCCAAAAGGTCCATGCCAGTGACGCCGTCCCGAACCAACTGCACCACGCGATCCATCAACATCTTCACGTCAGCTCTCTCCTCCGGAATCACCTTCAGAGAGGAGGGCTTGTTCACTCGGTCCATGGTGAATGGCGGGAGTCCACTCGATTGTCCCGGCGTCGGCTCAGTCTTGCAGTAGAACCAGGTCGACTGCCAGCCCCTGACCGACTCGGGAAACGTCATGGCTGGGAAGGTGCTCTTTTTCCGCACTTGAATCCCCAGGCCCCCGCACATTTGGACAACTTGGGTTTTCTCATCGCCTGGACTTGCTTTCTTCACGGTCTGAGAGCGACACGTGAAGATGTGCTTGAACAAGCCCCAGTGCGGTCGACAGCCCAAGAAATTTTCACACATGGATACAAACGCAGCAAGATACGCGATGGAGTTTGGGGTGAAATGGTGGAGTTGGGCTCCAAAGAAGTTCAAAAACCACGAAGAAAACACTTGGTGGCAGAGAAAATCCGCGATCGACATGAGTGGCCAGGAGCACGACTCACCCTCTTCCTACCGAGGTTGCCACTCTTTTCACAGGAGCCTTGCGGCGTCGTGGGGGATCAGCCCGTCGTTGACCATGTCGAGGAGGTCCTTCTCCCTGATGGTCGACTGGATCCAATCTCCCTGGACCCAGCCCTTCGGCAGGCGGGATCTAGAGGAAGACCCGCCGCGGCTGGTGGATCTCCCCTTCGCCTTCTCCGCCGCCGACGCCTTCTTTGCGCGCTCCAGCACCGCCGTCTAGTCCTTAACCATGGCTGCCGGCGAGATGCACGAGAAGGAGCTTTGCAGAGGAGAAAGCGGCTGCGTTGGGCGGAGACGAGGAGAGCGGAGAAGAAAGAATGAAGCACTGTTCAGAAAACCCTCGCTGGCCGCATTTATAACGTCCCTTCCGAGTGGATGACAGGTGGACCCGGTCGATCTAATCATATCCCGAAACAGTTGCATTGACGTGATACGTGGCGGAAAAAGCGGCGCGGGGATCGAGGCGTCTATGCCCTATCCTTTCCGAACGCCTGTCCGCGCTTCGCAAGGCTTCCCCAAATTTCAGATCCGTGGAATCCGCGAACGGCAGATCATCTGTCGACGCGGGATCTCCCGCAATCCGCCGCCGGGAACCGTGAGGTCCGAAAAGTCACTCGACGAAAGACAAGAATGGATCGAGCCGATCAAGAAAAGTTGCTCGTTATCAACAAAGAAGATCTTGATCCAGACAACGATAGCCAAGATGCAAAGGTCAATCAGAAACAGCATCAACTCCTTCCTCACTCAAGCCTCAATCCATTCGGGGGCTAATGATGGATTCATGTACCTAGGGTAGGGTCATAGACCTGATCTAAGTGCCCTACCCAAGGACACCTTTAGAAGAGATCACCTTCCAGTCGACCTACGAGGAACCCACTCGACTGGATTGAAGGACTCGACCATGAAGACTCAGTCGACCATGAAGGCTCACTCGACCACCAGAAGGTCAGAAGGCACTCCGCACTGCAACGGCCTGCAATTGAATAGACTTTATGATAGTTAAGACACTTTATGTGGGCGTTACAAGAATGCCCTGCACTTAATGTACTTAAAACCCTCCATTACGTAATGGCAGGGTCTGGCGTACTCTATATAAGCCACCCCCCTCCATAGGCAGAAGGGTTCGCACCCCTGTAACACATACACATATAATCCACTCGACCGCCTCAGGGCTCCGAGACGTAGGGCTTTTACTTCCTCCGAGAAGGGCCTGAACTCGTACATCGCTTGCGTTCACAACCTCTCCATAGCTAGGACCTTGCCTCTCCATACCTTCCCCCCACTCTACTGTCAGACTTAGAACCACGACAGTTGCCAAGTACAAATTTACAACATGACCGGTGTCAATTGACCCGGCTTGGCTTTCAACTATAAGTTGTCAGTACACCATCAATTTTAAACCGGCGTTTGTTAAACCCAGTCTGGCTTTGACTATAAGTCGCCAGTATGATCATCCTATGTTTATTATAACCCGGTATGGCTTCATTGTAAACCAGCACAGCATGGTGGGAGTTATCAACACTCAAGATTTGGGTTATCGCCCTTACTACAATAAAGTTGATAAATGAACAATGTGATTCAATATCACAAGTATGATGTATTTTCATATTTAATTACTCTTGAGAATACAGCCTTGGTTATAAACCCTGGCTTTATAATTGTGTGTTATGACCCGTCCGGCGGTAAACTGCCAGGACAATTTCAGTTTCTTAAGTGCAGAAACAGAATTGCATAAAGCTGCTAAGGATCATAAGCAGGCAATGCATATCATCACAAATTAACAGTATTAGTCAAAGTGACTATGCACGATGGCATAGCAGACTAAGTGTTTCAACTAGCCTATTACAAGGCAGCACACGCCCAAAAGAATAATTGTTTATCACCGATATCTCGGTATGCAGAAGCTAAACCGGCTTCCGGATTATGATTCTTCCTCAGACTGACTTGAAGGTTGTGGATCATCCTGTCCCGGTTCACCCTCAACCTCTCCACCCAGTGGCTGGAAGTCAATGGTTGCCCAGTTAATCCCAGTTAAAGCTCGGAAGACAGCTTCATCGCTTATAAGATCGAACGGTTCAACATTAGTGGCGTAGGTATGCTTACGGATTGGCAGGATAAGAATTTGCACATCGTATACAAAGGCATTAACCCATTTGTTGTCTGCGTCATAAATCGACCGGTGGAAAGATAAATCAGTCTCTTCGGCCAGTTTACTTGCAAGTGGACGCATTTCCTTAGTCAAAGCCTTGAGGTCGTCATTGTCAAAAACTGACCCAGTTGATAGCCGTTTCCAATGTCTTCCGGATCAAGATTAGATATCCAGGCCTTGGCCCGAGTTAGTGCAGACAAAGCGCCGGCTCTTGTGGCAGATTTTTTTTCAATTCTTCAAGTTGGGCAGGCGTCATGGATAATTTTGCCAATGTTTCCTTGATTAAAGTTGGGGCGGTTTATTATGTGAGGCTGTGCAGATGGCCCGTTGAACGCCGGTATATAACTGCTCTATCAATGTATTGGCAGCCTTCAGTTTCTTGCGCATATCCAAGCCAAGATGAGTAACACGGCTACCTGAAAAGGTCAAGATAATATTAAACTGGTAGTTTCATGGTTGTTATTTGTTTAAAGATTATGAAGATATTATTTACCAAAGACAACAGAGGTCATAGCGTTGATTTGCCGCTTTAGGCCAGCCAGCTCTTCTGTCACCGGTTTAAGGGCTGCTTCAGCATCCTCCACCCGCTTTATCAGAGTTTTCCTTTCAGCATCCCATTTTGCCCGTTCGATTTTAAACCCATCCTTCAGTTGTTCCATAGGAAGGTAAAACAAGCATAACTTCAAGATTTTAAGCACATAGAGAGGAAACTTGATATTATTGCAATTCCTACAAGAATATATTCCTCCCTCATAATAATATTCAGTAGCATCATGAATGAATTCAACAATTTAACCAGCACCTAAAGCATTCTTTTCATGATCTACTAGCATAGAAAATTTACTACTCTCCACATAAGCAAAATTCTTCTCATGAATAATAGTGGGAGTATCATAAGGGACTTGAACACTAAAAATTGTTTCCACATTAAAAGAGTAATGTTCAGAAAAAGGGTAATCATAATCATGACAAGATTTGTAAATATAATCATCACTACTTTTTATAGCATAATTTTCATCACAATAATCATCATAAGTAGCAACTTCGTTCTCATCATAATCGATTGAAACCTCTCCCAAGATAGTGGAATCACTAAATAAAGTTGACACTCTTCCGAACCCACTTTCATCAATGTAATCATCATATGTAGGAGGCATGCTGTCATCATAACAACTTTGCATATCAAAACTTGGGATGCTAAAAATATCATCTTCATTAAACATAGCATCCCCAAGCTTGGGACAAGCATTAATTCCAGCAAATATATTCTCAAATATTTCATCCCAATCAAACATAGCTTCCCCAAGCTTGGGCCCTTTCATATCATAAGCATAATGACTCTCATCATTGAAAATATTTATAGCACCAATAGTATAGCAATTATCATCATGAGTAGTAGGAGCAACATCATTTGGGAGGGATACCTTTCTACCTTTGTTGCTCCTTCTATTCTTCTTCTTCTGCACATTATGTGTGGGTTCAACCTTCCTCTTTGAGCTCCTTATTGATGAGATTGGTTGAATAGAAGGCTCCTCCTCGTTACCTGATTCGTCATAAGAAATAATAGGAGGAGATTGGGAAGCCTCTTCCCTTTCATTAGTATTCTCATCATCTTCCATTTGCTTTCTTTTCCTTATGTAATTGGCAATATAAGGGTTTTCAATACAATTCACCGCACAATACATATAAATTTCCTCTAGATCAAAACCAAGAAGTATGTAACGGGCAAATTCTGGAAGATAATTAGTTAAACGTTTCATTTCTTCACAACCCATAAGCAAGCTAAGCTCATTATAATGTGCAAGGGAAATCAACTCATCACAATTTTTGGACACGATTAGATCATGAAACAATTTGCATCGGATAGCTAAATGACCACTTTCATTGCAAAGTCCACAAGTACGACCAAGAAAATTTAAATTTTCAGCACAAACATCTAGCCTTTGTTGCAACAATTTAGTTTCCAAGTGCTTATGCCTCTTGCAATAAATATCTTCTCTATTTGGTATGTTCATGCAAACATGCAGTCCACAAAAGTTGACATGCTCATAAGAATTTTCATCATTACTAGTGCAATCATCATTAGCATCATGGATATTCAAAGAATTCGTACTAACAACATTGCAATCATGCTCATCATTCAAAGATTTAGTGCCAAACAATTTAGAGATTTCTTCTTCTAGCACTTGAGCACAATTATCCTTTCCATCATACTCACGAAAGATATTGAAAAGGTGAAGCGTATGAGACAAACTTAATTCCATTTTTTTGTAATTTTCTTTTATAAACTAGACTAGTGCTAAAACGAGAAACAAAAAGATTTGATTGCAAGATCTAAAGATATACCTTCAAGCGCTAACCTCCCCGGCAACGATTCCAGAAAAGAGCTTGATGTCTACTACACAACCTTCTTCTTGTAGACGTTGTTGGCCCTGCAAGTGCACGGGTTTGTATGACAGTAGCAAATTTCCCTCAAGTGGATGACCTAAGATTTATCATTCCTTAGGAGGCGTAGGATGAAGATGGTCTCTCTCAAACAACCCTGCAACCAAATACAAAAAGTCTCTTGTGTCCCCAACACACCCAATACAATGGTAAATTGTATAGGTGCACTAGTTCGGATGGTGATACAAGTGCAAAATAGATAGTAGATATAGGTTTTTGTAATCTGAAATAATAAAAACAGCAAGTTAACAAGTGATAAAAGTGAGCGTAAACGGTATTGCAATGATAGGAAACAAGGCCTAGGGTTCATACTTTCACTAGTGCAAGTTCTCTCAACAATAATAACATAGATAGATCATATAACAAGCCCTCAACATGCAACAAAGAGTCACTCCGAAGCCACTAATAGCAGAGAACAAACGTAGAGATAATGGTAGGGTACGAAACCACCTCAAACTTATTCTTTCGGATCAATCTATAAAAGAGTTCGTACTAGAATAACACCTTAAGATACAAATCAACCAAAACCCTAATGTCACCTAGATACTCCATTGTCACCTCAAGTATCCATGGGCATGATTATACGATATGCATCACACAATATCAGTTCATCCAACCAACACAAAGTACTTCAAAGAGTGCCCCAAAGTTTCTATCGGAGAGTCAAGAACGTGTGCCAACCCCTATGCATAGGTTCCCAATGTCACGAAACCCGCAAGTTGATCACCAAAACATACATCAAGTGGCACATGATATCCCATTGTCACCACAGATAATCACGGCAAGACATACATCAAGTGTTCTCATAAAAGACTCAATCTGATAAGATAACTTCAAAGGGGTCTCAATTCATCACAAGAGAGTAGAGGGGGAGAAACATCATAAGATCCAACTCCAATAGCAAAGCTCGGGATACATCAAGATCGTGCCATAAAGGAACACGAGAGAGAGAGAGATCAAACACATAGCTACTGGTACATACCCTCAGCCCCGAGGGTGAACTACTCCCTCCTCGTCATGGATAGCGCCAGGATGATGAAGACGGCCACCGGTGATGGCATCACCCTCCGGCAGGGTGCCAGAACAGGGTCCCGATTGGTTTTTGGTGGCTATAGAGGCTTGCGGCGGTGGAACTCCTGATCTATCTTACATTCGGAAGTTTTAGGGTACGTAGGTATATATGGGTGCAAGGTGCGTCGGTGGACCTCCGGGTGCTCACAAGGCGGGGCGCGCCCGGGGGTGGGCGCGCCCCACCCTCGTGGCAGCCAGGACTCCTCGACGTGCACTCCAAGTCTATCAGGTTGCTTTCCTTCCAAAAATAACTTCTCCGATTGATTTCGTTCCGTTTTGACTCCGTCTGATATTCCTTTTCCTCGAAACACTAAAATAGGCATAAAACAACAAATCTGGGCTGGGCCTCCGGTTAATAGGTTAGTCCCAAAAATAATATAAAAGTGAAAAATAAAGACCAATATTGCCTAAAACAGTAGATAAAGTAGCATGGAGCAATCAAAAATTATGGATACGTTGGAGACGTATCAACTTGCTTGCGTGAGCCTCCCCGGCAACGGCGCCAGAAATTCTTCTTGCTACCTCTTGAGCACTGCATTGTATTTCCCCGAAGAGGAGAGGATGATGCAGCAAAGTAGCGTAAGTATTTCCCTCAGTTTTTGAGAACCAAGGTATCAATCCAGTAGGAGATCACGCACAAGTCCCTCGTACCTACACAAAACAATAGCTCCTCGCAACCAACGCGATTAGGGGTTGTCAATAAATAATATTTTTGGTATTTTTGGTATAGAGATGCAAAGTGAAAAGTAAAAGGCAAAGTAAAAACAAAGCAAGTAATAAAGTAATGGAGATTGATATGGTGATAATAGACCCGGGGGCCATAGGTTTCACTAGTGGCTTCTCTCAAGAGCACAGATATTCTACGGTGGGTGAACAAATTACTGTTGAGCAATTGACAGAATTGAGCATAGTTATGGGTATATCTAGGTATGATCATGTATATAGGCATCACGTCCGAGACAAGTAGATCGAAATGATTCTACATCTACTACTATTACTCCACTCATCGACCGCGATCCAGCATGCATCTAGAGTATTAAGTTAAACATAGAGTAACTCCTTAAGCAAGATGACATGATGTAGAGGGATAAATTCATGCAATATGATAAAAAAACCATCTTGTTTTCCTCGATGGCAACAATACAATACGTGCCTTGCTGCCCCTTCTGTCACTGGGAAAAGGACACCGCAAGATTGAACCCAAAGCTAAGCACTTCTCCCATTGCAAGAACTACCAATCTAGTTGGCCAAACCAAAAGGATAATTCGAAGAGACTTGCAAAGATAACTCAATCATACATAAAAGAATTCAGAGAAGATTCAAATATTGTTCATAGATAAACTGGATCATAAACCCACAATTCATCGGTCTCAACAAACACACCACAAAAAGAAGATTACATCGAATAGATCTCCATGAGAGAGGGGGAGAACATTGTATTGAGATCTAAAAAGAGAGAAGAAGCCATCTAGCTACTAGCTATGGACCTGAAGGTCTGAAGTAAACTACTCCCACTTCATCGGAGGGGCTATGGTGTTGATGTAGAAGCCCTCCGTGGTGGATGCCCCCGCGTGAGCTCCTAACAGGCCCCAAGATGGGATCTCGTGTATCTGAGAAGGTTTGGCGGTGGAATTAGGTTTTGGCTCTGTTCTAATCGTTTGGGGATACGAGGTATATATAGGAGGAAGGAGTACGTCGGTGGAGCAACAGGGGGGCCACGAGGGGGGCGCCCTAGGGGGCACCCCCACCTCGTGACCGCCTCACACTTCTTGAAGTAGGGTCCAAGTCTCCTGGATCACGTTCGGTGAGAAAATCACGTTCCCGAAGGTTTCATTCCGTTTGGACTCTGTTTCATATTCTGTTTCCCTCGAAACACTGAAATAGGCAAAAAACAGCAATTCTGGGCTGGGCCTCCAGTTAATAGGTTAGTCCCAAAAATAATATAGAAGTGGAAAATAAAGCCCAATATAGTCCAAAACAGTAGATAAGCATGGAGCAATCAAAAATTATAGATACGTTGGAGACGTATCAGGTCCACAGAAGGTTTTGCAGTGTTTCTTGAAAGTAACTTGATCTCATGGAGTGCTCGTAAACAACCTACTGTATCTCGATCAAGTACAAAGGCAGAGTATAAGGCTTTAGCACATGCAACTGCTGAAGTTATTTGGGTTTAGAACTTGTTGACAGAATTGGGTGCTCATCACCAAAGGAAGACTTGCTTTGGTGCAATAATCTTGGGGCTACATATTTGTCTGCTAATCATGTTTTCCATGCCAGAACGAAGCATATCGAGATTGACTATCATTTTACTCGTAACCAGGTGGCCAACAAATTGTTGAATATCAGGTTTATACCTACTAGTGATCGGGTTGCAGATGGTTTTACTAAACCACTTACTCTGAGGCAGTTAGACGCTTTCAGGCACAATCTCTACTTACACTAGTAGAAAAGGGGGCATTTGTTCCTGTTCGTAAGGGCCTTTAGTCCCGGTTCATGAACCGGGACTAATGGGTCGTTACTAATACCTCCCCCCTTTGGTCCCGGTTCTAACACGAACCGGGACAGATGGTCCTCCACGTGGCCGGTGCGCCGAGCCCAGGCAGGGGGGCCTTTGGTCCCGGTTGGTGGCACCAATCGGGACCAAAAGGCATCCACGCGTCAGCAGCTGGCTGGAGCTGATGTTTTTTTTTTAAAAGTGGCTGCTTTAGGGGTTTTGGGGGTTATTTTAGGTTGTTATTAGCTAGCTAATAGAGAGAAGTGTCCTCTCTTATATCTTCGTCCTTGGTTTACCAACGCTGTTGCTATGTTCATTTCTGAAAGTGCAACTAATCCCCGGGTGGTTTTGGTAATTAATAACAACATATATATCATTGAACTAATAGTTACTTGAGAATCATTTGAGAGAGTTCGATTGATATGGGTATGGCAAGGATCAAGAAGTGGACCCCCAAAATGCTAAGGCAAGCATTGGCAAAAGCTCAAGACTCCATTTTTGGTTTAGTGATCCAAGATCACATTGAGTCCATAGGAAAAGCCAATACTATTAAAGGGATGAGGTTATGATGATGATCTGGTTGCTCAAGTGCTTAGTGATACATCTCCTAAACTATCGCAACTTTCACCGCCATAGACACTCATAAGTAGTCTCGGTCCCACCGATATTCCAAACTCAGTCACACCGAGATGAACCACCTCACCATAAGCCAAACCCTAGTAAACTCAGATTTTCCAATTCGAACTCGGTCTCACCGAAACATGAGTTGCCAAGTTTCAGAACCTTCATCATCAAATCGGTGTCACCGAGATGATGAAGTCGGTCCCACGGCTGGCATGCTCGTGTCATTGCACTAATCGGACTAACCGAGATTGTATATTCGGTCCCACCGAAAATCCCAACGTTCACATTATTTGAACTATCGGTCTCACCGAGTTGTCCACTTCGGTCCCAAGATTGCTCAAATGTGTGTAACGGTTGGATTTTGTGTGGAGGCTATTTATACCCCTCCACCCCCTCTTCATTCGTGGAGAGAGCCATCGAAAGAACTACCACTCCTACCTTACATTTTCGAGAAGAGAACTACCTACCCTTGTGTTGAGATCAAGTTGCTCCACTCCCACCATATGAAACTTGATCTCTAGCCTTCCCAAGTTGCTTTCCACTCAATCCTTTCTTCCACCACAGCCAAATCGGTGAGGAGAGTTGAGTGTTGGGGAGATTATCATTTGAAGCACAAGAGCAAGGAGTTCATCATCATCTACAACATCTTTTACCTTTTGGAGGTGGTGCCTCCTAGATTGGTTAGGTGTCGCTTGGGAGCCTCCGTCGTCGAGATGTGGAGTTGAACCAAGAAGTTTGTAAGGGCAAGGAGATCGCCTACTCGTGAAGATCTACCCCAGTAAGGCTAGCCCTCCGTGGGCGTGAGGCCATGATGGAATAGACAAGGTTGCTTCTTCGTGGACCCTTCGTGGGGAGCCCTCCGTGGACTCATGGCCGTTACCCTCCGTGGGTTGAAGTCTCCATCAACGTGGATGTACGATAGCGCCACCTATCGGAACCACGGGAAAAATCACAGCGTCTCCAAAATTGTGTTTGCTCTTCTCCACCGCTCTTTACTACATGTGCAATTTACTTTGCACTGCCTATACTCTAGAATTGCATGTGTAGGGTGATGCTTGACTTGATCATAATTGTGAATCTGCCAAAAACTGTTCTTTGTCAAAAGGCAGAATTTTTATATTGACAAGTAGTCTAATCACCCCCCCTCTAGACATACTTTCGATCCTACAAGTGGTATCAGAGCTTTGGTCTCCATTGTATTGGTTTCCATTGGATTGGACTCCATAAGCTTGGTTTCACAACCTAGGAGAGTATGGCGTCTAATGAGGGTAATTTTCGTAGAGGTCCTTACTTTGATGGTTCAAATTTTGCTAGTTGGAAGCATAAAATGAAAATGCATATTCTTGGTCATAACCCAGCCGCATGGGGCATTATTTGTGTTGGTATGCAAGGTGAATTCTTCGAGGAAGGAAAAGTTCCGGATCGCGAAGCCACAACGGAAGAATTGCGGATGTTGCAAAACAATGCTCAAGCTTGTGACATTCTCTTCAATGCCTTGTGTCCCGAGGAGTTCAACAAAATCAGCCGTCTTGAGAATGCAAAAGAGATTTGGGATACTTTGGTTGAAATGCATGAAGGTACCGAGTCCATGAAGGAATCAAAGCTAGATATTCTTCAAGGTCAACTTGACAAGTTCAAGATGAAGGATGGTGAAGGAGTCATTTGAAATGTACTCTAGGCTTGCTCTCATCACAAATGAGATTGCCGGCTTAGGAAGCGAAGAAATGACCGACCGATTCATCATCAAGAAGATTCTCAGAGCTTTGGATGGAAAGTATGACACCGTGTGCACTTTGATCCAAATGATGCCAAACTACAAGACTCTCAAGCCAACCGAAGTCATTGGAAGAATTGTTGCTCATGAGATGACACTTAAGGATAAGGAAGAGCTTCACAACAAGTCAAGTGGTGCTTACAAAGCTACAAGTGATGCTCCCACAACCTCAAGTGACAAGTTAGTTTCCAATGAAGAGATAAGCCTAATGGTCAAGAACTTCAACAAATTCTACAAGAATAGAGGCAAAGAGAGAAGCTCAAAGTCTAGATCATATGATGAAAAGAGATCTTCTAGTCATGATCGAAACTGCTACAATTGTGGAAGACCGGACACTACTCAAATGAGTGTCGGCTCCCCACAAGAGAAGAGAAGAATCTCCAAGAAGAAGAAGCTCAAGAGATGAGTCACCTCGGAAAGAGAGAAGGAGCAGAGATGATCGTTATGAGCGAAGACCCTCTCGGAGAAGCAAGGATTAGGAGAGGAAAGACAAGTCATCAAGGAGCTACACAAGAAGAAAACATCAAGCTCATGTAGGTGAATGGGTCTCGGCTCCGACTCGACAATCAATCCGAAGGAAGCTATCACTCCGACTCCGACTACAGTCAAGATGAAGGTGTTGCGGTCTTGCTCTCGTATCCTCCAACTCCAACTCCTCGACTTATTTGATTCACCAAATGAGGGAATTGGAAGATGCTTCATGGCTAAAGGCCCCAAGGTATCACACCCTGAATTCATTGACTTCGATAGTGATGAGGATGACTTGCTTGGTGAAGATGAGCTCTTGCATGATAAATCCAAATGAGCCTAGTAACGATGAACATGCTAGTAGTCTTTATAGTCGAGAAGAGTCGAATGACAATGCTATGAAGGAGATTGAGCGTCTAACTAAAGAACTAAACACTCTTAAGTTAGCTCATGAAACAACTCAAGAAGATCATAGAGAGCTCCTAAGATCTCATGAGAAGCTACGCTCGAGAAGCTCACTCTAGAGCAAGAACATGAGTTTCTAAAAGCAATCAATGGCGATCTTCAAAGAAGAGTTCTTCATATCTTGCCAAACGACTTCTCTTGTCTAATTTCTTGCCACCCATTAAGACTAAGCATGACAAGCATAAGAAAAATTCTTCCTCTAGCAGTAACAATAACCATGCTAAATCCAATGTTGTTGCTTCTAGTAGTTCTCTTGATTCCACTAACAATGTTTCAAGCCAAGTTACACTTGAGCAAGAGAATAGTTTATTGAAAGGGATCATAGAGAAAGGTGTCTACAAGAGCCTTGCGGAAGCAAGAACTTTGAGAAATTGTTCGCAAGCAAGGAAGGCACCGGAAGAATCAAGGAATTGGTTTTGAGCGAAAGTTCAATGCCGAAGGCGTTGAGTGGGAAGAAGGTCAATATCCTACTCCACAGTTTGTTCCTCAAAAGGAGAAGTATGATCCTACTTCTTCCAATGTGGAACAAGCTCAAGATGACCTTCCACCACAAGACCACAAGCTAAAAGGCAAGGACAAGCTTCAAGAGGAGATTGATGCATTTGTTGAAGCACCTCAAGCCATGGTCAAGTGGGTTCCCAAGGAAACGTCAAGTTCTACTTCGTCAAGCTCAACTACAAACCCAAGGATTCCCACCAAGATGATGTGGATCCCGAAGAAGAAGAACTAGAAAGTTCTTGAGGGTGACTCCGCTAACATACTTCACTCACATTCATTTTGGCAAAAACTTGTGCAATCAACTTCCACATCGTGCACTAGTTCATGGAGTCACAAACCCTCTTGTTGGTAAGTCAAGGGACAAGGTAATCATTGCTTTCATGGACATCATCTATTGTGAACTTCAATCTATGTCCATGGATATCCTTGTTTGTTCCTTGTGGGACTAACCCATGTAGGTATTGAATGTGCCCGAATCCAAAGGATAGCTCCCAACTCTTGATGATCTCCATCAACATTGAGCATCCACATCTTCAACATCTACATGAAGTCTTCTCGACAACCCAAGGTTAGTTTGACCCTTTAAAAGGGTTCTCACATCTAGGGGAGCTTTGCTCTAAAAAATTGAGCTAAAGCATCTTCAAATGATGTGAACACATCAATGCTTTATGTAAAAGTGGTAACCCCACTTGTGCTTAAGCGATGAGTATGACCTATGATCAAATGTTCTCATTTGGCTCCTAAGTCAATATACTCATATAAAGATGACCTAGTCATCGACAAATTGTGTGTTAGTTGCTAGAGTTTTGGTTGTGCATGTTTGACACATATTTCATTTGCTATCTTATTGTGTGAGCATGTTGGATGCGTGATTTTATCCATTCGAGGACATCCATTTGTTGTTTTGGTCGTTTTGATTTTTTCGACCAAATGGATGGACAAGAATGCCTAAATACCTCCCCTAGCTATCTATGCTTTCTTGTCTCAAATTCTATTCATGCTTACATCACAAATTTTGAACAAGTCATTTTCGGACCCTCGGGTGAGGAGCACTCGAGCCACCGATCCGTCAAGGGCTAATTTCCAAAACCTTCTAATTGATTTTGGTCGGACCAACTCACTCAAACTCGGTCGAACCGAAAGCATTTGGACTGATCTAGGTTTTCATCTCGGTGAATCCGAGTTGTGATTTTCGGCGTGACGAAGTGCATAATCGCCTAGCAGTTATCCATCTCAGTGCCACCGAAGTTTTACAACTCGGTCCCACCGACAATGAAGGGGTATATATTCCGAGGGGCGCGCTGATTCCTCCTTCAAACGTTTCGCCCCACCCCTTGCTGCCGTCGCCTTGGTCTCCGGATCGTCGCCGTAAATCGCTTTGGCGCCCTCGCCATGCAGTCTCCATCGCCGTCAGCGGCCATCTCCTCCGCGCCGTTGCGCCAGAGAAAAACTCCACCAAGTTAGGGTGAGTTTTGATCCCACTCGTGCTCCCATCTTCGATTCAATGCACGTTTGGATTGCCTAGTATCTTGCCACGATTGAAATCCTCCTGTACACAGATTGGTTCGTTTGAACTAGATTCGAGTAAAAGTTTTAGGGTTAGGTTTCATGGAACACATCTCGGTGAGACCGATTTTATATTTTCGGTATGACCGATTTGGCCTATAGCCATTACCTCGCACCCTTCGGTCCAACCGAAGTTGTGCAAAATCGGTGTGACCGAAATGAAGATTCTGTGAAACCCTAGTGTTTTCGGCGGGACCAAAACCCACCGGTCAAACCGAAAGTGGTGTGCCAAGCTCTGTTTAACACTTCGGATTCACGAACCTTAAACTCGGTCGACCGAAATGTCTTCTATGAAAACTTAATACTAGAATTTGAACTCATTTTTTGCAAAAACTTTTGAAGTTTGTGATGACTCTTCTTCTCTGCCTACACCTTATCTATTCACGGGTTGTCGGCCATGTCGGATGCCGTGCGGTGAGAACAGTCGAGACACCCATTCTGAGACATTCAGAGGTAGGCACTAGTCCTGATCCTAGTAGCTCATCTGATGATGGTGAGAGGAGTACACCAAGTGGCATGCCTCCTGCAGCCACCAGAGCTGGAAAGATAGAGGTCTCAGGCTATGGAGACAAACTGACCCATATGCCGTGAGGAGAAGAACTGCTTTGTAGATCCCAGATTTCACACGAGAGCAAAGCGGGACTTCTATGAGACCGTCTTGATGGACAAGAAGCCCATAGTCGCGAGACACGGATATGTTGATTGGAAGTACATTGACAGCGAAGACACAGAGATTTCTTTCCACATGTGCATGAAAGTTTCACTTGCATGTGGAGTTGCAGATTTTGTAGGTCGAAATTGACCAGTTGGAACAATGAGATGATAATGCAATTTTATGCCACTGACTCACTTCTCTACGATGGAAAGATTATGTGGATGGTGAAGGTCAAAGGTTTTCTTCTTCTGTTGAAGAATGGGCAGAAATTGAATGCTCGGCAACGAGAAGATGATATTGATGTATATGGGATTCCAAAGAAGAATCATGAATCCATGAAAACATGTACAAAGAGGTTCCAGCAGAGGATTTGCGTCTGGAAGCTTGGCTCGATCTACCATCTCGAGCGGGCTTACCTACCACTAATACCATTTTGAGGCATACCTTGATGCCCAAATCTGGAGATGATCGCATGATCGAGGATACTCTATCAACATGCTGCACATACTTGATGAGGCGCACCTTTCAAGGTGATGGACTTGATGGTAGAGACCATTAAGAGGATTGCGGTGACGAGAAAAGGTCATGTGGATTTGCCCATGATTGAGATGCTTATCAATGCCAAGTTTGGCACGGGCACATTCTTGTTGGTTAGAGAACATTTACCGTTGCAGCGAGCATGAAGACAATGTTGGTGTGATGGATGAGGAGGATCCGACATCTGTTGAAGGTCAAGCCAAGATCGCGGTGCTAAGAAAGCCAAAGTCGACAAGGAAGGAAGAAGCAGCAGCAGCTAAACCAAAGAGTTTGGAGAGCAAATTCTTGAAGCTACTCAAAGGATTGAACAACGCTGGCAGCATTGAACAGTCTCGGAGAGCTTAGAGAGGATTGTTGACGAGAAGATCCACGCTCGGGCGTGAAGTCGATGAAGTACAAGTGACCGTCAACAAGCTCGAGGCGGACATTGAGGAAGCAAAGCGGGACAAAGCGAGCTTATCGTGAGTTGCAGGATGACTTAGTCCAGATTCTCATCGACAGATCGCTCCGGTTCCCAAAGGATCCCGATCATTTGCTATTCGATGGATCGACACGGGACTACGACAAAGCACCTCCACAGTTCGGCGATTGCTCCTACTCCAGCTCCGGCTCCAAGTGTCCCTCCTCCGGCCTGGACATCGGTGAAGTCTTCGCCAATCTTTGTCATATCCACTCCGACATCAACCCACGGAGCCGCCGCGGCAGAGTCCACAGTGGCGCTTAGCTCTATGCTTTTTGAACTTTTGGTAACTTGTTGCCAAAGGGGAGAAATTGTATAGATCATAGGGCTTCGAGAGAGAGATTCTTTGTTGTCTTTGCGCTTTTTCTCTTTCGTTCTTTTGCGGTTTCTTTGAGATACTTTTGGTTTTGAGACATTGATGTGTTTGATACTCCGTTTGATTCTACCTTAATGAGTGCTTGGTCGTACTATGCTTTAATGTGTGCTTAATGCTTATCATATGCCATTCCTATCTCGTATGACCATTTACTCATGTCTTGGTGATTGGGTGCATGCTGTTCATTCTTATCATTTTGTGCGCTCCACCAAGATGTATGTGACATGGAAGAGTGACCCATGATCCTAATCGATTGTGCATTTGCATTCAAACACAAATCTTAAATAATGCACAAATTTAGGGGGAGCTCTTGCTTATCACATACTTCTCAAAGCGACGATATTATTCATTGATTATATCCTTTGTCGAAGCTTTGATCTATATGTTGTCATCAATTACCAAAAGGGGAGATTGAAAGTGCAACTAATCCCGGGTGGTTTTGGTAATTAATAACAACATATATATCATTGAACTAATAGTTACTTGAGAATCATTTTGAGAGTTCGGTGATATGGGTATGGCAAGGATGAAGAAGTGGACCCCCAAAATGCTAAGGCAAGCATTGGCAAAAGCTCAAGACTCCATTTTTGGTTTAGTGATCCAAGATCCCATTGAGTCCATAGGAAAAGCCAATACTATTAAAAGGGATGAGGTTATGATGATGATCTGGTTGCTCAAGTGCTTAGTGATACATCTCCTAAACTATCAAGAACTTTCAACGCCATAGACACTCATAAGTAGTCTCGGTCCCACCGATATTCCAAACTCACCACACCGAGATGAACCACCTCACCATAAGCCAAACCCTAGTAAACTCGGATTTTCCGATTCGAACTCGGTCTCACGAAACATGAGTTGCCAAGTTTACGTAACCTACGTCATCAAATCGGTGTCACCGAGATGATGAAGTCGGTCCCACCGGCTGGCATGCTCGTGTCATTGCCGAATCGGACTAACCGAGATTGTATATTCGGTCCCACGAAAATCCCAACGTTCACATTATTTGAACTATCGGTCTCACCGAGTTGTCCACTCGGTCCCACCGAGATTGCTCAAATGTGTGTAACGGTTGGATTTTGTGTGGAGGCTATTTATACCCCTCCACCCCTCTTCATTCGTGGAGAGAGCCATCGAAAGAACTACCACTCCTACCTTACATTTACGAGAAGAGAACTACCTACCCTTGTGTTGAGATCAAGTTGCTCCACTCCCACCATATGAAGCTTGATCTCTAGCCTTCCCAAGTTGCTTTCCACTCAATCCTTTCTTCCACCACAGCCAAATCGGTGAGGAGAGTTGAGTGTTGGGGAGATTATCATTTGAAGCACAAGAGCAAGGAGTTCATCATCATCTACAACATCTATTACCTTTTGGAGGTGGTGTCTCCTAGATTGGTTAGGTGTCGCTTGGGAGCCTCCGTCGTCGAGATGTGGAGTTGAACCAAGAAGTTTGTAAGGGCAAGGAGATCGCCTACTTCGTGAAGATCTACCCCGAGTAAGGCTAGCCCTCCGTGGGCGTAGGCCATGATGGAATAGACAAGGTTGCTTCTTCGTGGACCCTTCGTGGGTGGAGCCCTCCGTGGACTCGCGCAGCCGTTACCCTCTGTGGGTTGAAGTCTCCATCAACGTGGATGTACGATAGCGCCACCTACCGGAACCACGAGAAAAATCACCGCGTCTCCAAAATTGCGTTTGCTCTTCTCCACCTCTCTTTACTACATGTGCAATTTACTTTCCGCTGCCTATACTCTAGAATTGCATGTGTAGGGTGATGCTTGACTTGATCATAATTGTGAATCTGCCAAAAACTGTTCTTTGTCAAAAGGCAGAATTTTTATATTGACAAGTAGTCTAATCACCCCCCCCCTCTAGACATACTTTCGATCCTACAATTTCACCCGCTGATATAATAACTCATGCATGCTCGCATCATACATCATCATATATAATAACAAGTCCTACTAATCATGCATCATCATACAACTTCTACTCGTTATCAATAATAAGTCATATGATCATCATCCTCATAGTCATCGAACCCAACCCTACATAATTGTTCTTAGCACATGATCATCGATGTCGGTAGGACCTAAACACCCTTAAGGTAAAATAGCATAAAACAATATAGACCACGACTCTCCATTATGAAGAATGGAGATCATCCATCTCCAATTCTTGCGCTTTTTGCCTTTTGCTTCCAAGAAGCTCCTTACGATCGTCCATACATTTTTCCATTCTTTGATTGTCATGTCTCCACTTCTTTTAGAAACCGGTATGGACGGTTGAGATTAAGTAGGAAGACCGGTTGTATGTTCAAAACATGAAGGCTACCGTGCGTATACATCGGATGAGGCACACAATCATTCGGGATTATCTGTTGAAAAACATAGTAATAACCGTAGTTAGCAATGATGTACTAGTTTTAGAAGTGTGCAAAAAGATGCACGGATGTCATAATAGTAAAAAATCATACGAGGTATCTCCATGGTAGTTACCGTAGTTCAACACGTGCACTAGTGGCGCGTATTGACCATAATGTTGAGGAGTTCGATTGTAGACATTGTAATTCTCAAGATCGATTACAAAATCGATCGGATGATTTTTCTCCCTATAAGTTAATTCGAGACCATCGGTGTAGTGGGTTTTGTCTACCATCTTCTGCACATTCTTTGAAGAATGAAAATAAGCTGTCAATGAAAATAAGCTGTCAACTATTTTGAAATAAACAATATAAATTACTTAATAACTATATTAAGCTCACATGGGGGAAGAATTGGAGGTGTATCCACAGGGACCCAAATCGAAGGTCTGTCTTGCTCGATTGTAGGATCACCAAGATCTTGCAAATTGTTTCTCAATTTTTGCAACCAAAATGGGTTACACTCTCAGCATTGTACAACTTTACTTGAAAATCCACACCATGATGGGTCCTTAGGAGAATTTTTTTGGTTTCCATACTTTCATGGTCTTCAAAACCCATCCTCTCCAAGACATAGCGTCTTGCATAGCATGGGATAAGCTAGTCGAATTGGAAAAGATGAAAAATACACGTTAAAATAGTTGAAGTCGTGCTTAATTAAAAAAAAACTATTGTCGTTGTTGCGTACTGTATGAACATCGAAGGTCTCCTCGAGCTTAATGCTGAAGCGCCAATCTTAAATCGACTCAATGAACTGTCGCACATACCTCGGTCGTCGTGGCACCGATCGCACTCCCAGGCGGTTTTCGTCGTCCGAGTACGACATTTCCGGCCTATGTTCATAATTCAAATATTAAACTTGTACAATTAAATATATGTACTAAAAAACCTAAATTAGATCATTATTATTAATCACGGGTTGACAATCGGTGATGGTACGTAGCTCCTCCTTTCATTCCCGAGTGCATTATTACACCAAATTGTCTAGCACAAGGGAATGAAGGAGAAGCTACCGCCACGACGGAGTGGATGATGAAGGGGGCTCCTAAATTTCTGCATAGTGCTCTCCTATTTTAGCATTCAAAGTAGGAGTACTTTTCCAATATGAGCACTCAATAAGCAAAACCAAATCATAAAATAAAGTAGTATTCAAATTAGCATGCATTCAATTATAAGCAAAAGTACACCATCTCTTGTGTTCGTACATCATCAAATATTATCACTAATACTCGTCGAATACTATCATACATATAGCATCACTAATACAGCTAGAACCGTAGCACCCGACGGTATCGTCATGGCGGTGGACACCAAAGATAAGGAACCATCACGGATCATAGCTCGGTGAGATCCGGAAGAACACTGCGGTATTGTCGAACCTGCCCTCCAATGCAACCATATAGCGACGGACGTGCTCGTCCTCCTCGCTGACACGGTGACGTAGCACCTCCGCAGTGTCCGGAAGCCTCGGCACCGTCACTGGCCCACGTGACCGCCACCAAACAAGAATCGGGTCAACAACGGGCTGCCTCCTCACCAACCTACGTCCCCCAGAAGGTAGCACCTCCCAATACCAGCCCGACGGAGCCCAGTCCCGAACATGGCCCTGATCAAACAGGCCTCCACCGTCGATGCGGGAACTACTTCTATATATTGTTAAATAAAGTAGTTTATTAAATCAACTAGCTAGTTCAACTATATATGAAGCACTTACTATAAATAAAATAAAGTAGTACTTACTAAAAATAAACTAGTTTAACTATAGTTCTATTATTTTTCTAACTAATTATATTAAACACTTTCTCATCTTATTTTTTGTTTTTTCCTCTATTCTAAATATCAACATATTCATAAATGACTTATATCATTCACAATTTTCCTATACATACACAATAAATTCACAAAGAAAATACTATGAACAAAAAATCATTAAAATTCTATCAACAAAATTACAACAGAAAAAAATCATAAAAATTCTATGAACAGAAAAAAATCATAAAACTTTGACATCTAAATTACTTACACAATATGAAAAACATTTGACATCTAAATTACAACATAAAAAAATCATAAAAATTTGACATCTAAAATTACAACAAAAAAATCATAAAAAAATCTAACACAATATGAACAAATTAATTACACATTATGAAAAAAAATCTAATAGAAAAATCTATGAACTACACATCTAAATTACTACACATCTAACAAAAAAAATCTATGAACTACAAAAAATCTAACAAAATCTAACTACTAACATCAAATTAAATCAGTTGCTCACGGCGACGGTGTCGGGGACGGCGACGGCGAGTGTGAGGTGGCTTGATCTTGCACCATGGCAGCAAGCGGCGGCACGGGCGGCTTGGCGCGGCAGACGGCAGCGGGCGTGGCATGGCGAGAGCGAGGGGGGACGGCGGCGGCAGCGTCGATCGGGCGGCGCAACGGCGGCGGCGGCGATTTACGGCGATGGCGGGTATCTGAGGCGTCGGGAGGGTGGGGAAGAACGGCGAACCAAAATTTCACGAGTCTTTGCTTATATAGCAGCGCATTGGTCCCGATTAAGTGATACCAACGAGGACAATGTACCCTTTAGTCGGTTGGTGCAACCAATCGGGACCAAAGGCCAGAGGCCTTTGGTCGGTTGAGTGGCACCCACCGACTAAAGGTGGGGAATTGGTCTTGGTTGGTGCCACGAACCGTACCATTGCACCTTTAGTCCCGATTGGTGCCACCAACCGAATCAAAACCCTGTCTTTGCCACGTCATGCCAAAGTTTAGTCCCACCTCGCTAGGTGAAGAGGGTCGCTTTTGTTTATAAGCGACTCGCCCACCCATTTGAACTCCTCACTATTGCAGCCCTCTGGCCTAAACTTGTGTCTCTTCTGTGGGCTGTTGGTCCGTCTCATGGCTGAATCACGGCCTAATAGGGTTTCTAGTCGTATTCAGGCCGTGGTGGCCCAGTAGGTGGCATTTTTTTTATTTTTCCCGATTTTGATTCTTTCTGCAGCTGTTTTTTAGTCCCACCTCGCCAAGCGAGAGGCACTCGCAGCGGTTTATAAGTCCTCAGTGCAGAGACGATGAAGAAGAGGCTCATTGCTCACCTGCATGTTGCTTAGCTTCAAGCCTTGAGGAATAGGGTAGACTGCACGGAGGTATGTGCAGTGCAGTTTAAACTATTCCAAAAGGCTTGAAGCTAATCAACGAGCATTGCGCCTCTTTTTCATTTTTAATAACTTATTACAACTCCGGACTTCTTCTGTTACGGCAAACATTGGATGCACTTCGTGTATAAACTGGACAATCTCTTTCAAAGTATCAGGGCCGATTTCGGACGAAAACTCATCTGTTACACCGGCACTTCATTTTTTTAAACTTATTATAACTCCAGACTTTTTGTGCATTCAGTATGCACCATTCAAAGCCACGCCATCAACTTTCAACCATTTCTGCCTTCATTTGCTATTTTCCATGCATTTAATGATTTGTTTTGAGAGCTAAATGACCCTGAAATGGAAAAGGACTACAAATGAAGTCTGAAAAAGTCAAAACTTGGCATGGTATATAAAAATAAATGAATAGAAGAAAATAAATAAAGAAGAAAAGAAAAAAAGCAGAAAAGAAAAAATCGAAACTCTGCAAAAAACTACTCAGAAATAAATAGAAGAAAATAAATAAAGTAGAAAAGAAAAAAACTATATAAAAAAACTACTCAGAAATAAATAGAAGAAAATAAATAAAGCAGAAAAGAAAAAAAAACAACTCAGAAAAAATAAACAACAACAACAACAACGCCTTTAGTCCCAAACAAGTTGGGGTAGGCTAGAGGTGAAACCCGTAAGATCTCGCAACCAACTCATGGCTCTGGCACATGGATAGCAAGCTTCCACGCACCCCTATCCATAGCTCGCTCTTTGTCGATACTCGAATCCTTCAGGTCTCTCTTAACGGACTCCTCCCATGTCAAATTCGGTCGACCCCGCCCTCTCTTGACATTCTCCGCACGCTTTAGCCGTCCGCTATGCTTTGGAGCTTCGGAGGCTCATTGAATATGCCCAAACCATCTCGAGCGATGTTGGACAAGCTTCTCCTCAATTGGTGCTACCCCAACTCTATCTCGTATATCATCATTCGGACTCGATCCTTCCTCGTGTGGCCACACATCCATCTTAACATATGCATCTCCGCCACACCTAAGCTGTTGAACATGTCGCCTTTTAGTCGGCCAACACCGCACCATACAACATTGCGGGTCGAACCGCCGTCTGTAGAACTTGCCTTTTAGCTTTTGTGGCACTCTCTTGTCACAGAGAATGCCGAAGCTTGGCGCCACTTCATCCATCCGGCTTTGATTCGATGGTTCACATCTTCATCAATACCCCCATCCTCCTGCAACATTGACCCCAAATACCGAAAGGTGTCCTTCCGAGGTACCACCGCCATCAAGGCTAACCTCCTCCTCCTCACACCTAGTAGTCTTGAAATCGCACATCATGTACTCGGTTTTAGTTCTACTAAGCCTAAACCCTTCGATTCCAAGGTTTGTCTCCATAACTCTAACTTCCTATTTACCCCGTCCGACTATCGCCAACTAGCACCACATCATCCCAAAGAGCATACACCATGGGATATCTCCTTGTATATCCCTTGTGACCTCATCCATCACCAATGCAAAAGATAAGGGCTCAAGGTGACCCCGATGCAGTCCTATCTTAATCGGAAGTCACCGGTGTGGACATCACTTGTTCGAACACTTGTCACAGCATTATCGTACATGTCCTTGATGAGGGTAATGTACTTTGCGGGAACTTTGTGTTTCTCCAAGGCCCACCCCATGACATTCCGCGGTATCTTATCATAGGCCTTCTCCAAGTCAATGAACACCATATGCAAGTCCTTCCTTTGCTCCCTATATCTCTCCATAAGTTGTCGTACCAAGAAAATGGCTTCCATGGTCGACCTCCCAGGCATGAAACCAAATTGATTTTTGGTCACGCTTGTCATTCTTCTTAAGCGGTGCTCAATGACTCTCTCCCATAGCTTCATTGTATGGCTCATCAACTTAATTCCACGGTAATTAGTACAACTCTGAACATCCCCTTGTTCTTGAAGATTGGTACTATATATAAAATCTCCATTCTTCGGCATCTTGTTTGCCGAAAAATGAGGTTGAAAAGCTTGGTTAGCCATACTATTGCTATGTCCCCGAGACCTTTCCACACCTCAATGGGGATACAATCAGGCCCATCCCTTGCCTCCTTTCATCCTTTTTAAAGCCTCCTTCACCTCAGACTCTGGATGCTCCGCACAAAACGCATCTTTGGTCTCATCAAAGGAGTCGCCGATTCAATGGTAAAACTCTCATTCTCCCCATTGAGCGACTTGTCAAGTACTCCGCCATCTATGCTTAATCTCCTCGTCCTTCACCAAGAGTTGGCTGCTCCGTCCTTGATGCATTTGACTTGGCCAATATCCTCGTCTTCCTCTCCGGATCTTAGCCATCTTATAGATGTCCCTTTCACCTTCCTTCGTGCCTAACCGTTGGTAGAGGTCCTCATATGCCCGACCCTTGCTTCACCAACACCGCTGCGGCCTTCTTCGCCATCTTGTACTTCTCTATGTTATGCACTCCTATCCGGTATAGGCGTCAAGCAATCTTTCTTCTCTTTAATCGCCTTTTGGACATCATCATTCCACCACGGTATCCTTATCTTCGCTTCTCCTTCCCCGGCACTCCAAACTCCTCCGAGGCCACCTTACGAATGCAAGTCGCCATCTTCATCCACACATTGTCGCATCCCTCCTTCCTCCCAAGGGCCCTCCTTAATTACCCTCTCCTTGAACACCGAGCTACCTCCCCTTGAGCTTCCACCACTTCGTTCTAGCGACTTTGGCACGCTTATCCCATTTGGACACGAATCAAAGCGGAAGTCAAGAACCACCGACTTATCTTTGGGGTACAACACTCTCTCCGGTATCACCTTACAGTCTAGGCACGCACACCTATCTTCTCTTCTCGAGAGGATGAAATCAATCTGGCTAGAGTGTTGGCCACTACTAAAAGTCACCAGATGTGATTCTCTCTTTCTAAAGAGGGTGTTAGCTAATCCTCGCTCACTTGCCACCGTATCGGGATCAAGATGCGGCGCGCCACTTGAGGGGTGACGTCCCGGCCCTTGCCCATTTTCCACCACACCCGGGTTAGATGTGGCGGCGTCATTGAGAGGTTACGCCCAACGAAAATCTTTTGGGTTTCATCTCCATAAGAGTGGCTGAGTTTTTACGTTGGCTCGCCAAGCCTATCACAACCCTCCTCCTTTACCCGGGCTTGGGACCGGCTATGTTGAGACAACATAGGCGGAGTTAACTCAGAAAAAATAGAAAAAATAAATATAGCAGAAAAGAAAAAAAACTATATAAAAAACTACTCAGAAATAAATAGAAGAAAAAATAGTTGTGATTAACTTTACTAAAAATGAGCATAGATAAACATAGAGAGAATTCAACCTAAATTCATAGTAAATTTCTACTAACTTCGAGAAATTCAAGTATGAATTTAGGTCAAATTCTCATATAAGGGCATCTATTTTCACTGAGAGGAGCTCAACAAGGAGAGAGAGGAGGGTTTATAAACCGGTGTGGCGCCCTTGGTTGGCGAGGTGGGACTAAACTCGACAAGAACGAGGACAAACCATTTAGTCCGGTTGGTGGCTTGAACAGGACTATAGGGCGCCTTTGGTCGGTTCATGCCACCAACCGAGACCAATGGTGGTGGGCCAAGAGCGAGGCAAATTGGTCCCGGTTCATCCCACCAACCGGGACCAAAAAGTCCAGACGAACCGGGACCAATGACCCACGTGGCCCGGCCCGCCCCGGGGCTCATGAACCGGGTCCAATGCCCCCATGGGTCCGGCTCGATGAGCAGGACTAATGGGTGGCCGGCTTACCGACCATTGCCCTTTTCTACTAGTGTTAGACGGTTGTGATTGAGGGGGAGTGTTAAACGATGTATTCTGCAGTATTGTATAAACCGTATAGATAGCCGTATAGGAAGTTGTGGCGTGAGTTTGTTAGGTTGTTGAGATTGCTTCCTTGGAGATCAATCCAACCCTAGCGCATGTATATCCCCTCTGTAACAAACCGGCCTTTGTGCCTATATTAACACGCAGCGTGTCCCTGCTCCATGCATATGCTTAACCTAGTCTTCACACAAGTGAGATGTGTATTAGAGCATCTACAGTCGGACACCTCATATTATCCCTATACTTCCGGACGCATAGCTCAGTCACTTTCCAGACGGGGGAGAGAAGGAAAAAGATGACCCAACTGGACCCCCACTTCGTACCCGTATGCCTGGGCCGTTTGCAACCCTCATTCACGACCATATATGGGGAGGATATGAGGGCACGTCGGTCAGTCCGTCATGTAGGATGCGGCCCATCCGAACCACCTTTTATCTTTCTTTATTCTTTATTTTACTTTTCTCTTCATCTCCGCAAATCACATGCAAGTGACTGGGCATATAAGAAAGAAAATGGCTAGCATGATTGTATGCACAAGTAACGTTTGAGGGCTCAAACTTTCAAAGTCCAGCTGTAGATGCTCTTACAACTATGTATTGAGCTACCACGGTGGGTTGTTGGGTTTGTTCAAATGAAGTCCATCCGATACTCAAAAAATGGTCTTGGCAAAGTACTACTAATTTCTTGTCCCGATCGTCGATCGCGTACGGTATGTTCGGCCTGGCTATTCTATTCTCACGGTACGGTGGTCCAAGATTTTTGTACTTGGCCGGTTGACGACATTGCTGCTGCACGCATGCAACCTTGCTCCAAGAACACTAGCTACCTAGAGTGCGTGGCCGGCCAAAGGGAGGTATCCAGAAATATGAGAGGGATGGATGCCTGAGCCTCCTCAGAGCTCAGAGCTTCTCGGCCGTTGGATCGGCTCCTTGATGCGTTTCCGGCCGTCCGATCCTCCTCCCGAACGCCCTCGACCGTCGGATAAAAAAATGAGATGCAGCGCCCTCTCCAGCGTGCCACCGCCTGTAATTTTGCTGCCCCGCCGAGGGCATTTTGGTCATTCCGCATACAGGGGGTATAAAAGGGCCCCGCTCCCCCGCCGCCGCCCGGCCTCCTCCTTCCAGATCCGCCGCAACAGAGTGCCCCCCCCCCCAACGACGACGAGCAGCAGAGGAGGGAGGACGAGGAGCATGACGGCGGCGGCGGGGAGCAGTAGTAGCAGGCCAAGGCGGCGCAGCAGCAGGCCTTCGGCGATGCCGACGAGCAGCAGCGGAGGGAGGACGAGGAGCGTGACAGCGGCGGCTGCCGGGAGCGATGTGGCGCTGCCAAGGCCGTGCTGGAGCGGCTCGACGCGCCGGCCACGTGCGCCGAGGAGCCGGCTGATCACGGACGCCGGGGCGGCCGCGCTGCTCTGGTTCGCGCTCCACCTACGCCGCCGGCAGGAGGGTGCCGCGGCGGCCGCCGTGCAGCCGGAAGCACCACCACTCTGGCGCCACCAAGCGCCACCACCACCACCCATTCCTTCGCCCCCTCTCGGTGCCGCGCTCTGTCGCCAGCTCCCTGCCGGAGTGCGGAGCCCTCTGCCGCCAGCTCCTTGCCGGTTCGAGATCCGCCCCTTGCCTCGCCGCGCCACCACGTGTGGCTGGCGGGAGATCAACTGCTCTGCTCTCTACAGGTGGCCTCCGCCAGGGACGTGGATCGGCGTGGAGTTCCCTGTTTCCAGTGAGAGCCAACCACGACCATGTCACCGTAGCCATCGAGGACCTCAACGCCTTCGACGCCGAGCTCGCCGACAGGATCCGCAAGGCGCCCGCGGACTACTTGCCGCTGGTGCGTCGCCCTCTGTGAACTGTCTTTTTTTTGTCTGACGAGCTGTCTGAAACTATTTCATGTCTGTCTTTTATCTGTTGATGATTCAGAGCTGCGTTTAACTCTTCATGTGGTGGGTTTCTGCTGTTTGAGATGGCTGGGTCTGAGGTTCTCGCCAGCCTTTGGTCGAAGGTTGCCAGGGAGACTGGGGAAATGGAGGAGCTTGTCACCGGTGATGTGCAGATCTTCCTCTCCTCCAAGGAGAATTGCGTCTCCATGTGACCTATTGGGGTTAGTTCGGGAACTAAATCTACAAATTAGCCAATTCTAAAGAGTTTTAGGAACTCCATTCTGATAACCAACAAACAAAATTACAGGCAAATTACTTGCATGTCGAAGCTGGGGAAGATTGCGGGTATCGCAATTGCCACTTCAAGGGTGAAAGCCAAGGCCACTCATGTGACACTGCTGTGCAAGAACTGCAGGAGTGTGATGAATGTGTCGTGCGGCCCATGCCTAGGTGGGGTTATTGTCCCACGGTCCTGTGATAATGTTCCTCAGGTATGTGTTTCAGTAATCATGTTTAATGACTGCCCTGCTGTTTAGTTTTATATTGTTAATGGTGGTGGACTGGTGGTACATGTATCTTATTGTTTTATTTCCTTAGCCTGGAGAAGAACCTTGCCCGCTGGATTGCAGTCCGTGCCAAGAGCAAGTATGTAGATCTACATACTCTCAAATTGCAGGAAAATCCTGAGGTTAGTATTATGCTCCCTGCAGAACTGCTGAGTTGTGCAGTAATCCATTTTTATATGACTAGACTAAATTTTCCTTTGTGTTGATGGACTGATAACATACTGATGCACTGCTTAAAGGATATTTGTTCAAGCTACTGATGTTGTATTCGACTATTCTTATAGATATATAGCCAGACTCTGTTTGCAACAAGCTGGGTTCGAAGTATGCTTCTGTTCCAGTTGCTGAGCTGAAGGATCACCTGGATTTATGTGAAGATCTTCTGAGGCGCGAATGCTCTATTTCTACAGACTGCAGGTGCAATCTTGTATAGTTAGTGGTGAATTAGGCTGGTTTTTCTCTTTGTGCCCTGATGTTTCCTTTTAATAGGCATTATCACAATCTTAGAAGCCTTGCATGACAAATATAGCCCTTGGTATATTTTGCTTCTATCGGTATATTTTTTTATGTCCATGCCTCTGATTAAAAAGGGGGGGGGGGGGGCAACCGGGTGCATGTAGCTCCCGCTTGCGCAGGGTCCGGGGAAGGGTCCGACCGCTTTGGGTCTATTGTACGCAGCCTTTCCCTACATTTCTGTAAGAGGCCATGCCTCATTGTCAGTATATTTTGCTTCTGTCAATATACTCTGCATAATATGTTTTGGATGGCTGTTCTAACATGAAACTATTGTGGTAAGTAGTTAAATCACTCCTACGGAGTGTACATATGGGTTGACATGGTTTAAAAAATGACCAACTGGATGGCTTCTGCAACTTTTGGTTCAATTCATGGGTAAATTAAATCTGTAGTTGTGAATTTCCTTGCAACTCAGAATGCGTTTGTCAAATATCTATAAGGTTATTTGTCAAATATCCTAAGCCCAGGACGTGCCTATATAAATCTTACATTCTGAAATCACAAGCTTACTGTGAGATTTTCAACAATCATATGCATCTTGGGCAATGCCACCCGGATGGTTAGTGCATTTTCCTTCTGTCAGTATACTCTACATAATGTATTTGGATGGATGTTCTGATATAAGGTTTTTGTGGTGAGTAGTTAAATCTCTCTTATGGGTCGGAAACCTGTGCTGGCCTGTTCTGAAAAATGGCCAGCTAAATATGTTCTGCCACTTATGGTTATATTCAGGGGTAAATTAATTTGTACTCATATAGTTCATAATGCAATCCAAACTCTGTCAATCTTAATCTTTGGTTATTTTGTTCAAATACCCTCGACCCAAGATGTATCTGTGTAATCTTACATTCAGAATTCAAAAGCTTATTGTAGAATTTGGTGACTACATTCTGCTGTTGGTTTAGCTTCTCAGTGTGTAACTAACGATCTGATGCATCTTGGGGCGACCCCCTCCCAATTGTCAGTGTATTTTGCTTGTGTCAGTATACTCTGCATAAGATATTTATATGAATTTTTGCAGCAACACTAACTCTTGTGTCTTGCCTGCAGTGTTTAGATGGTTTCTTCTTGTGGAAGCTGGGACAATCCTTTGAACTTTTGGACTATGCTCGGCGAGGCGTCTCTGTTTGAGAGGATAAAATGGGCTTGCTCCATATGCTAGGTAGTTATTCTTTTCTTTCATTGGCTATATGTACTCCTGTAGCCTGTTGTTGATTCCTGCATAGCTATTTCATAATTTCTTTTATATGTGCTCTTATGGACAAATTAATAGGTATGATAGTGATTATTCTTTTGGGTATGATAGTGATTATTCTTTGTTTGTTTGTGTGCTATGATTCGGTGATTTGTTAGTTATTTCTTCATCACCACAGGATGTTTGTTGTTTATTCTTCTTACCCGCGTCGGTATGTTGCTTGTCGTTTATACTCAAAAGATATATACACGATGAGCCCTATTAGTAAGCAGAGGCAATCTAACCAGGCTGGAGTATACACTAAAAATATATCTAACCAGGCAAGGCAATCTCTTCGTCGTATGCAATGCATGTGTACCTATCTATGTCTGTCATCCTTCCCTTACTAAGTTTGCTGTATTTCAACATGCTCTGCTTCTGGATGGGGACTATATGAGGATAGTGTTGTTATAAAGGTGAGATGTCACCACCATGTTTCAGTGGCTCGCATCTGTCTGTACTCATTAGGCAGAACTTGTGTTGCAATTTTTGTTCTGTGCTTCTCCAAATTCTCTCCTGGCCATCGTGTATCTCTCCTACATAACTAGCCCGGTGCCATGTAAGTAGCTAAATCAAAACTTTTAAGATGCTTGTGTAGCAAAATGCGTTTGGAGAAGCTCATTTATCTTTCAGTTACTCTGTATAAAGTGTAATATTCTATTTGGTTTTGGTTACCGGTGATGTCTAATTCTCCAGGCTTTTAAAAATGATGGCTATGCTCAACCTGCTCATACTAACCAACAATAACAACTCAGTAGTATCCAACATTTCCTATTCATTGGTTATAACAATTGACTTGTGTTTAGGATTTTTCCAGTATATATTTGGGGATAAACGATGGTTTGGCGATGCTATTAGTTCTTCGTGAAAAGTTCAAGGAGAATTTCCGATTATCTTATTGTTAACGAGTCATGCCAGTAAGATTTCTGTATTTGTTTGCCGTGAGGAGCAATGGGGCATTGCACACTTACCTATGTATACAGCTACCTGGTTATCGTTGGTCTTTGTATAAATGCCTTGTTGTCATTATGTGTGGTCCTTCTTTCCTAATGTGTATTATAGATGGTATTTCGACCCGTGGAATGTATTCCTAATCTTGGTCTATAGAACTGCCTTTCTAAACTTGATGTCTTAGTTGTACTGGACCAAGAGCACACGGAGGGAGCTCTTGTACGCTACGCTGGCGACAGGAACAGGGAAAATTCACTCCACACTGCCACCAATGAACAAGGTAAACGTGAGCAGTCAGTCACTTATAAATTATGTACTCCCTCCGTTCCATAATAGATGACCCAACTTTGTTCTAAAGTTAGTACAAAATTGAGTCATCTATTTTGGAACGGAGGGAGTACTTTTGTAGTGTTGATCTAGGGTTCTTGTGAGTAAATCTTACTATTCTTTGGGTCGTGTATAAAAATATTCTCGGTTTTCAGTAGTAGTTGCAGTTCTATTGTTGTGAGAGTCTCATGGCCCATTAGAACACCCTCTTCAGAGAGAATACTCCAGATCTATTGACTGGTTTAGTTGTGGCATTGATTTTTATGTAGTACGAATACTCACCTAATAAATCTATTAAATGATCTAAATATCACCGACTCATAAATTAGCTTGTGCCACTGTTGATTTTTTATTTATCATGTTATTCTTATTTTTTAGATTACAGGCCTGGCACATACTGTTTCCAAATATATTATATACCTAACTAATCATTTGGCGTCTCAGGCACAAGAGCTTGAGGTGTTTGCACCAATTGCTTTCTTCACACAAGGCCATGGCTTTGATCATCGATGGACGTCACCGACCACCTATTCTAACTCTGGCAAGTACCCGATGATACATGATGCCACAAGCTCTTGTGATGTACCATGTAAACTACCGTGTGATCTACCTTTTTTTGTGAATACGGCCTCTTTGGCATGTCTATCCATCCTTTTGTACTTAATATCTACCTTGTACAAATATTGCATCCTTTATTTTACCATGTATGAACATTTGCATCCTTTAAATGTGTTTACTATCGTTCTGGTTGCTATGGAGATCTGTTGTTACTATCGTTCGGTATCCATTGATGATGTCTCCTATTATATGTGAATGTTCTTTTCTTTTGGTTATCCTGTTTGAATACATACGTTAAACCTGGCTTTCTACTAAATTGAGTATTATTTACTTGGCCAGATCGTTGGGACCGGCACCCTCGCGCCAAGGCGCGTTGCCGATCTAGTTGATCTGATCCTGCAAGCTAGCTGTGCGTTTTTAAAGCCAGATAAGGAAACGAAACCCAAGCTAGAATGAGGAAAGTGCGCGCTCCATCACTGATCATTTCCTGCTCACCCACGTCACAACAATGATTGGATTCTCGATGTTATGCTTAACTAATTAGGATGTGGTAATATATGGATTTACTTTATGGGCATGGCATGCATGCAAGCGGTGTGTCTAGCGTCGTCGGTGCGCGTGTGAAGGTGTGTCTTCGGCGGATCTATTCTTGATGAATTTGCTCGAATCTGGTCATAATTCGTCTACGTTTGCATTTCTTCAGTTTGGATCCTTCTGATCTACGCTATTCTTCATCGGCGGCGGTTGTTGTTCTGTGCGCTTGTCCTATGAGACCTTAGCACGACAACCTTCCGACTGTCTACTACAACAAGTTTTGCCCGGCTTCGGCGAGGGAGTGGCGATGACGGCGGTGATGAAGTCTCTCTTGGTCGACTGGAAGGCAGCTTCTTCTGAGGATGTCCTTGGGAAGGGTACTTAGGACAGGTCTGTGACCCTACCCTAGGTACATGACTTCATCATTAGCCCCCGAATGGATCGAGGTTTGAGTGAGGAAGGAGTTGATAATTTTTCCGACCTGTTTTTGTGTTCTGAACATGTCTCATTTTGGACCAATAATCTTTGTAATGATGGCAGCAACTTTTCTTTCAGTCGCCTTGATCCATTCCTTTCTTCTGTCGAGTGAACTTTTGAACTTAGTAAACTTCCGAGCGACGGATCGCAGGAAATCTACCGTCTGACAGATTGATCTGCTGTTAGCGGATTTTGTGGGATCCGAATTTTGGGAAGCGCGCGAAGCGGGGCGGACCGCGGCGCTCGGATGGGATAAGGCGTGGACGCCTCGATTTCTGCGCCGCCTTTCTCGCCACGTATCACGCGTGCGCGACTGTTTCGGGATGTGATAGGATCGCCCGGGCCTACCTGTCAGCCACTCGGAAGCGTCCTTATATAAGGCATTGGGCGAGGGTTTTTGAACAGTGTCTCCCCATTTCTCCCTCCGCCCTCTTCTCCTCCGCCCGCAGCGTCTGCTCTCGCCTCCGCCCATTCACCTCTCGTGTGCTTCGCCGGCGACAATGGTGAAGGAGAAGAGGGCGGCCTTGGAGCGCGCGAAGAAGGCGACGGCGACGGGAAAGGCGGCGGGAGCGCCCGATCGGGCGGATCCTCGTCAAGGTCCCGCCTGCCGCAAGGTTGGGTCCAGGGGGATTGGATCCGCTCGACCATCACCGAGGCGGATCATGATGTAAGACGTTTTTTGACACTGCACTAGAGTAAAAAATGTCTTATATTATAGGACGGAGTGAGTAATTGTTAAACAACCTAGGTGGAGTCGGATGATTAGTTCCGTACCTAGTGTTGCTAATCCAGCTTTGCCACTTCACATGTAAACTAATATTTTGTATTCTTTTTATGCATGTCATTCCTCTCCATGCTCAGAAACAATGTTTATATAGCTGTAAAACCAGATGATTCTTCTTGTCTGTTTTCTTTTGATGGTTTGCCCATTTTAGCATATAAAAAGGGGCGCATTTCTCAGAAGTTTAAAAGGGATAAAACATACTCCCTCCATTCCTAAATGTAAGTCTTTTTAGAGATTCCACTACAAACTACATACGGATATATATAGACATATTTTAGAGTGTATATTCACTCAATTTGCCCCATATGTAGTCCATAGTGGATTCTCTAAAAGGACTTATATTTAGGTACGGAGGGAGTACTAACATAGTAGTGACGCTCACATCTCTAACTGCATGCATGTGATTAGCATCTGATGCTGCCGGGGGGCTTCTCTAGGCTTTACGTTTAAAATTCTTGTGCAACGCAAGTACATGAACATGCATGCGTTGGATATTCTTTGCTGTAGACTTTGGGCCGCCAAAATGGTGTGACCGTGCATTGCACCAAAGGTATACTCGAATTTTGTTGTTTCACACATTAGCAAGAAAGAATAATTAAAAGTACTGACAAGTTTGATTTGAGGAACCGGGTCGTGAGTTGTCATCTCAGACCAAACACCACCGCATAACCAACTTGTTTGATTTGTGGTTCAAGTGACGACGACATCCTATGGCTACTAGAACCGGCTAGTTCATTACAAACTCCGTGGTTTGGTTTCTGTGAAGCCGTCATCTCTTGGACTCTTGGACTCTTGGCCACCCACTACCAGCCCACGGCCGAAAACCCAGAGGAAAATAGCTATTGCCGCCAGGAAATTATTTCCTGTTGGAGGAAAATCCATCAAGAATAAAATGACAAGGAAATGTGTTCATGCCTGACGGGTGGCCGACAGGAAAACAATTCCTGTTGGCATTTCCTGTCAGCAGCCCTCTTGTCTCGTCAGGTTTATTGAACACCTTTTGTGACGGGTGGCCGTCAGAGAAAGGGCGCCAAGTATATATTTTCATAAATTACCTACTTCCATTCCATAACCTTCAATAAGTGCAAATTCATTTGATAAATAGGCATACATCCATTGGCCCATATATAAGAAAATGCATCCAAAATCAATTTTTACATAACACATATCAATCCACTAAAAGATGATTCATCATCCAACAATTGATATGTGATAATTTGTACAAGCACTTGCTCGAAAGCAACAATAATTCTACACATACATGACATCAATCTGATTCTCATCCATCACATTGCACAGAGCAATGACAACAAAATACACACATTTCTAAGTCACCTAGGTTCATGATTAGGAGCATCACCTACATACATATCACTTCACTATTTCCCATCAATCAAATTGCAGCAAAAAACTAAGTGCCTAATTAAGTTTGCTAATGAGATTGTACTACCTCTAGAGAGATCCAAAATACCATAAGAAGGTCATTCATTAGTTCCAAGTACAGGTGGACTAGTGAGATCCTCCTCCGGATACACAGTTGTTACCATCAATGTTTCACCATCATTGCTATCTCAAGTGTTTCAAAGAATGTTAAGAAGTTTTAAAAAATAATTTAATTTTCAGAAAAATGTTCAGAATACAAAAAACTGTTCAAATTTTCAACAATGTCCAGATTTTCATTTTTTGTTAAAATTTGAAAAAATGTCCAGATTTTCAAATTTTGTTAAGGTTTTGAAAAAATGTTTGGCATTTTAAATATCATTTCAATTTTTACAAAAAATTCAAAAAATATCCAGTTTTACAAATTTTGTAAAAAAAATCAAACTTTCAATTTTGTATATTTTAAAAAAAAACTTAAATGTTTAATTTTTCAAAAAATGTTTTTTTTCATGTTTCAAACAATTGCTCACATTTTTGAAATGTTTTGTTCACTTATTTGAAAATACCGGTTGCTACAGTGTAGGCCGACATGTCTAAACGGATGCAAGCTGCCAAACGGAGTCTCAGCTTAGCATGTCTCAACACATACACTGCTACCAAACAACAACAAATACATGTACTCAGCATGTTTAGACTGAGCATGTATCAGAGGAGAACAGTCATGTTAGGTTGGGAAAGCTACCAAACATACCCATAGGAGCTGAGCGCAGCAACACCACCCCTAGCACTACCATAACGAAGAGATGAAGCTGCATACGACGAACCGTGGACTCCATGGTGGCGCCTTCAGGAAGTATACGACACCGGAGCGCCACCACCGTCCGATCTGAGGATCAGAGTTTCCCATATAGTCGCATGATGGGGCAGCGAGAGCCGCGACGACGCCTTCAAGAAGGAGACGAGCTTCGCCGCCGTCGGTCCGTCTGAAGATAGAACAAGTTTTCACCCCAGCCAACACTCACTGCCACTGAACGCACACCCCGGCTACCACGCCGCCCGCACGGCCATGGCTACCGTGCATCACCAAGCCACGGGCTCTGCCCAAGAGCACCGCGCTACCCCCACTAGGGCCGTCGCCCCGGCATCCAAGACCTTGACACCACCTCACCCAAGACCCGCGGCTACCCCAACCAAAGAGACGATAGGAAATGTCCAACCTTTCGCACCCCTAGGCGACCCCCAGCGTCGATACCCAATAGGCCGACCAGCACTGGCATCCATTGATCCGTCCTGCAGCCCCGAGAGCGAGACAAGCTCGGTCCTGCAACACCGTGAGGGGGATGAGGTCAGTCCTACTGCATCATGCGAGAGACGAGTTCGGTCCTACCGCACTGTTCCCGAGACCAGTTCGGTCCTGCTACGAGCGATGGACCACAGCTGGGAGAGGGCCAACCCTTCGATGGAAGTAACGCCCGTGCAACGAGGAGATGTGACGATGGTCGAAACCATCTGATTGCAGATGAGCCGATGCCGGAGAAGCCGACAGCCACTGCAGGCAGATCCGCCGAGCCACCGTGAAGCCGCCACGACACCGAGAGGCCACCACCATGCGTCGAACCTCCCCACGACGCTGCCCACGGCCCGAGCAAAGGCTACGCCAGGCCGCTGCCCTACCCGCGTCGCCCGGTGAGCTCCAAGCGCCAGAGCTGCCGGGCACGCACAACCAGATCGTCCCTGCTGTGAGAGCCTGACTTATTAGGGATGATTAGACTACACACATCAATAAGGAATTCCTTCTTTTCCGGAAACTCATTCGAACAGAACTCCAAAGTTAAGCGTGCTCCGCTTGGAGTAATTTCAGGATGGGTTACCGACTGAGAAGTTGGTCCCGGGTGCGCATGAGTGAGGACAAAATGCAGAGAAAAAACTAGTATTGATCTGTGGGGCCAGTCTAGATCCCGCCAGGAGTAACAACCACCGGCGGGTGTGTCCGGGGTGTTACAAGTTGGTATCAGATCCGACCCTCTCACAGGCGCGCGGTCATGTTGTGCATGACGTTTGTGACCCATCATGGCACAAGGCATGGCACATGTGCTGGACTGGATGCACAGACGTATGTGCCAAGAGGGAACGTTCCTGTGGCCCGACGGGGACGTTGGTTGCTCTGAGTGGGGGTGTATGTGATAGCCTGGCTTATTAGGGATGATAGACTACTCATATCAATAAGGAATTCCTTCTTTTCCGAAAGCCCATTCGGACAGAACTCCAAAGTTAAGCGTGCTCAGCTTGGAGTAATTTCAGGATGGGTGAACGACCGGAAAGTTTGTCCCGGGTGCCCACAAGTGAGGGCAAAGTGCGCAGGAAAGACTAATATTGATCTGTGGGGCCAGTCTAGATCCCGCCAGGAATAACGCCCACCGGCCGGTGTGTCCAGGGTGTTACACCCGCGCCAGCACTGGGCCGGGCGGATCGGAGCCAGCCCCCTAGCAACTGACCGCACCACCCGGACCTGCGCGCACTACCACTACCATCCGAGGGGACGGATCCATGCCACCACGGCCCACGCCTCGATGGAGGAAGCCCGACGGATCTGGCTGAAGCCCAATCGCCGCCACCGCCACCGCCACCACTACGCGCACCGCCAGCCATCGCGCCGCTTGATGCCCAGCGACGCCCGCCACCGCAGCAGCGCGCCGCCACGCCACGTCCAAGCCGGAAGGAGCTGCCCCGCACTGGTCCCCTCCTGCAAGGAATCAAAATTGCCCCGCCGCCGGGCAGGTTTTTCCCGGCCGAGCCTAGTGGCGGCGGCGGGGGAGAGGGGAGGAGAGCTGGAGGACCCTGGCGGCGGCAGGCTAGGGTTTTCTCCCGGCCGCCGCCACGGGGGCGACACGGGAGAGAGGGGAGTTCCCTGAAGTTCACTTCAAAATTTTCCTAGGCTGAAAAAAGAAAGAAAGAAAAAACCTACTACTAATTTAGGGTTCAAATGACTAAAATAGCCCCATCTATCTTTCTCTTTACACCTTTACATAAGGGAAACGTTTCCATCCGGTGCGCCGGCCGAAACGTTGGGCCGGACGCACACAGGCGTTATTCATGGTGGGGCCAGGCAGTGCTTTTTCTTCTCCCGATCCCCTTATCTCTTCCAGCTTTCACGCCCAGCACGTTCGCTCTCCTCCACTCATTCCCTTTCCTTCCTCCATGTTCTTTTTCCGTTCCACCTTTCCACGCCAGAGCAAGTCAAGGGCATTGCCTCTTTTTTTCGCTGCTGGCCAAGACCGTCCTAAGCTGCGACTGGCAAAATAGAGGAGTGGCGGCGCTGCAGATTTGGAGCAGGAAGAGCGGTGCTGTGGAGACAACTCTGCGATGCGGGACGGGGAGAAGAGTTGCAAGGTTCTGCAACCGGTGGAGCTGGAAGCTCAACTGGCAGGCGCGCGACCACGCCGGCGACTCCTCGATGTTGTAACTGGCGGTGTTGAAAGCTTCTACCAGCGTGCAAAAAAGCTACGACCAGCAACGGCGAAAGCTGCAATCGGGCGGCCATGCCGACCACGCCGGCGACCACCAATGTTGCAACTAGCGGAGCTAAAAGCTTCTACCGGCGAGCTAAAAAGCTACGACCGGGAACAGCAAAAGCTGCATCACCAGAAGCTGCAACCGGCAGTGCACCATGGCCGGGGACGCCGTCCACGGGATGCTACGCGCAGCGACGCGTGGATGCTGCAACGACCAGAATGAGATGCTGGAACCGTCTATTCAAAAAGCTTCCACCGGCGAAAAGGAAAGCTACTGCCGAGGCAGCTGGTACAACCCAGCGGCGACAGAGTGCTGTCGAGGAAACTTAGATCGGCGTCACAAAAAGCATCAACGAGGACGACATATGCCGGGGCTGGCTACTGCCAATACCAAAAAAGCTACAACCGCATTGCAAAGAGCTACAACCGATGTCACAAAAAGCTCCAACCACGGCAATGGATGCTAGGCCTGGCCACTGCCACATGAAAAAGCTGCAAGGGACGAGGAAGAAAACTACAAAAGCTACAACCAACGACGACGGAAAGCTATGGCTGGGCGTTGAGGAAAGCTGCAAGCGTCCATGAGAAAGCTTCAACCGGCGAACGAGGGAGCTACATCCACACCCTGGAGATGCTGGAACCGGTCTTCAGGGATGCTACCACGGAATGTGCTGGAGCCGATATACTACAACCGTGACTTGAAGAAGCTGGAACCCACTTGTGTGGATGCTAAAACCATGGCTGGGTGGGGCTGGGTGAGCGGACCGGCGAGCTGATGTGTGGATGTGGCGACAAGTGCACCGGCGAGCTGCTGCAGCGGCGAGCACACCGGCGAGCAGGAGCTACTGCCATCACTAGTCGCATGGGTGGAACCGGCGGCGAGGACGGCGACCGACGGCGAGGATGGCCGGCGAGGGCGGAAACTGGCGGCGAGGACGGCTGGCGTGGGTGGCGGCTGGCGACGAGGACGGGCCGGCGACGTCCACAGAAGGTGTGCCCTGACGAGATGAGGGGACCGACGAGATGTGGGGGACCCTTCGTACGAACTCGTGAAGAAGATGCAGTGGACGGTTACAATTCAAGAAATCGGACGGCTGCGGGCCGACCGGCCCAAATTTGGGCTGGTGCACCGGCGCGTAGTATGGCCCTTTACATCTTTATCTTTACCTAATAATAAAGCAAATTGGGTTTCCTTCGTCCGTCATGGCATTTTACATAAAAGTCCCTGTCTTTTCTTGAAATCAACCCGCCGTCCGAATTTAAGTCACACCTGAACCGTTATTTTACATTTTTTTGAAACCCCCCCTGATGTTTTAGGTAATTCATCTGCGCGAATCATATTTAAGTTAGACAAATGCTTTATAAAATCATCCATAGTTTTTAAACCGTAACTCCGATTTGAACATGTTATATATGAAATTTGCTTAGAAAAATATGTAGAATATGAATATTAGATTATTTTTACCTGTTAAATATTTTTAAATATTATTTTGGAATATATTTGAGGTAAACCAAATGATTTTTTAAATTATCTGTATCTTCTAAACCGTAACTTCGATTGTAACATATTATATATGAAATTTTATTAGAAAAATGTGTGGAATCTAAATATGATGTTAATTTTACCTGTTAAATATTTTTAAAATATTGTTATGGAAGCAAACTTATAATTTATAGCGCAAGATCCATTTTTTTCATACCGACGGCGATCCATATTGCAAATAAACACCCCACTATAACCATATAGGGAAAAGAAATCATCGATAACTACACATGCATACCTCTGAAAAATGTCGCAGGGGAAAACAACAGATTTCTTTATTGAGAAGAGAGAGAGAAGGCTACAAGAGAGAGAGAGAGAGAGAGAGAGAGAGAGAGAGAGAGAGAGAGAGAGAGAGAGAGAGAGAGAGAGAGAGAGAGAGAGAGAGAGAGAGAGAGAGAGAGAGAGAGAGAGAGGGAGGGAGAGGGAGAAGAGAGGGAGAGGGAGAAGAGAGGGAGAGAGAACGCCTTAGGATTAACCATATTCAACACACATTTTTGTTGTTTTGTGTGAACACCAAGGCCATCGCTGGCGAGGATGAGAAGGAGGATAAGAGGCAACATAAATATGATGCCTCGCAAAAATAAAGGAGATGGACCTATTATGGTCTTGAGTGATGGTTGTTGAGTTAAGAGCGTGTGTTATGTTTTTTCTCCCATTGCAACGCACAGGCTCTTTTGCTAGTACTAATAAAGGACGGAGGCTTTCATAGTTCTTCATAAGTCATCTCTTTATATCCGTTAGTTTTATGTTGATCATATGGATCGACGGTTGAGATTAGGCGGCAGACGATAGGGCAAGATATGCACTAAATCTGGGAAAATAGTCTTGGCCTTCCGCTTCTGTCGTGCAAAAAAGCGCAGCCAAAAAAACAGCCCTCGGCCTTCTTCCTCTATCGTGCAAAATACAATTTGTGAAAGCTACCAGCCCTTCACGTTTCACAACCGTGTCCGTTAGTGACTCCTCGACCAGCTGCCATGACTTCCAACTCTTTGGTAATAAAAACAGTCAGTCTCCTAGCCTGGGACAAGAAACCCTATAGCTAATTAACCATGACGTTGCCGATGATCTGATCGAGATGACGATGACGGGAACAAGCAACACGGAGCGACATTGCCGATCATCTGACTGAGACAACGACTGTGACGGGAACAAAGAAACGACGACCTCATCGAAGCAACCTTGTAGCGAGGGTAAGCGAGGGAGAGGAAGGAACCTATAGCTGGCGGCAACGGCGCCAATCATGGGAGCGACATCCGTCGTGTGCTGAAGGAGGCGACTTCGACGGGAACAATCTCTGGAGAGCAGGATTTGTGGTGCGTGGAGGCCATATGCAAAGCCCCTCCCGTGAGTACCCACGTTGATCTAGCAACACTTGTCCCTGTGATAAGTCAGACGGAACCTGGCTGTCGTACGTCCATGGCTCCCTCGACCAGCTCGATTGCGCATTCTGCTGGCTCGCGATAGCACGTCTAGATTAGCTCGGCTTCAACCGAGGCGGCGCGGCCATGACCGATTGCCGGCATTTCATGAACAACGGGTAGCGCCGCACCGGCACGCAGACTGGCGGTGGCGGCAAAACAGGAGGACGTCGTGGCCTCGCCTTGGCACAACTGTCGAGATGGAGATGCACTACAAGAAATATGTCAACTTATGACCTTTTGTTAGTGACCCTGGAAGAATTGGTCATAAATTTATGACCATTTTAGACCAATTGGTCAAAAGCTGCCTGGGGGGCTCTAAACCCTAAACCATAACGACCATTTTGGTCAGAAAGGTCATAATTTCATTAGAGGAAATGGTCGTAAAGCTAGTAGCATTGTCCACTGCCTCATGCCTACCTGATAACGACCAATATAAAATGGTCACTACACTTGAGTTTGAATGAATTGGGATGATTAGGCAGCCACCTCAGCAACCTCTCTTATGTGTCACTGTCTAGGTGTCATTTTTGCTTGAGTTTTAATATTCAACAGACATGACGGGCACACATCGACAAAGGGACCCATTTGACAGTGGGGCCGAGCGCTTAATTCTCCCAAAAAGATGCACGAGGCGGGACTCGAACCCACGACCTCGCGCTTGCTTCGCTCGCATGCTATCTGCTAGGCTAGAGAGGGACATTGCTCACATCCTGGGAGTTTAACTATACATTATATAGAACTAAAATGTGCGCTTTAATTCCTAAAAATGTGCGCTAGTGGGGACTCGAACCCACGACACCGCCTTCCTTCGCTCGTTCGGTGTCACTGGGCTAGAGGGGATTGTTGCTAATGTATGGGTAGTTTTCTATATACTATACAAAACCGGGCTCTCTCGTGTCGCTGAAAAGTGGGGCCTTCCGACCGTGTGGCGCGGTGGCATCGAACGAGCAACACTTATCGTTTTCTAGGTCTTCCGACCAGGTGGCGGCGGCGGCGGAAGCAACCAGCAAGCGCCGCCGGACGAGGGCGGGCGGGCCGGCGGCGGCGTCAAGCAACCAAGATGGGGCCGCTCGCCTTGCCCACGACCTCGCTGCAGTGACCTCGCCCACGGCCTCATGGCGGAAGCAACGCTTGTCGCAGGGCGGGACAGAACGGCGACTCGCCGCTCGCGCCGCCCACGCATGGGGGACTCACCGCCGAGCATGGGGAGTCGCCACCGCAAGCAGACCTCGCCCACGATGCACCCTCTCATTCCCCTCCTCTTCCCCTCTCCTCTCTGTTGATGTAGATTTGTTAGGAGAATCTTCAGAGTGATTTGATGTAGGTTTGTTGTAAGCTTGGAAAAATCTCTTGGAAATGTCATTGATGAATTTGGTAGAAATTGTGAAGAGAATTTCTGTTGATGGTTTAACCAAAATAGTTCTTAGTGGCAGCATATATTGTTATTGTTGGTTGTTTAACCACCTCTGTTTTTTGTGAACCATCATGTTTTAGTTAGCTTTTCTTTTCTCTCATGTGAAATATGTATTTCCATTTGAACTACTTTTTATTGCTCCCATGTGAAATCTGTAAACCATGTGAACTGGACTAAAGTAGTGAGGAATTGGAAATAGCTGAATGTTGTGCTTAGGCAGTTAGCATATAAACTTGGGTGCCTACCTTATTTTCTGGAATTTTAGCTTCCATTACTTCCATCCATTTTCATTAATTAATGTTGATGCACTTAGATTGATTTGCTAAGTTGCAACAATTTGTTGTCTTTGGCAGGTGGATAGAAGCTGGATTAGACAAGGAGTTAGAAAGTTTTCGAAAGAACATATGAAAGGAGTTGATGATTTCATGGCATTTGTTCGGGAACGCTGTCATCAATGAAGAAGAACAGCAGCTTGTGCTTCAATCAGGCAAGTTGACCTTTGCAATGCTATCTTTTACTAGTGCATTTTCCAAATGGAATGATCATGTATGCTTTTGTCGATTCCTGCATTTGTCGATTTCTATTCTAATTTATGAGTTCAGATTCATTTTCAGATGCAATGAATCCCAAGACTAGACTTAGAAAGGGCAGAGGGCTAGAGAGGATCACCAAGTCGCTTGGTAGCAAGGTGCCTATCCAAATTGCCGAAGGGATGATTCGTCCAGAGAAGCCTCTCGAGAAAAGAAAGCTTGCTTCTGAGTGTGGACTCATTGCAAAAAGCCATCTTCCGGTTCTTCCTCATTTCAAGCTATACAAAAGAGATGCTACTCTATTGGAGAACTACATTGGGAAAGTTGCTGTAAGCTACTTGTTTCATAGTTAATGCACTATCTATTTTCTGTTACACCTATGCATGATCACTAATATTGTTCCTACCTTGTTTGCTATGTTGGTACGCAAATTTTGAGATGAACACGGACTCGGAGACCATCAAGACCTCGTGCAAAGATATTCTGCACAAATATTCAAAGAACAGACGCCATCAGATCAAGAAGAAGTATTTTGATACCGTAGCCGCAAATAAAGTCAGCATTAAGTCTCCGGTGCCTGATCTAACGGATGGTGAATGGCAAGCTCTGGTGGAGATGTGGTCTACCCCAAGACACAAGGTTTGTCTCAGCTTTGTTTGATGCTTTATGTTCTGCACATGATATGGTAGTGCTAGATCATGCCGACGATGTGCTTTTTGTAGGAAACCGTGTGTCGAACAAGATGAATCGAGAAAAGTCGTGTACAATCACGTAATCGGTTCGTGCACTACACAAAGACACATTTTGCCATCGTGAGAACTCTTCTCTAGAGACCTTACCGCTTGATCCTCATTGAATAACATTTCGATTCTTGCTGAATAACATTTTGATTTTTGTTGAAAACATTTCGTAAAGAAGAGCGTAAGGGTGAGGAGTCGTCTGCGATTGACTTGTTTAAGGCCACCCACAACAAACAAGAAGCACGGGTTTTTGAGCTACCAAGACTGCTATAGTAAGTCACTCCATGCTTTGCCTGTTTGATTCACAACCAGCTTTGATGCTTTCATGATTTGATGTTGTTTGATTCGAGCTACCAAGAACACACGCTATGTTCCATGCTTTGATGTTGTTTGATACTTCAACAAATATATCAGAACTTGCTGTAGCTATTTGATGCATTTTTTATGATATGATGAAATTTGATCTGAATGTTAGTTTGATGATCGGCTCACTCGGGAAGCCATCTTATATAGAACCACCATTCTAGGCTTAATGAAGTGATCATATTGTTCCAATTGCATGTCTCCAGGTCACTAGTCATCATCTTCTTGTATATATTTTGTGTGCTGGTTTGGTTATTTCAAATAATCCATTTGTGTGCTGGTTTGGTTTCTCCTGCTTGGTTTGGTTTGCAAAATGTGAAATAGATCTCCCACTAATGCCTATCATTTTCCTCCATATGCTAGCTTGAGATGGAAAAAATGAAGGACGTGCGGTACCGAAGGTGAAGAGCCAAAGTCTCATTGTTCAAATTGTCGAACAAGTCCTCAAGACCGAAGTCAAGCAAAGCACATTCCTCAGAATGTTGGGCTCGATCATCTAGGAACTACTCGGCAAAGCAACAACTAAAGTTCTTTGTTCATGTTCGTGAGCTTGAGCAGAAGTCGGAGAGGTCTCGAGCTTCAAGTGAAGTGATGCAAGAAGAATTGGCGGCAATGAAGATGAAGGCGGAAGAATCAAGTCGCATGCGACAAGGAACTTGAGCTGCTCGCAAGAAGTCTCAAGAGCAGGAAGAGCAAGTTAGCCCACTTGATGGCGCTCTTCGAGCTAAGATAGTTTGAGCTGTCTTGTGAACCTCTTTGTCTTTGAGCTGGGAGCTGTTGCATTTTGTTGAGAGCTGTTGCATTTTGTTGAGAGCTGAGAGCATTTTGAACACTGTGAACTCGGGAGTCTCGAAATGAGAGCATTTTGAACCTGTGAACCTGTGAAGTTATGTGATCTTGTAAACCTGGACCACTTGTGAAGTTATGTGATCTTGTGAACCTGGACCACTTGTGGATCATTTTGTTTATTTTCTGTTAAGTTATGTGGATCACTAGTGCACCTGGGCTTGTGGATCACTAGTGCCCTTTCTGTCTATAGTTATGCAAAATGAGAAATGGGCTCTAAAAAGGCCAAGGCCCAAACAAGAATTAGACCAAAAAGGCTTGGGCCTAAAAAAAGAAATGACTGTAAGAATTTTTTATAAAAAGGCTTCATAACAGAAAATAAAAAGGCCAAGGCCCAATTCAAACTAGACTAAAAAGGCTGTGGCCCAAAACAATAGTGGAATAAAAAAACAATTTCATCAGAAAAAGGCTCCATTCCCAGAAATTAAAAGGCCAAATTATTGGGCCAGGCCCATGCAGATAAGCAAAATAAAGAGAAAAAAATTAAAATTAAATCGGCTGAATTATTGGGCTTGGCCCATCAAGACGGCTGAAATGGACCGGGCTGATTCCATTTTACGACCTTTTCATTTGGTCGTAATTCTGCCACGTCAGCTTGCCACGGTGGATCTGACGTGGTGTGGTCGGATTGCTAGTGACCAAAACAGTTGGTCGTTAAATCTACGACCTTTTGTTTTGGTCGTAAACGTTTGCGACCATTCCAGAAGAAAGGTCGCTATAGTCAGTTTATGACGGCCAGCTTTTGACCTTATGTTTTTGGTCACAAAAAGGTCACAAATGGAAATTTGTGACCATTCAGTGACCAATAGTGGTGGTCACAAGTTGACATATTTCTTGTAGTGATGGAGCGATTGACAGCCAAGGGGGTCGAGGCATCAACAAGCAAGATGAAACCCGCCCCCGCCGGCGACGGCACGTCGTACATTGACGTCATGGTCTAGAACCTCAATCAATTGATTCTCATCCATGTCAAGATGCCCTAGCACCGTCAAGGTCTAGAACCTTAGTTGACTATCATCCACGCCATGGACAAGGAGCCCAACAAGAATGATCTTGAGACTCACCGACAGTGGTCTCCATAAAATCCGATCTGGGGTCTCCATTAAATCTGGTCCGCTACCGCCACTGATCAGGTGCGAGGCGCTAGGCCATGGCGCTCCTGCCGTCCCGCAATTCCGGCGATCGGCCATGTGCGCGCTTGCCTTAGTTACAAAGAGCTAGAGGGGAGCGGCCATGGCTACCGTGCAGCACCAAGCCACGGGCTCTGCCCAAGAGCACCACGCTACTCTCACTAGGGTCATCGCCCCGGCATCCAAGACCTTGACACCACCTCACCCAAGACCCGCCGCTACCCCCAACCAAAGAGATGACCGGAAAGGTCCAACCTTTCGCACCCCTAGGCGACCCCCAGCGTCGAGACCCAATAGGCTGACCAACACAGGCATCCATCGATCTGTCCTGCAGCCCCGAGAGTGAAACGAGCTCGGTTCTGCAACACCGTGAGGGGGACGAGGTCAGTCCTACTGCATCATGCGCGAGACGAGTTCGGTCCTACCACACTGTGCGCGAGACGAGCTTGGTCCTGCTGCGAGCGATGGACCGCAGCTGGGAGAGGGCCACTCCTTCGATGGAAGTAACGCCCGTGCAATGAGGAGATGTGACGAAGGTCGAAACGATCTGATTGCAGACGAGCCGACGCCGAAGAAGCCGGCCGCCAATGCAGGCAGATCCGCCCGAGCCACCGTGAAGCCGCCACGACACCGAGAGGCCACCACCATGCGTCGAACCTCCCCACGCCGCTACCCATGGCAGGAGCAAAGGCTACACCAGGCCACTTCCCTACCCGCGTTGCCCGGTGAGCTCCAAGCGCCGGAGCTGCCGGGCACACACGACCAGATCGGCCCCGCGCCAACACCGAGCCGGGCGGATCGGAGCCAGCCCCCCAGCAGCCGACCGCACCACCCGGACGTGCGCGCACTACTACTACCATCCGGGAGGACGGATCCATGCCGCCACGGCCCACACCTCGATGGAGGAAGCCCGGCGGATCTGGCCGAAGCCCAGTCGCCACCACCGTCACCGCCATGTGCACCGCCAGCCATCGCGCCGCGTGATGCCTAACGACGCCCGCTACGCCGCATCCAAGCCGGAAGGAGCAGCCCCGTGCTGGTCCCCTCCTGTAAGGAATCAAAATTGCCCCGCCGCCGCCGCCGCCGGGCAGGCTTTGCCCGACCGAGCCCAGTGGCGGCGGCAGGGGAGAGGGGAGGAGAGCTGGGGTGACCCTGGCGGCGGCGGGCTAGGGTTTCCTCCGGGCCGCCGCACGGGGGTGACACGGGAGAGAGGGAAGAGCCCTGAAGTTCACTTCAAATTTTTCCTGGGCTGAAAGAAGAAAGAAAGAAAAAACTACTAGTAATTTAGGGTTCAAATGTCTAAAATAGCCCCATCTATCTTTATCTTTACCTAATAGTAAAGGATGAAGGCTTTCATAGTTCTCCATAAGTCATCTCTTTATTTTGATCAGTTTATGTTGATCATATAGATCGACGGTTGAGATTAAGCGGCGCACGATAGGGCAAGATATGCACTAAATCTGGAAAAATAGTCGTGGCCTTCCGCTAAGCGCAGCCAAAAAAACAGCCCTCAGCCTTCTTCCTCTATCGTGCAAAATACAATTTGTGAAAGCTACGATCCCTTCCTTCACGTTTCACAATCTTGTCTATTAATGACTCCTCGACCAGCGGCCACGACTTCCAACTCCTTGGTAATAAAAACAGTCAGTCTCCAAGCCTGGGACAAGAAACCCTAGAGCTAATTAACCATGACGTTGCCGATGACCTGATCTAGATGACGATGACAGGAACAAGCAACATGGAGCGACATTGCCGATCATCTGACTGAGGCAAGGACGGTGACGGGAACAAGGAAAACGACGACCTCATCGAAGCAACCTCGTAGCGAGGGTAAGCGAGGGAGAGGAAGGAACCTATAGCTAGCGGCAGCGGCGCCAATCATGGGAGCGACATCCGTCATGTGCTGAAGGAGGCGACATCGATGGAAACAATCTCAGGAGAGTAGGATTTGTGGTGCGTGGAGGCCGTATGCAAAGCCCCTCCCTGAGTACCCACGTTGATCTGGCAACACATGTCCCTGTGATAAGTCAGCCGGAACCTGGCTCTCGTACGCCCATGGCTCCCTCGATCAGCTCGATTGCGCATTCTGCTGGCTCGCGATAGCACGTCTAGATTAGCTCGGCTTCAACCGAGGCGGCGCAGCCATGACCGATTGCCGGCATTCCGTGAACAACGGGTAGCGCCGCACCGGCAAGAAGACTGGCGGTGGCAGCAGAACAGGAGGACGTCGTGGCCTCGCCTTGGCACAACTGTCGAGATGGAGATGGAGCAATTGAGAGCCAAGGGGGTCGAGGCGTTAACAAGCAAGACGAAACCTGCCCCCGCCAGCGACGGCACGTCGTACATTGACGCCATGGTCTAGAACCTCAATCAATTGATTCTCATCCATGTCAAGATGCCCTAGCACCGTCAAGGTCTAGAACCTTAATTGACTATCATCCACGCTATGGACAAGGAGCCCAACAAGAACGATCTTGAGACTCACCGACAGGGGTCTCCATAAAATCCGGTCTGGGGTCTCCATAAAATCCGGTCCGCCGCCGCCACTGATCATGCGCGAGGCGCTAGGCCATGGCGCTCTTGTCTTCCCGCAATTCAGGTGATCGGCCATGTGCGCGCTTGCCTTAGTTACAGAGAGCTAGAGTAGATGGGGCACGCCATCGAGCCGATCTAGGAAGCCAGAAGCATGTGAGAACGGGATTCGATCCGATGCAAAGCAGGGACAGGTGTCAGCAGATCCACGAGAGTACGCACGGAAGAGGCTTTGCGTCCGGTCTCCATGGAATTTTTTTCCCCGACGGGAATACATTGGGATTGCAAGGGCATCACTTTTGGGTCCCTTGTCAAGTTCTCCTTCACGCTCGCTGCCCACAGGGAAGGTCCTGCTTTGTTTTGTCCCCGGGAGGTCCCCATGAGGTCCTGCACCGAAAACATTCAATAGAACATCTGCACCCCGGCCGCGTTATCTTGACCGCCCGTACGCGCAGGGATCCGTGCCATCATCAGCCGCTAATGAGAGCTGGCTTCTGTGATACACCTAGGGCCTATAAGGAACTGTTCATCAGACCTCTGTACACATCCCACAAGGAGACAACAGGAGCTGGACGAAATTCCTGGGAGCACATGGACGGACACTGCTACACGCCTACATCTTCTTGTTCCTTGGGACAGCTATATCGTCTTCCTCAACGAGCATGATGGCTACATGAAGAGCTGATGCCTATATCGTCTTCCTCAACGAGCATGATGGCTACATGAAGAGCCGCCGCCGGACGCGGGGATGGATAGAAGTCAAAGGTAGTGGGCGGCTAGGTTGCGGTGGTCGAGGTCGAGGCACAGACACGCGCGGGCGGCGGCTAGGGTGCGGTCAAGCGTTATGCTGCTGATGTGATGCGGTTCGCTCTATCCAGGTTCTGTAGTTGGGCTGTGGGCTGTGGTCCGTGGGCTACGTACGTAGATTTCTCATGAGTTGACAATTACTTCGGTACTTCGGTGTGTTCGGTTACTTGATACATGCACCCGAATCAACCGAAGAAATTTCGGTTCTCCAAATTGGCTGACCGAAGTTATGAGCGAACGAATCGGTTTCGGTGCATTCGGGTTCGGTCCCGGTTAGTTCGGGTCGGTACTTCAGTCATTGGTTTATATGCCCACCCCTACATGCAGCACAGGGAGTGCATGCGTAGAGGGAAAGAGAGCTGGAATACATGCGGCAGAAGACATGCATAGAGAGAGAGGGAGTACATGCAGAAGACACTCACATCAAGACAAGATAATGCAGAATAAAGCCCACAGTCCATAGCTTTGTTACTGCTCGTAATGACTCGTAAAGATCCCTGGGCTGACGCACATCTCGAGAATCACGGCTGCAAACGAACGCCCGCGATAGCGCGGCCCCGGTGCAGATGTTCTAAAAATCCATTTCCGGTCCTGCACGCATGTCATGTGGAGCGATGAAGAAGAGGATGGCTTGGGTGTTGTTGTGAGGCCAGACGAGTCATCATGCAAATCCGAGAGCGCCCAACAGTGGAGTCATCTGAAGAGTCCGTAAGCATGTCCATGTGATGAGTCAAGGCACGACACTCCATCTGCGTTCCACCAAGAAGTTGGATCGGAGGCACTGGACGCAGGTAAGCATGCATGTTTGATGGAAGTCTCTTTTTTTTGGCTAATTGCATACATGAATTTTACCAGGATTTTACTACATAAGAGTTTGAATGACACCACACAAGATTTGAAGAGATGAAGCACTCTATCCAAAAAGGAGAAGTAAAACTTCACATGAGTGTACAGTTTTACAATGCTCATTTTACAATGATTTTCATTGGGTCCAAGTAAATCATAGCGATAAAGCAAAGCTTTTCTCTTTCGAGTCAGATCCACTTCGTTCTGGTACCGTATTGGCCGAAATCATCTTTTTGGGGGTGCTTTCAATGTAGAAATAAACAGATGCTCACCTTCATGCGAAAATAACATAGCACGAGTATATTTGTCTACCCTCTAATTCCTTCGCCAAGTCCGTGGTGCAGCTCACAATGTGTATATGATGCTAGAGGGTAGGGACATATTTATACTCATATTTCTGAATGTTCAAATCTGTATCCAGATAGAATTCAGTTAGACTCATAATCGAATTAACCAACCATGATCATAACCGATTATTTTCCGAGTCAAATTCCTTCTTATCCCTAAGCACATATATGTGAGATATATGCCACGTTTAAATAGTATATGGTTCCTATTTAAACGTGTAGACTTATCAATCTAAAGAGCCGAACCTGTAAATAGCCTAGCAAATTCCAAACCATATCGTGCCCAGGCATATAATTCCAGTACATATATATAGACTGTATTCCAATATAGTTAGTACCCGGCTCCTTGAGTAAATTTCCTCAAGTTCAATTGCAAATATTTGTACCAATCATTCATACACCAATTCCGTATGATTTCATTCATCAACCAAATAAATGTAGTATCTAATGTTTTGGAAGACATGAAAAATTCCTACATCTTCCACTTGTCCAAAAAACATTCAATCAAAAATCCTAAGGCCCATGTTCCTGACATGTTTGCAAAACAATTCCTGACTAAGAGGTTTAGTCAGTGGATCTGCCAACATATCAGTACCAGGCAAAAACTCAAGCCGAACAGTTTTCAGCCTATTTATTACATCTCTAATATAATGGTATTTTCCCTCAATATGTTTAGCCCTGCTATGAAACCTGGGATCCCTGGAAAGTTTAATCGCTGCTTGATTATCACAATAAACAGTGACCGGATCTGATGCATTTTCAACTATCTCCAGAGAAATGAGAAAGTCCCTCAACCAAACGCCATCTTTTACAACTTCATTCGCAGCAATGTACTCTGCTTCCATAGAAGACTGCACCACAGAAGTTTGTTTCTTGCTCTTCCAAGAGATAGCACCTCCAGCCAAAGTAAATAGACAACCTGACGTCGACTTCCTTTCATCAAGGTCTCCCTGCCAGTCAGCATCAGTATATCCCTGCAGATGAAGATTATCACCATTAAAGCAAAGAGAAAAGTCCATCGTTCCTTTTATATATCGCATAGAATATTGTATTTGCTTCCAATGGGCTTCCCCAGGATTTTTCTGAAATCTGCTCAACATTCCAACAGTGCGACACAAATCTGGTCTAGTATATAACATTGCATACATAAGAGACCCCAGAGCAGAAGCATAAGGTATATTTTTCATTTCCCTTATTTCCTTAGAAATTTTAGGACATTGTTCCTCACTAAGTTTAGTTCCTTTTATCATTGGTACATCTGCAGGTTTGCAATCTTCCATAGAAAATCGTTTCAAAACAGTTTTGAGATAAGTTTTTTGAGACAGCCCCAAAACTTTTCTTTTCTGATCCCTATGTATTTCCACCCCCAAAACACAAGAGGCTTCCCCCAAATCTTTCATATCAAAAGTGGATGATAACCAAGATTTCACTTCCATTAAAGTTCCCTCATGGTTTGAAGCAATTAAAATGTCATCAACATACAATGATAATAATGCAAAGTTTCCTCCCACTATTTTGAAATAAATACAGTGGTCTCCTTCCATCATACAAAAACCATATGATGTGATTGCAGCATCAAATAAGGTATTCCATTGCCTAGAAGTCTGTCGCAAACCATAGATTGATCTTTTTAACTTGCTTACTTTATCCTGATTTTGTTTTTCCACAAAACCATCTAGTTGTCTCATATAGATTTCCTCTTTTAAATAACCATTTAGAAAAGCAGACTTGACATCCATTTGATGGAGATCAAGATCAAAATAAGCAGTTAAGGCACATAAGATGCGAATAGAAGTGAACTTTGCAACAGGAGAAAATGTTTCCACAAAGTCTATTCCTTCCTTTTGTGTATATCCCTTAACAACTAATCGAGCTTTATATTTTTCCACACCTCCTGAAGCATTGAGTTTCCTTTTGAATATCCATTTAGATCCTATGGCCTAGCGGTTTTGGGGTAAATCAACAAGTTCCCAAACACCATTTATTTCCATGGAGTTTAGTTCTTCCCGCATAGCTTCCAACCTTAGTCCAGATTCCTCACAATCAATGGCCTGTTTGTAAGTTTTAGGTTCTTCCACTAAAGACACTTTAGAGTGTACTTCCCCTAAAAACACAAAATAATCATCTAGATAAGATGGTGTTTGTGTGTTCCTCCCACTTCTTCTAGGCATACTAGTTGAGGGAGTTTCTTCCATATTTATGTCAGCCGATTTGGCTTGAAATATTACCGGTAGAGTCATTTACTACTTCCTCAGATTCTCCTTCTGTCAATTCCACTCTAGCTCTCTTAGCACGATGAGGAGTGTCCTGATCTAAAAACATAGCATCTTTGCTTTGCAATAACTTCTTATTATTGGGATCCTAAAATCTATAACCATTGGAACCAGTAGAATATCCAACAAAGATTCCTAGAGTGGTCTTAGGTTGCAGTTTGGTTCTGTTCTGGCTAGGGATTTTAATTTGAGCACTGCAACCCCAAACAGCCAGGTACCTTAGTGTTGGTTTCCTCCCTTTCCAAAGCTCGTAGGGAGTGACCTTTACTGATTTTGAGGGTGAATGATTTAAAAACTAAACTGCAGTATGCAGTGCTTCCCCCCAAAAACTTAAAAGGTAAATCAGAGTAAGCCATCATGGATCGAACCATATCCATCAATGTCCTATTCCTTCTTTTCGCTACACCATTTTGTTGGGGTGTGTAGGATAGTGTATAGTGGTGTACTATGCCATGTTCTTTACAGAATTCATCCAAAATTCTGGATGTGTACTCTCCTCCTCTATCGGTCCTAAGGACTTTAATTTCCCCATTTAATTGGTTTTCCACTTCAGCCTTGAATGTTTTGAAGATGTCAAAACCCTCAGACGTGTGTTAAAGGAGGTAGACATAACCATATCAGGAGAAGTCATCAATGAATGTGATAAAATACACCTTCTGTCCTATCATGGGTGTTGTCATTTCCTCACAACTATCTGAATGAATTATGGCTAAGGGATCACAAGATCTTTCAACTTTAGGAAAGAGAGCTTAGTCATTTTTCCCATGATGCAGGCTTCACAAATTCCATAATCTTCCCATTAAAATGCAGAATTCCAGAACTAATCAATCTTTTAATCATGTTCTTTGATATATGTCCTAGCCTTAAATGCCATAGGTAGGATTCGAAACAATTGTCATTTCCGGCTATATTCCTCACAATGGAGTGGTTTTCAGCAACTAAATTGTCCATAGCATCACTATTAGAAATATCTTCAATATAATAGAGGCCTTCTACATGGTTCCCTGATTGTATTAATTTTCCTTTTAGCAATATTTTAACCTTCCAATTGCCAAAGTTAACATCAAAGCCTGCAAATTCTAGTCTAGATACCAATATGAGATTTTTCTTCATATCTGGAGGAAATACAATATTCTTAAGGAGTAATATTCCTCCAGTTGGGACTTTTAGATTATAGTCCCCAATTCCTAGTATATGTGCCTTTGATGTTGTTCCTAGATAAATAAATCTAGTTCCCTTTTATATTGGTTTAAATGAACAGAAAGAATTCCATCATGTGAAGAATTTCCCCTTCTATTATCCTGATGCTTGGACTGGTGTTGTTGTTATACTTCTTATCATCTGGCTTCCTCTTCTTAGTGCACTCAGATCTGAAGTCTCCTTGTTCACCACAATTATGGCAATTAAATTTCCTCTAGTCAACCTTCTGATTTGAGTTTCTTCCATTGTAATCAGTCCTATCACGCTTCTGATTTATTTTATCCCTCAAGTCTGTCCCATATTTCCTCTTTTGCCAATTCCTCTTGCTTGAAGACTTGTCCTCACCAAGGTGTAGATCATCATGTTGAGACCTTCTCTCTTTCCCTTGTGTGGACTTCCTATCTTCTTCCATGAGTAGATGTGTTTAGCACACGCTCAGTATGACAAAAGGATATTTTAAATTGTTCCCAAGAGTTTGGCAAAGAGTTAAGAGCAACCATAACTTGAACTTCTTCAGGGAGAGGGTATCCAACATTCTTTAGTTCCTCTACTAACACACATAATTTATTCAGATGTGCACTAACAGCTGTGGTTTCCGTCATCTCCGCAGTCAAAAATTGATTCACCGAGCTAAGAACTTTGATAAGTGAAACTTCCCCAAAGTCCTTTTCCAATTGCCTCATTATTTTGCGAGCTGGTTCCTCTGGTTCATATTCTCATGCTAGAGAATCAGACATCCATCCAAGCATAAACACTCTAGCCTTTTTGTTGTCCTTAGTCCACCGTGTAATTTCCTCTCGATAGCTTTCCTTTTCCTCATCTTCTGCCTCGTTAGATGGTTGGGTAGGCTTAGATTGAGTAATGATATAATCAATGTTCTCAGCAGTAAGGAGAAACATAATCTTTCTCTTTCAAACAGTAAAATTTGATCCATCCAATTTACAAGATCTAAGTAACTCAGCAAACACTCTGTTGGAAGCCATCAGGGGTGATGATTACCGTGGTAAAAATTCCAAGTAACACTTGTACTTCCACGCTGATTAGTAGCAGCAAAAATTCCAAACAACACTTGTACTTCGACGCTGATTAGTAGCAGCAAACTCACGTGTGATTTGCAGATTCCGAGCAGCTGCCGGCCGCTTGTGCAGCTTTGTTAGTCGTCGAAGCAGAGGATCTACAGTAGCGAACTCTGCAGCAGCAACAAACACTACAGCAACATCGAACTCTGCAGATTGGATGTCCCAGCTGGTTGTAGACGAGGTGGCGGTAACGGCGTGGGCGGTCAAGGTGGCGGTCATGGCGTGGGCAGCGAGGTGGCGGCCGCGATGGGTACGGCGAGGCGGCGGTGGAGATGGCGAGGCGTCCGCCGTGGCAGGGACGGTGTTGGGGATATAACTACTGAGTATAAACCGCCCAGGAGGGGCCGGGTTATGCTCATAAGGAGTCATCCATATTGAAGCCCATGAAGACAAGGGGTATGGCGCTTTACTACAGAGACTTAAAGGCCCAGAGCCCAAAGGCGAATTAGGGCCTGTCGACATAAACCGCCATGAGATATGTAACTTGTATTGTAAGATAGGAAAGGTAGAAACCGAGCCGGACACGTGTATGAGCCGGCATCGGGATTCTGTAAACCACCAGGCCTCAACCTGTTTAAATAAAGGGACGACCCGGCGGCGATTCTGGGACAAGAAACAACAACTCGAGAGATAGGTAAAGCGGATTCGCTCCCTGCTCATCGAGACCCCATCAATTCCACCACAACTGGATCATAGGCTTTTACCTTCACCGCAAGGGGCCGAACCAGTGTAAACTCCCCGTTTCCTTGTCCGGTTTAACCCCTTTAAGCTAATCTCGTTGCGATGGCTCCACGACTAAGTCCTCACACTAGGACATCTAACGTGATAATTTCACGACAGTTGGCGCCCACCGTGGGGCTATCGCACGATGGTTTCGAGTTCTTAAAGGGCAACTTTGAAGGACTCAAGGGATACGCAATGGGCCGGATGACCAAAAGTCATCGCGGCAAGCTCTACATCGATGATGCAGGTTGGGGGCCCGAGGCCGGCTGAATTGAGTATGGGTATCGGGTCCCCTTTGGAGGAATTCATATCTTCATTGGGAAGATCGGCGAACCAGGCCCTAAGACGGACATCTGCACCGACCTCGTCGAGACGGCTCAACGTGCAAGCCCCTCCCGGGTTCTGCCCGCCATGAAGCATGCGTTTGTAGGATTCATCAATGGTGCGGAATCTGAACCGGTGTCCAATGGTGAGACGGTCGTTTATTCAGATGGCGAATCATCCACCGATGAGACCGAGTCACTGTACCAACTGCAAGATGGCCGGTTTGGGGGCTGTTCCGATGGCGACAGTATTCCAGACCCCCTTGAACTGCCAAACCGGGTTGCGATCTTCATGGCTGGTACGCAGCCCACGCAACACTCCTCATCAGTGGCGGCAATGATTTCCGGATCGGCAACCGAGGCAGGAGGCCCCGCGCGGCGGCCGGCTCAAGGTCTGTCCGATTTATTGGATGCCTAGACGACGTTGCTGACTACAGAGGTTACCCCGGATAATCAAGATCAGCACAATGCAGAGGTCACGAAGATGCGATATCAGATAACTCAGACCAAGGAGGACTTGGCGGCTGAGGAAACCAGGATGGCTGATGAGTGGGCCACTTTAGATGCCCAGGCACAGCGGATTCCGGCAGAGAATTACCGGCTCATGCAGGATCAGAACGCTTCGAACGACGTGTTTAGGAGGAGGCATCGGTCTCGTCTTCCGCCGGTTTATGAAGCAATGAATATCTTCAACACACCAGGAGCATGTCCCAGTAATCTGGCAGCGGTAAACCGTACTGAAGCACCTAGGACAGGAGCGCCGGATCAGCCGCTGGTGATGGACCCGCCTCGACAGACCCATGACCCACCGCGGTACATGCCGACACCACCGGGTCACTTCTCCACCCCTTTAGATAACATGATCGCTGCGGCATCGTGGTTGGCAGCTATTCCAATGGAGGGCGAGTCTCCAGCGGCGGTTGAGACGCGGCGGGCCAGGGATCTCCCTCAAATAGCTATGGTTCAGCAGTAGGCTTATTCGTATAGTTGGGATAGAATTCATTCAACCCCACGCCCGAGCAGGAGTTATAGCAGGCACATTGATGAACCGGCTGTGTCAAGCAGTGCGCGGAACCGTGACACCCCTCGAGGGCCTAATCCGGCGCGAAGTGGTGCAAATGCTCATGGGGTGGTGGATAATGGTAGAGCGTGTCGAGAAGCCGAGTTAGCAGCACAATATGTGGACTGTTAGCTTACTTCGGTTCGTTCGACGACTTCAGTGGAACTATGTCTTGCTTTCAGCTCTTGGGGAGTGCTGTGTCTCACCCCGGCTCTGCGCAATGCGCGACTGCCCAAGGATTTCAAGGGTCCGCGTAAGGTGCCCAATTACACCGCTGATTTGCCCCCTGAGTCATCGGTTGAAAGTTATGAGATGGCAATGGAGATGCTGGATGTGGATGAAGCGGCATGTGCGAAGTACTTCACCATGATGTTGGATGGAACGGCTCGCACTTGGTTGAAAAGTTTGCCAGCTAACTCTGTTGGGTCATGGGCCGAGTTGTGGATCTAGCCGCCTGTGTCCAAGATTAAGGAGAATCGACCACCCATTGGGTACGCCGGGTTTCAGAGATCTTTCATTGATCGGACCGCATCAATGCTGATTCAGCAGTTATACCGTTGGAGGGCAATTGCCGGGTTAAGTCGCTGAAATTGAAGTTGGGACGACTCAAGCGTCACTGCAATGACATGGGAACACTTATGGCAGCTCTGGTTAAGTATGCCGACTCTGATAGTACCAAGGATCCCGAGTCTGACGATGAGAAGCCGGGGAAGGTAAAGAAGAACGGCGGCGCTGAAGGGCAGCAACATAACCAGGCGAGCCATGGTAACAATGGTAAGCGTAAAGCGGATAGTAATTCAGATTTTGTGGCTAACACCAATGCGCAGGACAATGGCCAGCGTCGTAAGGGTAAACCGCCCCCGCGGGGTGGAGGATCAGGTGTCAATGTTGAGCGCCTGTTAAATCAGCCTTGCCCGAGGCACGGGACACGAGAGAAGCCAGCCACACATCTCTGGAAGGATTGCTTTATTATGAGGGAGTTCAAAAACTTGGATCTCTTCCGGTATGATCATGGACCGTCCAGCGGTTCAGGACCCGGGTCTCATGGGCCGGGTTATGGTGTAGTTAGTTCCGGTTTAGGGTTTCAAGGTAATCAGGGTGGACATGGCAATCAAGGCAATCAGGGCAACCAGGGTGGTTATAATCAATAGGGAAATCAGCAGCAACAATAGTCGGGTTACCAGAGTCACCCGAAGCGGTTGAACAGTGGGCAGTATCATGTCTTCACCACTAGTCTGTGCAAGCGCGATCAGAAGCTTCATAAAAGGGCAGTGAAATCCGTTGAACCGGCGGTGCCCCGTTACTTGCGCTAGTCTGAACAGCCCATTGTGTGGATTCGAGAGGATCATCCGCCCCGGGTTGATAACCCGGGTCATCTGGCGTTGGTGGTGGCACCTCAGGTTGGAGGTTATAGGTTCAACAAGGTACTCATGGATGGAGAGAGCAGTACCAACATCTTGTATTATGAAACCTTCCGTCGCATGGGGTTGACAGATAAGAATCTTAAACCGTCAAACACCATTTTCCATGGTGTGGTACCTAGTAAATCGGCTTATCCTGTCGATAAGATAGCTCTAGAGATTGCTTTTGGAGATGATCATGATTTAAGATCAAAGACATTGACCTTTGAAGTGGTGAAAATCCGGAGCCCGTACCATGCCCTGTTTGGATGGCCGGCTTACGCTAAGTTCATGGCAAGACCATCTTATGTTTATCTGCAGCTCAAGATGACGGATCATAAGGGTACCATCACAGTACATGGAAGCCGCAAGATTGCTTTGGAATGTGAGGAAGGTGATGTAGCTTACGCTGAGTCGGTTTGTGCAACAGAGGAGTTGTAGTTCTATAAGGACAATGTTGATCCGGCAGATATGGCGTCTTTGAAAAAGCCAACTACAGAGCATGATCCGGCATTGAAGTTTAAATCGGCTGATGAGACTAAGTTGGTTGATTTTGTTCCTGGCGATTCATCCAAGCAGTTTAGCATCAGCGTTAACCTGGATATGAAATAGGAAGGCGCGCTCATTGAGTTCATCTGTGAGAACCGGGTCATCTTTGCATGGAAACCTTCTGACATGCCAGGTGTACCGAGGGAACTCGCTGAGCACACTCTTAATATCGATCCCAAGTTTAAACCGGTCAAGCAGTTTCTTCGCCGCTTCAATGAAGAGAGACGCAAGGCCATTGGTGAGGAAGTAGTCCGGCTCTTGGCAGCAGGATTTATTGTGGAGATTTTTCATCCTGAGTGGTTGGCTAACCCGGTGCTGGTGCTTAAGAAGAACGGCACTTGGCGTATGTGTGTGGATTACACCGACTTGAACAAGGCTTGTCCAGCTGATCCCTTTGATCTCCCTCGTATTGATCACATTATTGATGCTACGGCGGTTTGTGAGCGTTTGAGTTTTCTGGATGCTTATTCCGGTTATCATCAGATCAAAATGGCAGTTAAGGACTAGGAGAAGACATCCTTTATAACTCCCTTTGGAGCCTTCTGCTATGTGTCTATGCCTTTTGGGCTCAAGAGTGCCCATGCGAATTATCAACGATGTGTGCAGAATTGCCTTCACAATCAGATTGGGCGGAATGTTCATGCCTATGTGGATGATATCGTGGTGAAATCCAGGAAAGCAGAAACATTAATAGCTGATTTGAAGGAAACCTTTGATAATCTCCGGGTTTACAAGATGATGCTTAATCCGGCCAAGTGTGTCTTTGGTGTATCGGCAGGCAAGCTCTTCGGTTTTCTGGTGTCTAACATGGGCATTGAAGCTAATCCGGAGAAGATCAAGGCTATTACGTCCCTGGCTAAACCGGCGTGTATCAATGATGTTCAACGTCTGGCGGGTCGTATTGCAGCGTTAAGCCGGTTTATCAGCCGGTAGGGAGAGAAGGCCATCCCTCTATATCAGATGATGAAAAAGACAGACAACTTTGTCTGGAGTGATGCTGCTAATGCGGCGTTTGAGGATCTGAAGAAGTAGTTAGCTGAGCCACCTGTTCTTGCTGCCCCAATTGATAAGGAACCATTGCTGTTATATGTGGCTGCTACCGCCCGGGCTGTCAGCGTGGCTATTGTGGTGGAGCGCAAAGAGGCCGGTAAGGAGTATCCGGTTCAACAGCCGGTTTATTACATCAGTGAGGTGCTTATTGAGCAAGCAGAGGTATCCACATTGGCATAAGCTGGTGTATGGAGTTTTTATGGCGAGCCGGAAGCTTAAGCAATACTTTCAGGGCCATCCCATCACTGTGGTCAGTTCCTCCCCTTTGGGAGATATCATCCAGAACAGGGAGGCAACCGGCCGGGTTGCTAAGTGGGCTATCAAGCTTGGACCTCACGGGTTAAAATATATGCCTCGTACGGCCATCAAGTCCCAAGCACTCATGGATTTCATCAATGACTGGACAGAGTTGCAGGCACCGGAGGATAAATCAGATAACACATACTGGACTATTCACTTTGACGGGTCCAGGCAATTGGAGGGCAAGGGGGCTGGAGTGGTTCTTACATCCCCTCGAGGTGACAAATTTTGTTATGTTCTCTGCTTAATGTTTCCCAGTACTAACAATGCAGCTGAGTATGAGGCTTTGCTCCACGGTCTTCGGATGGCTAAGGAGATGAACTTAATCTGGGTACGTTGCTTCGGCGACTCCGATTTAGTGGCTCAGCAAGTGTCTGGTACTTGGGATTGTAAGGATCCACTCATGGCGGCTTATCAGCGTGAGGTGGATATCATTGCTGGTCACTTCAAGGGTTACCAGGTTGAGCACATTGATCGGTGCAAAAATGAAGCGGCGTACGCTTTAAGCTGGCTCGGATCTCAACGTAAACCGGTGCCGCCCAATGTATTTCTTGACGTTCTGCATAACCCGTCGGTCAAAATACCAACGGAGGAGGATCTGGCTGTTCCCAACCCGGAGGCTCAATTGGTGGCGGTTCTTCATGCTATCCCTGATTGGATGGTGCCATACCTAGCATATATGACCCGGGGCGAGTTACCCAAGGACGAGGTTTTTACTGGCTAACAGGTCATGCAGATGCTGAGGATTTGGTCAGAAAGTGTGACGGTTGTCAGAAGTTTTCAAGCTGGGCCCATGTTCCGGCTCAGGAATTGAGGATGATTCCAATTACCTGGCCGTTTGCAACTTGGGGGCTTGATATGGTTGGGCCCTTTAAGAAGTCCAAGGACAAGAAGACCCACCTTCTGGTGGAGGTTGATAAATTCACCAAGTGGGTAGAGGCAGAGCCAGTCAGCAAGTGTGATGCAGCCATGTCGGTTCAATTCATGAAGAAGGTGATTTTCTGCTTTGGTTTTCCACACATCATCATAACAAATAATGGCACGAACCTCTCCAAGGGTGACATGGAAGAGATCTGTCAATGTGAGCACATCCGGCTTGATGTGTCATCGGTGGCTCATCCCTAGTCTAATGGTCAAGCTGAGAGAGCTAATCAAGAAATCCTGAAGGGCATCAAGCCCCCGCTTATGGTCCCTTTGCAGAGGATGCCGGGTTGTTGGGTGGAAGAATTGCCTTCCGTATTATTGAGCATCAATACCACCCCCAATAGATCTACGAGTTATACACCCTTCTTCATGGTTTATGGAGTAGAGGTAGTTCTCCCAAGTGATATTCGCCATCACTCGCCCCGAGTGGCAGCTTATGTTGAAGTGGACAACGAAAGAGCATGCCAAGAGGCATTGGACCTGTTAGATGAGAAACGGGACATAGCGGCAGCTCGTTCAATGATTTATCAGCAAGACCTGTGGTGTTATCACAGCCGCCGGGTTAAAAATCAGAACTTTTCAAGAAGGCGACTTAGTGCTCCGTCTTATCCACGATCAGATCGATATGCACAAGTTATCCCCACCTTCGGAAGGACCCTTTGTGGTCAGCAAGAATCTGAACAATGGGTCATACTACCTTATCGATGTTCGAGAGCACAAAGACTCACGCAAGTCGGAGGAGGAGACCCGCCGCCGTGGAATATTGCTCATCTTCGGCCTTACTATACCTGAGCCATAGGTTCCTAGTATGTACATATTCTTAATAATGTATATATTATGATCAATATAATAAACCGGCATCCTTCCTAAAGCAGGGCCTCTGCCGTTCGTCTTTAAAAATTTGTCTTGGTTACATTGGGGCTTTTGCTTATAAAGTGGAGCTCTGTTTGTCCATTGATACGGCTTATAAAGCTACAAAAAACAAGAGCACAGCTCAAACATAAGCTTGGGGGCTTAATACCCAACATCATGAGGAGCCAAAGTGAGTTTGTTGCAAAGGACAGCTCACACATAGGCGTCCACTGAGCACATCTCAAAATGTTGCTTGGGGGATCTTTGCTTCTACAAGAACAAAGAATCTACACCTTGCAATAGGCTATAAAAGCCAGGCTTGAAAGCCAGGTGTATTCACCTAAAACCATGGGTTAACCTGCCATCATCAAGTAAGTTACTCCGTCCAGGTAATCCTGGTATGACCTACTGAACGTTTGGCAAGTCAATCTTATACAGACCCTTAACTTGTCAAAGTTAAAACGACGATTGGTTAATGTGAGGTCCATCTTAAAAGGCTTTGTAAAATGGTTTAACTCAGTGGCTTGGCAGCCCATGAAAAGCCTCGCTCTTTTTTGCACATTTTCTTTGTGATTTTTTCTCTTCGATGGTTATTTCGATGAGATTTATATTCAATCCGGTACTTGCTAACCCAGTCTGGCTTTTGAGTTGCCAAGTACAAATTTACAACATGACCGGTGTCAATTGACCCGGCTTGGCTTTCAACTATAAGTTGTCAGTACACCATCAATTTTAAACCGGCGTTTGTTAAACCCGGTCTGGCTTTGACTATAAGTAGCCAGTATGATCATCCGGTGTTTATTATAACCCGATATGGCTTCATTGTAAACCAGCACAGCATGGGGAGTTTATCAGCACTCAAGATTTGGGTTATCGCCCTTACTACAATAAAGTTGATAAATCAACAATGTGATTCAATATCATAGGTATGATGTATTTTCATATTTAATTACTCTTGAGAATACAGCCTTGGTTATAAACCCTGGCTTTATAATTGGGTGTTATGACCCGTCCGGCGGTAAACCGCCAGGACAATTTTAGTTTCTTATATGAAGAAACAGAATTGCATAAAGCTACTAAGGATCATAAGCAGGCAATGCATATCATGACAGATTAACAGTATCAAGCAAAGTGACTATGCACGATGGCATAGCAGACCAAGTGTTTCAACTAGCCTATTACAAGGCAGCAGACGCCCAAAAGAATAATTGTTTATCACCGATATCTCGGTATGCAGAAGCTAAACCGGCTTCGGGATTATGATTCTTCCTTAGACTGACTTGAAGGTTGTGGATCATCCTGCGCCGGTTCACCCTCCGCCTCTCCACCCAGTGACTGGAAGTCAATGGTTGCCCAGTCAATCCCAGTTAAAGCTCGGAAGACAGCTTCATCGCTTACAAGATCGAACAGTTCAACATCAGGGACGTAGGTATGCTTATGGATTGGCAGGATAAGATTTTGCACATCATATACAAAGGCATTAACCGGTTTATTCTCCGCGTCATAAATCGACCGGTGGAAAGATAAATCAGTCTCCTCGTCTAGTTTACTTGCAAGTGGACGCATTTCCATGGTCAAAGCCTTGAGGTCGTCATTGTCAAAAACTGACCCATCCTCTTTTTGGCTGGGATAACCGTTTCCAATGTCTTCCGGATCAAGATCAGATATCCAGGCCTTGGCCCGAGTCAGTGCAGACAAAGCGCCGACTCTTGCGGCAGATTTTTTCAATTCTTCAAGCTGGGCAGGTGATACGTCTCCAACGTATCTATAATTTTTGATTGTTCAATGCTATTATATTACCCCTTTTGGATGTTTATGGGCTTTATTTTACACATTTATATCATTTTTGGGACTAACCTACTAACCGGAGGCCCAGCCCGTATTGCTGTTTTTTTTGCCTATTTCAGTATCTATCTATTATATATAACTTATATAATTAGCTGTAAAAACAGCTATCAATTATAAAAAAACAACCAATGGTTAATGTACATCATCTAGGGGATAAATTATAGTGCATATACATATTTTTAGTGTAAATTATGTAATTTTTGGTGATGCAAACTTTTTAAAAAAAAATTCATGCTAACATATACTTCATGATAATATGAAAAAAAATGTTAAAAAAATCACCCATATTGATTAAAATTTGATGCATATCATATACTTCTCGGGAAAAAGGTTACATACTAAAATTAAGACTCTAATACACCTCAATGGGAATGTCAAGCCAGCCACACACCATGTACACATCACTATGACCACATTAGGCAAATACATAGATTCAAGCACACGTAGCACTAAAAAAGTTCAGCAAGAGAGTAGCCTCCAGATATTTCCCCGAAACATAAAAGGGGTAAGTCAAAAAACCCTAAAATCACCATTTCATGACCATCCCAAAGAACTTGTAAATATGAACTTATTTTAATCAAACTTTATTAAATTCTAGCCCGCGCGAAGAGCGGGCCACTTTGCTAGTTTCGAAGAAAAGGAATATCAAACAGAGTCCAAACGGAATGAAACCTTCGGGAGCGTGATTTTTGGAACGAACGTGATCCAGAGGACTTGGAGTGCAAGTCAAGAAGCAGCCGAGGCCTCCACGAGATAGGAGGGCGCGCCCCTCCCCCTATAGGGCACCCCCTGTCTTGTGGGCCCCTCAGGCATCCACCGACGTACTTCTTCCTCCTATATAAGCCTACGTACCCCGAAAACAGCCAGGAGCCAACAAAACACAATTTCCACCGCTGTAACCTTCTGTATCCGCGAGATCTCATCTTGGAGCCTTTGCCGGCACTCTGCCGGAGGGGGAATCAACCACGGAGGTCTTCTACAGCAACATCCTTGCCCCTCCGATGAGTTGTGAGTAGTTTACCACAGACCTACGGGTCCATAGGTATTAGCTAGATGGCTTCTTCTCACTTTTTGGATCTCAATACTATGTTCTCCCCCTCTCTTGTGGAGATCTATTTGATGTAAACTCTTTTTGCGGTGTGTTTGTCGAGTTCTGATGAATTGTGGGTTTATGATCAAGTTTATCTATGAATAATATTTGAATCTTCTCTGAATTCTTTTATGTATGATTGAGTTATCTTTGCAAGTCTCTTCGAATTATCAGTTTGGTTTGGCCTACTAGATTGATCTTTCTTGCCATGGGAGAAGTGCTTAGCTTTGGGTTCAATCTTGCGGTGTCCTTTCCCAAAGGATGCTAGGGCAGCAAGGAACGTATTGTATTGTTGCCATCGAGGATAAAAAGACGGGGTTTATATCATATTGCTTGAGTTTATCCCTCTACATCATGTCATCTTGCTTAATGTGTTACTTTGTTCTTATGAACTTAATACTCTAGATGCAGGCAGGAGTCGGTCGATGTGTGGAGTAATAGTAGTAGATGCAGGCAGGAGTCGGTCTACTTGTTGCGGACGTGATGCCTATATACATGATCATGCCTAGATAATCTCATAACTATGCACTTTTCTATCAGTTGCTCGACAGTAATTTGTTCACCCACCGTAATACTTATGTTATCTTGAGAGAAGCCACTAGTGAAACCTATGGCCCCCGGGTCTATCTCTTATCATATTTGCTTCCAATCTACTTCTATTTGCATCTTTACTTTTTGCATCTATATTATAAAATACCAAAATATATTTATCTTATCATACTATCTCTATTAGATCTCAGTTTCGCAAGTGGCCGTGAAGGGATTGACAACCCCTTTATTGCGTTGGTTGTCAGTTCTTTGTTTGTTTGTGTAGGCGCGTGGGACTTTTGAGGAGCCTCCTACTGGATTGATACCTTGGTTCTCAAAAACTGAGGGAAATACTTACGCTACTATTGTTGCATCACCCTTTCCTCTTGAAGGAAAACCAACGCAAGCTCAAGACGTAGCTAGAAGGATTTCTGGCGCCGTTGCCAGGGAGGTCTTCGCTCAAGTCAAGACATATCAAGTACCCATCACAAACCCATCTCCCTTGCATTTACATTATTTGCCATTTGCCTCTGGTTTTCCTCTCCCCAACTTCACCCTTGCCGTTTTATTCGCCCTCTCTTTCCCAATCTCCTCCTCTCTTTTTCGCTTGCCTTTTTCTGTTTGCTTGTGTGTTGAATTACTTGTAGCCATGGCGCAAGATAATACCAAATTGTGTGATTTCTTGAATACCAATAATAATGATTTCTTTAGTACTCCGATTGCTCCTTTTAATGATGTTGAGTCTTGTGAAATCAATACTGCTTTGCTGAATCTTGTTATGAAAGATCAATTCGCCGGCCTTCCTAGTGAAGATGCCGCTACTCATCTAAACAACTTTGTTGATTTGTGTGATATGCAAAAGAAGGAAGATACGGATAACAATATTGTCAAATTGAAGTTATTTCCGTTTTCACTTAGAGATCGTGCTAAAGTTTGTTTTTCGTCTTTGCCTAAAAATAGTATTGATTCTTGGAACAAGTGCAAAGATGCTTTTATCTCTAAGTATTTTCCTCCCGCTAAGATTATTACTCTTAGGAACGATATTATGAATTTAAACAACTTGATCATGAGCATACTGCCCAATCTTGGGAAAGAATGAAATTGGTGCTTCGCAATTGCCCCACTCATGGTTTGAATTTATGGATGATCGTACAAAAATTTTATGCCAGTTTGAACTTTGCTTCTAGAAATCTCTTAGACTCGGCCGCGGGAGGCACGTTTATGGAAATCACGTTAGGAGATGCTACAAAACTTCTTGATAATATTATGGCTAGTTAATCTCAATGGCACACCGAAAGATCTTCTAGTAAAAAAGTCCAAGCTATAGAAGAAATCAATGTTTTGAGTGGAAAGATGGATGAACTTATGAAGATGTTTGCTACTAAAAATACTCCTCTTGATCCCAATGATATGCCTTTGTCTACTTTGATTGAGAATAATAATGAATCTATGGATGTGAATGTTGTTGGTAGGAATAGTTTTGGAAACAACGCTTATAGAGGAAACTTTAATGCTAGACCATTCCCTAGTAATTCCTCTAATAATTATGGAAATCTTATATCTTATATCTTATATCTTATATATACTAATCGGAGGCACCATACGAAGCTTCACGTTAATCCTGGAGGTAAGAAAATTTTAATCCATCAGATTTACTAATGATTTCTTAACAGCCGTAGGATGATGTTTGCTCCGCTTTTTCCACCCGTGTGCCGTGCATGCGATGGACTCATTGTTTTCACGTGACTTGCCTGAGATGGACTCCTATCTATCCATGTCCTTAACAAAACCGAAAGAATAACACATCTAATTGCTTTTGACAGTTTTGCTCGCTCAAGCGCTACGAGGACATCCGGGCGGGCTCAAGCGCTACGAGGACATCCAGGCAGCGGCGAGGGCGGCGTTTCAATCTCCCTTATGACGGCAGCTTCACACATGGCAGGAAGGCATCATAACTCCCCATCAGGATCTCCTGCTGCCACCAGCAGCTTCACACGCAAACGTGCCGGTGTCTAGCCGGCAACAGCAGGTTCTCGCATTGGGACGAGTCCAGTTGTTTATTTGTAACCATCGTATGAAGTATCTCAGAGTTCTCATGTACTGTCCCACGTCCACCCAAACGTCTCACTGACTGGCCGTGATCATCTCCCCGGCATCGTTGGATTTCATGTGGTGTAGGCCTCAAATCGCCGAGTGCTTTCCCACGAGATGATGCGCAACTACTCACGAAGCTGGAGTTAGGTGGTACGTTGATGATGTTCTTCCGAAGAAAGCTCCTTGATTTATTCCTCATGTTTAATTGAATCCATGATTTATGCAGGTTGCAGGCGTCAGATTGGACGGCGTTGAGGCAGGCGTGCACCAGCTGGTATGCATGCCCTACTCGATGATGCTGGCCTTGGGCACGGGAGTGTGGGAGGACGTGATGCGGCCATGTGGGCTGCACGACCTACATGCAGATGAGACCCCGAGCTGCAGTTCGGCCTTCGCCTCGGACGAGATCCCCGTGCACTGCAAGGCCCAGACAACAAAAGCGTTGTTGGCCCTGACCACCGATCCTTGCCTCCACCATATAAAGTAAGTAATTTATTCATTAGCGCACATATTAATCAATCTTACTGTGTAGTGTCCTGCGCCAACAGTTCATAGCTTATTATTTTTACCTCGCAATGTTGGCAAGTAATCTGTTATCAAACTGAATCCATGATTTATTCTAAAGCCCATTAAACTCATCACATATCCCAAATAAATAAGAATGATCCCTAACATCTGAATAATTGGAGGTCAAAGTCTGTACGTATTTGTCAATCAGCTAACTGCACATCATAAGATTGTGCACTATAGCTAGCACAGGAGAGGGAGAAAGTTTAATATTGCAGCGCCTCCAGCAATAACATGTAAACCCTGTAGTAGCACTTTTACATTAACACAATCATACACCAGCAAGCCAGATCAGTTTGAGATTTATATGAGGGTTTCCAATGCTCTTCATGTTACATACCATCACTTAATCTCTAATTATCATAAAGGTATATCTAATATTTTCTTCCAGCATTAATCAGAGGTGTCTTGCATAGCCTTCAACTATTATCCTTACACTTTGCAATTAAGTTATACAACCTTAAAAGAATTCTCATTGACATGTCTAAGAACTGTCGTGCATGCAAAAATTGAGCTAGATGCATGTAGTACTTGAATTATACCTGTTTTTGTTTATAAGGTTACCTTTTTTATACGGGGAAAGGGCTCAAGGACAGCATTTTTTTAATACAAGAGAATCATATCAGATTTTGTTGCAACTGTAGCTAGAAGACCCATATTATTTGGGTAGCTTTATTTTGAATACTAGATATGATCGTCCAATCACAGTTACAACATACTTAGAATTAAAGCTTGCACCTCCTTAAAATATAGAAAGGTATTTTCTATCATGATCTATTAAAGTGTCCTTTTAGTGATTTCGCATTTATAAAAATGAGTTGTGTTGAAGCTACACTTGAAACACTAAATAAAAATGTACATCAGCAAACTAATGCAAGAAAATAATAATTGTATGCTGATGAAGAATTGGATTTAGAATCATTTATCTCAAAACTTTACATTATTTCAGTTACTGCCACTTCTACCCTGACAGGTCGACTTGAGTCTCCACTTCTAAAGGTATTGACTTGATTTGTCACTCCATGGGTTTGTAGGTCTTTTATTTTATCTCTCTACTGCCACGAAATATGGCATTTTCTGGAAAATATATGCTCAATCGAGTGGGTTTACTGAAGGCAGGGGGAGAATTCAAGTGTGATTTTCAGAGTTGTATTATGAGATTGAGCTATTGTACGGTTTCCTTAAAAAAACATGGGTCCTTACATTTGTCTTTGGACTAACTATTCCTGCACTTTCTTATATGAATTTGTTAGATAAAGTTTTCTACTCCTCACTTTGAAAATCGCATTGGCCACAAAGTGTACGACACATAGGGATATACTCATAAGAAAGGTTACTTGAACTTACCTAAATGAGTTAGCTATTTGTGAGTTTGTTTTTTACTAAACCGAAACAATCTACACAGTATTGTAATAAAAAGGAAATCTGATTCCCCAACTTATACAATTTTCATGTCCATACCTCACAGTACTCTTAGCTGCGTAATGTGATAATATGCGGACACTGTTTCTTATTTACAGTTTTGCATGCAGGTTTTCTGTTGAAACAATTTCTGGAAATAGTAAGTATGCACTTATATATTTGCGACCAGCAAGATGAATGGAAAGTAACGAGTGTTCTATATCGTACTACTTTGCCAACGTGCATGTTTTTTTAACCATTTTGGTAAATAAGACAATTGGATGTTTCAAGACTTATTACTTCCTTTAGATTTGTGTTTCTTATTAACTTAGATGCCCAAAGGCATTAGGTTGATAAACTGGGTGTAGTCTATGCTTCTCATGCTTGGAAGACTATATTTTTATCAAATGAAGTAAATTATTATGGCTCTTTTCAATACTCAAGTAGAGTTCCTGCTAAGTGATGCCATATTCAACTCAATATTGCTACAACCATTGGTAGGGCGAACAATACAACCTCGATGCACCTGATTCCGTTAGCATTAGTTAATTTATCGACTGCTGTTGTGCTTGAAAATTTGCGAGCTTTAAGGTCCAGATTTTAGTTAGAATATGCTTTAATCCTGAATTGCATATGTTCCTTTGGTAATCGAATCAAGCATGATTTTCTTTTGAGTTGCAACGATTGGTCAAAAATTTAGCAGCCTTAGAGAGACCGAAGTTTCGGAAATTAGTCCACCCATAAGAATAACACAGATGATCTTACAATCCGTTCAAAGGGAACTAAACTCTATATTTTTTCCATGAAGCATAGCATCATCGTATCCATTCAAAGGAAGTAAAATTTTATACCAATATATCAATGTCGGAGGAGAAGTAGAGAAAGAGCATGGGTGGGAAAGGACGCTATGGAGTCAATACTGATTTAAGTGATATATGATGTCAGTTAATATGGTTTATTCTTCTCAAAGTTTAATTTCTAGCCCGTGCAGGAGCACGGGTTGATGACTAGTTCCTACAATAATTCTTATGGTAATTTTAATAAGATGCCCTCTGATTTTGAGAATAGTGTGAAAGAATTTATGACTTATCAAAAGAATTTTAATGCTTTGCTTGAAGAAAAATTGCTCAAAGTTGATGATTTGGCTAGGAACATTGATAGACTTTCGCTTGATGTTAATTCTCTTAAACTTAGATCTTCTCCTCCTAAGCATGATATCAATGAGTCTCTCAAAGCCATGACAATTTCCATTGATGAGTGCAAGGAAAGAACCGCTAGATTGCGTGCTAAGAAAGATTGCTTTGTAAAGGCGTGTAATTCTAGTTTCCATGAAAATAATGATGAGGATCTTAAAGTTATTGATGCATCTCCTATTAGATCTATGTTTTGCAATATGAATCTTGATAATTATGGGACTGATGATGAGTCAACTTTACCTAGAAGGCGTCCCAAGAATTCGGAGTTTTTAGATCTTGATGCTAAATTTGGTAAAAGTGGGATTGGAGAGGTGACAACTTTAAATAGCAATGAACCCACTATCTCGGATTTCAAGGAATTTGATTATGAAAATTGTTCTTTAGAAGGTTGTATTTCCTTGTTGCAATCCGTTGTTAATTCTCCTCATGCTTATAGTCAAAATAAAGCTTTTACCAAACATACTGTTGATGCCTTGATGCAATCTTATGATGAAAAACTTAATTTGGAAGTTTCTATACATAGAAAACTTAATGATGAGTGGGAACCTACTATAAAGATTAGAATTAAAGATCATGAGTGTTTTGCTTTGTGTGATTTGGGTGCCAGTGTTTCCACGATTCCGAAAACTTTATGTGATATTCTATGTTTCCATGATCTTGATGATTGCTCTTTAAATTTGCACCTTGCAGATTCCACCATTAGAAAGCCAATGGGAAGAATCAATGATGTTCTCATTGTTGCAAATAGAAATTTGGTGCTCGTACATTTTATCGTTCTTGATATAGATTGCAATCTTTCTTGCTCTATCATTCTTGGTAGACCTTTCCTTAGAACGATTGGCGCGATTATTGATATGAAGGAAGGGAATATTAGATTCCAATTTCCATTAAAGAAAGGCATGGAGCACTTTCCAAGAAATAAAGTCAAATTACCTTATGAATCTATCATGTGGGCTACTTATGAATTTAGTGCCAAAGATGGCACTCGTTAGATCTATCTTCGCTTTTATGCCTAGCTAGGGGCGTTAAACAATAGCGCTAGTTGGGAGGCAACCCAATTTTCTTTGTGTTTTTTTGTTTTTATTCATGTTTAGTAATAAATCTTGCATCTACCTCCTGTTTAGATGTGTTTTTATCTTTTAATTAGTGTTTGTGCCAAGTAGAACCTATAGGATAACCTATGATGATAGTTGATTTGATTCTGCTGAAAAACAGAAACTTTGCGCGCACGAATTTAGTTTTTTGAAATTACAGAAACGTGCTTTTGCGTTGATTCTTCTTTATGCTGATCACTAAACAAATTGTCCAGGACTTCCTATTTTGGTAGGATTTTTAGAGTTCTAGAAGTTTGTGTTAGTTACAGATTTCTACAGACTGTTCTGTTTTTGACAGATTCTGTTTTTCGTGTGTTGTTTGCTTATTTCAATGCATCTATGGCTAGTAAAATACTTTATAAACCATAGACAAGTTGGATTACAGTAGGTTTAACACCAAAATAAATAAAGAATGAGTTCATTACAGTACCTTATGTGGTGGTTTTCTTTTCTTTCACTAACGGAGCTTATAAGATTTCCTGTTGAGTTTTGTGTTGTGAAGTTTTCAAGTTTTGGGTAGAGCTTTTATGGACTATGGAATAAGGAGTGGAAAGAGCCTAAGCTTGGGGATGCCTAATGCACCCCAAGATAGTCAAGTATAGCCAAAAGCCTAACCTTGGGGATGCCCCGGGAAGGCATCCCCTCTTTCGTCTTCGTTCATTGGTAACTTGGAGCTATATTTTTATTCGCCACATGATATGTGTTTTGCTTGGAGCGTCGTGTATTATATTAGTCTTTGATTTTTAGTTTACCGCAATCATCCTTGCTGTACAAACCTTTTGGGAGAAGCCTACTTGATTAGAATTTGCTAGAATACTCTATGTGCTTCACTTATATCTTTTGAGCTTGATAGTTTTTACTCTAGTGCTTCACTTATATTTTTTAGAGCACGGTGGTTACTTATTTTTGTAGAAATTACTAGTCTCTCATGCTTCACTTATATATTTTTGAGAGTCTTTTAGAACAGCATGGTATTTTCTATGGTTATAAAATTGGTACTAGAATGGTAGGCATCCAAGTTGGGTATAATAAAAACTATCATAGGAAGTGAATTGGATGCTATTATCAATTTGATACTTGATAATTGTTTTAAGATATTGAGGTAGTGATATTAAAGTCATGCTAGTTGGTTGATTATGAATTTAAAGAATGCTTGTGTTGAAGTTAGCAAGTCCCGTAGCATGCACGTATGGTTAAAGTTGTGTAACAAATTTGAAACATGAAGTGTACCTAGATTGTGCATCCTTATGAGTGGCGGTCGGGGACGAGCGATGGTCTTTTCCTACCAATCTATCCCCCTAGGAGCATGCACGTAGTGCTTGATTTTTGATGACTTCTAAATTTTTGCAATAAGTATATGAGTTCTTTTGACTAATGTTGAGTCCATGGATTATACACATTTTTACCTTTCCACCATTGCTAGCCTCTTCGGTACCGTGCATTGCCCTTTCTCACCTTGAGAGTTGGTGCAAACTTCGCCGCTACATCCAAACCCCGTGATACAATACGCTCTATCACACATAAACCTCCTTATATCTTCCTCAAAACAGCCACAATACCTACCTATTATGGCATTTCCATAGCCATTCCGAGATATATTGCCATGCAACTTTCCACCGTTCTGTTTATCATCATCATGACGTACTTCACTTTTGTCATATTGATTGCATGATCATGTAGTTGACATCGTATTTGTGGCAAAGCCACCATGCATTATTTTTCATACATGTCACTCTTGATTCATTGCGCCATCCCGGTACACCGCCGGAGGCATTCATATAGAGTCATATCTTATTCTAGTTTCGAGTTGTAATTCATATGTTGTAATCAATAGAAGTGTGATGATCATCATTATTAGAGCATTGCCCAAAAAGAAAAAAAGAAAAAAAAAGAAGAAATGCCAAAAAAAAGAAGGGCCCAAAAAAAAGGGAAAAAAAGAAAATAAATAAAAAGGGCAATGTTACTATCTCTTTTTCCACACTTGTGCTTCAAAGTAGCACCTTGTTCTTCATGTAGTGAGTCTCATATATTGTGCTTCAAAGTAGCACCATGTTTTTCATATAGTGAGTCTCATAAGTTGTAGTTTTCATACTAGTGGGAATTTTTCATTATAGAACTTGGCTTGTATATTCCTACGATGGGCTTCCTCAAATGCCCTAGGTCTTCGTGAGCAAGCAAGTTGGATGCACACCCACTAGTTTTCTTTTGTTGAGCATTCATTTATAGCTCTAGTGCATCCGATGCATGGCAGTCCCTACTCCTCATGTTGACATCAATTGATGGGCATCTCCATAGCCCGTTGATTATCCTCATCAATGTGAGACTTTCTCCTTTTTTGTCTTCTCCACACAATCCCCATCATCATATTCTATTCCACCCATAGTGCTATATCCATGGCTCACGCTCATGTATTGCGTGAAGGTTGAAAAAGTTTGAGATTATTTAAGTATGAAACAATTGCTTGGCTTGTCATCGGGGGTATAGAAGTTGGGAACATCTTTGTGTGACGAAAATGAAGCATAGCCTAACTATATGATTTTGTAGGGATGAACTTTCTTTTGCCATGTTATTTTGAGAAGACATGATTACTTTGATTAGTATGCTTGAAGTGTTACTATTTCTTTTATCAATATGAACTTTTATTTTGAATCATTTGGATCTGAACATTCATGTCACAATAAAGAAAATTACATTGAGAATTATGCTAGGTAGCATTCCACATCAAAAATTCTATTTTTATCATTTACCTACTCGAGGACGAGCATGAATTAAGCTTGCACTACTAGGGAAAAGGCTAGCAGCAGCGCGGGTTTTCAGGCTAGCAGCAGCGCGGGTGGCCGCGCTACTAATAAGGAGCTACAGCTAACTCATAGTAGTAGCGCGGCCCCAACCAGCGCTACTACTGTTGAACGATATCAGCAGCGCTTTTTAGGTACGCGCTACTATTAACTAGCTGTAGCGATTTCTTCATCCCACGCTACTGCTATCTCTTTCATCATTTTCCATTTCAACTCTCCCTTCAGATGCTAGAAACTAGGTACTATCTTTCATCAAATTCATAAACCATTACTAGGTACGGTAGTACTTACTCGTCGTGGTTTTAGTTCAAACCACGACGAGTAATTTGGAACGAAGGGAGTACTAAGATAACAATTTCATGCATAGCCAACATGCATCCTCAAGCAGTACATGCATGGTCATATCAACGGCCATCATCATATGTAGTTTTAGATGATATCGACGACGATCATCATATGTAATTCTAGATGATATAGCCACACACACATATGTAGTTCTAGATGATATAGCCACACACACATGTAGTTCTAGATGATATCAAGACAATCATCATCCTCAACCCTGGGCGGTTGGTGTTCTCGATAGTAATTAGGATGGCCTGTCCAACACGAAGATTCTTGCCATCGAGGAATTTCTTCCACCCAACCGAGCTTAAGTGTGTGCGACCGTCCGTGTCCACGCTGTAAGTAAAGGTTGTGACGGAGCCCCTTGCAGAAGGCGTAGTCCAGCTGAGCCTTCTTCATCGGCTCGATACCATAACTCACAGATATGCTCTTTGCCAATTTCTGAATAAGAAAACATATCAATTAATAAGCATGTGATCGAACTCTACACTAAAACATATATATCATCGACTAGATTCCACACAACATATACCATATCATTGGACTGTACACTAAGTAATTCACACTATTAATTTGCATTTGTAAGTATAACATACCATATCATGTCGATCAACCATGGTATTTGTCAAGCGGGTCACGAATGGCACCCGACAAAGTCAAGACGTGGCGGAATTATGTCCCACAGGTTGGACACCTCCTCCTCACTCAGCCTTGTTCTTTGAGCTACGATGGCTTCATGAAGTGGGTCCTCATCATCTTCATCATCTTCATCATCTTCGTCATCTTCATCATCTTCCACCAGGTTGAGATAAATGACAGCTATCTTGGGTCTTTCTACTCGGAAGTTGAAGCTGATCAACTCACCACTAGTAAGATGCATGCGAGCGACGAAACGGGCCCATCCATCTCCTCCAATCTGCGACATATTGCGTCCTTTCTCGACCTCCATAGTGTACGGCCCCAGAGCCTCAAATGTCACAGTGTCTCCGTCACTTGTTGAATTTCAACCTCACATTGCATGGGACGATCTGTGTAAACTAAGCAAAATGACACAATGCAGTAATGCCAACACTAAAAATAAAATAGTTATTACATTTCATCTAATTTCTCACCGCATGACTAAAACTCGGCGGAAGTAGATGCCGAACAGCTTGCCGGTTGCAAGGTCTGTCAAGCATCTTGACTTGCATAGTTGACATAGTGGTGGTGGTGGCGCCATTCTTCCTAAAGCAATATGAGCAAAGGATTACTAAATCAACTAAATCAAAATGTTCTAAGTCAACTAAATCAACTAGCCTACTAAATCAACTAAATCAAAATGTTCTAAGTCAACTAAATCAACTAGCCTACTAAGTCAACTAAAGCAATATGTTCTAAGTCAACTAAATCAACTAAATCAAAATGTTCTAAGTCAACTAAATTAACTAAATGAATTAGCCTACTAAATCAACTAAATCAAAATGTTCTAAGTCAACTAAATAAACTAACCTACTAAGTCAACTAAATCAAAATATTCTAAGGCAACTAAATCAACTAAATCAAAATGTTCTACTAAGTCAACTAAATTATATCAACTAAATCAAAATGTTGCATATGAGCAGGAGGGAGAAGGAGGGAGACTCGAGGAGGGAGAAGAGAGTAGGATGGAGGAGGAAGGCGGGGCGGAGGGGGCAGTGGCGCGGCCGATTGAGGGAGGACGGAGGAGGAAGGCGGAGCGAGGAGGGCCGGCCAGCGGCGAGTGGAGAGGAGGACGGAGGAGGAGGCCGCACCGAGTCCGCAAGGAGGAGGAGGTGACGGCGCTGGCGCAGACGGAGGAGCGGCGACGGGGTGTGGCGCAGACGGAGGAGGAGAGGGCGACAGACGGGCGCATGGCAGAGATAGAATTTGTGGCTGTGTGTGAGTGGATCCGAAGGGAGGAGATCAGGGAGATGGATGGCTTAGCAGTAGCGCTCTTCAGCAAAACGCGCTACTGCTAAGCTATCTAGCAGCAGCGCTTTTCAAGATAAAGCGCCATCGCTATATGTCAAGATGCAAAAATACACATTGATCATCAACGATCTTTTTGTGTACAATCTGATTCGACAATATGAGTCCTCACCGGTTTAGGAACAGGTGAAGACTCATATTGCAGCCACAAATTCTACACATAGAGTTCAATGAAGATCAAGTGCTTGTCAAAGTGTGAGAAGTAACATATTTAAGGTGGTAGAAACTCTCTTCACGGAGCGAGGTGGGACTAAATTTTGTAGGAAACTTAGCATGTAGCGCTTATGCAGGAAAGGCACTCGCTACTATGCTAAGTAGCGATAGCAGCGTCGTGATTAACGCGTTGCTGCTATAACTAGCCTCATGGCGGCCTCGTAGGAATCATAGCAGCAGCGCATCTTTGGGTGGACGCGCTCATCGCTATATCTGTATCAGCAGCGAAGTTTGATGGACGCGCCATCGCTAGTTAGCAGCAGCGAGTTATTTTGAGGCGCGCTGCTGATAAGATTATGTGTATAGGCTTTTCCCTAGTAGTGTTGGGGATGCTTGATACGTCTCCAACATATCTATAATTTTTGATTATTCCATGCTATTATATTACCCCTTTTGGATGTTTATGGGCTTTATTTTACACATTTATATCATTTTTGGGACTAACCTACTAACCGGAGGCCCAGCCCGTATTGCTGTTTGTTTTGCCTATTTCAGTATTTCGAAGAAAAGGAATATCAAACAGAGTCCAAACGGAATGAAACCTTCGGGAGCGTGATTTTTGGAACGAACGTGATCCAGAGGACTTGGAGTGCAAGTCAAGAAGCAGCCGAGGCCTCCACGAGATAGGAGGGGCCCCCCTATAGGGCATGCCCCCTGTCTCATGGGCCCCTCGGGCGTCCACCGACATACTTCTTACTCCTATATAAACCTACGTACCCCGAAAACATCCAGGGAGCCAACGAAACACAATTTCCACCGCTGTAACCTTTTGTATCCGTGAGATCTCATCTTGGAGCCTTCGCCGGCACTCTGTCGGAGGGGGAATCGACCATGGAGGGCTTCTACATCAACATCCTTGCCCCTTCGATGAGTTGTGAGTTATTAGCTAGATGGCTTCTTCTCTCTTTTTGGATCTCAATACAATGTTCTCCCCCTCTCTTGTGGAGATCTATTCGATGTAAACTCTTTTTGCGGTGTGTTTGTCGAGATCCGATGAATTGTGGGTTTATGATCAAGTTTATCTATGAATAATATTTGAATCTTCTTTGAATTCTTTTATGTATGATTGAGTTATCTTTGCAAGTCTCTTCGAATTATCAGTTTGGTTTGGCCTACTAGATTGATCTTTCTTGCCATGGGAGAAGTGCTTAGCTTTGGGTTCAATCTTGCGGTGTCCTTTCCCAGTGACAGCAGGGCAGCAAGGCACGTATTGTATTGTTGCCATTGAGGATAAAAAGATGGGGTTTATATCATATTGCATGAGTTTATCCCTCTACATCATGTCATCTTTCTTAATGTGTTACTCTATTCTTATGAACTTAATACTCTAGATGCGTGCTGGATAGCGGTCGATGTGTAGAGTAATAGTAGTAGATGCAGGCAGGAGTCGGTCTACTTGTCGCGGACATGATGCCTATATACATGATCATGCCTAGATAATCTCATAATTATTCACTTTTCTATCAATTGCTCGACAGTAATTTGTTCACCCACCGTAATACTTATGCTATCTTGAGAGAAGCCACTAGTGAAACCTACGGCCCCCGGGTCTATCTTTTATCATATAAGATTTCAATCTACTTTTATTTGCATCTTTACTTTTCCAACCTATATTATAAAATACCAAAAATTTATTTATCTTATCTTACTATCTCTATCAGATCTCACTTTCGCAAGTGGCCGCGAAGGGATTGACAACCACTTTATTGCATTGGTTGCAAGTTCTTTGTTTGTTTGTGTAGGCGTGTAGGACTTTTGAGGAGCCTCCTACTGGATTGATACCTTGGTTCTAAAAAACTGAGGGAAATTCTTACACTACTATTGTTGCATCACGCTTTCCTCTTCAAGGAAAACCAAGGCAAGCTCAAGATGTAGCAACAGGCGTCATGGATAATTTTGCCAATATTTCTGAGGGAGTCCTGGACTAGGGGGTGTTCGGACAGCCGGACTATCAATATCCGCCGGACTCCAAGACTACGAAGATACAAGATTGAAGACTCCGGCTCGTGTCCGGAAGGTACTTTCCTTGGCGTGGAAGGCAAGCTTGGCAATACGGATATGTAGATCTCCTACCATTGTAACCGACTCTGTGTAACCCTAGCCTCTCCGGTGTCTATATAAACCGGAGGGCCTTAGTCCGTAGGACGAACATACATCTCAACAATCATACCATAGGCTAGCTTCTAGGGTTTAGCCTCCTTGATCTCGTGGTAGATCTACTCTTGTATTACCCATACCATCAATATTAATCAAGCGGGGCGAGGGTTTTACCTCCATCGAGAGGGCCCGAACACAGGTAAAAACATTGTGTCCTCGTCTTTTGTTACCATCCGCCTAGATGCACGATTCAGGACCCCCTACCGAGATCCGCGGTTTTGACACCGACATTGGTGCTCTCATTGAGAGTTGCTCGTGTAAATCACCGATAGGCTCGATGGCATCTTCAACCGTCAACGCTGTCACGGTGAGACCTTTCTCCCGGACAGATCTTCGATTCGGCGGCTTTCACTGCGGGCCAATTCTCTTGGCCATCCGAGCAGATCGAAGCTTCGCCCCTGGCCGTCGAGTCGATTCGAAGCTTAAACTTCACGGCCGATGTCGCGGAGACTTGATCTTCGACGGACTCGAGCCACAGCCAAGCGCCCTGCTTGTGACGACGGGCATGATCTAGCTCTGCCACGGACAGTGCTTTGGTGGCCCTTTTCGGATCCGCCGGCCATCATCCGGGCCGATTGCCCATATCGAGGGCGGTGGATAGACGCCACAGGGGCTTCAACATCCACGGCGATGGAGCGAACACTAATCTTGTCCCCTGCGAAACTCGTGATCCTGAGGCGCCGAACTCCTCGCCGGACTCCGAGCCTCCCGCGCCCCAGCCAACTAATTCGGATTGGGCGCCGGTTACGGAATTCACCGCCGCGGACTTCTTCCAGCACTCGCCTTTCGGCGATATCCTGAATTCACTGAAGCATCTCTCGCTATCAGAAGAGTCCTGGCCGGACTATGGCTAGGATGGTTGGAGTTCGGACGACGAAGAAATTCAGAGCCCACCCACCATCCACTTTGTAGCCACTGTCGAGGATTTAACCGACATGCTAGACTACGACTCCGATGACATCGATGCCATGGACGACGATGCCGGAGACGAACAGGAACCAGCGCCTACAGGGCACTGGAAGGCCACCTCGTCATATAGCGTATACATGGTGGATACCGAAAGAAGGGGAGGCGAAGAAGCAGCGGAGGCAGACTCTTTAAAAAGCAGCCCAAACGACGACGCGTCGTGGCGCCGCTCTAAATCCCGCCACACAGAAGAATGGAGATTCGGCACGGAGACAATAACACTCGAGAGAGTGCGAAGACGATCCTCCCGCAAGACTCGGCGCAAGAGGACGAAGCAAGCCCTCACGACAGGCGGCGGGCGAAGGGTTGAGGATGATAACTACATGCCTCCTTCCGAAGACGAAGCAAGCCTCAACGATGACGAATTCGTCGTACCTGAGGATCCCGTCGAACAAGAGCGCTTCAAGCGCAGGCTCATAGCCGCAGCAAACAGCCTAAAGAAAAAGCAGCAACAGCTCCAGGCTGATCAAGATCTGCTGGCCGATCGAAGGACCGAGGTTCTCGCGGCCGAAGAGTATAAACTCGAACGCCCCTCCAAAAGTTACCCAAGACGCAGGCTGCTCCCCCTATTAGAGGAGGAAGCATACATACCTTCATCACCAGCGCATGACATGGCTGACCGACCACCCGTGGTCGTGTGAGAGGCATCCAGGCCCCAGCCAAGATCGTACCCGGCATCGCTCCAAAAGTACGAAGCCAAGAGGGAACGTGCCGGACTTGCGAGACATACTAGAGGATAAGGCAAAGCAATCCAGATCCATCTACGGATCACGTGGGCGCCCTACGACCCACGACGAATACCGTCGTGCCGGATACAATAATCCTGGCTGGGCCGAAAACAGCAGACAGCGCTCTCTTGAGCTGCGTCGCGACATCGCTCAATACAGGGGCGCCGCACACCCTCTATGCTTCACTGACGAAGTAATAGATCATCAGATCCCCGAAGGGTTTAAACCCGTAAACACCGAATCTTACGATGGCACCACAGACCCCGCGGTGTGGATCGAAGACTACCTTCTCCACATCCATATGGCCCGCGGCGATGATCTACACGCCATCAAGTACCTACCACTCAAGCTTAAAGGACCAGCTCGGCATTGGCTTAACAGCTTGCCCGCAGAGTCAATTGGGTGTTGGGCAGACCTGGAGGCCGCGTTCCTTGATAACTTCCAAGGCACATACGTGCGACCACCAGACGCCGATGACCTAAGCCACATCATTCAGCAGCCAGACGAATCAGCCAGGCAATTTTGGACTCGGTTCTTGACGAAGAAAAATCGAATCGTCGACTGTCCGGATGCAGAGGCCCTCGCAGCCTTCAAACACAACATCCGGGACGAATGGCTAGCCCGGCACCTGGGGCAGGAAAAGCCAAAATCCATGGCAGCCCTCACATCATTAATGACCCGCTTTTGTGCGGGAGAGGACAGCTGGCTAGCTCGCAGTAACAATCTCCGTAAAAATTCTGGCAGTCCGGACAATAAGGACAACAACGGTAGGTCACGTCAAATCAAAAACAAGCGCCGCATTAACGGCGACGATAAGGAGGATACGGCAGTCAATGCCGGATTCCGAGGCTCTAAACCCGGTCAGCAGAAGAATCCATTCAAAAGAACCACTCCGGGTCCGTCCAATCTGGACCGAATACTCGACCGTCTATGCCAGATACATGACACCTCCGAAAAACCAGCTAACCACACCAATAGAGATTGTTGGGTGTTCAAGCAGGCCGGCAAGTTAATTGCCGAACACAATGACAAGGGGCTAAATAGCGACGACGAGGAAGAGACCCGGCCGCCGAACAATAGAGGACAGAAGGGTTTCCCCCCACAAGTGCGGACGGTGAATATGATATACGCGACCCATATACCCAAGATGGAGAGGAAGCGCGACTCTGGGACGTCTATGCGATGGAGCCATCGCCCCAAAGTTCAACCCATGGTCCTCTTGCCCGATCACTTTCGATCGAAGAGACCATCCGACCAGCATACGCCATGGCGGATTCGCGCGTGGTTTTAGACCCAATCGTCGATGGGTTCCACTGACGAGAGTCCGATGGACGGCGGTAGCAGCCTGAACCTGCTTTATCAGGATCGGCGCAAAATGGGCATAGACCCATCAAGGATTAAACCTACAAAGACAACCTTTAAAGGTGTCATCCCAGAGTAGAGGCCAATCATGCAGGCTCGGTCCTGCTGGAAGTGGTCTTGGATCACCGGATAACTTCCGGCGAAGAGTTAATCTTCGACATAGTCCCGTTCGCAGCGGCTCTCATGCTCTGCTCGACGAACGCGTTTGCAAAATTCAACGCGGTACCGCATTACGCATACCTAAAGCTCAAGATGCGGGCCCTCGTGGAGTCATTACGGTCAATGGGAATACGGGGCGCTCCTCCGAACGGAGGAACATCTGCGGCTCTCTGGCGAAGTCTGAGTAGCCTTCTCGACAATTCTCAAGTCCGGCAGCTAAAAAGCCGGATACATCAAAGCGCGCCCGGAGCAATACTAACCAAGACCACCTGGCGTGATCAGAGCACGCGTAGCAATGCGGCCCCAACCCTCGCCCGCGTATGATCGCAAGAATAACACTGCGTGTACATCATTACGCTTTGGAGATACCATGGGCGCAGGGGAAGGGGCACGATCACAAAGAGACCAAGAGTGCGGCTCGACCACACCAGGGGCTCATTCGAGCGCCCCCCTTGTCTTTATTTTATCTTTTCTTCTTTTATGTATACAGGACTCCGTTAATCAGAAGCCCTGTCCGATGGCGAACTTGCCGAACTCATGATGCAAACAGTCAGGGACTAAAGGAGGCCGCGGCGAATATTCAGGTGGTCTCAATTACGAGCATTAAATTCAATTACATACACCAAGTCTGCAGCTCATCGTTGGAGGGGGACATGTTTATTTAGTCCAAATCCGTTGCTTACCGCACTATTTGTATCAGTCCGCTTTATTAGCAGACTTTCTTTCATAAATAATGCAGCACCCTTTTATTGCAATTGCGTTATCTCTTATATGTTCATGACATCTTGCAACCGTACATTTTGGTACGACCGAATACGCCAGGGGCTTATGTTCTCCAAATTATGGTGTGATTAAGTCCGAACACTTTCACAAGTGCGGCACCCCGAACTTATAGCATTATATGAATCGGCTCCGAATCATGTCTTGGGTCAATAGTTGGGTTTGCCCGGCTCCCATGTTTTGGTGCCTTACGTTCCGTTCCGTCGGCTAAGGTAGCTTGGGAGAACCACTGCGATTGCGCCCGGTTGAGCCAGGTTAACGCCTCGATGGAAAGCTAAAACTGGCGGCATGATAAGGCGAGAGACTGGTCGCTGTTCGAGAGGTTCTTTCGGGTCCTTAAAGACTCATGCCGCTTCAAGCGAAGTTCCGGATGATGTCCAATGAAGGCGTGGATAGCGCCCCGGATTCGGTCTTCCGAATACCAGGGGCTTCGTCGAAATTTAGAATTATAGAATTCTATGGCTAAGTGAGAGTGTTCAAGCATTATAAGTCCGGTCGCCTTGTTCGTCGTGTTGAGCGCCTCCCTAGATGGACTCAATAATGGGAACAAGAGTGCTCAAGTTTATCACCGAACACCCCAACACTTGTGGCTTGGGGGCTGAAGCCAACGACTTGCCATCTCTCAGATTTTACAAACGGCCGCACAGAAGGTAATATTTTAAATTAAACAAGTGTTGCTCACGGTGCATATAAACGAAGTTTTCAGCGCCCAGGATAAATAAACAGCGAGTTCACTCAAAGATTACATTTCGGGAGCACTCATCTGCAATATAGCAGGCTCCCTTCAGGACAACCTTATAATACCGCTCCAGCGTACGATGCTCCTTGCCCGGCGGTGGCGGATCCGTGAGAAGCTTCTCCGCATCCAGTTTGCCCCATTGCACCTTTATGCGGGCAAGGGCCTGACGAGCACCTTCAATGCAGGCGGAGCGCTTAATTACATCCAGCCTGGGGCATGCATTCATCAGCCACCGCACTAGGCCAAAGTAGCTTCCGGGCATGGCCTCTCCAGGCCACAGCCGGACTATGAGACCCTTCATGGCCTCCTCAGCTACCTTGTGGAGTTCGACCAGCTGCTCCAGCTGGTCGCTTGGGGGCACCGGATGGCCGGCCTCAGCATACTGAGACCAAAAGACCTTCTCCGTCGAGCTCCCCTCCTCGCCACAATAGAATGCGGTGGCATCAGACGCACTACGCGGCAGATCTGCAAACGCCCCTGGAGAGCTCCGAATTCGGGTAAGTATCCGGTAATCCACATTAACATGCCTGCTTTGCATGAAAAATGCCTTACCCGCAGCTATCTTCTTCATGTCCTCGACCTCCTGAAGGGCCTTCTGGGCCTCGTCCTTGGCGGACTTGGCACTTTCGAGAGCCGAGGCAAGCTCGGACTCTCGAGTCTTGGAGTCACGCTCCAAACTCTCATGCTTTTCCATGAGAGCCCGGAGCTCTTGCCGAACTTCCGCCACCAGTGCCGCTTGCTTTTCTCGCTCAGCCCGTTCTGTGGCCGCATTGCGTTCGGCCACGGACACGACATCCTTCAGGGCTGCCACCTCGTTAGTGGCCCCTGCAATACACATATTATCCTTGTTAATCTTATTTGCAACCAAAACCCTTTTCTGTAAGGTACTTATTTAAAGTGGTGTTATTCACCTTCTTTTCCCTTGAGCTGCCTCTTGGCATGGCCGAGCTCTTGCTCCGACCGCTCAAGGTCCTTCTTCAGCGCCTCGACCTCCGCCGTTAATGCGGCAGAGGTCAACAGCGCAGACTACAAACCCATATTGACATATTTTTAGAAACCCTGCGTATATCTTGTTAGATCCTTAGTCCGGCTTTTCTTTCCGAACACCGAACTAAGCATCAGGGGCTACTGTCTATGCGGTATTACACTACATAATTTTAACTTCTTACCTCAAAGCCTGTTAGAAGGCTGCTGCAGGCTTCGGTCAGCCCGCTCTTGGCGAGCTGGACCTTCTCAATCACCGCACTCATGATAGTGCGGTGTTCTTCCTCGATGGAAGCGCCTTTAAGCGCTTCCAACAGGTTATCCAGCCCCTCCGGTTGGACGGAGGCCGCCGGTGTCACGGTCTTGCCCTTCTTTCGAAGGGGCCGCTTGCCGGACTCTAGAACCGCTGCGGGTTCCGATGTAGAGTCCGGCACAAAGTCCGGGAGGTCGCCAGACGACGCCTCTGGAGCCTCCTCCTTATGGGTCCCCTCTTGGGATCCCACCTCGGCGTCCTCGTCGGCGCGAGGGGTAGAGGCGGTCGGGACAGAATTTACCTCCGACGAGGCCAACGACCCGCTCATTGAGTCGGGAAGATCATCCTTGGCCGGACTACGGACAGAATGCGGCGTTAGAAGGATACTTCGTGACGTGAAAGGTACGGCATATAAATGATCTGAATACTTACGATCCGGCCGGACGCCTGGCCCTTGGAGGCCATTCATCCTCGCCAATGCTGATGTTGGCAAAACTGTCCGGGGGGATAGTCCTCCCCCTCTTGGACCCTTCGGCCGCCCCGATTGGGGAAGCCTTCCTCTTCTTCTCTCCCTCCTCCGGGAGAGAGTACTCCTCCTCCTCCTCGTCTTCGGGGGAGGAGTCCTCGTCGTCATCAGAAGCCTGATTACGGGAACTCTTTCGAGTCCCCGTGGCCACCTTCTTGGCCTTCTTATCCGGCACCACGTGCGGTGCCGGAACCAGCAGCCCTGCTAAGCGGGCTTCCACTGGTTCTTCTGGCATGGGAGCCGGGCTGATGAGCAGCTCGGCCTTCTCCATCCATTCCTGTCAAAGGAAGAGGCAGATTAAAAACCTCACTAGAGTTAATCTAATTACCACGAGTGTCCCGTAATGGGGTTGAATCACTTACCTCGTCAGTCAGAGACTGCGAGCTGAATCCGCGGTCTTCGGTCGCGGATGCGGGGGCTTCGGCGCCCTTGAACAGCACCCTCCAGGCACCTTTGTGTGTTGTATCGAAGAGCCCGCTCAACGTCTGGTGCTGTTCCGGATTAAACTCCCACAAGTTGAATGCCCGTTCTTGGCATGGGAGAATCCGCCGGAGGAGCATGACTTGGACCACATCGACAAGCGGAGCCTATTGCTCACCATCTTCTTGATGCAGGCTCGAGTCCGTCACCTCCACGGATCACCCCACCGCAAGCCCTTCTCTTTCCGGAGGTGAGCTGTGTGGGGATTCCAGATCTAAATCGGGGCCGCCGCCCATGTAGGCTTGCGCGGCTCGGTGATGTAGAACCACCCGATTGCCACCCCTTGACGGAGTCCACGAAGGTCCCTTCTAGCCAAGGGGCGTTGGGCGGTTGCCCAACATGGCGCCTCCGCATTCGCTTGCGTCGCCTTCACGACCTTGACAGCGTTGAAGGTCTTGAGCCACAGGCGAAGTGGGGCGGATGCGAGAAAGGCCTCGCATACCCACGATAAACGCCGAGATGTTGAGGATGAAGTTCGGCGCCAGATCGTGGAAATCTAGGCCGTAGTAAAACATGAGCCCCCGGAAAAATGGATGGAGCGGAAAGCCCAGTCCGCGGAGGAAGTGGGGAAGGAAGACGACCCTCTCATGAGGCCCTGGGGTAGGGATGAGCTGCCCCGCGTCGGGCAGCCGATGCGCGATATCGCTGGAAAGGTATCCGGCGTCGCGCAACTTGGTGATGTCCTCCTCCTTAGCGGTGGAGGCCATCCATTTACCTCCCGCTCCGGACATATTCGGAGAAGGGTCGAGGTGAGATGCGCGAGCTTGGGAGTTGGAGCTTGAGTTCGCAGGGATTGATGAGCAAAGGAGGAAGAAGGCGTAGGTGAGAAGGTAAATCCTTATCCCTTATATATAGGCGGACAAAACTATGCGTCCCTCACCGGCCCGGTAAAACTCGCTTATCTCCCAAGCGCCACCATCAATGGCGCGGTTGGGTTACCCACGCACGTATTGATGAGAATCCGGAATAAGGGAACGCGATCTCGCTCGACAAGGCGTAAGGAAACCGCCGCTAAGCGTCTTTGAGGTGGTATGGTAATTCAAACGAGGGCTTGGCTGTGGTGTGATGTCACGCCGCATAATACGTCAGCAGATTGAGTCAGTGTATATGTTTCATTCTCTCTATGATGGAATGTGGAAATTATTTTTGCAGAGCCGGACACTATCCTGGTGTTCATTATCTTCTCTGGATTATTCAAGGGAGGAACCCGCCTTGCAATGCCGAACATTATGCACGCCGGACTTATCGTCATTGAAGACTGGTTCGAGGGCTCTTGAGGAGTCTGGACTAGGGGTGTTCGGACAGCGGACTATCAATATCCGCGGACTCCAAGACTACGAAGATACAAGATTGAAGACTCGGCTCGTGTCCGGAAGGTACTTTCCTTGGCGTGGAAGGCAAGCTTGGCAATCGGATATGTAGATCTCCTACCATTGTAACCGACTCTGTAACCCTAGCCTCTCCGGTGTCTATATAAACCGGAGGGCCTTAGTCCGTGGGGCGAACATACATCTCAACAATCATACCATAGGCTAGCTTCTAGGGTTTAGCCTCCTTGATCTCGTGGTAGATCTACTCTTGTACTACCCATATCATCAATATTAATCAAGCGGGGACGAGGGTTTTACCTCCATCGAGAGGGCCCGAACCTGGGTAAAAACATTGTGTCCCTCGTCTCTTGTTACCATCCGCCTAGACGCACAGTTCGGGACCCCCTACCCGAGATCCGCCGGTTTTGACACCGACAGTTTCCTTGATTAAAGTTGGGGGCGGTTTATTGTATGAGGCTGTGCAGATGACCTGTTGAACGCCCGTATATAACTGCTCTATCAATGTATTGGCAGCCTTTAGTTTCTTGCGCATATCTGAGCCAAGATGAGTAATACGGCTACCTGAAAAGGTCAAAATAATATTAAACCGACAGTTTCATGGTTATTATTTGTTTAAAGCTTATGAATAGATTATTTACCAAAGACAGCAGAGGTCATAGCATTGATTTGCCGCTTTAGGCCAGTAGGCTCTTCTGTCACCGGTTTAAGGGCTGCTTCAGCATCCTGTGGCCGCTTTATCAGAGTTGTCCTTTCAGCATCCCATTTTGCCCGTTCGCTTTTAAAGCCATCCTGCAGTTGTTCCATGGATGTTAAAGTGCCGGTCAGCTCTTCCTTCGCCTTGGAGGTTTCTGCTTGCTGGGACTTAATATTTTCTTGAAGGTCGGCGATTTGAGATTCCTTGTTCAGATCAGCCTGCAAGAGACAATTAATGAATTGGCAGTGCATCTTTGAAGTCCCAAGCACATAACAAGTTATACACTTGGCACTTGGGGGCTAATGCGGATTGCTTTTTATCAACTGACATTTTAAGTCCCAAGCATATAACAAATTATATACTTGGCACTTGCGGGCTAATGCATATCGAACCTTCATGATAGGAAAGGTACCAGTTCATCACTAGTAGAAAAAGGGTCAAACGTGCAGCACATTAGTGCCGGTTTGTATTAGAGCCGGCACTAATGTATACATTAGTGCCGGTTCGAACGGATTTGCATTAATGCGGTTCGTGTTGAACCTTTAGTACCGGTTCGTGGCACGAACCGGTACTAAAGGTGGTGGTGGTGGCGTCGGGCGGGGCCCCACGATCACCTTTAGTACCGGTTAGTGGCACGAACCGGTATTTAAATTGAACCTTTAGTACCGGTTCGTGCCACGAACCGGTACTAAAGGGGTCTGACCTATAGTGCCGGTTCGTGCCACAAACCGGCACTATAGGGCAATTTTCGCATCCGATGGGAAAATGTAAAACGGCTATAACTTTTGCATACGATGTTGGAAAAAAATGTATAATATATCAAAAATTCAGCACGAAAATTAGCATCCGATGGAGACAGCCTACTACCGATTTGGAATTATTTAGAATCCTCAAATTCCAAAAGGAAAAAGATATGGTTAAATAATTTCAGTTTTTTAAAAAATTTGATTAAATCTGGTCAAACTACTTATTCAAGAAGTATTAATGTTACTACATAATTATTCAAGAATATTAGTGTTACTAAATAATTATTTCAATTTTTTGAATTTTGGTCAAATCTGGTCAAACTATGGTCAAACTGTGGTCAAGCTATGGTCAAACTTATTCAAGAAATATTAGCGTTACTAAATAATTACTGTTTTTTAGAATAATAGTTTCAAACTCAAGCGATGAAATGTGTGACTTGAGGCTCAAGCTAAACTCACGAGGTTAATAGGATTAACATCTTACTATTGTCGGAAAACAACAAGTGCAGACTCGGAAGCGAAGGAGAATAGAACCCGAAAGTTAAGCGTGCTCGGGCTATAGTAGTGAGAGGGATGGGTGACCGGTCGGGAAGTTAGATGATTTGGAATGAGTGATCCACACTTGAGCAATTAAGAGAGGTGATTAGAGACTAAATCATCAAATAATTCAGAAAAATTAAAAATCAAAAAAAAATCAAATTTTTTTTCCAAAATTTTCAAAAAAAAACCTTTAGTGCCGGTTCGTAACACGAACCGGTACTAAAAGGTCCCCCATACCGGGGCGCGAGCTCACGCCACGTGGTGGCACTTTAGCGCCGGTTCGTGCCGAACCGGTACTAAAGGGGGGGGGGCCTTTAGTGATGACAAATTAGTGCCGGTTATGTAACCGGCACTAAAGGCCCTTACGAACCGGCGCTAAAGCTCCGTTTTCTACTAGTGCATCCTAAAGGTATAAACCGGCCCTTGGGGGCTATGCAAGAGAAAATTCAACATTATTCTACTACAAGTCCCGGTTCACGTTAATTTTATGAACCGGCCCTTGGGGGCTACCGGAGTTGATATTCTAAGCCAGTTATTAGGAAAGAAAATTCATGCAAGACGGAGTGATATTTATGTCATACCGTTCCTTCACCAAGCCCACTAAATCGGATTCATAATTGCGGCTTGTGTACAGGCGGTTTAAATATCCAGAATGGATGTCTTGGGCACTGAGATGAGCATAGCTTGATAAATCTGTTTTCCACTTGCCCTTATTCATAGCAGAAAATTCTTCCTTAGCAGTATGCTTTGATAAAGTGACAGGGTTGCTAGGAAAGGTAAACCTAGTGCCAGTAACAACAAAATCGTCATCAGTAGTTTTGTCCGGGCTTGGTGGTTTATTAATTGTTCTTGTTGGACTTGGTGGATCAGCAGTCAGGCTTGGCGGATCAACAGACTGGCTCGTCGGATTTATATCTGACGGTTCAACAAAAGTGTCCTGAACCTGAGGTACTGGATTATCCAGGATTGTATCAGCATTTGGCTCAAAGGTCTCTTGGGTCATCTCCGGTCCAGTGACCGGATTATCATCGGTCGATTTATTCAGCTTGGCTTTCTTGCTAAGTGTGGCTTTGGCACTGAAAAGAAAAGACGCAAAAGCTAGTACAATAAACTAATATAAGGCATAAAGCGTTAAGTGTAATATGCTTACCCAGGAACAGTCTTGAGGGGAGGGATTTGTATGGCCGATGACTCGCCAGAGGATGAATGGGAGGTTCCCTGATAATTTGAATCAGACGGATTAAGAGGATATCAGAAATAACCCGTTGTCGGTGTCAAAACCGGCGGATCTCGGGTAGGGGGTCCTGAACTGTGCGCCTAAGGCTAATGGTAACAGGAGGCGGGGGACACAATGTTTACCCAGGTTCGGGCCCTCTCGATGGAGGTAATACCCTACTTCCTGCTTGATTGATCTTGATGATATGAGTATTACAAGAGTTGATCTACCACGAGATCGTAGAGGCTAAACCCTAGAAGCTAGCCTATAATTATAATTGTTCTCGTCCTACGGACTAAACCCTCCGGTTTATATAGACACCGGAGGGAGGGTTACTGAGTCGATTCTGAGAGAAGGAGATCTACATATCTGAATTGCCAAGCTTGCCTTCCACGCAAAGGAGAGTCCCACCCGGACACGGGACGAAGTCTTCAATCTTATATCTTCATAGTCCAACAGTCCGGCCAAAGTATATAGTCCGGCTGTCCGAGGACCCCCTAATCCGGGACTCCCTCAGTAGCCCCTGAACCAGGCTTCAATGACGATGAGTCTGGCGTGCAGATTGTCTTCGACATTGCAAGGCGGGTTCCTTCTCCGAATACTCCATAGAAGATCTTGAATATGAGGATCGTGTCCAGCTCTGCAAAACAAATTCCACATACCACCGTAGAGAGCACAATATTCCAAAAATCTAATCTGCTGACAACTTTTCATAGCGTGACATCACGCCACGGCCCGATCATTATTCGAACCGTTTTTCTTAACCAGCTAATGCACATATTGCAAGGCAGTTTCCTTGGCACGTCTTGTCGAAGCAGAGACCGTGTCCCCTTATCACGGGATTCTCATCAATATGGGTGTGGATAAGCCAACCGCGCCATCAATCATGGCGCTTGGAGAATAAGCGATTTTACCGGGCAAGTGGGGACGCGGATAGTTTCTACCGCCTTTATAAAAGGACAAGGTTTCCACTTTTTCACCCACGCCTTCTTCTTTCCTTGCTCATCCATTCTCGCACGCTCGAGCTCCAGCGCCCAAGTTCTCACCTTATCCGTAAAGCCATTCCAAACATGTCCGGAGCAGGAGACAAGTGGATGGTCTCCTCGGTCACAAAGGAGGACATCATGAAGCCCCGGGACACCGGATACCTGGCCGCTGACATCGCGCACCGGCTCCCGGACGCAGGGAAGATCATCCCTACTCTGGAACCCCACGAGAGGGTTGTATTCCTTGCCCACTTCGTCCGTGGACTGGGATTTCCCCTCCACCCATTTGTCTGTGGTCTCATGTTCTACTACGGGCTGGATTTTCATAATCTGGCCTCCAATTTCATCCTCAACATCTCGGTGTTTATCGTCATGTGCGAGGCCTTCCTCCGCATCAAGCCTCACTTCGGCCTGTGGCTGAAGACCTTCAACGTGAAGCCGAAGATAGTGGTCAACCAGCAGGCGGAGTGCGGAGGCGCCGTGGTGGGTAAGATGCCCAACGTCACTTGGGTCGAAGGCTCCTATGTGGAGACCGTGAAGGGGTGGCAATCGGGGTGGTTCTACATCACCGAGCTGCACGTCACCAACTGGGCGGCGGCCCCCGAATTCCGATCTGGCGTCCCCATGCAGCTCACCTCCTGGAAAAAGAAGGGCTTAGCCTGGGGTGAGCCGGCGGACCTGACCGGACTCCAGAACTGTGTCAAAAATATGACAAGCAAGAAAGTCAAGCTTGTCAACGTGGTCCAGCTCATGCTCTTCCGCCGGATCCTCCCGTGTCAAAGACGGGCATTCAATATGTGGGAGTTCGGCCCGGCCGAACACTAGACTCTGCGGGAGCTCTTCGACACGATGCACAAAGATGTCTGGAAGGTGTTGTTCAAGGCTGCCGAGGTACCTCCTCCCATTAACGAGGATCACGGACTCAGTGCAAAGCGCCGCGCCAATCCGGTAAGCTGTCTGTATTTTACAAGATGCTCCCTTCCCAGTATAGTCGTGGGAGGGGTCTAAGCCACCACACCAATTCCACAGGACTGGGTTGCGACAGCGGAGTGGGTCGACTGTCCAGCCCTATTGCCTGAAGACCCAGCAATGGCTCTCTTAACGAAGATGCAGTTTCCGGCGCCCTACGAGGTACCGGAGAAGAAGGCCAAGAAGAAGGCCACGGGGACTGAGGGAGTCCTGGATTAGGGGGTATCTGCTACGTCTTGATCTTGCGTTGGTTTTCCTCGAAGATGAGAGGGTGATGCAGCAATAGTAGCATAAGTATTTCCCTCAATTTTTGAGAACCAAAGTATCAATCCAGTAGGAGGCTCCTCAAAAGTCCCACGCACCTACACAAACAAACTGAGAACTCGCAACCAACGCAATAAAGGGGTTGCCAATCCCTTCACGGCCACTTGCGAAAGTGAGATCTAATAAAGATAGTATGATAAGATAAATATATTTTGGTATTTTATAATATAGATGCAAAAAGTAAAGATGCAAATAAAAGTAGATTGAAAGCAAATATGATAAGAGATAGACCCGGGGGCCATAGGTTTCACTAGTGGCTTCTCTCAAGATAGCATAAGTATTACGGTGGGTGAACAAATTACTGTCAAGCAATTGATAGCAAAGTGCATAGTTACGAGATTATCTAGGCATGATCATGTATATGGGCATCACGTCCATAACAAGTAGACCGACTCCTGCCTGCATCTACTACCATTACTCCACACATCAACCGACTCCTGCCTGCATCTAGAGTATTAAGTTCATAAGAACAGAGTAACACATTAAGCAAGATGACATGATGTAGAGGGATAAACTCAAGCAATATGATATAAACCCCATCTTGTTATCCTCGATGGCAACAATACAATACGTGCCTTGCAACCCTTTCTGTCACTGGGTAAGGACACCACAAGATTGAACCCAAAGCTAAGCACTTCTCCCATGGCAAGAAAGATCAATCTAGTAGGGCAAACCAAACTAATAATACGAAGATACTTGCAAAGATAACTCAATCATACATAAAAGAATTCAGAGAAGATTCAAATATTATTCATAGATAAACTTGATCATAAACCCACAATTCATTGGATCTCGACAAACACACTGCAAAAAGAGTTTACATCGAATAGATCTCCACAAGAGAAGGGAAAACATTGTATTGAGATCCAAAAAGAGAGAAGAAGGCATCTAGCTAATAACTATGGACTCCTAGGTCTGTGGTAAACTACTCACAACTCATCGGAGGGGCAAGGATGTTGATGTAGAAGCCCTCCGTGGTCGATTCCCCTTCCGGCAGAGTGTCGGTGAAGGCTCCAAGATGAGATCTCGTGGATACAGAAGGTTACGGTGGTGGAAATTGTGTTTAAATGCCCCTGGATGTTTTCGAGTGCGTGAGGTATATATAGGAGGAAGAAATACGTCGGTGGCATGAGGGGCCCACGAGACAGGCGCGCCTCTGGGGGCGCGCCCTCCTATCTCGTGGGAACCTCGGTTGCTTCTTGACTTGCACTCCAAGTCCTCTGGATCACGTTCGTTCCAAAAATCACGCTCCCGAAGGTTTTATTCCGTTTGGACTCCATTTGATATTCCTTTTCTTCGAAATACTGAAATAAGCAAAAAAAACAGCAATATGGGTTAGGCCTCCGGTTATTAGGTTAGTCAAAAAATGATATAAATGTGTAAAATAAAGCCCATAAACATCCAAAAGGGGTAATATAATAGCATGTAACAATCAAAAATTATAGATACGTTGGAGACGTATCAAGCATCCCCAAGCTTAATTCCTCCTCGTCCTTGAGTAGGTAAATGATAAAAAAGAAATTTTTGATGTGGAATGCTACCTAGAATAATTCTCAATGTAATTTTCTTTATTGTGGCATGAATGTTCAGATCCAAATGATACAAAATAAAAGTTCATATTGACATAAGAAATAATAATACTTCAAGCATACTAATCAAAGTAATCATGTCTTCTCAAAATAACATGGACAAAGAAAGTTATCCCTACAAAATCATATAGTCTAGCTGTTGCTCTATCTTCATCACACAAAGTATTTAATCATGCACAACCCCGATGACAAGCCAAGCAGATGTTTCATACTTTAATAATCTCAAACTCTTTCAACTTTCACGCAATACATGAGCGTGAGCCATGGACATAGCACTATATGTGGAATAGAATGGTGGTTGTGGAGAAGACAAAAAAGGAGAAGATAGTCTCACATTAACTAGGCATATCAACGGGCTATGGAGATGCCCATTAATAGATATCAATGTGAGTGAGTAGGGATTGCCATGCAACGGATGCACTAGAGCTATAAATATATGAAAAGCTCAACAAAAGAACTAAGTGGGTGTGCATCCAACTCGCTTGCTCACGAAGACCTAGGGCATTTTTGAGGAAGCCCATCATTGGAATATACAAGCCAAGTTCTATAATGAAAAATTCCCACTAGTAAATGGAAGTGACAACATATGAGTCTCTCTATCATGAAGATCATGGTGCTACTTTGAAGCACAAGTGTGGAAAAAGAGATAGTAGCATTGTCCCTTCTCTCTTTTTCTCTCATTTTATTTTTTTTTCTCTTTTTTCTTTTCTTTTTTTTTCATTGGCCCTTTTTCTTTTTGGCCTTTTCTATATATTTTTTTCTTCCCTTTCTTTTTCTTTTTGTAAAGTCCGAAGTCTCATCCCGACTTGTGGGGGAATCATAGTCTTCATCATCCTTTCCTCACTAGGACAATGCTCTAATAATGAAGATCATCACACTTTTATGGATTTACAATTCAAGAATTACAACTCAAAGCTAGAACAAGATATGACTCTATATGAATGCCTCCGGCGGTGTACCGGGATATGCAATGAATCAAGAGTGACATGTATGAAAATTATGAAGGTGGCCTTGCCACAAATACAATGTCAACTACATGATCATGCAAAGAGCAATATGACAAAAGTAATGCATGTCATATGAACGGACCGGTGGAAAGTTGCATGGCAATATATCTCGGAATGGCTATGGAAATTCCATAATAGGTAGGTATGGTGGCTGTTTTGAGGAAGGAGTATGGTTGGTGTATGGTACCGGCGAAAGTTGCATGGTACAAGAGAGGCTAGCAATGGTGGAAGGATGAAAGGGTGCGTATAATCCATGGACTCAACATTAGTCAAAAGAACTCATGCACTTATTGCAAAAATTTACAAGTCATCAAAAACCAAAGCACTACACGCGTGCTCCTAGGGGGATAGATTGGTAGGAAAAGACCATCGCTCGTCCCCAACCGCCACTCATAAGGAAGACACTCAATAAATAAAATTGTGCTCCAACTTCATCACAAAGCAGTTCACCATACGTGCATGCTACGGGAATCACAAACTTCAACACAAGCATTCTTTAAATTCATAATCACCCAACTAGCATGACTTTAATATCACTACCTCCATATCTCAAAACAATTATCAAGCATCAAATTGATCATAGCATCCAATTCACTTTCTATGATAGTTTTTATTATACCCAACTTGGATGCTCATCACTCTAGGACCAACTTTATGACCATAGAAAGTACCATGCTATTCTAAAAGACTCTCAAAATAATATAAGTGAAGCATGAGAGACTAATAATTTCTTCAAAATTAAGACACCACCGTGCTCTAAAAGATATAAGTGAAGCACTAGAGCAAAAGCTATCAAGCTCAAAAGATATAAGTGAAGTACATAGAGTATTCTAGCAAATTCTAATCAAATAGGCTTCTCCCAAAAGGTGTATACATCAAGGATGATTGTGGTAAACTAAAAAGCAAATACTAATATAATACACGACGCTCCAAGCAAAACACATATCATGTGGCGAATAAAAATATAGCTCCAAGTAAAGTTACCCATGAGCGAAGATTTAAAGAGGGATGCCTTCGGGGCATCCCCAAGCTTAAACTTTGGCTATTCTTGAATATCTTGGGGTGCCTTGGGCATCCCCAAGCTTAGGCTCTTGCCACCCTTTATTCCATAGTCCATAAAGGCTTTACCCAAAACTTGAAAACTTCAGAACACAAAACTCAACAGGAAATCTTATAAGCTCCGTTAGTGAAAGAAAACAAAACCACCACATAAGGTACTGTAATGAACTCATTCTTTATTTATTTTGGTGTTAAACCTACTGTAATCCAACTTCCTTATGGTTTATAAACTAATTTACTAGCCATAGATGCATTGAAATAAGCAAACAACACGCGAAAAACAGAATCTGTCAAAAACAGAACAGTCTGTAGCAATCTGGAACTAACACAAACTTCTGGAACTCTAAAAATCCTACAAAAATAGGAAGTCCTGGAAAATTTGTTTATTGAACAGAATCATAAGAATCAACACAAAATCTTGTTCCTGTGATTTAACAAAATTATATTCGTGCGCACAAAGTTTCTTTTTTTCAGCAGAATCAAATCAACTATCATCGTAGGTTATTCTATAGGTTCTACTTGGCACAAACACTAATTAAAAGATAAAAACACATCTAAACAGAAGGTAGATGCAAGATTTATTACTAAACAGGAGCAAAAACAAAAAACATAAAGAAAATTGGGTTGCCTCCCAACTAGCGCTATCGTTTAACGCCCCTAGCTAGGCATGAAAGCAAAGATAGATCTAACGAGTGCCATCTTTGGCACTAAATTCATAAGTAGCACGCATGATAGATTCATAAGGTAATTTGACTTTCTTTCTTGGAAAGTTCTCCATGACTTTCTTTAATGGAAATTGGAATCTAATATTCCCTTCCTTCATATCAATAATCGCACCAATCGTTCTAAGGAAAGGTCTACCAAGAATAATAGGGCAAGAAAGATTTCAATCTATATCAAGAAAGATAAAATCTATGGGCACCAAATTTCTATTTGCAACACTGAGAACATCATTGATCCTTCCAATTGGCTTTTTAATGGTGGAATCCGCAAGGTGCAAATTTAAAGAGCAATCATCAGGATCATGGAAACCTAGAATATCACATAAAGCTTTCTGAATCGTGGAAACACTAGCACCCAAATCACACAAAGCAAAACACTCATAATCTTTAATTCTAATCTTTATAGTAGGTTCCCACTCATCATTAAGTTTTCTAGGTATAGAAACTTCCAAATTAAGTTTTTCATCATAAGATTGCGTCAAGGCATCAACGATATGTTTGGTAAAAGCTTTATTTTGACTATAAGCATGAGGAGAATTAACAACGGATTGCAACAAGGAAATACAACCTTTTAAAGAACAATTATCATAATCAAATTCCTTGAAATCCGAGATAGTAGGTTCAATGTTATTAGAAGTTGAGGATTCTCCAATCTCACTTTTACCAAATTTAGCATCAAGATCTAAAGACTCCGAATTCTTGGGAGGCCTTCTAGGCAAAGTTGATTCATCATCAGTCCCATAATCATCAAAATTCATATTGCAAAACATAGATCTAATAGGAGGCGCATCAATAACTTTAAGATCCTCATCATTATCTTCATGGAAATTAGAAGAACACACTTTTATAAAGCTATCTTTCTTAGCACGCAATCTAGCGGTTCTTTCCTTACACTCATCAATGGAAATTCTCACTACTTTGAGAGACTCATTGATATCATGCTTAGGAGGAGAAGGTCTAAGTTTAAGAGAATCAACATCAAGCGAAAGTCTATCAACGTTCCTAGCCAAATCGTCAACTTTGAGCAATTTTTCTTCAAGCAAAGCATTAAAATTCTGTTGAGAAATCATAAATTCTTTCACACTATTTTCAAAATCAGAGGGCGTCTTATTAAAATTACCATAAGAATTATTGTAGGAATTTCCATAATTATTTGAGGAATTACTAGGGAACGGTCTAGCATTGAAGTTTCCTCTATAAGCATTGTTTCCAAAACTATTCCTACCAAAAAAATTCACATCCATAGATTCATTATTATTCTCAATCAAAGAAGACAAAGGCATATCATTGGGATCAAGAGGAGTATTTTTAGTAGCAAACATCTTCATAAATTCTCCATCTTTCCACTCAAAACATTGATTTCTTCTATAGCATGCACTTTTTTACTAGAGGATCTTTCAGTGTGCCATTGAGAATAATTAGCCATAATATTATCCAGAAGTTTTGTAGCATCTCCTAACGTGATTTCCATAAATGTGCCTCCCGCGGCCGAATCTAAGAGATTTCTAGAAGCAAAGTTCAAACTGGCATAAAATTTTTGTATGATCATCCATAAATTCAAACCATGAGTAGGGCACACTAGTAGAAAAACACCTATTAGTCCCGGTTCGTAAGGGCCTTTAGTCCCGGTTCATGAACCGGGACTAATGGGTCGTTATTAATACCTCCCCCCTTTAGTTCCTGTTCTAACACGAACCGGGACAGATGGTCCTCCACGTGGCCGGTGCGCTGAGCCCAGGCAGGGGGGGGGGGCTTTGGTCCCGGTTGGTGGCACCAACCGGGACCAAAAGGCATCCACGCGTCGACATTCGATGGCTGTGGTTTTTTTTTTTTTTTGAAGGGGGGTTGGGGGTTTTGGGGTTAATTTAGGTGTTTCATATATTGTGTTAGCTAGCTAATTAATAGAGAGAAGTGTCCTCTCTTATGTCGGTGCTTGGTCGACGCTACGTACTATATACATATAGCCCTCGACACGCTAGCTAGTAAGAAAATGAAGGGAACCATCGAGTACAGAAGTTCGTCATGCATACCAAGAGAAATGATCGATCGACCTCTCCTTCTCCGAGAGATTGGTCGAACAACAAGTTTTCGTATCATGTACGTCCGAAGCTACTGGCTACATACATGTACAATATATAAGATCTCTCAATTATAGTCCCCTAGCATTTGAAATCAACTTCCACATGGTATTCTCCGGCTTTATTAATGACGTGGTCAAGAAAGAATCCCGCCAATTCCTCTTGAATTGCTTTCATGCGATCTAGTTCTAGGAGTTCATTCCGCATCTGCCACGTCTAATTTGAAGAAGGGGGTTAATTAATACATATATGTGAATGAAACTCAACAGAAATAATGGTGTAATAAAATGAAATTGTGAATATTATTAATTGCTTACGCACTTCATATTGTCTTTGAGAGTAGCCTCGCTTGTTTTTCAAAGTCGCGGTGTGGATGAACTCGCACATGTAGTATCCACAGAAATCATTCCCTTGTTCCTGACACAAGCACTTTACGAGAAATAGAGGTTAATCAAACTGATAATGAAGCATTATAAATGGCACTGATGAAAGTATAGCTATAGATTCAACGGGAGATGCGCACAACTAGCTAGCCAGTAGTACTTACTTTCGGGTATGTATATCGCAGCTCCTTCGGCAGTCCCAGAGCTTGTGCGGTGAACTGTTTCCAAACCCTACAAGACAAAGAAAATAATTTTTACTACTTGAGATATCAGGAAATGAACAAAAAGTTGCCGATATGGTGCGATAATGATCGATTGAACTTACTTGCTGAGCATTTCAGTCCTGTCCGCATAGGTGCTAGGATCTTTCCGTCTCGAGTGTAAGACGGTTACTAGTCCACGCTCAAGCTTAATCTCTAGAAGAATATAGTGAAAACTGTGCACGCATGCACAACTCATCAATTACATTACTATAACCTCGCTCGAGTAATAAGGGAAACCGAATATGCAAACAATCAGTAACACTCACTTGCCGTTGTAAGGAAAGAGTATGGTATCTTTGTTTTGATTTTTGATCAACGATTGTAGCAAGTTGTCCTCGGCCTCTTTGACATCCTTTTCAACTAGAAATACATCTATGATATTTGTGTTAATGAACCCAATATAATAGATTTAATTTTTTTTGCACTCGACGATCTTCAATCTGCATGATATATGGAGGATAATTAATTATAAATACATGCAATGAAAGAGCCGAGCTATATATAGAGACTTAATGACAGAAATAGTACTTACAGGCAGTAGCAAAAGACCATTAATTTATCGAGGGCCTTTTGATTGAAGAATGCGAAGAACTCCTCAAATGGAACACACAACAGATCAGTTCCAACAAGGTCGTGCTCCTCATGTGAAGATACAAACAATTTGCCCCCTAGACTCTCTGCAGGTTTTCATATACCAAGTATGGAACCTTCACATCATCGTTGTTAGAGATTTTTCATCTTTGACGAGAGGCTTCCTGTACTCGTATCTGTGTTCTTCCACCTTCATGTAATCAGGAAGTGCATCGTCAGGCAGGTAATCTTGTAGATTTCCATAACCGGACACCATCCCCGGAACATTAGCGACGATGTTGCCGCTAGACACATTGAGCAGGGGGCACGATTGGTTTGCTTGGTCGCCGAGCTGGTCAATTTTTTTCGCAGCTGCTCGTTCTTTTGCTCTTTGATGTCTGACAGTATTTCCCGACCGCTCCACTTGGAGATATTTCTGTTCAGTAGTGCGCTCATAGTTGGTTCTCGGTGGAGACTTTGCCGGTTTCCTCAGGGCATCGAGAGTGCACTTTGCTTTCACCAGATCTACCTTCTCCTCCGGAGGTGGATGTCTCTTTGCTTTCACCCCTTCAAAGAACTACTTCACGTGGGTCTACACGATCGTATTGTTTTCCTCCTCGGTCCTCTCGTACGGTAACTTCTCTAGAGGCTTTAGAGGTGGATCGTATTTGTATTGCCTCTCTCCTCTTCTTGTGTTGCTAGACATTTGGAGAGCGAGCGGCGGCTGCGGCGTCTGTCTTCTTTCGTGCTTGCTTACGAGGCGGAGGAGAAGGACTACGACGCGCCGGAGCAGCCGGGGCGGCGGCGGGTCTCTTTCGCCCTTGCTGGCGAGGCGGAGAAGGAGGCGGCTGCTGGCTGCTCGGGAGCGCCGGCGCAGGCGGAGAAGGAGGCGGAGTGCCCCCACGCACCGGAGAAGGAGGCGGAGTGCCGCCACGCGCCGGAGAAGGAGGCGGAGTGCCGCCACGCGTGCCCTGATCGTCACTCACTGGAGGAGGAGGCAGAGGAGGAGGCGGAGTGCCCTGACTCGCCGGAGGAGGAGGAGGAGGCGGAGGCGTCCAGTTCAAAAGGTTGATGAGCTCCTTCCACCATAGGCATGGAGTCTTCAGAACAGAGCCCAGCCTAGTCTCCCCTTCACCGGTGGGGTGCTCAAGCACGAGGTCCTGAAATTCCTCCGTTATTTCATCCACCATCACCTTAGCATATCCTTCTGGAATTGGCTGGCAGTGATAAGTTGTGCCGGGTCCACTAGGATAAATTTGGCCAACAGCCACCTTGACCTTCAAATTCATCCATCGCGCCATAATGTGGCAATTTTGAGACTCCGTGATACCATCCATGGGATAACTGGCAGGAGCCGTCAAGACATGCTCCGGCTGAAGCAGCTCGGTGGAAGCCACGCTGCTTCTCCGCTGAGATGGCGGGGTAGCTGCGGGGGAAGCTTTGGTAGGTCGTCTGCTGCGATCTGCTGCTTCTCGTTCCTCTTCTCGTTCCTCTAGCCCCATTACCCTTTCGTGCAGCGCCTGCAGTTGGTCCTGCTCCAGTTTCTTCCTCCTCTCATGGGTTTTGTAACCCCCTGCGTCCGGAAAACCAACCTTCCACGAAATGGAGCCTGGCGTGCCTCGTGTCCGTCCAGGGTGCTCAGGATTCCCAAGGGCCATTGTGAGCTCGTCCTTCTCCCTGTTTGGAAGGAACGTCCCTTGCTGCGCTGCATCGATATAGTGCCAAAGGTTCTTGACTGGTATTTGCACTTGCTCGTCCGTCCACTGGCACTTCCCTGTTACAGGGTCCAAGGTTCCGCCAGCCCCGAAGAACCAAGTCCGGCAACGGTCTGGCAAGTACATTTTCTCTGGTTCGATCCCTTTTTCAAGCAGATCATTCTCAGCCTTGGACCACTTAGGCCGGGCTTTGAGGTAGCCACCTGACCCCGTGCGATGGTGAAGCTTCTTCTTTGTAGCATTTTTCTTGTTTGTCGCCGACATCTTCTTACTCTTTTCCGATATCTTGTGGGCCACAAATGCGGGCCAGTGATCTTTGATCTTCTCATATTTGCCGATGAATTCTGGTGTCTTTTCTTTCTCGACAAACTGGTTCAGCTCTTTCCTCCACCTCCTCATTAGGGTTGCCATCTTCTTAAGAGCACAAGACTTGATTAATTGCTCTTTAACTGGCTTCTCCGGATCCTCCTCTGGCGGTAGGGTGAAATTTGCCTTCAGCTCAGTCCAAAGATCTTCTTTCTGCATATCATTGACATAAGACACCTCAGGGTCTTCCTCCTTAGGCTTATACCATTGTTGGATGCTGATCGGGATCTTGTCCCTAACAAGAACCCCTTGACTGAAAGAAAATGCCATCCTTGTCCAGATGGGTTCAATCGGTTCGCCGTCGGGCGCGATTTCTATGATCTCAAACTTTTCATCCGAGCTCAACTTTTTCTTCGGGCCTCGTCTCCATACCGAAGTTGTGCTCGATCCGGAGGGCTAGAAATTATAAGGAAGAAAGACGAGAGTAATTAATATGTGTACATATACCAAAACAATGGATGCATCAATTAACTAGTCAGCACGGGCTTAACTAATATATATATATACCTGGCCGGACTCGGTTCGGTGACCGGAGCAGTCAGCACGGTCTCCTTCTTGTACCTCCATTGTGTCACCGGAGCCATCATGAACATAGTCCTCTTCTTGTACCGGCATTAATGGGTCGAAGCCATCACAAACATAGCCCTCTTCTTCACCCAGTCCTTCCTGACCATCGGTCTCGTTGAGAAATGACGCAAGTTCATCACTTCCTCGTGCGATTATGTCCCCCAACATCGCTTCTGTTTCTTCGTCTCGGGAGTGCTCCATAGTTTCTGCAAATATTTACATGCCAATTATTATTCAAACATGGTACAGATGGATATATATATATATATATATATATTAGTGGCAAACATAGAACTAGCTAGCTAATCACAATAAGGAATCATGTTAGTGGCCTCGACGCTGCTTCTCTAGGGTTTGGGGTCGCCTCGACACAACGCTTCAAGGGTTTGTGGTGGCCTCGACGACAACGCTCTTTTAACTTGATAAATTTGGGTGGCCTCGAGAGAGTTAATTTGTCGGGTAGGGGCGTGGCGGGAGGGGGTAGGAGCCAACATCGTTTTCTCTCTAGGGTTTGGGTGTCCTCGAGAGTTTGGGTGTCGTCGAGAGGGGGTATATATATCGACCGCCCCTCATGTCGAAGTTATCTCGAGGGGGCTATATCGACAACGACGCGACATACATATACATGGGAAAATAATCTTATCGGGGAGGGGGTATCGGTACCCCCCCTCGTGTTGAAGTTTCTTCTTTCTCCTCTATTCCTTTCTTTCTTCTTCTCCTCTTCTTTTTCTTCTTCTCCCTCGAGAAAGGAAAATAATTAAGGAAAAGGAAGAAAAGAGGAAGAAGGAAGAAGGAAGAAGAAGAAGAAAAAAAGAAGAAAAAAAAGAGGAGAAGAAGAAAGGAATAGAGGAGAAGAAGAAAAATAGAAATTTTTCTATTTTTCTTCTTCTCCTCTATTCCTTTCTTCTTCTCCTCTCTTTTTCTTCTTTTTTCTTGTTCTTATTTATTTCTCCTCTTCTTTTCCTCTCCTCTTCTTCTTTCTTCCTCTTCTTATTTTCTTCTTTCCTATCCTTCTTTTTCTAAAATTGTAACTTTTGCATATATAAAGCTTTTCTAAAATTGTAACTTTCTATATATGAACAAAAAACTTTCTATGAACAAAAAAACATTTTTAACATATATATTTAGCAAACCGGTTCATGCCACCAACCGGGACCAATGGTGGTGGGCCAGGAGCGAGGCCCATTGGTCCCGATTCGTCCCTCCAACCGGGAGCAATAGGTCCAGACGAACCGGGACCAATGGCCCACGTGGCCCGGCCGGCCCCCGGGGCTCATGAACCGGGTCCAATGCCCCCATTGGTCCCGGTTCTGGATTGAACCGGGACTGATGGGCTGGCCCGGCCTGGACCATTGCCCCCTTTTCTACTAGTGGTATGTCCATTGTTTCATCGTTGTTTATAGAAACAAATTCGTTTTATAATCAAATAAAACTTGGTGAAATCAAATGTTCTCGAGGGAAGACTTCTGCTTGAATGTTGTACACATATAAAATTTAATCCATGAAGTTGTTTTAAGATAAAATTCGATCGTAATTCTGAGGCAAACACAAAGATTTTTTTTTTCAGGTAGCGAATAGAAATGAGCATATATGCTACAACAGGGAACTTGATTATATACCTATTGAAAACTTATATGTAACAAATACACGATACACGCAACAAGAAGTGCTAGCCCATGCAGACGCACGGGTTAATGACTAGATAAACTAACCTAAAATGTACTAAATCTAACTTTAGCATATATGAACATATATACACAAAGAACATACAAACATATATACATTTTTATAAAAAGCGAAAACATCATATTCTATAAAAAAATCATATACATATAATCTGAAAAAACATCATATTCTATAAAAAATCATCATACATATGAACAAAAACAATTATCACACATATTAAAAAACAGGGGAGGGCGCCGCCAGACCAAGGTGAGGAGGGGCAGGGGCGCGGGGTTTGGGCAGGCGGCGAAGGGCGATTATGGCGTCGGGGCTGGCAGGGCTGGCGGCGTCGAGGCAGGGCAGGGCTGGCAGCGTCAAGGCAGGGCATTGAGCGGTGACGGAGACGGCGTCGGGCAGGGCGGTGGCGGCGGCAGCGTCAGGCGAGGGCACTGGCGGCGGCATTGGGGCAGGCAGCAGCGGCAACGGTGTCGGGCGGCGCTGGCGATGGCGTCGGGCAGGGCTCGGTGGCGACGGCGTCGGGCGAGGGCGCGGGCGACGGCGTCGGGGTAGGGCTCGGCGGCGACGGTGACGAGGAGCAACGTGGGGGCGTCGGGGCGGAGAAGAAGTGATTTTTGCAGAAACTGCTAAGTGTTTCTTATATACCCAAGGCATTGGTACCGGTTCGTGGCACCAACCGGGACCAATGCCCCCCTTTAGTCCCGGTTGGTGCCACCAACCGGGACCAAAGGCCTCTTTTCAGCAGCCCAAAGGGCGGGAAGCGGCGGCCTTTGGTCCCGGTTGGTGGCACCAACCGGGACTAAAGGGGGGGCATTGGTACCGGTTCGTGGCACCAATCGGTACCAATGCACCCCCTTTAGTCCCGGTTGGTGCCACCAACCGGGACCAAAGGCCCCTGTGCTGCCCACGTCGCGGCCAAAGTTTAGTCCCACCTCGCTAGTTGAGAGGGGCGCGCAGTGGTTTATAAGCCCCACTGCCGCACCCCTCTTGAGCTCCTCTCCACTGCAGGCTTACGGGCCTACTTGCTACTGCTTTGCCTGATGGGCCTTCTGGGCCTACTGCGGGCCTGAATCCTGGCCCATAGTAGGGTTTCAAGTCGTATTCAGGCCGTGGGGGCCCAGTAGGGGGCATTTTTTTTGTTTTCTTTACTTATTGTTGCTATTTTTAATTTTGTTCCACTTTTTTGTTTTGTTTTCTGCATTATTTATTTTCTTTTGTTTTTTGCTTTATTTTTTTAATTCTTTTTGCTTTTAGTTTTAGGAAAATTATAAACTTTCTGTTAGTGCCATTACTTTTCAAATTTGAAAACACTATTTTTGTTTTGTTTTCTTTCTTGCTTTATTTATTTTATTTTGTTTCTACTTACAACAAAATATTTATTGTTGTTTTTTTGTTTTGTTTTCAGCATTATTTATTTTCTTTTGTTTTTTGCTTTATTTTTTAATTCTTTTTGCTTTTAGTTTTAGGAAAATTATAAAGTTTCTGTCAGTGCCATTACTTTTCAAATTTGAAAACACTTTTTTTTGTTTTCTTTCTTGCTTTGTTTATTTTATTTTGTTTCTACTTACAACAAAATACTTATTGTTGCTATTTTTAATTATTACGAGGGCCAAACCATAAGACATTAAAGCATTTCAAATGAACTCTGAAAAAGTTGAAAGTTGGCATGGTATCATAAATTGACACACATAGCATGTGCATGTACAAAACGGACAATGGTATCATACTCGTCGGTTACAAAGTTGGCATGGTATCATCATAATAGTTGCGGGAGAAAGTCTTCACTTTTTCTTCGCTTGTGTCATTGCTTATTGCGCAGTAACCATGGATAATCTTCATCGTTTATCGGGATCTGGGTTCAGCCTTGACTTTAAAGGAGGAATTTCATGAAACTTTTCATAATCTTCGACATGTCATCTTGTCCTCCACTCCCACGATGTCCCTTTTTCCTTAAAGAACTATGTGGCGCTCTGGCTCATCGTATGATGTATTCGCTTCCTTCTCTTTTCTCTTTCTCGGTCTGGTAGACATGTCCTTCACATAGATAACCTGTGCCACATCATTGGCTAGGACGAACGGTTCGTCGATGTACCCAAGATTTTTCAGATCCTTTGTTGTCATTACGCTTTGTGGGTCTACACATACCCGCCTCTGACAGATTGACCCATTTGCACTTAAACAAAGGGACCTTAAAATCATGTCCGTAGTCAAGTTCCCATATGTCCACTATGTAACCATAATATGTGTCCTTTCCCCTCTCGGTTGTTGCATCAAAGCGGACACCGCTGTTTTGGTTGGTGCTCTTTTGATCTTGGTCGATCGTGTAAAATGTATTCCCATTTATCTCAGTATCCTTTCCAAATCAATACAGTCAAAGATGGTCCCTGGACAACAAGTACAACTCATCACAAACAGTGTTGTCACCTCTGATACGTGCTTCCAACCAACTGCTGAAAGTCCTGATGTGTTCACATGTAATCCAATCGGCGCACTACTCCGGGTCACCAAGGTAGAGTTCTGTAGAACTGTGTAGTGTGCTTGAGACCAAGAATATCCGTCCCTGCATATTATTGAGTCCCTTCCAAGCGTGTTTTTTCGGTCAGTCTCCCCTCATACCGCGATTTAGGGAGACCTATCTTCTTAAGGCCAGGAATGAAGTCAACACAAAACCCGATGACATCCTCTCGTTTGATGGCCCATGGAGATGCTTCCTTCGGCCTAGCGATTACGACATATTTCTTTAGGACTCCCATGAACCTCTCAAAGGGGTACATATTGTGTAGAAATACGGGGCCCAGAATGACAATCTTGTAAACTAGATGAACTAGGACGTGCGTCATGATATTGAAGAAGGATGGTGGGAACACCAGCTCGAAACTGACATGACATTGCACCACATCACTCCTTAGCCTTGGTATGATTTCAGGATCGATCACCTTCTGAGAGATTGCATTGAGGAATGCACATAGCTTCACAATGGCTAATCGGACGTTTTCCGGTAGAAGCCCCCTCAATGCAACCGGAAGTAGTTGCGTCATAATCACGTGGCGTCATGAGACTTTAGGTTACGAAACTTTTCTCTGCCATATTTATTATTCCTTTTATATTCGACGAGAAGCGGTCGGGACCTTCATGCTAAGCAAGAATTCAAAGAAGATTTCCTTCTCTTCTTTGGTAAGAGCATAGTGGCGGGACCTTCATCTTCGCTTTGGAGGCATGCCGTCTTTTCGTGCAAGCGTTGCAGGTCCTCCCGTGCCTCAGCTGTATCTTTTGTCTTCCCATACACGCCCAAGAAGCCTAGCAGGTTCGTGCAAAGGTTCTTTGTCATGTGCATCACGTCGATCGAAGAGCGGACCTCTAGGTCTTTCCAGTAGGGTAGGTCCCAAAATATAGATTTCTTCTTCCACATGGGTGCGTGTCCCCCAGCGTCACTCGGAACAGCTAGTCCGCCTAGACCCTTTCCAAAGATTACGTGTAAATCATTGACCATAGCAAGTACGTGATCACCGGTACGCATGGCGGGCTTCTTCCGGTGATCTGCCTCACCTTTGAAATGCTTGCCTTTCTTTCGACATTGATGGTTGGTCGGAAGAACTCGGCGATGGCCTGGTACACATTCTTCCCGCAGCTTGCGGTATATACTATCGGTGTCAAGTAAACAGTGCGTGCATCGTGGTATCCCTTGTTTATGCGTCACGAAGGTTCTTGAGAGCGGGCCAATCGTTGATGGTCACGAACAGCAACGCCTTTAGGTTAAATTCCTCCTGTTTGTGCTCATCCCACGTACGTACACCGTTTCCATTCCACAGATGTAAAAGTTCTTCAACTAATGGCCTTAGGTACACATCAATGTCGTTGTCGGGTTGCTTAGGGCCTTGGATGAGAACTGGCATCATAATGAACTTCCGCTTTATGCACATCCAAGGAGGAAGGTTATACATACCTAGAGTCATGGGCCAGGAGCTGTGATTGCTGCTCTGCTCCCAGAAAGGATTAATGCCATCCGCGCTTAAAGCAAACCATACGTTCCTTGGCTCACTTGCAAACTCATCCGGTAGATTTCTCTCGATTTTTCTCCACTGCGACCCGTCGTGGTGCTCTCAACTTCCGTCTTTCTTACGGTCCTCACTGTGCCATCGCATCAACTTGGCATGCTCTCCGTTTCGAGCAGACGTTTCAACCGTGGTATTATAGGAGAATACCGCATCTCCTTCGCAGAACCCTCTTCACGGGGCTCGCCGTCAACATCACCGAGGTCATCTCGTCGATCTTATACCGTAATGCATCGCATACGGGCATGCGTTCAGATCCTTATACGCACCGCATGTAGAGGATGATCATTAGGGCATGCATGTATCTTCGCACCTCCAATCCTAGAGGGCATACGACCTTCTTTGCTGCGTATGTACTGTCGGGCAATTCGTTATCCTTCGGAAGCTTCTTCTTCAATATTTTCAGTAGCTTCTCAAATCCTTTGTGAGGCACAGCATTCTCTGCCTTCCACTACAGCAATTCCAGTACGGTACCGAGCTTTGTGTTGCCATCTTTGCAATTGGGGTACAACCTTTTTTTGTGGTCCTCTAACATGCAATCGAACTTCAGCTTCTCCTTTTGACTTTCGCATTGCGTCCTTGCATCGACAATGACCCGGCGGAGATCATCATCATCGGGCACATCGTCTGGTTCCTCTTGGTCATCCGCAGCTTCACCCGTTGCAGCATCATCGTGCACATCGGCTGGTTCCTCTTGATCTTCTGTAGCATCACCGTATTCAGGGGGCACATAGTTGTCATCGTACTCTTCTTCTTCGCCGTCTTCCATCATAACCCCTATTTCTCCGTGCCTCGTCCAAATATTATAGTGTGGCATGAAACCCTTGTAAAGCAGGTGGGTGTGGAGGATTTTTCGGTCAGAGTAAGACTTCGTATTCCCACATATAGGGCATGGACAACACATAAAACCATTCTGCTTGTTTGCCTCAGCCACTTCGAGAAAATCATGCACGCCCTTAATGTACTCGGAGGTGTGTCTTCAACCGTACATCCATTGCCGGTTCATCTGCATGCACTATATATAATTAAGTCTGTCAAAAATCATTACAGAACATCATGAATAGATAATTAAGTGACCAAATTAATAGAAATTCGTCATCACATTAAAACCAAAGTACATACATAGTTCTCATCTAACAACATAAAGCTCTGCAGAGCATCTAAATTAATTAAACCATACACTGAAACTATGTAAAACATTTCAATGCGAAAACAAATGCGATCATAATCGCAACCAATGTAACAACTGATCCAACGGCATAATGATACCAAGCCTCGGTATGAATAGCATATTTTCTAATCTTTCTAATCTTCAAGCGCATTGCATCCATCTTGGTCTCGTGATCATCGACGACATCCGCAACATGCAACTCCAATATCATCTTCTCCTCCTCAATTTTTCTAATTTTTTCCTTCAACAAATTGTTTTCTTCTTCAACTAAATTTAACCTCTCGACAATAGGGTCGGTTGGAATTTCCGGTTCAACAACCTCCTAGATAAATAAAATCTATGTCACGTTGGTCGGCATAATTGTCATAAACAATAAATGAACCAATAGTTATGAAAAGATAATATATACCACATCCGAATCATAGACAGGACGAGGGCCGACGGGGGTGGATACCAAAACCATCGCACTATATAAGATGCAATAATAAAAGTAAGAAAATAATACAAGTATCTATCTAAACATACAAGTAAGAATATTTTTCCTTTCAGAAAGAAGATAACAACAAGAGGCTCACCACGGTGGTGCCGGCGATGAGATCGGGGCGGGTGATCGACGACGGTGAAGATGGGGACGGGGCGTGACGGACCGCTAAACCTAGACAAATATTGGGGAAAATGGAGCTTGGCGGTCGAGCTTGGAGAGGAGAAACCCTAAGTAGTGTGGCTCGGGCATTCCATCGAACACCTTGTGTGCATAGGAGGTGAGCTAGAGCACCACCAAGCCCTCTCCCCCTTGGCCAGAAAAAACAGAGCAGTGTGCCCCTGCATTTGCCTGAGGGGGTATATAAACACCACCATTGGTCCCGGTTGGTGGCATGAACGGGACTAAAGGGTTGCCTTTGGTCCGGTTCATGCCACCAACCGGGACCATTGGTGGTGCGCCAGGAGTGAGGCCCATTGGTCCCGGTTCGTCCCTCCAACCGGGACCAATAGGTCCAGACGAACCGGTACCAATGGCTGACGTGGCCCGGCCGGCCCCCGGGGCTCATGAACTGGATCCAATGCCCCCATTGGTCCCGGTTCTGGATTGAACCAGGACTAATAGGCTGGCCCGGCCTGGACCATTGCCCCCTTTGATACTAAAGCATCAATTTCATTCTTTCCCAAGATTGGGCAACATGCTCATGATCAAGTTATTTAAAATTCATAATATCGTTCCTAAGAGTGATAATCTTAGCGGGAGGAAAATACTTAGATAAAAGCATCTTTGCACTTGTTCCAAGAATCAATACTATTTTTAGGCAAAGACGAAAACCAAACTTTAGCACGATCTCTAAGTGAAAATGGAAATAACTTCAATTTGACAAAATTATTATCCGTATGTTTCTTCTTTTGCATATCACACAAATCAACAAAGTTGTTTAGATGAGTAGCAGCATCTTCACTAGGAAGGCCGGCAAATTGATCTTTCATAACAAGATTCAGCAAAGTAGTATTGATTTCACAAGACTCAACATCATTAAGAGGAGCAATCGGAGTACTAAGGAAATCATTATTATTGGTATTCGAGAAATCACACAATTTGGTATTATCTTGCGCCATGGCAACAAGTAATCCAACACACAAGCAAACAGAAAAAGGTGTTTAAAAAGAGAGGAGGAGATTGGGAAAGAGAGGGCAAATAAAGCGGCAAGGGTGAAGTGGGGAGAGGAAAACGAGAGGCAAATGGCAAATAATGTAAATGCAAGGGAGATGGTTTTGTGATGGGTACTTGGTATGTCTTGACTTGAGCGAAGACCTCCCTGGCAACGGCGCCAGAAATCCTTCTTGCTACGTCTTGAGCTTCCGTTGGTTTTCCTTGAAGAGGAAAGGGTGATGCAGCAATAGTAGCGTAAGTATTTCCCTCAGTTTTTGAGAACCAAGGTATCAATCCAGTAGGAGGCTCCTCAAAAGTCCCACGCACCTACACAAACAAACTGAGAACTCGCAACCAACGCAATAAATGGGTTGTCAATCCCTTCACGGCAACTTGCGAAAGTGAGATCTAATAAAGATAGTATGATAAGATAAATATATTTTTGGTATTTTATAATACAGATGCAAAAAGTAAAGATGCAAATAGAAGTAGATTGAAAGCAAATATGATAAGAGATAGACCCAGGGGCCATAGGTTTCACTAGTGGCTTCTCTCAAGATATCATAAGTATTACGGTGGGTGATACGTCTCCAACGTATCTATAATTTCGATTGTTCCATGCTATTATATTACCCCTTTTGGATGTTTATGGGCTTTATTTTACACATTTATATCATTTTTGGGACTAACCTACTAACCGAAGGCCCAGCCCATATTGCTGTTTTTTTTGCCTATTTCAGTATTTTGAAGAAAAGGAATATCAAACGGAGTCCAAACGGAATGAAACCTTCGGGAGCGTTATTTTTGGAACAAATCTAATCCGGAGAGCCTGGAGTGCAAGTCAAGAAATCTCCGAGGGCCTCACGAGATAGGAGGGCCCCCCTGTAGGGCGCGCCCCCTGTCTCGTAGGCCCCTCGGGCGGCCACCGACGTACTTCTTCCTCCTATATATACCTACGTACCCCGAAAACATCCAGGAGCACCACGAAACACAATTTCCACCGTCGTAACCTTCTGTATCCGCGAGATCCCATCTTGGAGCCCTTGCCGGCACTGCCGGAGGGGCAAGAAACCATGGAGGGCCTCCACATCAACATCCTTGCCCCTCCAATGAGTTGTGAGTAGTTTACCACAGACCTAAGGGTCCATAGTTATTAGCTAGATGGCTTCTTCTCTCTTTTTGGATCTCAATACAATGTTCTCCCCCTGTCTTGTGGAGATCTATTCGATGAAATCTCTTTTTGCGGTGTGTTTATCGAGATCCGATGAATTGTGGGTTTATGATCAAGTTTATCTATGAATAATATTTGAATCTTCTCTGAATTCTTTTATGTATGATTGAGTTATCTTTGCAAGTCTCTTCGAATTATTAGTTTGGTTTGGCATACTAGATTGGTCTTTCTTGCCATGGGAGAAGTGCTTAGCTTTGGGTTCAATCTTGCGGTGTTCTTACCCAGTGACAAAAAGGGTTGCAAGACACGTATTGTATTGTTGCCATCAAGGATAACAAGATGGGGTTTATATCAAATTGCATGTGTTTATCCCTCTACATCATGTCTTCTTGCTTAATGCGTTACTCTATTCTTATGAACTTAATACTCTAGATGCGTGCTGGATAGCGGTCTATGTGTGGAGTAATAGTAGTAGATGCAGGGGAGTCAGTCTACTTGTTATGGACGTGATGCCTATATACATGATCATGCCTAGATAATCTCATAACTATGCGCTTTTCTAACAATTGCTCGACAGTAATTTGTTCACCCACCGTAACACTTATGCTATCTTGAGAGAAGCCTCTAGTGAAACCTATGGCCCCCGGGTCTATCTCTTATCATATTTGCTTTCCATCTACTTTTATTTGCATCTTTACTTTTTGCATCTATATCAAGAATACCAAAAATATACACTTTCGCAAGTGGCCGTGAAGGGATCGACAACCCCTTTATTGCGTTGGTTGCGAGTTATCAGTTTGTTTGTGTAGGTGCATGGGACTTTTGAGGAGCCTCCTACTGGATAGATACCTTGGTTCTCAAAACTGAGGGAAATACTTACGCTACACTTTGCTGCATCACCCTCTCCTCTTCGAGGAAAACCAACGCAAGCTCAAGACGTAGCAAGAAGGATTTCTGGCGCCGTTGCCGGGGAGGTCTTCGCTCAAGTCAAGACATACCAAGTACCCATCACAAACCCATCTCCCTTGCATTTACATTATTTGCCATTTGCCTCTCGTTTTCCTCTCCCCACTTCACCCTTGTCGTTTTATTCCCCCTCTCTTTCCCAATCTCCTCCTCTCTTTTCGCTTGCCTTCTTTTGTGTGCTTGTTTGCTTGTTTGACCTCATGGCTGCGCCCAAGGGTCCTGACCACCTTCTCAGAAGGATGGATGAGATTGAATCAAATATTAGAAGCTTTATGAATTTGCAATTTGAGCACAATAATTTCTTTAGAAATGAGCTTAAGGAACAAAAGAGTTTTTTGGGTTTTATGATTAAAGAGCTTTAAGATATGAACAAAGTATTTTATGGAGTTAACGCTCAAATTACTCGGCTTGAAAATGCTATAGCCAAAATTTCTGACAAGCAAGCCACCTTAGTCAATAAGATGGCCGCTAAACCAGAAAAATTACATGAAAATAATGATGAGGATCTTAAAGTTATTGATGCGTCTTCGATTAGATCTATGTTTTGCAATATGAATTTTGATGATCATGGGAGTGATGATGAATCAACTTTGCCTAGAAGGCGTCCCAAAAATTCAGAGTCTTTAGATCTTGATGTTAAATTTGGTAAAAGTGAGATTGGAGAATCCTCTACTTCTAATAATGTTGAACTTACTATCTCGGATTTCAAGGAATTTTATTGTGATAATTGCTCTTTAAAAGGTTGTATTTCCTTGTTGCAATCCGTTGTTAATTCTCCTCATGCTTATAGTCAAAATAAAGCTTTAACCAAACATATTGTTGATGCCTTGATGCAATCTTATGATGAAAAACTTAATTTGGAAGTTTCTATACCTAGAAAACTTAATGATGAGTGGGAGCCTACTATAAAAATTAAAATTAAAGATTATGAGTGTTTTGCTTTGTGTGATTTGGGTGTTAGTGTTTCCACGATTCCGAAAACTTTATGTGATATTCTAGGTTTCCATGATCTTGATGATTGCTCTTTAAATTTGCACCTTGTGGATTCCACAATTAAAAAGCCTATGGGAAGGATCAATGATGTTCTTCTCCTTGCAAATAGAAATTTGGTGCCCGTAGATTTTATCGTTCTTGATATAGATTGCAATCTTTCTTGCCCTATTATTCTTGGTAGACCCTTCCTTAGAACGATTGGTGCGATTATTGATATGAAGGAAGGGAATATTAGATTCCAATTTCCATTAAAGAAAGGCATGGAGCACTTTCCTAGAAAGAAAGTCAAATTACCTTATGAATCTATCATGCGTGCTACTTATGAATTTAGTGCCAAAGATGGCACTCATTAGATCTATCTTTGTTTTTATGCCTAGCTAGGGGCGTTAAATGATAGCGCTAGTTGGGAGGCAACCCAATTTTTCTTTATGTTCTTTGCTTTTGCTCATGTTTAGTAATAAATCTTGCATATACCTTCTGGATAGATGTGTTTTTATCTTTTAATTAGTGTTTGTGCCAAGTAGAACCTATAGGATAACGTACGTTGATAGTTGATTTGATTCTGCTGAAAAACAGAAACTTTGCACGCACAAATATAATTTTGTTAAATCACAGGGACGTGCTTTTACGTTGATTCTTTTTGCTGCTGTTCAATAAACAAATTTTCCAGGACTTCCTATTTTGGTAGGATGTTTAGAGTTCCAGAAGTTTGCGTTAGTTACAGATTTCTACAGACTGTTCTGTTTTTGACAGATTCTGTTTTTCGTGTGTTGTTTGCTTATTTCAATGCATATATGGCTAGTAAATTAGTTTATAAACCATAAAGAAGTTGGAATACAGTAGGTTTAGCACCAATATAAATAAAGAATGATTTCATTACAGTACCTTATGTGGTGGTTTTGTTTTCTTTCACTAACGGAGCTTATAAGATTTCCTGTTGAGTTTTGTGTTGTGAAGTTTTCAAGTTTTGGGTAAAGCTTTTATGGACAATGGAATAAAGGATGGCAATATCCTAAGCTTGGGGATGCCCATGGCACCCCAAGAGATTCAAGAATAGCCAAAATCCTAAGCTTGGGGATGCCCCGGGAAGGCATCCCCTCTTTCGTCTTCGTTCATTGGTAACTTTACTTGGAGCTATATTTTTATTCGCCACATGATATGTGTTTTGCTTGGAGTGTTGTGTATTATATTAGTCTTTGCTTTTTATTTTACCACAATCATCCTTTCTGTACACACCTTTTGGGAGAAGCCTATTTGATTAGAATTTGCTAGAATACTCTATGTGCTTCACTTATATCTTTTGAGCTTGATAGCTTTTGCTCTAGTGCTTCACTTATATCTTTTAGAGCACGGTGGTATCTTAATTTTGAAGAAATTGCTAGTCTCTCATGCTTCACTTATATCATTTGAGAGTCTTTTAGAACAGCATGGTATTTGCTATTATCATAAAGTTGGTCCTAGAATGATGAGCATCCAAGTTGGGTATAATAAAAACTATCATAGAAAGTGAATTGGATGCTATGATCAATTTGATGCTTGATAATTGTTTTGAGATATGGAGGTAGTGATATTAAAGTCATGCTAGTTGCGTGATTATGAATTTAAAGAATGCTTGTGCTGAAGCTTGTGATTCCCGTAGCATGCACGTATGGTGAACCGCTTTGTGATGAAGTTGGAGCACAATTTTATTTATTGATTGTCTTCCTTATGAGTGGCGGTCGGGGACGAGCGATGGTCTTTTCCTACCAATCTATCCCCCAAGGAGCATGCGCGTAGTACTTTGGTTTTTGATGACTTCTAAATTTTTGCAACAAGTATATGAGTTCTTTTGATTAATGTTGAGTCCATGGATTATACGCACTCTTTCACCCTTCCACCATTGCTAGCCTCTCTTGTACCATGCAATTTTCGCCGGTACCATACACCCACCATACTCCTTCCTCAAAACAGCCACCATACCTACCTATTATGGCATTTCCATAGCCATTCCAAGATATATTGCCATGCAACTTTCCAACGTTCCGTTCATATGACACACATTACTTTTGTCATATTGCTTTTTGCATGATCATGTAGTTGACATTGTATTTGTGGCAAGGCCATCTTCATAATTTTCATACATGTCGCTCTTGATTCATTGCATATCCCGGTACACCGCCGGAGGCATTCATATAGAGTCATATCTTGTTCTAGCTTTGAGTTGTAAATCCATAAAAGTGTGATGATCTTCATTATTAGAGCATTGTCCTAGTGAGGAAAGGATGATGAAGACTATGATTCCCCCACAAGTCGGGATGAGACTTCGGACTTTACAAGAAAAAAAAGAGAAAGGCCAAAAAGAAAAAAAGAAAAAAAAGGAAAGGCAAAGAAAAAAAAGAAAAAAAAATAGAAAAAAATAAAATGGGAGAAAAAGAGAGAAGGGACAATGCTACTATCTCTTTTTCCACACTTGTGCTTCAAGAAAGCACTATGATCTTCATGATAGAGAGTCTCATATGTTGTCACTTTCATATACTAGTGGGAATTTTTCATTATAGAACTTGGCTTGTATATTCCAATGATGGGCTTCCTCAAAAGTGCCCTAGGTCTTCGTGAGCGAGCAAGTTGGATGCACCCCACTTAGTTTCTTTTATTGAGCTTTCATATATTTATACCTCTAGTGCACCCGTTGCATGGCAGTCCCTACTCACTCACATTCATATCTATTAATGGGCATCTCCATAGCCCGTTGATATTGTAACAACCCAAAAATTTAACCATGTTTTGAAATATTAAAACTTTGCCAGGAGTTTAAAAATTTTGCTCTCTGGATTTTCTATTGATTTCAGAACCACTTTTCTTTAATATTGTGGAGTTTTACCCCAAATGGAAACTTTCCAAGAATGTCATTGGACTTCTATACTAACTCAATTAAACAATTCTTAATCAGTGGTTTTATTTGCATAATTGTTTTCCCTGAACTTTATTATTTTAAAATGATTTTTCATAAGTTTTTGGAGCCTCCTTTGCACTACAACCATTTGATAAATGCATCAAAAAATTAAAAAAAAATTGGGGATGACATATGATGTCCCTAAATCACTTTTGTGCAAAAATATCTTCTGTTCATTGGAGATTTTGAGCTCTACACCTAATTTTCAAATCTGGTCCAGTGGGCAATTTTGCACTACAACCTATTTAAATATTTCTTTAAAACTTCCACAAAAATTAGGGGAGGTCAGTAGGAGTATATTATCAATATTTATGCAAAAACCCAGTTATGTCCTTTGAATTTTTTGAGTGAATCAACCTCATTTTCATTCTGGTCCAACTTGAGGATTTGTACTGCAACCATATTCTTGCTTGCTCTTTTACCCATGACTCTTTTTCCTACTTGTAGTCCTTCCTACAAAACCCTTAAGTCCAAGAGCATGCAACCATTGGAATATTTTTGATCCATGTAATGACAGCCTTTAGCTTCTGCCCAAAATTGATTTCCTCAAATGATTGCACTAACAAGTTTCTACATGTGGCAAACTAACCTGACCACCATCACCTACACCTAAAGAGACCCCAGTGTGGAGATTCTGGCCACTCCAAGAAATGTCTAGGTACCCTTGGCATTTTGTCAAACACCTTGAGTGCATGAGCAGATTTGGCATAAGTTTTAGTTTGCATTGTGAACTTGATCCTCTGATCAAACTAGCTTGTCCACTAAGCCTCTAGAATACCCTAGCCTTATCCTGTTAAACCCCAGCTCCACCCTAGCCTCCTAGCATGCACTGGCATTACGCCGAGCACCTAGCGTGCGTGCGCTGGGCACGCCCAGAGCGCACGTTTTGCACGCGCGTGCACCGAGCCGCCGCGTCGCGCCCCTCGCTTTTGCTCGCCCTGTAGAGCCGCGCCCCACCCTCAACCACTCGCCAGAACGCGCCAAGCTGCCCCTATTGCCCTACAGCGCGCCGTCAGAGCCCCTTGGCGGCACGTCGGAGTCCGCAGTGGGCTCCTGCCATGGTCGGCGCGGCCCGAGCCTCAACCACGCGCCAGCTGCCACGAGAGCCGTCCAAGCTTATCCTCACGCTCGTCTGCAAGCGCTCGTCGACACCACGACGCCCTGCCGCAGCAGAAACGGTCATCCGGCGATCTTACCCTTGGCGATGGTGGAACCGACCTAGCTACCCTATAAATGGCTACCCCGAGCTCCTTCTAGACCCCAAGCAGCCTCAAGCCACTCCCCTAGCGCTCCCCTAGTCCGCAATCGACCAGAGGAGGCCGTCTTCCCCATCTCCGGCGAGCTCGGCCACCGCTGCCCTCCGGCCCCGTTCATCACCACCAGGCCCTCCCCCGTCCATCCAACGCCACCACCCGACTCCCCTTCGTCTTGCGGAGCCACCCAAACCCCCTGATGTGACGGAGATCCACCGTAGACCCAAACCCCCATTTCACCCATAGCCACAGGCCGCCGTGAAGCTCGCCGCCGGCAACTCCCTCCGTCCCCACCTGACTAGCGACCACCGGGAGGACCGTCCTGGACTGGTGGATCCATCCCCACCCTCGGTTTCTCGAACGGTGCCGCCATTCACCGGTGAGCATCGCCGGAGTCCTGCCTCCGCTCAGGCAGAGGAAGAGGAGGGAGAGAAGACCAGTCAAACCTGAGCAGTGGGCCCCCTGGACCCACTGTCAGTGACCCACGCGCCGTCCACGCTGGATAGGTGGAGACGTAAAATCAGAGTACGTGTTCGACATGTACATTTATTCGAAACGTTTTTCCTTTTTCTGTTTTATTTTAAAAACAGATTTTGACCAAAACTTTGACTGGCTATAACTTTTTAGATATAAGACCAAATGAATTGATTCCTTTTCCTACCTCTCTCAAATATTGTCCAGTTCATTTTAAGATTTATTTCAAAAAAAATCAGACAACTTTTTGGTACTGTTTTTTTTAAACTATATATTGATTCAAAAATATTTTTAAATAGGATATTTGGAGACAGAAGAAAACTTTCAAAGTTTTGGAATGCACCCTGCCTCCCCACAACTTGAAGGCAAGCATTCTGAACCCTGGCATAATATTGTCGTGTGTTGTTTGATATGGTTGCAACACCTCTCGTCTCGGAGTTTCGTTATTTTTTTTGTGATGATATGTTCAAACTCACGAGTGCATATTGATGATTCATGCTGTTGGAGTTTGATATGTTGGGATAGTAGTCACCATCACATGTCTCTCATGCATACCGGAAGGAACCCGGGAAAGCCTCTGTCTTGGGTAGGCACGAGCTTGTCTCCGGTCGTTGAGACGATCGACGATTGTGTCCGGTACGGCATAGTGAGACATGATGAGTGGTGGTTATGTCTGTTGGTTGAAAACATATTTGTTATGCTAATCATGCAGGTAACACATAAACCTCCTGAGTCGATCGTAGATCGAGTCTTGTTCCAGTAACCCCAATACTTGTTTCGTGCTACCACTTGTCCCTGCCACAGGTAGGGTACGGTTCAGTAAGTTGTCAACCCCTATCTAGCACACACCGTGCAGAGGGGCCGGGATGAGGGTACCATGGCCATGGATTAAAGCCAGTCATCCGGTCAGGGGGCATGGGTGTTTCGGTTGTAGCCGAGGGGGTAGCTTCCCCAGTTTGCGCGCGGTATAAATTTTGTGATCCCATGCTAATCGAGGTTGTAGCCTCCCCACTTAGAGTTTTGCTTAACGAGTGTCGTGGGTGATTCCAGACACCGATGAGTCAAGCTGGTGTGTGCGGTTGGGTGTGTTTTCAACTAAAAGACCGTAAGCGGAATTAGTCCGGATGGACTAACGGAATCCGTTACTCGTGGGTAAAGAGTACACCCTCTGCAGAGATTATATCTATTCGAGTAGCCGTGTCCATGGTCAAGGGCTTATATGATTATTACTATTGTTCACTAACGATGTTCATTATTTGATTTATTGAGTATCCCTGGGACGGTTCTACCTCCGGGATATTCACCGTGATTATTTTGTTATAAGCCCTTTATGTGGTGTCGCACAGACGCCCGACTGTGGCATGTTTGTTATTTATTTACCATATAAGCCCTTTATGTGGTGTCGCACAGACGCCCGACTGTGGCATGTTTGTTATCTATTTACCATATAAGCCCTTTATGTGGTGTCGCACAGACGCCCGACTGTGGCATGTTTGTTATCTATTTACCATATAAGCCCTTTATGTGGTGTCACACAGACGCCCGACTGTGGCATGTTTGTTATTTATTTATCATATAAGCCCTTTATGTGGTGTCGCTGAGAGGCCCGACTTTGGCATGCTTGTTATGTATTTACTTTATAAGCCCTTTATGTGGCGTCGCACAGACGCCCGACTGCGGCATGTTTGTTACTTATTTCACTTATGAGCCCTTTCTGTGGTGTCACTCAGACGCCCAACTGAGGCATTCTATTTCTACTCTGTAATTACATTATTCATGTGTTAAGTGAATAACTTGTTTGCGTACATCATGGATTTTATTTTTGTGACTGACATTGCGATCGTAGAATTTTTCAAAGCATGATTATCATTTGCTATATTATACCTGTGTTCAAAAGGTTTGCGAGTACATTCAAAGTACTCATTGGCTTGTCCCTGGCTATTGTCTTGGCCAGATTTCTTGCACAGAGAGGAGCAACGAGATGACAGCCCCGGAACATAATCAATGGTGATAGCAGCCTCGCGAAGATAGGAGTTATCCAGGTCAGCTGTTCTTGTGGGAAATGGAGTTCCACAGACGCTGATGACCGCAAACTGCTTCCGCCACCAACCACTAGAAACCTTTTGTTGTACTCACAGGCCAGAATGGTCTTGTACTACATATTATGTATTTTGCTTGGAGTTATTGTATCAAGTTTGTGTCTCGCCTTACTAAAAGTAATCCACAGGGCTGGTGAGCATAAGGGCCATTTTCTGGGAAATTAAAATCCCAAAAATCCGGTCCTGACAGACTTGGTATCAGAGCCAGGCTGACCATTGGCTAATCCTATCTTAGCCCGGTCAATAAACATAGGTTAACCAAACCACCAGACCATAACCTAACCCCGGCCAAGCTTCTCACGTAAGATAGCCCCACAGTAACCCGACACCTTTTGGCAGTCGGTGCCCAACCTATCAGCCCAGCCTGTCGATCACGCGCCAGTGACCGACACCTAAATTGTCTCATTCGCAAGCGTGCGAAGGAAGACTCCGCCCGCTGTTTCTATAAAAAGGGCGCGCTAACCTCAACACAGGACATCACGACCTCTTCCACAAACCAAGCCATAATGCCTGGCCCCGTCGTGCACAATGAGACCACGGCAAACAACCTTGGAGGTTTTGTGACCGTGCTAGCAAACCTCACCCGCTGTTCTTTTGCATTAGAGGAGCCTCCAAAATATGTTGTGTACCAAGGACCCATGAGCGGTGAGAGCCGTCAATTCTGGGCCACTGTACACATCTATGGTAGGGGTCTATCGCCAGAATGCCCCTACAGGTTCACTTGAAGGACAACTTCCTTTGAGCCACAAGCCATTCAACTAGCTGCTTGAGAGGCTATAGTTCAACTCCGGCACTTGTCGCCCAGAGTTAACTGTCGCTCGTTCTACTACTACCCCAGCCGTGACGGGTATGGTAGGCCACCCCAGGTTGTCAACGGAGATCACGAGACGGATCCTGTCATGGATTTGTCACGGCAGATGTCCTAGTGAAAGGACTTAGTCGTGGAGCCATCGCTACGGGTTTACTTGAAGGGGTTAGAGCGGACACAAAGACACAAGGGTTTATACTAGTTCGGCCCCTTCGATGAAGGTAAAAGCCTACGTCTAGTTGTGATGGAATTGATGTGGTCTCGATGGCTAGGGAGCAAACAAGCTTCGCCTAGGCTCGAGTTGTGGTTGTCTGTCCTTGAACCGTCGCCGGGTCGTCCCCTTATATACACGAGTGACGCCCGTCGGTTCATAGAGTCCCAACCGGCTCATATTCGTATCCCGGTTGGTATCTCTCTATTCCTAACTTATAATACAAGTTATACATCAGGCCGGTTTACGGCTACAAGTTCTAAACCGACTACAGGCCTTGGGCCTTTCTCTGCTTATACCACTAACGGAGTTAACTCGGCCCAGGCTGGCCGGTTTACACCTAGTGGTAATATCCCCAACATTAGGCCCCAGATTGATTTGAACTGGTTCATGTCAATCCTTCACAAAGCTTGTATCTTGGACATCTTCTAGTAGTTGGTAAACCGCCATGTCGTCACCACTTCTGGTTACTATAAACCGGCATGACGTCATCTTATCATTTATAACGCCTTCTTTAAACGGCAGTTCCTGGATCCGCGCACTTGACCTAGCTCTGTCGCTGTATAAATAGGACCGAAGGGTCATTTCTTTCTTTCCCTTCGTCCTCTCTCCTTCGTCTTCCTCGCGCCGCTGGTCTTGGAGCTCCGCCACCGTCGTCAACTTTCGCCTTGTCCTAGGCCGCTGCATCAACCTGATCGTACTAGAGCATTGCGGCTTCTTTCCGCGTCTTCTCCGTTCCCGGTAAGCTTCCTCCCTTTCTTGACCTAGATCTGTCTTTTAGGGTTCCAGTTCCGTGCTGTGTTCTTCGCATGTTCATATCTGTTGTTTTGATTTTGAATGCATCCATGAACCTGTGCTGCTTTTAATAGTGATCCTTGCATCCGCTGTAGTCTTCTCATCTAAGCCCACAGATCTTCCGCATATACCTGCTTTATAGCTCACTTCTGTTTTTGCCTTATTCCTCGAAATATTTTGTGCTTTCTGTAAGCTCACGTTTGATCCGCAGCCATAATAGGATGTTGTGAAACTTGTTTCTGTATACTAACTATCCATAGCTTCAATTGCTTCCAAAGCCTAGATTAGGCGGTTTAACTCACCATAGGAAAAGACTGCTAAACCGGCACATATATATCATTAGTCCCCTTGTTGAACCGCCAGAATCCACCTGATATCATATCACAGGAAACCGGTTTATAGACACTGCCTCCGGTTTATCATAACTTAGATCAACACCTTGTATCAAGCATGCTCTTGAACCGGATCAATTATTTCTTGTAGATCTTATCATGGCCAAACAAGTGTATGAATGCAAGCTGGGTTCCTTCTCGCGTCCGAGTCACAACTGAATGATCTAGTCTTGATTGGCGCTTTAGATGACAAAGATACAGATCCTTTGGAGGGTCCACGAGAGGAATGTCCTCCACACCCCATGAAGAGAAGTTGTGGTCTTCGCAGATCACCTGGCCCGGGGCTTCAAACCGCCCGGTTCAAAATTTTACCGGGACGTGTTAGCAAATTTTCAGCTCCGTCCCGGGACATTGGCCCCAACTCCGTCACCAATTTATGCCACTTTCAAGTACTATCGAAGTATATCTTCAAGAGGAACCTTCATTGAACTGTTTAGAGACCTCTTCCATCTAAACCGTCGACTTGAATTCACCGACGGCCCCAATACTGAATTGGGTGGCATGGCTATTCAAAGAGGAAGGAGATCACCTATCCCCCGTCAAACTCCATACTCACCCCAAGGAGTGGAATGCGACTTGGTTTTATTGCAAAGATACTTCTCACGAAGATGAAAATCCCTTACGGCTTTCGCCCGGGCGGCTAAGCAACACCCATCCGTTTCCACAAAGATTGGCGCCAAAGATAGAAGCAAATATGCCCCAGAACTGTCCAAGCTCCGAGCTTTTATGGCTAACGGTTTGACGAGAATAGACCTTGCACGCTGCTGGTTATCATGGGGCATCTGCCTCACGAGCGGCGCTCGGTTTGATGTGCCGAGACACCGATAGTGTCGACGACCCACTCCGACACACCAAACTCTAACTCTCGATGATGAAGTTATAGACTCGGTAAAAAGATCTGAATGAACGGAGCACCTCGTGCTCAAACCGTCTAGCTCCTTCTTGCACCACCAACAAACCGCTCATGTAAGTTTCTAGTTGTTCCATCATTAAACCTATTATTGCTTCATGTATCTAACATTTAATTATTTCGATCCAGGTGATAATCCGTTTTGGAGCAAGAAACTTTCACAAGATAAAGCGGAGAAAGTAGGGCGCCAACCCGCCCAAAACCAAAGTTGTCAAGAAACCAGCCCATAAGAGAAAGACCCTCGCTTCATCGGACCCAGCCATTGGCGATGATGTGGGTAATCCGGATCTTGAGGTAGAACTTGATTCTCTTGGCTTGCTTTTTACACGCCTTATTGATGATGATGCTTGTCGGGACGGCCGAGGCCAGCAATGCAGGATTATTGAGGTAACTATTCTCTCTTCCGATTCAACAAATTTGCCTTCGCCAAAATTTCGCCGAGCAAACCGGAAAGTTGATTTTCTCACCCTCTTGCTTATTTGGATCCCAAATTTCTTATGAAGATGCAGCAACATGAAGCTTCGCCGCAGAACCCGCACGAGTGGTCGGTAGTTACCTCTGCGGTTTACCAAACAAGCCCGGTTCGAAAGCGCCGCTCGAGGTCTCCGACCTTTTTATTGCTTTAAATTCTAAAGCAGGTTTCTTCCGTCAACCTCTTAATCCGTCCGACTCCGATTATCAGGTCACTTCCCATTCATCCTCTGGTGAATCATCGGCCACTCAGTTACCACCATTGAAGATAGCCGCCGGGTAAGCCAAACCGACCATATGCTTCAAATATATTGTGTAATGGTTACGCTTTTCCCTGACTCTTTGTCTCTTAGAACCAAACCGAAACCCAGCAAGAAGGCCCGTTTGGATAAAACTGCTGAAGAAGATGCCGCCTTAGATCATGAGAGAGCACCAGATCTTGAAAATTTTGCCTCTGAAGACATTCCCAATGATCCTCCGATACAAGATGCTGTTATTCCCGAAGAAAGGCCTGTTAACACTTCAACCTCTGCCGATCCACCTGCCAGCACCGTCCGGTTTGATAAATCCTGATCCTGGCGACAAAGCGGCCGTGCCCACACAATCCGTCGAGTCCAAAGATGATGGCGTTGTAATTCTTGGTATGGGCCGTTACGAACCGGGAATCTGCAACTTTAACCGGCACACCTTGTAAAGAAGATTTTTCGCTTTGAATAAAGGAAAATGGGATGTTGAGCGGAGACATATGCTGCTCTGGCGCCCAAGACCTTCATTCTGGCTATTTAAACCGGCTTTATACTAGCCGTGACTATGAAGCTGGCCTGGTCAAGTTAATGAGAGACAAGTTTGAGGTAACCCACTCCTCTACTTACTGCCATTATATCAGTCCGTCTAGCCCCCAAGGGCCGGTTTGTAATCTTGATCAAACCGGGACTTGAATATATTCCTTCACAACTTTGAAATCCACCTGCATAGCCCCCAAGGGCCGGTTTAACTTTGCATACTTAAACCGGGGCTTCAATAAAAACTGTCTTTGGAAACATACGTAGATCAAATAGCCATTAGCCCCCAAGTGCCAAGTTGAATACTTGTATTGAGCTTGGGACTTTGTCATCTAGCAGATATATAAAAATCGAAGGTACATTAGCCCCCAAGTGTCAAGCATATAACATTGTTGTGTGGTTGAGACTTTGAGTTTCTTGAATTGCTTGCTGAACATACCATCGATACACAGGCTGAGGTGAAAATCAAGGAGGACCGGATTGCTGATTTACAAGAGGCGTTGAAAACCCAGCAGGCCGAAACAGAGAAGGCCAAGAGAGAATTAACCAGTGCTTTGAACGCCACTGAACAATTGAAGGAAGGCTTTACGAAAGAACAGGCTGACTGGGCCACTGAGAAGGCCAATTTAATCAAACGAGCAGAAAATGCTGAAGCTGCCCTTAAACCGGTGGTAGATGATCTGACAGTCGTAAAGCGGCAAGTACAATCTATGACTGCGGCAATCTTTGGTAAGCTCCTTTGAACAGTTGTGATGTTTTGAACCCGCTGTAGCATAACTCCGGTTTGAGACTAACTCTTTACTGTTGTAGGCATACGCATTGGGCACTTAGGAAACGATGTGCGGAAGAAACTGAAGGCTGTCTACACCTTAGTAGAACAATTATATACCGGAGCCCAGCATATCATCACCACAGCCTCGCATAACAACCCGGCACCTTCCTTGATCCAAGATACTCTGAACCGGTTGTCCATGCTTCCTGCCCGGATTGAGGAGGTGAAAAAATCTGCTGCCCGGACCGGAGCTATTAATGCTTTGATCCGAGCCAAGGCATGGGTACCAGATTTTGACCCGGTGGAAGCAGCTCAAGGCTACCCCAGTGTGAAGGAAGATGGTTCTGATTTTAATGAAGAGGATTTATGGGCAATAAACCGTGCAGTGCGCCCTCTGGCTTGTCAGCTGGCCGAAGAAGAAGATTTGGAGCATTATCAAGCACAAAACAATGACCAGAACAAGCGAGTGCCAACCCGAACTTTTGAAGCGGAAAATCTGATCCCTCCAATCCGTAAGCACACCTACGCCCCTGATATTGAACCGTCTTCCCTGATCCATGAAGAAGCTGTTTTTCAAGCATTAATGGGAATCGACTGGACCATTGTTGATTTCCAGCCAATGGGTAGAGACGAGGAAGCGGAAGCGGCGGAAGATGAAGAGCAGGCTTGAACCGGAGGCCGGTTCAAATATCTGTCGTTGGCGGTTGCCCAAAGAACAATGATCTTACTTGGGCACCGTGTTGCCTTGTAATAACTTTAGTTAATACTTCCGTTTTGAATATGCCTTCGCGCATAAGTAGTGAAACTTTTGCCTGATTCGTACTTCCTGCAACCAGAAAAATTTGAACCTCGGTGGCGGTGATACCGCCAGCTGGTTTATGATATTGAATATATGTATCAGAAATCCAACAAATATGTGATATAAATACCTGCCATATCTGGGCATGAAGCTGGCGTAGCCAAGCTGAAAGCGGAGGCCTTTAGAAACCATTACCGTTGGTAAAGCGGGGAGAGAACAACTCCCATATAAACCGTGCCAAATCAGCACAATGCCCCTTGTTATTCAATGATGATAACAAAAAAAAGGAAAATCGGGTAGATAACCTCTGGTTTAAGATTTACCATATTCTGTCAATTTGTAATTGACAGTTGAACCGGATAAAAACGTTGTCGGTTTAAAAAACGGAACAAAAAATCGAATACCAATTATGAAAAAATATGGCAACAAAGGCAACAACTTTTTGCAAAAGAAAAGCTTTACTGAGCTGGTCAGATGGCATTACCATGGTCAGACGCAACCAAGCTCCCCAAAGGCGTAGCGATGGTGCCAGTCGGCCAGGTCCCCAAAAGACTCGTGGCAATACGTCGACCAAGTGGCATGACATTGGTTCGGGTTCGACCAAGCCCCCAAATGACTCTGGCCCTGTAGGCCGACCAAGAGGCGTGACCAGTTCAGACTTGACCGTGTCCCCAAATGATCTGGTGGCTTTCGCCTATCAAGAGGTGTTGCATTGGTTCGGACACGACCAAGCCCCCAAGTGATAAAAAACAAATGTCAAGGGTAAACCGAGGCGCTTTAAAAGCAGAATCACTCCATGTAACCACGCATGATGAGAAAGACAGAGACCCGCTTTAGGCGAGGCTCGGTTTTATTATATCGAAGATAATATATACATTGTCATGATATGTACATAAATAGAGCCGATGGCTCAAGTGTAGTAAGGCGAAGATGAGCTATGTTCCACGGCTGTTGGTCTCCTCCTCGATGTGCGTGAGTCTTGATGCTTTGAATATCAATCGGATAGTATGATCCGTTGTGTAGATTCTTCTGACCACAAAGGTCCTTCCCAAAGCGGGGATAACTTGTGCATATCTGTGCGGTCTTGGATGAGCGAAGCACCAAATCTCCTTCTTGAAAGGTTCTAGTTTTAACCCTTGTTGTGATAACGCGAAGATCTTGCTTTGGTAAATCGCGAGCGGGCAGCCGCCATATCACGCTCTTCATCCAACAGGTCCAAAGCGTCTTGCCGTGCCGTCTCGTTGTCCGCTTCAACATAAGCCGCCACACGAGGCGAGTCGTGCCGGATATCGCTGGGGAGAACTACCTCTGCTCCATAGACCATAAAGAACGGTGTGTATCCAATGGACCGGTTTGGCTTAGTATTGATACTCCAGAGCACAGATGGTAGCTCTTCAACCCAGCATCCCGGTGTCCTCTACAACAGAACCATAAGCCGGGGTTTGATGCCTCGTAAGATCTCTTGATTAGCTCGCTCTGCCTGTCCGTTGGACTGGGGGTGAGCCACTGATGACACGTCAAGCCGGATGTGCTCACGTTCACAGAACTCTTTCATAGTACCCTTGGATAAATTAGTACCATTATCAGTAATGATACTGTGTGGAAAGCCAAACCGAAAGATCACCTTTTTGATGAACTGCACCGCTGTTGCTGCATCACACTTGCTGACAGGCTCCGCTTCAACCCAATTGGTAAATTTGTCTCGCCACGGAAGGTGGGTCTTCTTATCTTGGATCGTTTAAAGGGTCCAACCATATCCAGCCCCAAGTTGCAAGCGGCCACGTTATTGGGATCATCCTCAACTCTTGTGCGGTACATGAGCACGTCTTGAAAATTTCGACATCCATCACACCGTTTAACCAAGTCCTCCGCATCGGCGTGTCTTGTCAACCGGTAAAACCCGTGATTTAAACGCCTTTGCCACGAGACTTTGAACCGGCGTGATGTCCACGATCCTTCATGGATTTCTCTTAAGATTTCACAGCCTTCCTCAGGAGAAACACAACATTGAAATGCCCCTGATACACTGCAATGATGCAATTCACCATTAAGAATGGTCATAGACTTGGAGCAGCGGATTATCGTGCGGCGACATCTCATCCTCTGGCAATTCCCTCGAGTCATATCGCAAGAAAAGGAACCGTCAATCCGGAATAGCATGTAGTGCTGCCACCAATTGAGCCTCGGATCGGGAATAGCCAAATCCGCTTCACCGGAGTGGGTGACGGGTTGTGCTGTCGTCCAAAAGACATTAGGCGGGACGGTTTCTGCGAGAACCCAACGGCTTAAAGCGTCCGCCGCCGTTCTTCGGCGATCCACATGATCCACTTGATAACCCTTGAAGCAACCCGCAATATTATCCACTTCTCGACGATATGCGGCCATAAGCGGGTCCTTGGAATCCCAAGTGCCAGATACTTGCTGAGCCACCAGGTCCGAGTCACCAAAGCACTTAACCCGGCTTAAGTTCATCTCTTTAGCCATCCGAAGACCGGGGAGCAAGGCTTCGTACTCAGCTGCATTATTAGTACAAGGGAACAAGCGGAGAACATAACAAAACTTATCACCTCGCGGGGAAGTTAAAACGACTCCAGCCCCCGAGCCTTCCAACTGCCTGGATCCATCGAAATGGATAGTCCAATATGTGTGATCCGGCTTCTCCTCTGGTGCTTGTAACTCCGTCTAATCATTAATGAAATCAACAAGTGCTTGAGACTTCACCGCTGTCCGTGGTATATACTTCAGTCCATGCGGCCCAAGCTCTATGGCCCATTTGGCAATCCGGCGATCGCCTCCGGTTACGTATGATATCACCCAAAGGAGCTGAGGCCGACCCTTTGTGATAGGGTGCCCTTGGAAATCTTGCTTCAATTTTCGACCGCCATGAAAACACCATAGACTAGCTTACGCCAATGCGGATACCTTTGCTTGGACTCAATAAGCACCTCATCGATATAATAAACCGCCCGCTGAACGGATATTCCTTGCACTGCCTCCTTGCGTTCTACCACAATAGCCACGCTTAATCGCTTTCGGCGTTGGCTGCAACATATAACAACAGCGGCTCCTTGTCAGCCGGGCCGCAAGAACAGCGGATTGGCCAATTGTCGTTTAAGTCCTCAAATGCTTCATCAGCAGGCGGACTCATTTAAATTATCATCTTCCTCGGCATCTGGTACAAAGGGATGGCCTTTTCTCCGGCGGTGATAAACCGGCTCGGTATGGCGATTCGCCCGCCAAACGCTGAACATCATTGATACACTTCGGTTTAGCCAAGGAAGTAATAGCTTTAATTTTCTCGGATTAGCCTCAATTCCTCTGTTAGATACAGGGAACCCCAATAACACTGCGGAACACCAAAGGCGACTTGGGCGGATTAAGCATCATCTTGTAAATCGCAAGTTGTCAAAGGTTTCCTTCAAATCGTCCACCAGTGTCTCCTTCTGTCTTGATTTCACCACAATATCATCCACGTAAGCATGCACATTGCGGCCAATCTGTGTATGCGAGCAATTACATACTACGCTGATAAGTAGCACAGGCGCTCTTGAGCCCGAAAGGCATAGATACATAGCGAAGGCTCCAAAGGGAGTGATAAACGCTGTTTTCTCCTGGTCCTTAACCGCCATTTTGATCTGATGATATCCAGAGTACGCATCCAAAAAACTTAAGCGCTCACAGCCCTCTTGTGGCATCAATAATCTGATCAATGCGGGGGAGGGCAAAAGGATCCATTGGGCGAGGCCTTGTTAAGATCATGTAATCCACACACATCGCCAAGTGCCGTTTTCTTAAGGACCAGCACCGGATTAGCAAGCCACTCGGATGAAAGACTTCAATGATAAAGCCAGCTGCCAAAAGCTGGCCACTTCCTCTCAATGGCTGCGCCTTTCTTTGTTAAATGGCGGAGGAACTGTTTCACGGTTTGTACTTAGGATCCACATTAAGTGTGTGCTCGGTGAGTTCCTCGGTACACCGGCATGTCGGATGGCTTCCATGCAAAGATATCCGGTTCTCACGGATGAACTTCGATGGCGTGCTTTCCTATTTAGGATCAGTTAGCGGCAGTGAACTGCTTGGGCGAATCGCCGCACGAAGTCAACAAGTTTGGTCTCATTGCCGATTTAAACTTCAGATCCGATTCATGCTCTGTAGTTGGTTTCTTTAAAGGGTCATATCTGCCGGATCAACGTTGTCCTTATAGAACTTCAACTCCTCCGTGGCACAGACCGCCTCTGCATAAGCTGCATCACCTTCCTCACATTCCAAAGCGACCCGGCGGCTTCCATGCACCGTTATCGTTCCCTTGTAACCCGGCATTTTGAGCTGCAAGTAGATATAACACGGTCGTGCCATGAACTTAGCATAAGCTGGTCGCCCAAACAAAGCGTGATATGGACTCCGGATCTTCACTACCTCAAAGGTTAGTTTTTCAGACCGGGAATCATGCTCGTCTCCAAAAGCCACATCCAGGGCTATCTTACCAACAGGATAAGGAGATTTGCCCGGTACTACGCCATGGAACACTGTATTGGACGGTCTGAGATCCTGGTCTGTTAGGCCCATGCGACGGAAAGTTTCATAGTATAGTATATTAATACTACTTCCTCCATCCATAAGCACCTTAGTGAACTTATAACCCCCCACCTGAGGGTCTACCACTAACGCTAGCTGGCCCAGATTATCAACCCGGGGGGGATGGTCCTCTCTGCTCCACACGATAGGCTGCTCCGACCAGCGTAAATAACGTGGCAAGGCGGTTCAGCGAGTTCCTTTGCCGCTTGTGAAGCTTTGGTCGCGCTTATCCAAGCTAGTTGTGAAAACATGAATCGCCCATTGTTCAACTGCTTTGGTTGGCTCGATAACCCATTGCTTTGTTGCTGCTTTGTTGCTGGCCGTTCGATTATTACGATTATTGTGACTGCCTACGATTAAGACCTGAACGGAAGCTCCATCGTGACCCGGCCCGTGAAACCGGATCTGAACCGCCACGACCCTGGTCATACCGAAAAGCATTAGAATTTTGAACTCCTGCATAATATAACAATCTTTCCGAGAGATGGTTGGCTGGCGACTCCTTCGTCCGTGCTTGGGGCAAGGTTGATTCAACAAGTAATTCAAGCGGCTTGCATTAGGATTTGGACCCGATTAAGCTTTGCTACGCGGCGCTGCCCCATCCTGTGCATTAGTATTGGCCACGAAATCCATGTTGCCATCCGCTGCGCTTGCCTCCGTTCCATGACCCGCCGGTTTGTCTTGTTGCCGTTTGGAGTTGCCATTCTTCTTTCCTTCCTGCTTCATCATCATCAGCCTCGGGATCCTTGATGCTGTCGAATCAGCATACTTCACCATGCGCCATGAGGGTTCCCATGTCATTCTGAGAACCGCTTCATGCGCCCCAATTTCAATTTTAAAGGCTCAAACCGGCAGTTGCCTTCTAGGGTTAAGATTGCAGAGTCAGCGTTGATCCTGTCAGAGGAGTGCAAAATCTCCGAAACACGGCGTACCCAACAGGTCATTGACTCCCCTTCCTCCTGGACACAAGCCGCTAGGTCTACTATGGACTTGGGTTGCTTACATGTATCCTTGAAATTCTGGATAAACCGGGCCCGTAACTGGGCCCATGAGCTGATAGAGTTGGGCGGTAGGCTCTTCAACCAAGTACGAGCCGTGCCTTCAAGCATCATGGTGAAGTAATTTGCACACGCGGCCTCATCCACATCTAGCATCTCCATGGCCATCTCATAACTTTCAACCCACGCTTCAGGGGACAAATCGGCGGTGTAATTAGGCACCTTGCGTGGACCCTTAAAGTCTTTAGGCAGGCGTACATTGCGTAAAGCGGGGATCAAACAGGGCACCCCTAAAGCGGATCGACTCTGGTCGGCGAAGGTGGTAGGCGAACGGTGTATGTTGACCGCGTCATCCTCGCTGCTAATTCAGCCTCTCTTGGCGCCGGGCGATCCACCACCTCCGAGCATCACGAACACCACCGCCGGGTTATTGCCACGGGCGCTTCACGGTCCCGCGTTGCTGATATGGCGGTTCATCCCGCGCTGCTATAGCTCCGGCTTGGACGGGGCGTAGAGTGAATCCTATCACGGCTATATGAATATGCTTCCTGTTGAATCAGTGCGGTCCGGAGAAGCTCCTTAACTCGACGTGTCTCGACCGCTTGTGGTGACTCCCCTTCGACTGGGATAGCCTCCAATCACGCGGCGGCTGCGACAAGATTGTCCATAGGATTAGAGTAATGACCTGGGGGTGTCTGAACCGGAGGGGGAAACATGGTATTCTGCTGAGGAGGCTCCATCAGGCGAGGTTGGACCGTCGCCCCTGGCGCCTCAATCCGGTTTGCCTCCTGGTGCTGGGGCGGATTACTGGGTCCAGCTCCTGGGCTCTGAAAGAGATTTCTGGGATCAAACCCTAGTGGTAGGCGTGATCTATACTTCCGCTTCAACACCTCTTGCGGCGCACTCTGGTCAAGCATGAGTTTGTAGGCACAGGCGTCTAGGCGGCCGCTCGCAGCCTTCCGCTCATACGTGCTTTTCGCTAGATCCGCTTTGGCTTGCGTGATCTGCTCTTTCTCCTTCGCAATTTCTGCATTATGAGCCGCCTGATCCGCCGGGTTGTCCTCTGCCATGAGCGCAGCTAGTGCTTCAAACAGATCTGATAGAACTTGAACCGGCGGGCGCTCCGGGCCTCCTGCCCCTGCTGCCACTGCCGCTGCTGACCCAGAAAGCATCGCTGCCACGGTAGAAGAGTGGTTCGCCGCCTGCGTACCGGCCATGAATATTCCAACCCTGTTGATCTGGCTTGGGGGGTCCAGAATATTGTCGCCGTTGGAACAGCCCCTGATCATATCATCCTGCAACTGGTACAATGACTCAGTCTCTCCTGTTGAAGATTCGTCGCCGGAATAGACGACGGTCTCACTACCATGTTCTGAACCGGCGTCGTGTTCTCCTCGTGAATGACCCCAACGAAGACCGCTTCACGGCCGGTTTAGCTGGGTAGGTCTCGCCGCTGAGCCATCTCGGCGAGGTCGGTGCGGATGTCGGCTCGGGCCCAGGCTCCCGATCTTGCCGATGAAGGCGTGTATGCCACCAAAGGGACCCGGTACCCGTACTCAATTGAATCGGCCTCGGGACCCCATCTGCGTCGTCGATGTAGATTCGGCTGCGGCGACTCTTGGTCATCCGGCCTGACGTAGCCTTGAGTCCTTTGAGCTTGCCCTCCAAGATCGTCAAACCATCGTCGCGATAGCCCACGGTGGCGCCAAGCTGTCGATGGATTTGTCACGGCGAGATGTCCTAGTGAAAGGACTTAGTCGTGGAGCCATCGCTACGGGTTTACTTGAAGGGTTAAGCGGACACAAAGACACAAGGGTTTATACTAGTTGGCCCCTTCGATGAAGGTAAAAGCCTACGTCTAGTTGTGATGGAATTGATGTGGTCTCGATGGCTAGGAGCAAACAAGCTTCGCCTAGGCTCGAGTTGTGGTTATCGTCCTTGAACCGTCGCGGGTCGTCCCTTATATACACAGTGGCGCCCGTCGGTTCATAGAGTCTAACCGGCTCATATTCGTATCCCGGTTGGTATCTCTCTATTCCTAACTACGATACAAGTTATACATCAGGCCGGTTTACGGCTACAAGTTCTAAACCGACTACAGGCCTTGGGCCTTTCTCTGCTTATACCACTAACGGAGTTAACTCGGCCCAGGCTGGCCGGTTTACACCTAGTGGTAATATCCCCAACAGATCCTGCATTGTTGCATCTGGAGCGCTATGTAGGTGCACTAGAGGAACTGTTCGATCAAATCACCCTTGATCTGATCGCAGCTCGTGGAGAACTAGTCCGCCGAGCCCCGGCGAGAGGAGAAGATGAGCCCGACGCCGACAACCCAGTCGTGCTGTTCGGACACCTGATCGAGTCCTTGAGGACTGCCCCAGCCATCGACCACAATACTTTGGTGTCCCTAGAAGTGCTTCGTCGCCTTTTGGGAACATGCTCTAGCAGGATTGTGGCCAACAATCCCCGGATGGTCATCATCGCTACCCCGACCCAGCAGCCCCTCCACCCCCTCCAGCTAATCCTGACGGCGAAACCCGTGGAGAAGCCTCGACGTCCACAAGGCAGGCTCGTTTAGATATAAACGAGGTAGACTAAGTCACTCGAGTAGTACCGAGCCTCAGTATGCCCACGCCCTGTAATTATGTAATCTTGCATCAACTTGAATAATCGCAGCTTGCTTGTGTGCCTCTGTTTTTAAATTGTAGCCTTGCATTAAATATGTTAGCATGCGGTTGCATTCTTTTCCAGGCACAGATACCAAAATCACACCGACGACTCCGTTAGTAATACATCACTTTTACGAGATATGTGTATCTGTAGCATTGACCCCGACCCCATGAAGCAGACTCGATCGACTAGTTACCTTTCACCGCGGTAAATAACCCAGCCCCAATGCTGTATAAAAGGCCACCTCGTGACCTTGCCAGGTACCCTTCACCTTGAGCGCCACTCGCACAACCATTTCCATTGCCATGCTGAGCCCTAGTATTTATCTGAGGACTCCAGATGCAACCCCAGGTAGCTTTGTTAAAATTTTGTGGGACTTTACCTGCAGTACCATGAGTGCTACCCATCCACCCCAGTATGAGTTGCTCAAATCGAGGATCACTCCATCCACCTCGAAATATTGGGCAGTGGTGCACGTCCCTCCCGCAAACCCAAAACAAGACCCCACGGAAGCTTCCTTCATGGGGAAATCTATGCCGACTCCGCATATGGCCATAGAAGCTGCTGCGTATGAGGCGCTTACTCGTCTTTGATTCGCGGTACCCTATGCCCGTGAGCGGGGTATTATTATTTCCGAGTCGTGCAGCACCGGAGAATAACATCTTTTCGGTGGGCGAACGAGAGAGACCCGATCTTGGCCAATCTTGCCCGATATGTCATCGCTCAAACATTTGACCCAGCGAGTAATGGGCTATCTCGAGCCTCACCGATTTGAATCCTCGGATCACCATCGGCGGACCACCGAGGCCCAACCGGAAAGGCACATTCATCATTGGTCAATCCACTTCCCCGATAGAAGAAGAGTGTGCCCGATTCGGAGAATTTTCTCGGGACCTGTCCAATTACCATTGTCGTTGTAGACGTCATTGCTGTGTTTATGGTCCCTACATTCATTTCTGTGTTGCAACTTGTGTGTGGTATCCTAAATTTGTGCGATGAATTAAATCGTTAGTTTCAGTCCATGTGAGTGATTTTACTTCGGTAAAATTTTATTAACTGTTTTCACTCTCGGTAAATCCTGAGGTGAGATTTTTCTCGGAGTTGTTGCAGCATACATGTCTTCGCGACATAGATTTTTATTTCACGCAGCACCATAACAGCAGTCTCACAACCCCAACCACGCAACCTAGTGCAAATCCTCGTGCACATTTTTTTTTGCACCAAGCTAATCACCTCCCTAACACCCCACAGTCTCAGAGGGAGAGATTTGTGAGTAATTACTCGGGTACAAGTTACCTCCGGCACCCTGACAGCAGTTAGCACCTGACACTGCACCAAATCATCGTGATCACCGCCACCGCGGAGAGCTAACACCCGAGCGGCCGCATCACGACGATCATTGAGGATCATCACGCACAGAAGCATGGAGAGCCCCAGCAATGCCGCCAACCCTCCGCACATCAGGATCGCGTACCAGTCCGGCATCACCTCCGCCATTAGAGCCTTGTCTCGAGCTCCTGCAGTCAGAAATGGAGGAGAAGGGAGGAGAAGGAGAAGCGAGGTCAGATGGAGGAAGAAGAAGGAGCACCACAGTCGTTTTATAGCTCGAGATCGGTGGACGGTGAGCGAAGTCCACCAGCGCCGCTCGTCGCCCGATCGCCGGTGTTCGGTGGCGAATCCACGAGCAGTGCCGACAGCGCACTGGCCCGCGAGGTGAGTGCACGCTGCGCCGGCAGCTAGCACGCCGCGCACTACCGCAGTACGGCCTAGATGCCCTACGAGCTAGACGTCGCCGGTGGAGAAAGCGCGAGAAAGCGCATGGGAGAGAGGAAGAAGAGAGAGCCAGAGGTAGAGGAAGAGGCCAAGCGGTGGGCCGGGTCCACTGTCGACCCAAAACAGCGTGCTCTCTCGAATGCGACTCAGCGTTTTTTCGATAATTTAGAAGTTTATTCTGAATTTACTGTAACCAATAACTGACCGTAAAATTTTTTCAACGCATCGCCAGTGTGCCACACTGTGGTTTTACACCACTTATTGCCCTCTCACTATAGCTACGTTTTAATTACAGGAGCAGGATGGCTATTTTTGTGATAATAGGAGTAATATTTTTCTAAAACAACCCTTATCAAATCTCGAGGACGAGATTTTTTCTTAAGGGGGCTAGTGTTGTAACACCCCAAAAATTTAACCATGTTTTGAAATATTAAAACTTTGCCAGGAGTTTAAAAATTTTGCTCTCTGGATTTTCTATTGATTTCAGAACCACTTTTCTTTAATATTGTGGAGTCTTACCCCAAATGGAAACTTTCCAAGAATGTCATTGGACTTCTATACTCACTCAATAAAACAATTCTTAATCGGTGGTTTTATTTGCGTAATTGTTTTCCCTGAACTTTATTCTTTTAAAATGATTTTCAAAAGTTTTTGGAGCCTCCTTTGCACTACAACCATTTGATAAATGCATCAAAAAATTTCACAAAAATTTGGGGATGACATATGATATCCCTAAATCACTTTTGTGCAATAACATCTTCTGTTCATTGGAGATTTTGAGCTCTACACCTAATTTTCAAATCTGGTCCAGTGGGCAATTTTGCACTACAACCTATTGAAATATTTCTCTAAAACTTCCACCAAAATTAGGGGAGGTCAGTAGGAGTATATTATCCATATTTATGCAAAAACTCAGTTATGTCCTTTGAAAATTTTGAGTGAATCAACCTCATTTTCATTCTGGTCCAACTTGAGGATTTGTACTGCAACCATATTCTTTCTTGCTCTTTTACCCATGACTCTTTTTCCTACCTGTAGTCCTTCCTACAAACCCCTTAAGTCCAAGAGCATGCAACCATTGGAATATTTTTGATCCATGTAATGACAGCCTTTAGCTTCTGCCCAAAATTGATTTCCTCAAATGATTGCACTAACAAGTTTCTACATGTGGCAAACTAACCTGACCACCATCACCTACACCTAAAGAGACCCCAGTCTGGAGATTCTGGCCACTCCAAAAAATTTCTAGGTGCCCTTGGCATTTTGTCAAACACCTTGAGTGCATGAGCAGATTTGGCATAAGTTTTAGTTTGCATTGTGAACTTGATCCTCTGATCAAATTAGCTTGTCCACTAAGCCTCTAGAATACCCTAGCCTAATCCTGTTAAACCCCAGCTCCACCCTAGCCTCCTAGCATGCACTGGCATTACGCCGAGCACCTAGCGTGCATGCTCTGGGCGCGCCCAGAGCACACATTTTGCACGCGCGTGAACCGAGCCGCCGCGTCGCGCTCCTGGCTTTTGCTCGCCCTGCAGAGCCGCGCCCCACCCTCGACCACTCGCCAGAACACGCCAAGCTGCCCCTAGTGCCCTACAGCGCCGCCGTCAAAGCCCCTTGGCGGCACGCCGGCGTCCGCAGTGTGCTCCTGCCACGGTTGGCGCTGCCCGAGCCTCAACCGCGCGCCAGCTGCCCCCTGGAGCAGTCCAAGCTTATCCTCACGCTCGTCTGCAAGCGGTCATCGGCGCCACGACGCCCTGCCGCAGCAGAAACGGTCGGCCGGCGATCTTATCCTCGGCGATGGCAGAACCAACCTAGCTACCCTATACATGGCAACCCCGAGCTCCTTCTATACCCCAGGCAGCCTCAAGCCACTCCCCTAGCGCTCCCCTAGCCCGCAATCGACCAGAGGAGGCCGTCTTCCCCATCTCCGGCCAGCTCGGCCACCGCCGCCCTCTGGCCCTGTTCATCACCACCAGGCCCTCCCCCGTCCATCCAACGCCACCACCCGACTCCCCTCCGTCTTGCGGAGCCACCCAAACCCCCTGTTGCGACGGAGATCCACCGTAGACCCAAACCCCCATTTCACCCGTAGCCACCGGCCGCCGTGAAGCTCGCCGCCGGCAACTCCCTCCATCCCCACCTGACTAGCGACCACCGGGAGGATCGCCTTGGACTGGCGGATCCATCCCCACCCTCGGTTTCTCAAACGGTCCCGCCGTTATTGGCGGCATCGCCGAAGTCCGCTCTCGCTTCGAGACGAGAGAAGAGGAGGAGAAGACCGATCAAACCTGACCGGTGGGCCCCTGGACCTTGTCGGTGACCTGCGCCGTCCACGCTGGATAAGTGGAGCGTAAAATCGAATGCGTGTTAAGCGTGTACATTTATTCGAAACGTTTTTCCTTTTTCTGTTTTATTTTAAAAACAGATTTTGACCAAAACTTTGACCGGCTATAACTTTTTAAATATAAGACCAAATGAATTGATTCCTCTTCGTACCTCTCTCAAATATTGTCTAGTTTATTTTAAGATTTATGTCAAAAAAATTCAGACAACTTTTTGGTACTGTTTTTTTTAAACTATATATTGATTCAAAAATATTTTTAAATAGGATATTTGGAGAGAGAAGAAAACTTTCAAAGTTTTGGAATGCACCCTGCCTCCCCACAACTTGAAGGCAAGCATTCTGAACCCTGGCATAATATTGTCGTGTGTTGTTTGATATGGTTGCAACACCCCTAGTCTCGGAGTTTTCGTTATTTTTTTGTGATGATATGTTCAAACTCACGAGTGCATATTGATGATTCATGTTGTTGGAGTTTGATATGTTGGGATAGTAGTCACCATCACATGCCTCTCATGCATACCATAAGGAACCCGGGAAAGCCTCTGTCTTGGGTAGGCACGAGCTTGTCTCCGGTCGTTGAGACGATTGTGTCCGGTACGGCATAGTGAGACATGATGAGTGGTGGTTATGTCTGTTGGTTGAAAACATATTTGTTATGCTAATCATGCAGGTAACACATAAACCTCCTGAGTCGACCGTAGATCGAGTCTTGTTCCAGTAACCCCCATACTTGTTTCGTGCTACCACTTGTCCCTGTCACAGGTAGGGTACGGTTTAGTAAGTTGTCAACCCCTTTCTAGCACACACCGTACAGAGGGGTCGGGATGAGGGTACCATGGCCATGGCTTAAAGCAGATCATCGGTCGGGGCATGGGTGTTTCGGTTGTAGCCGAGGGTAGCTTCGGTTCTTGTGCAGTATAAATTTTGTGATCCCATGCTAATCGAGGTTGTAGCCTCCCACTTAGAGTTTTGCTTAACGAGTGTAAGTGGGTGATTCGGACACCAATGAGTCAAGTCGGTGTGTGCGGTTGGGTGTGTTTTGAACTAAAAGACCGTAAGCAGAATTAGTCCGGATGGACTAATGGAATCCGTTACTCGTGGGTAAAGAGTACACCCTCTGCAGAGATTATATCTATTCGAGTAGCCGTGTCCATGGTTAAGGACTACAGTCTGGGTTGGGTCAAGTGTCGGTCTTACTGTCGGTCTTCGGAGGAAAAACAACTAAGTCGGAACATTGGTTATGACCGGTGACATACAATGATTCTGATTATTACTATTGTGGACTAATGATGTTGATTATTTGATTTATTGAGTATCCCTGGGACGGTTCTACCTCCGGGATACTCACCGTGATTATTCTGTTATAAGCCCTTTATGTGGTGTCGCATAGACGCCCGACTGTGGCATGTTTGTTATTTATTTACCATATAAGCCCTTTATGTGGTGTCGCACAGACGCCCGACCGTGGCATGTTTGTTATCTATTTACCATATAAGCCCTTCTTGTGGTGTCACACAGACACCCGACTGTGGCATGTTTGTTATCTATTTACCATATAAGCCCTTTATGTGGTGTCGCACAGACGCCCGACTGTGGCATGTTTGTTATTTATTTATCATATAAGCCCTTTATGTGGTGTCGCTGAGACGCCCGACTGTGGCATGCTTGTTATGTATTTACTTTATAAGCCCTTTATGTGGCGTCACACAGACGCCCGACTACGGTTTGTTACTTATTTCACTTATGAGCCCTTTCTATTGTGTTGCTCAAACGCCCGACTGAGGCATTCTATTTCTACTCTGTAATTGCATTATTCATGTGTTACGTGCATAACTTGTTTGCGTACATCATGGATTTTATTTTTGTGACTGATGTTGCGATCGTAGAATTTTTCAAAGCATGATTATCATTTGCTATATTATACTCGTGTTAAAATGTTTGCGAGTACATTCAAAGTACTCACTAGCTTGTCCCTGGCTATTGTCTTGGCCAGATTTCTTGCGCGGAGAGGAGCAACGAGATGACAGCCCCGGAACATCATCAATGGTGATAGTAGCCTCGCGAAGATAGGAGTTATCCAGGTCAGCTGTTCCTGTTGGAAATGGAGTTCCACAGACGCTGATGACCGCAAACCGCTTCCGCCACCAACCACTAGAAACCTTGTGTTGTACTCACAGGCCAGAATGGTCTTGTACTACATATTATGTATTTTGCTTGGAGTTATTGTATCAAGTTTGTGTCTCGCCAGCTAACAGTAATCCTGGGGCTGGTGAGGATAAGGGCCATTTTTTGGGAAATTAAAATCCCGAAAATCCGGTCCAGAAAGATATGCCTAGTTGATGTGAGAGTATCTTCTCCTTTTTTTTCTTCTCCACAACCACCCCTCTATTCCACATTTAGTGCTATGTCCATGGCTCACGCTCATGTATTGCGTGAAAGTTGAAAAAGTTTGAGATTATTAAAGTATGAAACAATTGCTTGGCTTTTCATCGGGGTTGTGCATGATTAAATACTTTGTGCGATGAAGATAGAGCATAGCCAGACTATATGATTTTGTAGGGATAACTTTCTTTAGCCATGTTATTTTGAGAAGACATGATTACTTTGATTAGTATGCTTGAAATATTACTATTTCTTATGTCAATATGAACTTTTATATTGTATTCATTTGGGTCTGAACATTCATGCCACAAGAAAGAAAATTACATTATGAATTATGCTAGGTAGCATTCCACATCAATTTTTTTTATCATTTACCTACTCGAGGACGAGCAGGAATTAAGCTTGGGGATGCTTGATACGTCTCCAACGTATCTATAATTTTTGATTGTTCCATGCTATTATATTACCCCTTTTGGATGTTTATGGGCTTTATTTTACACATTTATATTATTTTTGGGACTAACCTACTAACGGAGGCCCAGCCCATATTCTGTTTTTTGCCTATTTCAGTATTTCAAAGAAAAGGAATATCAAGCGGAGTCCAAATGGAATGAAACCTTCGGGAGGCGTTATTTTGGAACAAATCTGATCAGGAGAGCACAGGTGCAAGTCAAGAAAGCTCAGGGCCTCACGAGATAGGAGGCGCCCCCAGAGGGCACGCCCCTGTCTCGTGGGCCCCTCGAGCGACCAGCGTACTTCTTCCTCCTATATATACCTCGTGCCCGAAAACATCCGGGAGCACCACAAAACACAATTTCCACCGCCGTAACCTTACGTATCATGAGATCCCATCTTGGAGCACTTAGGCACTCTGCTTGGGAGGGAAGCAACCACGGAGGCCTCTACATCAACATCCTTGCCCCTCCGATGAGTTGTGAGTAGTTTACCACAGACCTACGGGTCCATAGTTATTAGCTAGATGTCTTATTCTCTCTTTTTGGATCTCAATACAATGTTCTCCCCCTCTCTTGTGGAGATCTATTCGATGTAATCTCTTTTTGCAGTGTGTTTATCGAGATCCGATGAATTGTGGGTTTATGATCAAGTTTATCTATGAATAATATTTGAATCTTCTCTGAATTCTTTTATGTATGATTGAGTTATCTTTGCAAGTCTCTTCGAATTATTAGTTTGGTTTGGCCTACTAGATTGGTCTTTCTTGCCATGGGAGAAGTGCTTAGCTTCGGGTTCAATATTGCGGTGTTCTTACCCAGTGACATTAAAGGTTGCAAGACACTTATTGTATTGTTGCCATCGAGGATAACAAGATGGGGTTTATATCATATTGCATGTGTTTATCCCTCTACATCATGTCTTCTTGCTTAATGCGTTACTCTGTTGTTATGAACTTAGTACTCTAGATGCATCCTGGATAGCGGTCGATGTGTGGAGTAATAGTAGTAGATGCAGGCAGGAGTCGGTCTACTTGTTATGGACGTGATGCCTATATACGTGATCATGCCTAGATAATCTCATAACTATGCGCTTTTCGATCAATTGCGCGATAGTAATTTGTTCATCCACCGTAATACTTATGCTATCTTGAGAGAAGCCTCTAGTGAAACCTATGGCCACCCACCGTAATACTTATGCTATCTTGAGAGAAGCCTCAAGTGAAACAAATGGCCCTCGGGTCTATCTCATATCATATTTGCTTTCCATCTACTTCTATTTGCATCTTTACCTTTTGCATCTATATCAAAAATACCAAAAATATATTCATCTTATCATATTATCTTTATTAAGTCTCACTTTCGCAAGTGGCCATGAAGGGATTGACAACCCCTTTATTGCGTTGGTTGTGAGTTCTTAGTTTGTTTGTGTAGGTGCGTCGGACTTTTGTGGAGCCTCCTACTGGATTGAGACCTTGGTTCTCAAAACTGAGGGAAATACTTATGCTACACTTTGCTGCATCACCCTCTCCTCTTCGAGGAAAACCAACACAAGCTCAAGACGTAGCAGTGGGTGAACAAATTACTATCGAGCAATTGATAGAAAAGCGCATAGTTATGAGATTATCTAGGCATGATCATGTATATAGGCATCACGTCCATAACCAGTAGGTTGATTCCTGCCTGCATCTACTACTATTACTCCACACATCGACCGACTCATGCCTGCATCTAGAGTATTAAGTTCATAAGAACAGATTAAAGCATTAAGCAAGATGACATGATGTAGAGGGATAAACTCAAGCAATATGATATAAACCCCATCTTGTTATCCTCGATGGCAACAATACAATACATGCCTTGCAACCCTTTACATCCTTTGGTAAGGACACGCAAGATTGAACCCAAAGCTAAGCACTTCTCCTTGGCAAGAAAGATCAATCTAGTAGGCCAAACCAAACTGATAATTCGAAGAGACTTGCAAAGATAACTCAATCATACATAAAAGAATTCAGAGAAGATGCAAATATTATTCATAGATAAACTTGATCATAAACCCACAATTCATCGGATCTCGACAAACACACAGTAAAAGAGTTTATATCGAATAGATCTCCACAAGAGAGGGAGAACATTGTATTGAGATCAAAAAAAGAAGAAGTCATCTAGCTAATAACTATGGACCGTGAGGTCTGTGGTAAACTACTCACAACTCATCGGAGGGCAAGGATGTTGATGTAGAAGCCCTCCGTGGTCGATTCCCCCTCCATAAAGTGTCGTGAAGGCTCCAAGATGAGATCTCGCGAGATCTGAGAAGGTTCTGATGGTGGAAATTGTGTTTAAATCGCCCTGGATGTTTTCGAGGTACGTAGGTATATATAGGAGGAAGAAGTACGTCGGTGGCCGCCCGAGGGGCCCACAAGAAAGGGGGGTGCGCCCTACAGGGGGACACCCTCCTATCTCGTGGGAGCCTCGGCTTCTTCTTGACTTGCACTCCAAGTCCTCTAGATCACGTTTGTTCCAAAAATCACGCTCCCGAAGGTTTCATTCCGTTTGGACTCCATTTGATATTCCTTTTCTTCGAAATACTAAAATAAGCAAAAAAATAGCAATATGGGTTGGGCCTCCGGTTAGTAGGTAGTCCCAAAAATGATATAAATGTGTAAAATAAAGCCCATAAACATCCAAAAGGGGTAATATAATAGCATGGAACAATCAAAAATTATAGATACGTTGGAGACGTATCAGTATCCGGACAGCCCGACTGTATACTTTGTCCGGACTGATGGAGCGTGAAGATACAAGACTCAAGACTCTGTCCCGTGTCCGGATGGGACTCTCCTTTGCGTGGAAGACAAGCTTGGCGATCCGGATATTATATTTCCTTCCTTGTGACCGACTCCATGTAAACCCTAGCCCTCTCCGGTGTCTATATGAATCGGAGAGGTTGGTCCTTAGAAGGCTGATCACAATTACTATCATAATCATCATAGGCTAGCTTCTAGGGTTTAGCCTCTACGATCTCGTGGTAGATCTACTCTTGTACTACTCATATCATCAATATCAATCAAGTAGGAAGTAGGGTTTTACCTCCATCGAGAGGGCCCGAACCTGGGTAAACATTGTGTCCCTTGCTTCCTGTTACCATCAGCCTAAGACGCACAGATCGGGCCCCCTACCCGAGATCCGCCGGTTTTGACACCGACAGGGACCAGGAAAGGTCTCCGGCGCAAGGTTGTGTCGGAATCATCGTCCGTAGACACCGAGGCGCACTCCTCCAAAGAAAACAAGGAGGAGGAAGAGGAAAACCTCCCCCCCCCCAACCGGGTGGGGGAAAGAAAAGGAAGTCCGCCCCGTCCGGGGAGGTCAAAGGGTCCAAGAAAGGAAGGACCCTCCCTCCAAACCACTCCACAACAGCCGCCTACAACGACGAGGAGTGGTTGCCCAGGGACAAGCCCCTGGCGAAGTCATAAGTATCCGGACACTATAACACTTACGGTATGTTTTGCTTTATTGCTTCTTACTATGTCAAATATGATTGTGCAGTCCGTCCAAAGCCCACATCGGCGCATCCTCCTCAGATGGGTCTTTGAGCCAGTCGACGATGAACAGTGATTCACTCCCGAAGGCCACCACCCCCCGGCCTGCGGACGACATCGAGGTGTTGTCCAAGAGGATACCGGACCAGGGGGAGACGGTCTTGGAGATGCCCCAAGGCGAAATCCCAGACGTCGGGCACATGGGGGGAAAGACCCCCATGGATTCTAATGACGGGGGCCACAGCAAGTCTGGCCCCCAGCCGGATACTGCGCCGGAACCTCCAGCGGTTCTGGATTCAGGTAGGCAGCCCCTCACTAAGGAGGGCGAGCCACCTGTGCCGATGACTTATGTCCAACCGAGCTAGGAGTTGATCCTCAGACCGATTTTGCAAATCAACCTGAGTCTCAGCGGTTACTGGGATCAGCGGTCTTATGTCATCCTTCAGGTGCATCTCGGGTTTTAGACCGATACACACCTTCAGGGCTACTGGCTATATATCTCGTCAGAGAATAAATTGCACCGATCAAAAATATTGACAAAAATCGGCCCACATTCGGGGTGGTGCGCCACCTCGGAAGCAGTCCAGCATAAAGCTCGGGCGCTAGTGGCTGGCTCCATAGAGGGCATTACCGGCATTAAGCTCGGCTAAACTTCTTCAAACTTCTTTGAGCCAAGGTGATTTACGACACCTCGGATACAGTCCGGCGTTGGAGCTCGGATACAGTCCGGCGTTGGAGCTCGGATATATAGTCCGGTGTTAGAACTGGGAAGCAGTCCGGCATTGGTGCTCGGCTGCAAAAGATACCTCAAATGCAGTCCGGCGTTAGAGCTCGGGCGCAAGAGGACGTTGCCGCCGGGAACAACTTCAAACCGAGGTGTGGCATAAAAATAACAAGGCATTGATAAAGGCGGAAACTTAAAGGGCTCCTCGGATACCCGGCGTGTAAACTCGTCGAATGCATTTGGCGATCCTCAAGATAAAAGATGAGAAGATTTGTTGAACCAGTTTTCAAGACCGCAGCAGAAGATGAAGAACAATTCGGAAGAATCGAGGCGTCCCTAACGAAGACGGTTTAGGGGCTCTTGGCGGTGTCTGGACTGGGGGTACTCACCACGCCGTCCACCAATCCAGTTAGATTGGGCGAGACCCCTGTGGCCCATACTCATGGGCCAGTTCGGACAGGTGCCGCATACAAGGAAGATTCCACAAGACTTGGCGATCAAGACAAGGACTCCTCCCCCACTGGCGTATTCGGCTAGGACTCTTGTTATCCTAGGCCTCTGGTGCATTATATAAACCGAGGTCGGGCTAGTCGATAGACAGATAACCTCCATTACAACAATCATACCATAGGCTAGCTTTAGGGTTTAGCCTCCTTGTTCTCGTGGTATATCCACTCTTGTATTATCCATATCATCAATATTAATCAAGCAGGACGTAGGGTTTTACCTCCATCAAGAGGGCCCGAACCTGGGTAAAACATCGTGTCCCTTGTCTCCTGTTACCATACGCCTAGACGCACAGTTCGGGACCCCCTACCGAGATCCGCGGTTTTACACGACATTGGTGCTTTCATTGAGAGTTCCGCTGTGTGATCGACCAAAGGATCGATGGCTCGCCTGCAGATCAACTGCGACTTCGGCATCTTCGTCACCAGCTCGACTGGTCACCTTGGTTCGGCAAAGAATTGCGCCCCGTGTTCGGATCACCATGTTCGGAAGAGGGCCTTCATCAAACATCAACACCGATCTCTATCAAGATCACGGAGGAATCATCCATGGAGCTCGGGGGCTCAACGTCAACATTGCCCTCAAGCGACCGTGCTATTTTTCTGGACAGCGAACTCGTATCTGCTGCCACCACCACCTCGAGTATCGCTTTGACGATCGCTTTCGTGGAATTGTGCGGAATTGAGTCTACAACAACCCTGGAAAATTTCGTCGAGTTCTGATGGAGGAATCTCTGGCAATCCACGATATACCGGAGCACTGTCAAATCTGGACGAGAATCTGGACGAGTTTAGGGCGTGGTGTCCAGCTTCTAGCTCAGACGTCATTTGGAAGATCCAACCGTTGATTGGCTGCAGAATTTCTATGTCTACCACCCCTCCGAATTTCAGCTCGATCCGACCGTCCAAAATCCGGGAACCTTCCGATTAGTGCATCACTTTTCGGATTTGTTTTCTGCGCGAGAACGAATCCGACCCGAGTTCATCTTTTTTATGAACGGGATTTCGGACATCCTTTTTGAAGTTTTTTATGGGATATTGTGTATTGTTCCCGAACACCTTCCACTAACTTTAAGATCTTTTATACATGATCTTCAGCATCATTGCTGGTGTCAAACCAGTCCGGCAATATTGCTCCACGGCTGCCGACCTGCGCTAGACACGTCGTCACTTTGTTAAGCCGAGCTCAACTTCTTCGGATCATCATCTCGGCAAGCCGAACAAGAGTCCGGCATCGCGAAGAATAAATCATCATCAACATCGCCGCACGGTCGCTTCATCAAGCCGGCATCGACCACGTCACGACCTGCATCGGCAGGGCCGCACTGTTGCTCCTTCAAGCCGGTGTCCATCACGCCGAACTACTTCGACATCTCGGCTGGACCAGAGGATTCATCATCTCTTCATCAACCTATCCGGACACTTCGGCGTCACTAGCCGACCGGCTTCGTCACGATTAGCTGGACCGAGGGCTCTACCTCGACAAGCCAACCTTTGCCAGCATCATCCTCCTTCGGATTGCTACAACAAATAAACCAGGTCTATCAAATAGTGGCCACATTAACGACGATCGCATGGTGGTTCGGTCAGTTTCCGTACATAGTACGGCGAACGCCGCATCTGGAACTCGAACCGACCTGTGAATTCAGGCCTTGCCATGCCTTTATCGCATCACGCCGCCGCCCTGCATGGACATTGACTTCGGCGCCAAGCCATATTTCTTTTATTAGTCACTTTGAATAAATTATTTATTATGCAGCGATTTATTATTATTATTATTACTATTATATCCGGTTTGCACTATTTTTTGTGCACAGGAAAATGATCCAGCCGGACTGCATCCTTTGGCGTCACCTCGGCTGGACGGGGGGCTTCGTCAACACTTCATTACCCCATGCCGAGGACTTCGGTATCACTCCGCCGGTCTGCTTCGACCGTGCTATGTCACCACTTCGGCGTGTCGAGCTCTCCGCTCCGCCACCTTGGGACCGGCTCGGGGGATGGAACCTTGTCCCGTATGAAGCCCGGACCGTGTCATCAATACCGAACACATTAACCAGCTAAGTTGCCTTCATGCTCAAAGTTTTAAATTTTTAACTTGTGTTCGGCTCGACCAAGCATTATACTTTTTGGGAAAAAAGTTGCTTGTAAAAATTTCCTGGAACAAACTCTGTTCGCACACACTTGACGCGCTACCTGTGCTCATTATACCTGGGGGCTTCTTTAACAAAAGCTTATTAATACGGGCTTTATGCCCAACACATGTGTCACACTTCCGCATGTACCTTTTATTCCCCATTATATGCATCGATATGACTTAAGTTTTGGCCAAGCTGGGTTGCTGGCTCTGTGCTTACCCCTCGTTCCCGATTGTTCGGCTAGGTGGTAAAGGGAGCACCTCTGCGATTGTTACTGCCGGGTCAGCCGGATGTGTACCTCGGACTGGGTGAAGCCAAAAGCTAGCGTTCTTAAGGGAATACTCGGTCGGTGTACTAAAAGATGATTTCTTACCTATTTATTTACCTGCCCCCAGATGTTTTTCTGCTCTTTTCGCAGTCCGGACATGCACTTTAGGGCATGCCTCCCAGGGAAAGGAACCCCTAACGGAACTATTCTCCCTGGAAGATGTTTCTTACTAACCATGTAATATAACATAACTAGTTGGGCACTTATGCGATAAAGCACTAATGACCCCTCGCTTTGGTCTCCACGCATGCCCCGGTTTTATAACGCGAGGTATTCGGACACACTCGGACTATTGGGTCCAGAGGTTGAAGCGAAAAGGTCCGCTACGACAAACGATCTACAATCCGGCTAGAAGGCATTCTACATGTCACCTTACATTAAATAGTGAACTTTTACCCAAGTCACTTGGGGGCTCTTATGTTTATTTGAGCCGTTTCATACTAAGTGTTTCTCTTCTTAGTCGTTGCAAAGTTTTATTATTATTTATCACTCCTTTTTTTGACACGAGTGTGCGGTCACTGGCGGGGGAGCCTAATTTCTCTCTCAAAGCCGCTAGAGTTTAGTTTGCTAAACTGGCCTGATGAGAAGTACTCCGCCCTCGGGATAGGAGGTTGAAGCCGTAGGCTGACCCGCTCGAAGTCTTGAGATAGGATGTATCATGCTAAAGCACGACAGAAGCACTTCTTTTTTCTAAGACCAATTTTCGGGTTGGCACCGAACACTTGATATTGTTCGGGCGTCATGTTTTTACTGACGTTTCTTGGTTTTCCAAGCTTTTTGGCACTTTTAAACTATTTGTGCTTTTCCAGCATTAGTCTCGCAGTGCAACGCCGGACACCTTTTAGGGATTCGGCAAAAACATTCTCAGATATTGCTATATATACATCGGTTTCGAATTGTGTCTTCGGTTAATAGTTGGGTTGCCCGGCTCCTGCACTTGCTTCCTACGTTCCGTTTTGTTCGGCTAGGCGTGCAAAAGGAGAACCACTGCGATTGTGCTTCCAGCTCACATGGTTAAGCACCTCAGTGGAGAAAGCCGAAAACTGACTGCCACAATAAGCGTAAACTGGTCAGCGATCCGATGACTATGTTAAATAACAGGCCGTTCATAACATTGGCCGAAATGTTTACGGCTTGACCTCGACTGTCGCCGAACACTACCGGGGGCTATTAACTAGCCTCCCAAACTAAATCCTCGATATTTTGCTCTTACATTAGAGCTGAGGTTTTATGATCATGCTTAGCATGACAACCCAAAGAAAGGAACCGATGGCGGGACTATTTTCTTTGGAAGACATTTCCTCTGTTCAACAGTAATATAATATATCTCTATGCGTACCTTTGTTTATAAAACCGTATGGCCAGATTGCCTTGTTTGTCGTCCTCATAAAGGCTTTATAAAGTAAGATAAACACTCCTCGGCTACTGGCCGAGCAGGTGGAAGCCGATGGTCGGTCAATAAAGTTTTGTACAATGCGGATCCGAGCATTAAATGACGTAAAGTACTTGGATACATAGAGTCATTACACACAATTTGTGATTTTACTATGGATATTGATCCTTAATTCGGCCACCCGTGCCCGCATTAAGGCTCGGGGGCTACTGGGCTTCGGGCTTATTATTTAAACATATTAAAGGGGCATATTGATCCCCTGATCTGGTGTTGCCACCCGACCAATGTCTCGGGGGCTACTGCATTGCTTGTCCAATGCATAAAATTTTATGTGCAATATAGTTTCCGAGGAGATTTTGATCCTCGGGTTGGTCGGCCGCACCCAACCTGAGTCTCGAGGACTGAGCACGCCACTTTTTGTGTCCCGAAGTATTCTGCCGAGCTAGGAGTTGATCCTCAGACCGATTTTGCAAATCAACCTGAGTCTCAGCGGTTACTGGGATCAGCGGTCTTATGTCATCCTTCAGGTGCATCTCGGGTTTTAGACCGATACACACCTTCAGGGCTACTGGATATATATCTCGTCAGAGAATAAATTGCACCGATCAAAAATATTGACAAAAATCGGCCCACATTCGGGGTGGTGCACCACCTCGGAAGCAGTCCAGCATAAAGCTCGGGCGCTAGTGGCTGGCACCATAGAGGGCATTACCGGCATTAAGCTCGGCTAAACTCCTTCAAACTTCTTTGAACCAAGGTGATTTACGACACCTCGGATACAGTCCGGCGTTGGAGCTCGGATACAGTCCGGCGTTGGAGCTCGGATATATAGTCCGGTGTTAGAAGTGGGAAGCAGTCCGGCATTGGTGCTCGGCTGCAAAAGATACCTCAAATGCAGTCCGGCGTTAGAGCTCGGACGAAGAGGACGCGTGCCGCCGGGAACAACTTCAAACCCGAGGTGTGGCATAAAAATAACAAGGCATTGATAAAGGCCGGAAACTTAAAGGGGCTCCTCGGATACCCGACGTGTAAACTCGTCGAATGCATTTCGGCGATCCTCAAGATAAAAGATGAGAAGATTTGTTGAACCAGTTTTCAAGACCGGCAACCGAAGATGAAGAACAATTCGGAAGAATCGAGGAGCGTCCCTAACTTGAAGACCGGTTTAGGGGGCTACTGACGGTGTCCTGGACTAGGGGGTACTCACCACGCCGTCTCCCAATCGGTTAGATTGGGCCGAGGACCCCCAGGGCCGCATACTCATGGGCCAGTTCGGACAGGTGCTGCATACAAGGAAGATTCCACAAGACTTGGCGATCAAGACAAGGACTCCTCCCCCACCGGCGTATTCGGCTAGGACTCTTGTTATCCTAGGCCTCTGGTGCATTATATAAACCGAGGCCGGGCTAGTCGATAGACAGATAACCTCCATTACAACAATCATACCATAGGCTAGCTTTAGGGTTTAGCCTCCTTGATCTCGTGGTAGATCCACTCTTGTACTACCCATATCATCAATATTAATCAAGCAGGACGTAGGGTTTACCTCCATCAAGAGGGCCCAAACCTGGGTAAAACATCGTGTCCCTTGTCTCCTGTTACCATCCGCCTAGACGCACAGTTCAGGACCCCCTACCCGAGATCCGCCGGTTTTGACACCGACAGCGGTGATAGAGAAGGTTCGGTCCGCCAAAAGCGGATTGACCAAAGCCCGCGCCAGCCTCCTAATAGGCTTTCAGGTAAGTAATCAAATTATCACAGTGTAGACAGTAGCCCCTGATGCTCTGTTTGGTGTTCGGAAAGAAAGACCGAATAGTGGATCAAATAACATCTACCGGAGTCTAATCATAGTATGTCTATATGAATAAGAAGGCATCACTGCTGGCCGCTGCTGTTGGGGAACGTAGTAATTTCAAAAAAATTCCTACGCTCACGCAAGATCATGGTGATGCATAGCAACGAGAGGGGAGAGTGGTGTCTACGTGCCCTCGTGAGACCGAAGCGAAGCGTTGGCGCAGCGTAGAGGAAGTAGTCGTACGTCTTCCCGGTCCAACCGATCCAAGCACCGTTACTCCGGCACCTCCGAGTTCTTGACACACGTACAGCTCGATGACGAACCCCGGGCTCCGATCCAGCAGAGGTACGGGGAGGAGTTCCGTCAGCACGACGGCGTGGTAACGATCTTGATGTTCAACTGCCGGAGGGCTTCGCCTAAGCACCGCTACAATATGACCGAGGTGTAATATCGTGGAGGGGGGCACCGCACACGGCTAAGGAACGATCCCGAAGATCAACTTGTGTGTCTATGGGGTGCCCCCCGCCCCCGTATATAAAGGAGGGAGGGAGGAGGGGCCGCCTAAGGGGAGGCATGCTGGGGGGGGCAAACCTACTCCAAGTAGGTTTGGCCCCCCTTTCCTATTAGGTGTAGGAGAGGGAAGGAAGAGGGGGGAGGAAAGAAGGAAAGGGGGGCCGGCCCCCATCCCAATTCGGATTGGGCTTGGAGGGGGGGGAGCGCCCCCTCCTTTGCTCCTTCCTCCTCCCTTCCACTAAGGCCCAATAAGGCCCATATACTTACCGGGGGGTTCCGGTAACCTCCCGGAACTCCGATATAATCCCAATCTCGTCCGGAACCTTTCCGGCGCCCAAATATATCCGTCCAATATATCAACCTTTATGTCTCGACCATTTCGAGACTCCTTGTCATGTCCCCGTTCTCATCCGGGACTTCGAACTCCTTCGGTACATCAAAACTCATAAACTCATAATATACTGTCATCGAAACCTTAAGCGTGCGGACCCTACGGTTCGACAACAATGTAGACATGACCGAGACACGTCTCCGGCCAATAACCAATAGCGGGACCTGGATGCCCATATTGATTCCTACATATTCTATGAAGATCTTTATCGGTCAGACCGCATAACAACATACGTTGTTCCCTTTGTCATCGGTATGTTACTTGCCCAAGATTCGATCGTCGGTATCCAATACCTAGTTCAATCTCGTTACCGGCAAGTCTCTTTACTCGTTCCGTAATACATCATCTCACAACTAACTCATTAGTTGCAATGCTTGCAAGGCTTAAGTGATGTGCATTACCGAGAGGGCCCAGATTACCTCTCCGACATTTGGAGTGACAAATCCTAATCTCGAAATACGCCAACCCAACAAGTACCTTTGGAGACACCTGTAGAGCACCTTTATAATCACCCAGTTACGTTGTGACGTTTGGTAGCACACAAAGTGTTCCTCCGGTAAACGAGAGTTGCATAATCTCATAGTCATAGGAACATGTATAAGTCATGGAGAAAGCAATAGCAACATACTAAACGATCGGGTGCTAAGCTAACGGAATGGGTCATGTCAATCAGATCATTCAACTAATGATGTGATCCCGTTAATCAAATAACAACTCTTTGTCCATGGTTAGGAAACATAACCATCTTTGATTAACAAGCTAGTCAAGTAGAGGCATACTAGTGACACTCTGTTTGTCTATATATTCACACATGTATTATGTTTCCGGTTAATACAATTCTAGCATGAATAACAAACATTTATCATGATATAAGGAAATAAATAATAACTTTATTATTGCCTCTAGGGCATATTTCCTTCAGCTGCCGCTCGTACTACGGAGATCTCCGGACTGAAGCGGGACCTGGAGCGGAATGAGAAAGAGCTCGGCCTCGTGAAGAGGCAGCTCGAGGAGAACAAAGGTAAGTGATACATTGTCTGTATATTGATAAACAAAAATGGTTTTAGCTCATAGAATCGTTATGAACTTTAATAGGGGCCACGACCGAAGTGGAGGCCCTAAAAAGGCGCTGTCCAAGGCCGAAGACAAAGCGACCAAGGAGCGCATCGAACACGAAAAGCAAGAGGCCCGAGTCGACGAGGTCTAGCAAGAGCTCCAGGATTTCTTAAGAAATACGAGTCCTTGACTCTAAGATGCAAGAGTCCGAGCTTGCGAAGGCCCTCTAGAGCGCACAAGATGCCAAGGCCGAAGCTCAGAAGGCCCTTCAGGAGATTCAGGCAGCCAAGAAGATAGCGGCGGGTAAGGCATTCATTATGCAAAGCAAGCATGTGAAGGAGACTTTCCTTTTACTTACCCAAATTCGGAGCTCTCCAGGAGCATTCACAGATCTGCCGTGCAGCGTCTCTCATGCCACAGAGTTCTACCGAGTTGAGGAAGGGAGCTTGACGGAGAAGTTATTCTGGTCCCAGTATATTGGGGCCGAACACCCAATGCCATTGAGCGGCGAGCTGAAGCAACTGGTCAAACTTCACAAGGCGGCAGATCTGGCCATGAAAGATCTCATAGTCCGGATGTGGCCTAGCGAGCCCCTGCCCAGTAGTTACTTCGGCCTGGTAAAGCGGCTTGTGAATGTCTATCCGCGGCTTGAAGCCATTAAGCGGTCAATCTGCGTTGAAGGTGCGCACAGAGCCTTCCCCCGTGCGAAAGTGCACTGGGCAAAGATGGATGCCGATAAGCTGGTGACAGAGGGGCCACTAGAGGGCAAGGAGCATTGCCACCCCAAAAAGTATTATGACGGTGTCCTGAAGGGTGCCCGCCTTGTGGAGGATGAATGCTCTAAGGATATAATATTTGAATAAATGTACTCATGTGATTGTCGGTGTCAAAACCGGCGGATCTCGGGTAGGGGGTCCCGAACTGTGCGTCTAGGCGGATGGTAACAGGAGGCAAGGGACACAATGTTTTTACCCAGTTTCGGGCCCTCTCGATGGAGGTAAAACTCTACGTCCTACTTGATTAATATTGATGATATGGGTAGTACAAGAGTAGATCTACCACGAGATCAAGGAGGCTAAACCCTAGAAGCTAGCCTATGGTATGATTGTTGTAATGCATGTTGTCCTACGGACTAAAGCCCTCCGGTTTATATAGATACCGGAGGAGGCTAGGGTTACACAGAGTCGGTTACAATGGTAGGAGATCTACATATCCGTATTGCCAAGCTTGCCTTCCACACCAAGGAAAGTACCATCCGGACACGAGCCGGAGTGTTCAATCTTGTATATTCGTAGTCTTGGAGTCCAGCGGATAATGATAGTCCGGCTGTCCGGACACCCCCTAGTCCAGGACTCCCTCAGTAGCCCCTGAACCAGTCTTCAATGACGATAAGTCCGGCGTGCATAATGTTCGGCATTGCAAGGCGGGTTCCGCCTTTGAATAATCCAGAGAAGATCATGAACACCAGGATAGTGTCCGGCTCTGCAAAAATAATTTCCACATTCCACTGTAGAGAGAATAAAATGTACACTAGCTCAATCTGCTGACGTATTATGCGTCGTGACATCACACCGCTACCAAGCCTTTGTTTGAATCATTTTTTACTATTCCACCTCAGCACATTTAGCGAAGCGGTTTCCTTGGCACGTCTTGTCGAAGCAGAGATCGTGTTCCCCTTATTCCGGGATCCTCATCAATACGGACGTGGGTAACCCAACCGCGCCATTGATGGTGGCGCAGGAGATAGCGAGTTTTACCGGGCGGTGGGGGCGATAGTTTTCATCCACCTATATATAAGGGATAAGGATTCACCTTCTCACCTCGCCTTCGCCTCCTTTGCTTATCCATCTCCGCACTCAAGCTCCAACGCCCAAGCTTGCGCATCTCGCCTCGACCTTCTCCGAATATGTCCGGAGCGGGAGGTAAATGGTTAGCCTCCACCGCCAAGGAGGAGGACATCACCAAGATGCGCGACGCCGGATACCTTTCCAGCGATATCGCGCATCGGCTGCCCGACGAGGGGCAGCTCATCCCTACCCCTGAGCCTCATGAGAGGGTCGTCTTCCTTCCCCACTTCCTCCACGGACTGGGCTTTCCGCTCCATCCATTTGTCCGGGGGCTCATGTTTTACTACGGCCTGGATTTCCACAATCTGGCACCGAACTTCATCCTGAACATCTCGGCGTTTATCATCGTGTGCGAGGCCTTCCTCTGCATTCGGCCCCACTTCGGCCTGTGGCTCAAGACCTTCAACGTCAAGCGAAGGTTGTGAAGGGCACTCAAAGCGGAATGCGGAGGCGCCATGTTGGGCAACCGCCCCGCGTCCCTTGGCTAGAAGGGACCTTCGTGGACTCCGTCAAGGGGTGGCAATCGGGGTGGTTCTACATCACCGAGCAGCGCAAGCCCACATGGGCGGCCCCCAAGTTTAGATCTGGAATCCCCACGCAGCTCACCTCACGGAAAGAGAAGGGCTTGCGGTGGGGCAATCCGATGGAGGTGCGGGACTCGAGCCTGTATCAAGAAGATGGTGAGCAATAGGCTCCGGCTCGTCGGCGTGGTCCAAGTCATGCTCCTCCGCGGATTCTCCCATGCCAAGAACGGGCATTCAATTTGTGGGAGTTCAATCCGGAACAGCACCAAGCGAGCAACATCTGAAGGCGCTGGAGGTGCTGTTCAAGGCGAAAGCCCCGCATCCATGACGGAAGATCGCGGATTCAGCTCATGATGTCAACCGGCGGGTAAGTGATTCAACCCCATTACGCGACACTCATGATAATTAAATTAACTTTTAGTGGGATTTCATTCTGCCACTTCCTTTGACAGGAATGGATGGAGAAGGCCAAGCTGATTATTAGCCCGACTCCCATGCCGAAGACCAGTGAGCGCCCGCTATCGGGGCTATTGGTTCGGCGCCGCCGCGTGGCGCGGGAGAAGAAGTCAAGAAGGTGGCCACGGGACTCGAAAGAGTTCCGAATCAGCGTCGACGACGACGAGGACTCCTCCCCGAAGGCGAGGAGGAGGAGTATTCCCTCCGGAGGGAGAGAAGAAGAAGAAGGCTTCCCCAATCGGGAGGCGAAGGGTCAGAGGGGAGAACTATCCCCGGACAGTTTCGCCAACATCAACGTTGGCGAGGATGAGTGGCCTCAAGGGCCAGCGTCCGCAAGATCGTAAGTATTCGGATCATTTATATGCCGTATATTTTATGTCATGCAAGTATCCTTCTAACGTCGCATTCTGCCCGTAGTCCGGCGGTGGCGATCTCCCGACTTCGATGGCGGGTCGTTGGCCTCGTCGGATGTAAATTCCATCCCGACTGCCTCTACCCCACGCTACCGACGAGGACGCCGGTGGGATCCCAAAGAGGGACCCATCGGGAGGAGGCTCGAGGCGCCGTCGAGCGACCTCCGGACTTTTGCGCGGACTCTACATCGGAACCCGTAGTGGTTCGAGTCCGCAAGCGGCCCCTTCAAAGAAGGGCAAGACCGTGACGCCGGGCGGCCTCCATCCAGCCGAGGCGCCGGATAACCTGTTGGGCGCTTAAAGGCGCTTCCATCAGGAAGAACACCGCACTATCATGAGTGCGGTGATTGAAAAGGTCCACTTGCTAGAAGCGGGCTGACCGAAGCTGCAGCAGCCTTCTAACAGGCTTTGAGGTAAGAAGTTAAAATCATGTAATGTAATACCGCATAGACGGTAGCCTCGATGCTTAGTTCGGTGTTCGGAAAGAAAAGCGGACTGAGGATCTAACAAGATATCTGTGAGGTTGCCTAAAATATGTCAATATGGGTTTGCAGGCTGTCCTGCTGACCTCTGCCGCATTGACGGCGGAGGTCGAGGTGCTGAAGAAGGATCTCGAGCGGTCCGAGCAAGAGCTTGGCCATGCCAAGAGGCAGCTCGAGGAAAAAGAAGGTGAGTAACACCTCTTGAATAAGTACCTTCTGTAAAAGGATTTGGTTGCAAATAAAATTAACAAGGATAATATGTGTATTGCGGGGCCACTAACGAGGTGGCAGCCCTAAAGGATGTTGTGTCCATGTCGAACGCAGTCTTGCCGCATGAACAGGCCGAGCGAGAAAAACAAGAGGCACGGGTGGCGGAAGTTGGCAAGAGCTCCGAGGCTCTCATGGAAAAGCATGAGAGTTTGGGCGTGACTCAAGACTTCGAGAGTCGAGCTTGCCTCGGCCTCGAAAGTGCCAAGTCCGCCAAGGCCAAGGCCCATAAGGCACTTCAGGAAGTTGAAGATATAAAGAAGATAGCGGCGGGTAAGGCATTTTTCATGCAAAGCAGGCATGTTAATGTGAACTACCTAACACTTACCCGAATTCGGAGCTCTCCAGGGGCGTTTGCAGATCTGCCGCGTAGTGCGTCTGATGCCACCGCATTCTATCGTGGCGAGGAGGGGAGCTCGACGGAGAAGGTCTTCTAGTCTCAGTACTCTGAGGTCGGCTATCAGGTGCCCCCAAGCGACCAGCTGAAGCAGCTGGTCGAACTCCACAAGGTAGCTAAGGAGGCCATGAAGGGTCTCATAGTCCGGCTGTGGCCTGGACAGGCGATGCCTGGGAGCTACTTTGGCCTCGTGCGGCGGCTGGTGGACGCATGCCCCAGGCTGGATGTTGTCAAGCGTTCCGCCTGTATCGAAGGCGCTCGTCGGGCCCTTGCCCGCATAAAGGTGCAATGGGGCAAACTAGATGCGGAGAAGCTTCTCACGGATCCACCGCCGCCGGGCAAGGAGCATCGCACGCCGGAGAGGTATTATAAAGTTGTCCTGAAGGGAGCCTGTGATATTGCAGATGAGTGCTCCCAAAATGTAATCTTTGAGTGAACTCGCTGTGTATTTATCCTGTGCGCTGAAAACTTCGTTTATATGCGCCATGAGCAACACTTGTTTAATTTAAAATATTACCTTCTGTGCGGCCGTTTATAAAATCTGAGAGATGGCAAGTCGTTGGCTTCAGCCCCCAAGCCGCGAGTGCTGGGGTGTTCGGGATAAACATGAGCACTCTTGTTCCCATTGTTGGGTCCATCGAGGGAGGCGCTCAACACAACGAACAAGGCAACCGGACTTATAATGCTTGAACACTCTCACTTAGCCATAGAATTCTATAATTTTAAATTTCAGCGAAGCCCCTGGTATTCGGAAGACCGAATCCGGGGCGCTATCCACGCCTTTTGGGCATTGTCCGAACTTCGCTCAAGCGGCGTGAGTCTTTAGACCCGAAAAAACCTCTCGAACAGCGACTAGTCTCTCGCCTTATCATGCCGTCAGTTTTAGCTTTCTCGAGGCGTTAACCCGGCTCAACCGGGCGCAATCGCAGTGGTTCTCCAGTGCCACCTTAGCCGATGAGCGGGCGTAAGGCACCAAAAGCGTGGGAGCAGGCAAACCCAACTATTGACCCAAGACATGATTCGGAGCCGATTCAAATAATGCTATAAGTTCGGGGTGCCGTCCTTGTGAAAGTGTTCGGACTTATCACACCATAGAGCGGGGAACAGAAGCCCCTGGCGTATTTGGCCGTACCAAAATATACGGGTGCAAGATGTCATATAATGAACATATATATAAAAGATAACGCAATTGCAATAAAAAAAGGTGCTGCATTATTTATGAAAGAAAGTCTGCTAGTAGAGCGGACCGATACAAATAGTGCGGTAAGCAAGGGATTTGGACTCAATAAACATGTCCCCCTCCAGGGATGGGCTGCCGACTTGGTGTATATAATAGAATTTAATGCTCGTAATTGAGACCACACGAGTGTTAAATGCGGCCTTTTTAGTCCCCATTTGTTGCATCGTGAGTTCGGCAGGTTCGCCACCGGACAGGGCTTCTGTTTAACGGAGTCCTGTGTACACAAAATAGTAAAATAAAAAAGAAAAGAAGGGGGACACACTTGCGAGCCCCTGGTGTGGTCGAGCCGCACTCTGGGTCCATTGTGATCGTGCCCCTTTCCCTGCGCCCATGGTATCTCCAAAGCGTAATGATGTACGCGGAGTGTTATTCTTGCGATCATGCGCAGGCGAGGGTTGGGGCCACAGTGCTACGCGTGCTCTGATATCGCCGGGTGGTCCTGGTTGGCATTGCTCCGGGCACGCTTTGCTGTGTCCGGCCTTTTAACTGCCGGACTTGAGAATTGCCTTAGAAGGCTACTCTGTACTTCTGCCGCGAGAGCTGCTGTATGTTCCTCCGTTCGGAGGGAGCGTTCCGTATTACCGTTGACCGTGATGACTCCACGAGGGCCTGGCATCTTGAGCTTTAGGTATGCATAATGCGGCACCACGTTGAATTTTGCAAACGCGGTTCGTCCGAGCAGAGCGTGATAGCCGCTGCATGAACGGGACTATGTCGAAGGTTAACTCTTCGCTCGGAAATTATCTGGGATCCGAAGACCACTTCGGTGTGGTGAGCTGTGCAGTTGGCCTCCACTCCTGGGATGACACCTTTAAAGGTTGTCTTTGTAGGTTTAATCCTTGATGGGTCTATGCCCATTTTGCGCACTGTATCCTGATAAAGCAGGTTCAGGGTACTACCGCCGTCCATCAGGACTCTTGTGAGGTGAAATCCATCGGCGATTGGGTCTAAGACCAATGCAGCGAATCCGCCATGGCGTATGCTGGTCGGATGGTCTCTTCGATCGAAAGTGATCGGACAAGAGGACCATGGATTGAACTTTGGGGCAACTGGCTCCATCGCATAGACGTCCCTGAGTGCGCATTTCCTCTCCCTCTTGGGTATGTGGGTCGCGTATATCATATTCACCGTCCGCACTTGTGGGGGAAACCCTTCTGTCCTCTGTTGTTCGGCGGTCGGGTCTCTTCCTCATCGTCGCTGTTTAGCCCCTTGTCATTGTTTTCGGCAATTAACTTGCCGGCCTGCTTGAACACCCAGCAATCTCTATTGGTGTGGTTAGCTGGCTTTTCAGAGGTGCCATGTATCTGGCATAAGCGGTCGAGTATTCGGTCCAGATTGGACGGACCCGGAGTGGTTCTTTTGAATGGCTTCTTCCGCTGACCGGGTTTAGAGCCTCGGAATCCGGCATTGACTGCCGTATCCTCCTTATCGTCACCGTTAATGCGGCGCTTGTTTTTGTTTCGACGTGACCTGCCGTTGTTGTCCTTGCTATCCGGACTGCCAGAATTTTTACGGAGGTTGTTGCTACGGGCTAGCCAGCTGTCCTCTCCCGCGCAAAAGCGGGTCATTAACGATGTGAGGGCTGCCATGGATTTCGGCTTTACCTGCCCCAGGTGCCGGGCTAGCCATTCGTCCCGGATGTTATGTTTGAAGGCTGCAAAGGCCTCTGCATCCGAACAGTTGACGATTTGGTTTTTCTTTGTCAAGAACCGTGTCCAGAATTGTCTGGCCGATTCGTCTGGCTGCTGAATAATGTGGCTTAGGTCATCGGCGTCTGGTGGTCGCACATACATGCCCTGGAAGTTGTCGAGGAATGCGGCTTCCAGGTCTTCCCAGCACCCAATTGACTCTGCGGGCAAGCTGTTTAGCCAATGCCGAGCTGGTCCTTTAAGCTTGAGTGGGAGATATTTGATGGCATGGAGATCGTCGCTGCGGGCCATGTGAATGTGGAGAAGATAGTCTTTGATCCAAACCGCGGGGTCTGTTGTGCCATCGTAGGATTCGATGTTTACGGGTTTAAACCCTTCGGGGATCGATGATCCATTACTTCGTCGATGAAGCATAGAGGTGTCTGGCGCCTGTATTGAGCAATATCGCGACGCAGCTCGAGAGAGCGTTATCTGCTGTGTTCGGCCCGGCCGGGTTGTTGTATCCGGCGCGACGGTATTAAATCGTGGGTCGAGGGCGCCCACGTGATCCATAGATGGATCTGGATTGCCTTGCCTTGTCCTCCAATATGTCTTGCAAGTCCGGCGCGTTCCTCTTGGCCGTACTTTTGGAGCGATGCCGGGTGCGGTCTTGGCTGGGGGCTGGATGCCTCTCATCACGACCACGGGGTGGTCGGTCAGCCATATCGTCTTGTTGGTGATGAAGGTATGTATGCTTCCTCCTCTAATCGGGGGAGCAGCTTGCGTCTTGGGTAACTTTTGGAGGGGCGTTCGAGTTTATACTCTTCGGCCGCGAGGACCTCGGTCCATCGATCGGCCAGCAGATCTTGATCAGCTTGGAGCTGTTGCTGCTTTTTCTTTAGGCTGTTTGTTGTGGCGATAAGCCTGCGCTTGAAGCGCTCTTGTTCGACGGGATCCTCAGGTACGACGAATTCATCATCGTTGAGGCTTGCTTCGTCTTGGAGGGAGGCATATAGTTATCATCCTCAACCTCTTAAATGCCGCCCTCTCGTGAGGGCTTGCTTCTGCATCCTCCTGCGCTGAGTCTTGCTAGAGGATTGTCTTCGGCACTCTCCGGAGTATTATTATCTCCCGTGCCGGAATCTCCATTCTTGCTGTGGCGGGATTTAGAGCGGCGCCGCTGACGTCGGCGTTTGGGCTGCTTCTTTAGAGAATCTGCCTCCGCTGCTTCTTCGCCATCCCCGTCTTTCGGGGTGTCCACCATATATATGTCGTATGACGAGGTGGTCTTCCAGTGCCCTGTAGGCGCTGGCTCCTGTTCGTCTCCGGCATCGTCGTCCATGGCGTCGATGTCGTCGGAGTCGAAGTCTAGCATGTCGGTTAAATCATCGACAGTGGCTACAAAGTGGGTGGTGGGTGGGCTCTGAATTTCTTCGTCGTCCGTACCCCAACCGTCCTGGCCATAGTCCGGCCAGGATTCTCCTGATAGCGAGAGATGCTTCAGTGAATTCAGGATATCGCCAAAAGGCGAGTGTTGGAAAATGTCCGCGGTGGTGAATTCCATAACCGGCACCCAATCCGGATCGATTGGTAGGGGCGCGGGAGGTTCGGAGTCCGGCGAGGAGTCCGGCGCCTTGGAATCACGGGTTTCGCAGGGGACAAGATCAGTGTTCGGCTCCATCGCCGTGGATGTTGAAGCCCCCGGGGCGGCGTCTATCCACCGGCCCTCGATCAGGGCGATCGGCTCCGGGCTAATGGCCGAAGCGGATCCGTGTGCGGCCACCAAGGCACTGTCCGGCGGCAGAGCAAGATCGTGCCCATCGTCGCGATCAAGGCGGCGCTTGGCTGTGGCTCGAGTCCGTCGAAGATCAAGTCTCCGCGGACATCGGCCGTGAAGTTTAAGCTTCCGAATCTGACCTGACAGCCAGGGGCGTAGCTTTCGATCTGCTCCAGATGGCCAAGTGAATTGGCCTGTAGTGCGAAGCCGCCGAATACGAAGATCTGTCCGGGGAGAAAAGTCTCACCCTGGATAGCATTGTTGGTTGAAGACGCCATCAAGCCTATCGGTGACGACACAGAGGAACTCTCAATGAAAGCACCAATGTCGGTGTCAAAACCGGCGGATCTCGGGTAGGGGGTCCCGAACTATGCATCTAGGCGTGGTAACAGGAGGCAAGGGACACAATGTTTTTACCCAGGTTCGGGCCCTCTCGATGGAGGTAAAACCCTACGTCCTGCTTGATTAATATTGATGATATGGGTAGTACAAGAGTAGATCTACCACGAGATCAAGGAGGCTAAACCCTAGAAGCTAGCCTATGGTATGATTGTTGTAATGCATGTTGTCCTACGGAATAAAGCCCTCCGGTTTATATAGACACCGGAGGAGGCTAGGGTTACACAGAGTCGGTTACAATGGTAGGAGATCTACATATCCGTATTGCCAAGCTTGCCTTCCACGCCAAGGAAAGTACCATCCGGACACGAGCCGGAGTCTTCAATCTTGTATCTTCGTAGTCTTGGAGTCCGGCGGATAATGATAGTCCGGCTGTCCGGACACCCCCTAGTCCAGGACTCCCTCAATGATCCTGTAATATGAAAACGAGTTCATGTGCGCTATATAACGCTTGTTGATTTAAAATATTACTTTTTGTGCTGCCGTTTATAAAATCTGAAGTTGGCCAGTCATCGGCTTCTGCCCCCATGTAACTAGTACTGGGGTGTTTGGGATAAATCTAAACACTCTTCATCCAAATTTTTGGTCCTTTAAGGAGGTGTTTAGCGCAGCGAACAAGGCAATCGGAGTATACGGCTTTATCACCCTCACTTAGCGACAGAAGTCTACAATTTTAAATTTCGGTGAAGCCCCTAGTATTCGGAAGGCCGAACTTGGGGTGCTATACACGCCTAAATCAGACAAGGCCGATTCCTCGCCCGAAGCGGAAAATATCTTTAAGGATTTGGGACCTCTCGAACAGTGACCGGCTCTCGCCGCATCATGACAGTCAGTTTTCGGCTTTCTCTACTGAGGTGCTCATCCGGAAGAACCGGGACACAATCGCAGTAGTTCTCCCTGTGCTACCTTAGCCTATATAGCGGAACGTAAGGTACCAAAACATGGGAGCCGGTCAAACTCAATTATTCACCCAAGACATGATTCAGAGCTGATGCATATAATGCTATAAGTTCGGGGTGCCGCACTGTCAAAAGTGTTTGGACTTTTCTTGCCGTGTTATGGGGTACACTGAAGCCCCTGGCGAGCTGAACGTACCAAAGTGTATGGGTGCAATATGTAATGAATAAGCAGTCAAGGGGATAAATGTAAAGGAATGTAAAAATAAGTTGACGTTGTACATTATTTTCCATTGTTTATTTCAATAATGCGTCAAAGCATATGTATACAAGTAGTGCGATAAGCAAAATAGGACTATTTGACATGTCCTAGCCAAGGGCCAGCTTCGTGTGGGTATGTAAAATAGGTATAATGATCGATATCAGAGACCACCTGGGGATTCCCTTGGGTGCCGAAGCTTCTTGTCTCCTTGGTGTTTCAATCCCGTTATGGGTCCAATAGTCGTACTACCAGAATAGCCTCCCGAAAATAGGGACCTAAAAAGAAAAGGTGTGAGGATATACGGAACCTGCGACGGTTGAGCCGCATTGTGGACCGCGTCGTAGTCATGCCTCCGCCTATGCCCATGGTCGTTTGAGTGCGTAATTATGTATGCGCCGCACAAATTTCGCCGCTTGACTGAGACTAGGACGGAGGCCGAATTTCTAGTCGAGCTCTGGACGTGCCGGACGATCCTGTTGCAGGGTACTCCGGACTCGCTTGACGGTGTCCGGGGGCTTTATCACCGAATTGGCGGTCTGCCTAAGAAGGCTGCTTTGTACTTCTGCTACGAGGGCCGCAGTGTGCTCCTCCGTACGGAGCGAGCGCTCTGTGTTTCCATTAACTGTTATAACCCCGCGAGGTCCTGGCATTTTGAGCTTGGGGTATGCATAATGTGGTACCGCATTGAATCTGGCAAATGTGGTTCGTCCGAGCAGTGCATGATAGCCACTGCAGAAGGGGACGATATCGAAGATTAACTCCTTGCTTCGGAAGTTGTCTGGAGATCGGAAGACTACTTCCAGTGTGATTGACCCCGTACAACAGGCCTCTACACCTGGTACGACACCTTTAAAGGTGGTTTTGGTGGTTTGATCCTTGAGGGATCGATGCCCATTTTGCACATTGTATCCTGATAAAGCAGGTTCAGGCTGCTGCCACCATCCATAAGGACTCTTGTGAGGTGGAATTCGTCAATGATGGGGTCGAGGACCAATGCGGCTGAACCGCCATGACGGATACTAGTAAGATGGTCCCTGCGATCAAAAGTGATCGGACAAGAAGACCATGAGTTGAATTTTGGGGCGACTGGCTCCATCGCATAGATGCCCCTTAGTGTGCGCTTCCGTTCCCACTTGGGAATATGGGTTGCGTATATTATGGTCACCGTTTTCACCTAGGAAGGAAATTTCTTCCGTCCTCCTGTGTTTGGCGGCCAGGGCTCCTCGTCATCATCGCTATGCAGCCCCTTTTCCTTGTTTTCGGCATTCAACTTGCCGGCCTGTTTGAACACCCAGCATTCTCTGTTAGTGTGGTTGGCTGGTTTATCAGGGGTGCCGTGAATTTGACACGAGCGATCAAGTATGCGGTCCAGACTAGATGGGCCCGAATTGTTTCTTTTGAATGGTTTTTTCCGCTGACCGGACTTAGAGCCACTGAATCCGGCATTGACTGCCATGTCTTCGGTGTTGTCGCCATTGTTGCGATGCTTGTGTGTGTTGCGCCGTGGCTTGCCGTTGCTATCTCTAGCATCTGAAGTGCCAGGGTTTCTCGATGTGCTGTTGCTACGAGCCAGCCAGCTGTCCTTGCCCGCACAAAAGCAGGTCATGAGTGTCGTGAGGGCTGCCATGGACTTCGGCTTCTCTTGCCGAGGTGTCGGGCAAGCCACTCATCGCAGATGTTATGCTTAAAGGCCGCTAGGGCTTCGGCATCCGGACAGTCGACAATTTGGTTCTTTTTAGTTAGGAACCGAGTCCAGAATTTCCTGGCTGACTCTCCAGGCTGTTGGGTTATGTGACTTAAGTCATCAACATCCGGTGGTCGCACATAAGTACCCTGGAAGTTGTCAAGGAATTTGTTTTCTAGGTTCTCCCAACTGCCAATGGAGTTTGCTGGTAGACTATTCAGCCAATGCCGAGCCGGTCCTTTGAGCTTAAGTGGGAGGTACTTGATGGCATGTAGATCATCGCAGCGGGCCATGTGAATGTGGAAAAGAAAATCTTCAATCCATACCGCGGGGTCTGTTGTACCATCATATGATTCAATGTTCATGGGTTTAAACCCTTCTTGGAATTCATGATCCATTACGTCATCAGTGAAGCATAGGGGGTGTGCGGCGCCTCTATGCCGGGCTACATCACGATGCAGTTCAAATGAGTCTGGTCGGTTGTATTCTGCCCGGTCGGACTTGTTTTTAGTATATCCGGCGTGACAGTCATCATCACGTGTTGGGGCGCGCCCCCATGATTCGTAGATCGATCTTGACTGTCCTGCTTTGTTTTCCAATACGTCTTGCAGGTCCTGCATGTAGCCCCGGGCCTTGGTGTTTGGTTTGATTGGCGACGGGGTGCGGGCTGGTGTTCGGGCTGATACGCCGCTTTGTCTCGGCTATGAGGTGGCCGGTCAGCCGCATCGTGCGCTGGTAGTGTGGGCTTTAATGCTTCCTCCTCTAGTTGAGGTAGCAACCTGCGCTTTGGGTAACTTTTGGTTGGGCGCTTGAGTCCGTATTCCTCGGCTGCCAGGACCTCAGTCCATCTATCAGTTAGCAGCAAGGTAGTCAGAGTCGGGATTCGGAGTCGGATCGATTTTCCTCAGACAGAATCGAGTCGTAAGATCGAGTCGTTGAATCGAGGATTCTACTAGATTTACTCAAATAATATATTTTGTATGCACACAAGAAATTTATATGGGTTCTATAGAGTGTTAACACTAAATATGGAGCAAAGAACATACACATCAATGCTAGTTGTATTCCACTTCTTTTTTTAGCTAACCTGCCATCTAGCTCGCATGTATGGAACATTTATGAGAGGGAAATATATAGAACATTTAAACCTTCAATGCATGAAATTTACTTAGGTTCCTTTTAAAGTGCCTGAATAGTCGATCACTTGTCTATCTGACCTGCAGTGCTAAACCTTGAAGGGTCTTGCTCTTCTTCTCCAATCAATCTTGAAGCATCCTCCTTTTCACGCCAATTCCATCTGTCGACAAGCCTGATACTCAATTTCGATCTAGGATTTCTAAGAGCTAGATCAAAGGTGTCGGCGGCTGAGTGTTTGGGCTTGGGAGGGGAATAAAGTTCCATGAGATATATGAAAAGTGTTTTGGATGATGGCATACTATTCTGCAACAACTAAACAAACGGCTTAGATAAATTAGTAGAATCGGACATAGTCCATAGCGTAGTCGGGATTGTACATTTTTGTACAGGATTCTATGATTTGGATTGCGACTCAACATGGATTCTACCTGATCCGGATTCATAGTGGGATTTGGATCGACATGCTTCCGTAGGGTCATGAAGTCGTAGGATTCTAGAAGTCGAGTCGGGATTCTGACTACCTTGGTTAGCAGACCTTGATCAACTTGAAGCTACTGCTGTTTCTTCTTCAGGCTTTTTGCAGTGGCTATAAACTGGCGCTTGAAGCTCTCCTGCTCGACGGGATCCTCAGGAACAATGAATTCTTCGTCGCCAAGGCTCACTTCGTCTTTGGAGAGGGGCATGTAATTGTCATCCTATGATTCTCCATCTGTTGCATGTTCCTTAGGGCTAGCTTGCCCATCCTCCCGCTCGGCCTGCTCGAAGCCTGGCTGGGCGGGATTGTTTTCGTCTTCGGCACCATCCAGATTTCTATCATCTCTTGTGTCGGTATCGTTATTCTTGCTATGGCGGGGCTTAGAGCGGCGCCGATGACGCCGATGCTTAGATTGCTTCTCCAAGGGATTATCCTCCATTACCTCATCGTCATTGCTTTCTTTGGGGGTGTACACCATCTATATATATAGCATGTGATAAGGTGGCTGCCCAGCGCCCTGTGGGCGGTGGTTCCTTTTCTTCTCCTGCATCGTCGTCCATACCGTCGATGTCTTCGGAGTCGAAGTCAAGCACGTCGGTTAAGTCATCGACAGTGGCTATTAAGTGGCTGGTGGGTGGAGAACGAATTTCTGCGTCGTCTGCTTCCCACTCAAGCCGTACATAGTTCGGCCAAGAGTCTCCTAACAGAGAGGCCTCAATGAATTTTGCACGTCGCCCAAGGGTGAGTGCTGAAAGATATCCGCAGAGGTAAACTCCATGATCGGTGCCCAATCAGATTCGATAGGCACAGACGCACATGGTTCGATGACACAGATCTCTTTGGAGCTGAAGTCTGTGTTCGGCTCCAGCGCCGATGAATATGCGGCCTCCGTGGCGGGGTCTATCCACCCATCCTCGGATGGCGTGATCTGCTCCAGATTAAAGGCCGGGGCAGCCGCAGGTGCGATCTCCTGAACACCGTCCGATGGCAGATCTAAGTCATGCCCATCGTGAGTGTTCGGTGCTCCTGACATGGGCCCGAATTCGTCAAAGATCAAGTCTCCGCGGATGTCGGAAGTGTAGTTCAAGTTTCCAAACCTGACCTGATGGCCAGGGGCGTAGCTGTCAATCTGCTCCAGATGGCCAAGCGAGTTGGCCCGCAATACGAAGACGCCGAATAGGAAGATCTGTCCGGGGAGGAAAACCTCACCCTTGACCGCATCATTGCAGATGATTGAAGGAGCCATCAAGCCTTATCGTGATGACATAGTGGAACTCTCAATGAAAGCACCAATGTCGGTGTCAAAACCAGTGGATCTCAGGTAGGGGGTCCCGAACTGTGCGTCTAAGGCTAATGGTAACAGGAGGCGGGGGACACAATGTTTACCCAGGTTTGGGCCCTCTCTATGGAGGTAATACCCTACTTCCTGCTTTATTGATCTTGATGATATGAGTATTACAAGAGTTGATCTACCACGAGATCATAGAGGCTAAACCCTAGAAGCTAGCCTATGATTATGATTGTTCTCGTCCTACGGACTAAACCCTCTGGTTTATACAGACACCGGAGGGGGCTAGGGTTACACAGAGTTGGCAACAGAGAAGGAGATCTACATATCCGATTGCCAACCTTGCCTTCCATGCAAAGGAGAGTCCCACCCGGACACGGGACGAAGTCTTCAATCTTATATCTTCATAGTCCAACAGTCCAGCCAAAGTATATAGTCCGGCTGTCCGAGGACCCCCTAATCCGGGACTCCCTCACCTGCCCTGGGATAAAGTGTATCAGACGTACAAGAGACCTCTTGACGGCGTTTGCGAGCCGGAAAGTTCGGTAAACCGGAGGAAGTAACCACTTGGCCACTATGTCGGGTTGTGCGGCGAGCTTCATGCTGCTGAGTTTCAAAAGAAAGTGCGGATCCGAATAAGCAAGAGGGCCTGAAAATTTTACTTTCCGGATGATACGTCTCCAACGCATCTATCATTTTTTATTGTTCCATGCAATTATATTACCCGTTTTGGATGTTTATGGGCTTTACTTTACACTTCTATATCATTTTGGGGACTAACCTACTAACCGAAGGCCCAGCCCGAATTGATGTTTTTTGCCTATTTAAGTGTTTCGAAGAAAAGGAATATCAAACGGAGTCCAAACGGAATGAAACCTTCAGGAACGATCTTTTTGGAACAAATGTGATCCAGAGGACTTGGAGTGGAAGTCAAGAAACAAGCGAGGCGGCCACGAGGGTGCCCGACGCGCCCCCTAGGGCTGGGCGCGCCCCCACCCTCGTGGGCCCCTCGAGCGTCCACCGACCTACTTCTTCCTCCTATATATACCCACGTACCCTGAGAACATCAGAAGCGACCACGAAAAACTATTTCCACCGCTGTAACCTTCTGTATCCGCGAGATCCCATCTTGGAGCCTTCGCCGGCGCTCCGCCGGAGGGGGAATCGATCATGGAGGGCCTCTACATCATCTCCAAGGCCCTTCTGATGAGTTGTGAGTAGTTTACCACAGACCTTCGGGTCCATAGTTATTAGCTAGATGGCCTCTTCTCTCTCTTTGAATCTCAATACAAAGTTCTCCTTGATCTTCTTGGAGATCTATTCGATGTAACTCTTTTTGCGGTGTGTTTGTTGAGATCCGATGAATTGTGGGTTTATGATTAAGTTTATCTATGTGAAGTATTTGAATCTCCTCTGAATTATTTTATGTGTGATTAAGTTATCTTTTCAAGTCTCTTTGAATTATCAGTTTGGTTTGGCCTACTAGATTGATCTTTCTTGCAATGGGAGAAGTGCTTAGCTTTGGTTCAATCTTGTGGTGTCCATTCCCTGTGAAAGCAGGGGCAGCAAGGCACGTATTGTATTGTTGCAATCGAGGATAAAAAGATGGGGTTTATATCATATTGCATGAGTTTATCCCTCTACATCATGTCAGCTTTCTCAATGCGTTACTCTGTTCTTCATGAACTTAATACTCTACATGCATGTTGGATAGCGGTCGATGTGTGGAGTAATAATAGTAGATGTAGAATTGTTTCAGTCTACTTGTCACGGACGTGATGCCTATATACATGATCATGCCTAGATAATCTCATAACTATTCGCTTTTCTATCAATTGCTCGACAGTAATTTGTTCACCCACCGTAATACTTATGCTATCTTGAGAGAAGCCACCAGTGAAACCTATGGCTCCCGGGTCTATCTCTTATCATATAAGCTTTCAATCTACTTTTATTTGCATCTTTACTTTTCCAATCTATATCATAAAAATACCAAAAATATTTATCTTATCATATTATTTCTATCAGACCTCACTTTCGCAAGTGGCCTCGAAGGGATTGACAACCCCTTTATTGCGTTGTTTGCGAGTTCTTGTTTGTTTGTGTAGGTGCGTTGGACTTTTGAGGAGCCTCCTACTGGATTGTGTTGTTTGCGAGTTCTTGTTTGTTTGTTTGTCAGCTATCAAAAACTGAGGGAAATACTTACGCTACTATGCTGCATGACCCTTTCCTCTTCAAGGAAAACCAACGCATGCTCAAGACGTAGCACCGGACTGCTCGACGGATTTTTGATACAGGCACATGATCTGAGTCGGAAGATAGAACAATTACCTATACATCACCAGCGCGGCTAGCTTCCGCATCATCCTGATAATAATCATTGTCAATGAGGTGTATGAAAAAAGAACCAAGAGAGTCAAGTTCGACCTCTGACTCCAGGTCATTGAGCTCTTCATCATTGGGCAGGTCAGAGGCCTCGGCGGTTCTTTTCTTCACAGGTTTCTTTGTAACCCTGGTCTTGGTGCGAGGCGCCCTCATCGGCTTGTCCTACGGCTTCACCGGTTTATCCTACGATTTCCTCTTCCAGAACAGATCATCACCCTGCACAGAAGGACAACAAATTATAAAAGAATTTTTAAGAGGGGACGGATTAAGACAAAAATGAGGCAATTCTTACAGCTGGCAGTTTGTTGGAAGTACAGAAGGGAAAGGGCCCTACTTTGCTGCATACAGCCACCGGTTCATCAAGCATTTTCTTGACAGATTCGGTGACTTCATCATCAGTGAGCTTGATGTCAATATGACGCTGAGGGTCTTTCAAATCCCCTGTGAATTCACACATTAAACTGGGGCGCCGACTTAAAGGCATAATGCTCCAAGAAACCCAACACCAAACGAAGTCAATGCCTGTCAGACCGTTTGCAACAAAAGCTCTGAATTTTGATAGCTGCGAGGCGTATTTTGATAATTCCTTGGCAGTCATTCACTGATGAAATTGATGCTCTCTGGTAAGCCGGTGTGCACGGTAACCTGGTAGAGGGTTCTCATCAGGTGGAGATGTATCACGGTAGTAAAACCAAGTCTGATTCCAATCCTTGGGATGACTATGATGCTTGGCGTGAGGGAAGCTGACATCTTTTCTCTTCTGGATTGAAACCCCGCCCAGCTTAGTGTTAGGTCCATCTGTGAACTCGCTACGTTGGTTCAAATAGAAGTAATCTCTGAACAGCTCAACGGTGGGTTCTTCTTGCAGATAAGCCTCACAAAAAACCTGAAAGTTACAAATATTGGACAAAAGGAGTTAGGCCCAATATCTTGAGGGTGGAGTTGAAAGCTAGCAAGCACATCACGGAAGAATTTTGAACCGGGCGGGCTAAACCCTCGACCCAGATGGTCAGCAAAAACAACCACTTCTCCATCCTTGGGCCTAGGAGGATTTTCTGGACCGGGAACTCTCCAGTGTATGACTTCCTTCTTTGCTAAAACGCCAGTGGCAACGGACCCATTTAACTGTGCTTCATTAACTCGGGAAGGGACCCAATTGCAAGCATAGAACTGTTTGGTCATTTTAACGACAAGCTGAAAAAGAGGATCAATGCCGGTTTAAGACTCATGACTGACACGCGTAAACCGGTGCAAGGACGGAGGAAGAAAGTATTGAGACATGCACATGTTAAACCGGATTCTGACAATAAGGGCGAATTGGCGGTTTAAGAGAGGGCTAATGGTACCTGGCGGGTTATCATTTTCTAAAGGTTAAACTACCTATAATGGTGTGGTAGTTACAGATCTGAAAAAGTATTGTTGCATAAACAAGTTTTACAGGTTGATGTTATAATTTTGGATCTACCGCAGTTCAGAAAAGGAGAAAAATTCCAAAACCCTAAGTGCTGACGGCAGAACAGTTAAGGTCCAGATGGGATTATTTCACTAAAATATAGATGTCGTAATGAGAAAAAATGGACTATGGCTGCATCCGCACAGGAGTAATGCCAAGTTTTATCAAGTACTCGTGTGGCAACAAAGTACAAATGAAGAACACCGAAGGACGCCGACGGACACCGAAGAACACCGAAACCCTAGTGGTAGATCTGAGGTGAAAAGAAGGAGGACTTACTAAGGTGAGGGAGCAGCGGAGAGGCACCGCGTTTCTCTGGTCAAATCAGGTTGATGCAGCGGCCGTTGTTGAGGCAGAGACGAAGGTCGAAGGTGGCGGCTGTGCTCGAGCACTGAGGCGACGCGAGGTGGAAGAAAGACGACGAGGCAAAGAGGCGCTAGAGGGGAAAAGAGAAAATGACCCTTGGCCCTATTTATAAAGTGAAGGGATAAGTGACAGGAACGAGAATCGAGGAGCCCAAAAAATGGATAAGTGACAGAGCTGTCGCGTCGATTTTTGGAGGCTCATTAATAAAAGGGAAGTATATACAGGTTTTTAATAAGCAGGTGACATCATGGCAGTTTATGACAATCTTGGAGGATGATGTCATGGCAGTTTACGAGGTTTATATGAAGATGTTCACAGGAAATTTTTCTTTAAGTGTTGAAGATTGGCATGAAGAGGTTCAAATCAATCTGGGGCCTAATGTTGGGGATATAACTACTGAGTATAAACCGCTCAGGAGGGGCTGGGTTATGCTCATAAGGAGTCATCCATATTGAAGCCCATGAAGACAAGGGTCATGGCGCTTTACTACAGAGACTTAAAGGCCCAAAGCCCAAAGGCGGATTAGGGCCTGTAGACATAAACCGCCATGAGATATGTAACTTGTATTGTAAGATAGGAAAGATAGCAACTGAGCCGGACATGTGTATGAGCCGGCATCGGGATTCTATAAACTGCCGGGTGTCAACCTGTGTATATAAAGGGACGACCCGGCGGTGGTTCAACGACAAGAAACAACAACTCGAGAGATAGGTAAAGCGCATTCGCTCCCTGCTCATCGAGATCCCATCAATTCCACCACAACTGGATCGTAGGCTTTTACCTTCACCGCAAGGGGCCGAACCAGTATAAACTCCTCGTGTCCTTGTCCAGTTTAACCCCTTTAAGCTAATCTCATTGCGATGGCTCCACGACTAAGTCCTCACACTAGGACATCTGACGTGATAATTCCACGACAGACGGCGAGTCAGCGGCCGCGGCGAGATCGGGCGAGTAGGGTAGGCGGGATCGAGCGAGCTGCGTTGAGGAGATCGATCGATTCTATGGCTTGGTTCCGGATCTTTGGAAGAGTGTGTAGCGGAAGCTGTTTCTTGAAAAATAGCGAGAGGATGACGTCCTTTTTCCTATCTCTAAAAAAGAGATCTTGTTTCGGCCGTCAAAACTCCAAGCGATCTGCTCCGATGCCAATGTTGTGAAAATAACATAGCATGAGTATATTGTCTACCTTCTAATTCCTCCGCCAAGTCCGTGGTGCAGCTCACAATGCGTATATGAGGCTAGAGGGTAGGGACATATTTATACTCGTATTCCTGAATGTTCAAATCTGTATCCAGATAGAATTCAGTTAGACTCCTAATCGAATTAACCAACCACGATCATAACCGATTCTTTTCCGAGTCAAATTCCTTCTTATCTCTAAGCACATATATGTGAGATATATGCCACGTTTAAATAGTATATGGTTCCTATTTAAATGTGTAGATTTATCAATCTACAGAGCCAAACCTGTAAATAGCCAAATTCCAAACCCATACTGTGCCCAGGCATATAATTCCACTATAATTTTAGTTTGTACCCGGCTTCCTTGAGTAAATTTACTCAAGTTCAATTGCAAATATTTGTACCAATCATTCATACACCAATTCCGTATGATTTCATTCATCAACCAAATAAATGTAGTATATAATGATTTGGAAGACACCAAAAATTCCTACACACCTCGGCTGATTTACATGTCTGAGTATGCAAGATGATCTCAACAATTACACGGGCAAGCTCACATAGATAAATCAAGGTTAGCTTCTATCTATTTATATATAAAAAGTAAATGATGGGTTAATTAGAAGCAAGAGAATTAGTCTAAAAAATTCCACGTTAATTAGAAGCAAGAGAATTAGTCTAAAAAATTCCACGTTAATCAGAAAATACTAGCCCTTGATCTGTTGGATCTTTTAATTATAATCACGTAACCGTTAGATATGCGTAACATATATAGCATCATCGTAACAGACAACGACTCCTTAATGTGTCATACCTTTATTTATTTTACATACATGGTAACGTGTCAGATCTGGTCTCTCACGAAAAAACATTTTTTTAACCAGGTGGAAAAAAACTCACCATCACCTAAGCACACATCTCCCACGCCCTTTTTGTAGGTACCCATCCCATGTCCTTAATCCAGGGAAGAAAAAAAAGAGGAACATCTTCTTTCTTTTCTAATAAAAAGATAAAGGAACGTACAGACTATTATTACCTTGCCATAAAGATCTCCCGTCTTGCTCACGTGATGATGCCTAGCATGCATGCATATTCATATGGAAAAAGAGTGTGCATGCAAACCGTTGCTACTCCCTCCGTTCCGAAATATAAGTCTTTTTAGACATTTCAAATGGACTACAACATACGGATGTATGTAGACATATTTTAGAGTGTAGATTCACTCATTTTGCTCCGTATGTAGTCACCTATTAGAATCTCTAGAAAGACTTATATTTTGGAACAGAGGGAGTACATGCATGCATGAGTGCCATTGATATATACATTGCATTGCCTGCTTGAAAAAAGTGCATTGATGCCTTTGATATATGCGTGCTTGCATGGCCATTGATATATGTGTGCATGGCCTACGTTGCTTTGCCTGCTTGAAAAAAATGCATTCATGCCTTTGATATATGCGTGCATGCATGGCCCTATCCTTCTCATTCTAAACCTATTCCCCAACCTTCCTCCTCACCTATGAGCAGCTAAGAGCTTCAAGATGAATTCCTGGAGTTAATCGACTTAGAGTTGTGGGAAGATGGAAATTACTCGAGCTCATCGCTTCGAAAACAAGCAGTTCATTGCCGTGTTAGCGAACCATGTACAGGTATGAAAAATTAAAAAATTCTTAGGCTCCCCGGCTTGCAGGCAGTTCAGTAACCTCGCGAACGACATAGAGATGAAGGAACAACGAATTTCCCAAGCTCCTTTCTTGGCGGGCGAGTAGTTCATTTGTGGCCTCATCATTTCACATGCCGTCATGGAAACCAGAACCTGGTAATCTATTATTATATATAAAAAGTACTTAACAGATTAATCAGAAAAAAGAGAATTATGTTAGAAAATCTCACAAAAATTAGAAATTTCTGACCTTTAATTAAATTGATTAGAAAACTACTACCGTTAGATCTACTTATAATGAAACAAAAAGCTAAAAATTATCCACCAATGCCATTAAAGACTACAAACCTCTCACTTTGGCTCACAAACTCTAAGTCGATTAACTTCTCTAAGAAGACCTAATGTGTATTTTAGCTCGCAAACTTCTCTATGATCCTCCTTGCTCCATCGTCCCTCTCACTTTGGCCGCCCCAAGTCCTCCTCCTAGAGCTCAACCCACTTGGTGCTGCAGTACCAGAGGGAAGGTTAGAGAAGCTGTATGTCTGCCCGATCAATCGATCTGTCCCTAGGTCAATCATCCAAAACACTTCGGGTGGGTCACCAGCGGATGCACAAGGTAGATCACTTAGATTTCGGTCACCAACAGAGGTACAATGTAGATCGTCTTGGATTTCCATGGTCATCACGTTAACTAGCATTGGGGCATGATCTTCATCATGTCCTGAATCAAGTACATATATACAATTCATATCAGAATTACTTAGTGGCGCATGAAACAAATCTTCGTGCCTGATCCACTGTGAATGGAGAGGATTAGCAGAAACATGCCAAAATTAATCCCGAATCAGGTATGTATAATCCACATGCATAATTACTCAGCGGCGCGTCAAGCAAATCTTCTTGCCTGATCAGCCGTCAATGGAGGATTAGCAGGAAACATGCAGAAGATATCAAGGCAGGAAGGAGATTCTAGCGGCAGGGATGACGGGGAGGTTCTAACCTGCTAGGACATGAAAGATATTCAAGGCAGGACGAAGGGGATTCTAGCGGCAGGGATGACGTGGAGGTTCTGACCTGCTAGGGCATGGAACTACCCTCGAGGCCTCGAGCATGCCCTTCTGCATGCCACCAGTGCCCAGAAGCAATGTCTGGCTCATCGAGCATCTGTTACCACAAGTCAGATGAGGCATGTCCATAACATAGTCCCCTTCCACCTCTCAGTTTATGTGAGGTTGGCAGTTCTTTATTAAAGATAAACATGAGATCAATCTTTGTACTGTCGTCTATCTGCTCCACATACTCCATAGTTTTTTTCATCCAGGCTCATAGGTCGTGCATGGCAACTAATCTCTCAAGCACCATATACGCGGAAATTCTTCAACACCAAGAAACCACTGAACCAGGCAACAGACGTGCTGATAGTGGAGCAGATCGGCCAGCTTGACCACAAAGCTTTCTAATTCGATTCAGCTAACTAAGTGCGTGTAGGATTATACCAAGTAAACGCCCGCAATAGGAATCTGGGTTCAATATCAAAGAAAATGGGAACCAGGTTGAGGAACAGGCCAGCGAAGTCAGCGCCGACTGGTTCGAGAACAGGTTAGCTCAGGGTTTTCTGGACATGCACTTTAGGAGCGTCACCTTCATGTTTCGCCCAAGCTGCAGGTTGGGTTATCCAAAAGAGCATCCTTTGAGTATCGGATATACATGTTGCACATCTTAGCTAGAAGTAATTATGCCATATTAATTGATCCCTAAGTGTTGTGGCATACTTTGTCTGCTATAAATTTCCATTGAGTTAATACCAAATTCTTTCATGATTTGCTCACCTTATACATATTTCCCTACTAATATATCATAAGAATAATAGAAGTGATTGTATACATACTCATTGGTATATTAATTCTAATTATATTTTGCAAGCTGGCATCAATAGAACTTCAACATTGCTAAATACATTGACTATAGGAAATGAGGCATCAAAAATGAGGGTTAACTTTGGGACACATTTAATCTGTAAGTTTACTAGAGGAATGCAATATTATTATGTAAGTAAATTATTGCTTGATTAGTTTCCCATATTCACAGTTTACCTAATAGTATATTATTTCGATATGGGGAAATACGACCCATTTGTTCTATTTGGAGGAAACTCTTTCAAGCTCCATTTATTGCCAAAGAAACCCCATACAAGTACAACATCATAGAGAAAATACAGAATTAATACATAAAAGGGACAGAAGAACTTCGAAATATTTACAAAACTAAAACTGAAAAAACTAGAGCACTGAAACTATCTAATTGACCTGAAAGGAGAAGGAAAGGAAGTCCGTCAATTCTTTAGTACAAGTATATGCCCAAATGTAGCAATCAAATTTATAAGTTCCAAAATCTAAAAAAAAACCTAGAGACGACACCATATACATAATATTTTTACCTTCAAATTCTGTAAGTATGCCAGTGCACAATTGAAGAAGAGTTGTAAAGAAGTTTCCTTTTTTATACAATAGGTAAGGAAGTTCATGAAGAATAACACCTACTTTTTACAAGTAATAAATTTGTGTAATTTATGTCAATCATATATATCCACAAGCTCCAAATAAGATTTAGAATACCTTATATATGTGTCCATATATCTAAAATAACTACATTATAGAATCAAGTTGTAAATGGGAGAAATAAAAGTTTGCAGTAGATAAAAAGAAATATAACCTGTTGGGCACACAAAAGATTATGCCCTCGCAAATCACCCATGTTGACTCAAATTTGATGCATATGACCCTTCTCGGAAAAACATTATATACTAAAAATAAGAAACTTTAATACGCCTCAACATGATTATCAAGCCAGCCACACACCATGTACACATCACTGCAGCCGCATTAGGCAAACCCGTGCATTCGAGCACATAGCACTAAAAAACATCAACAACAAAATAGTCTCCAAATATTTCTGGAAATATTAAAGGGGTAACTCTTATATCCCTAAAATCACCACTTGACAAACATCCAAAAGAACAGGTAAATATGAACTTATTTCAACCAAACTATATAAAATACTGGCCCGCGTGAAGAGCGGGCCACTCTTCTAGTTTCTATAACATTATAACTGTTGGATATTTATGTAGGCGTATCACTTATTAAATACAAGTTCATGTGTGTTGGTTCTGAAAAAGGCCACCGGAAAGTGTGCCTCATAACTTGTTGGTTGTAGAAAATTAGGTTTAATTTCATATTATTGGCTATTAATGACTTGAGTTTTTTAACTTCTGTGAAATTTAGACTTGTAAAGGCGGTTATCATCTGAATGGCTTGGAAGTAATCAGTAACCATGTCAGTTTTTCTTATTCTAATGGAATGCTCTGTTCACTTGAAAAGGCTGTTATTAGCATCTAAAAGTTATAACCATTTTCAATGAAGAAGAAGAGTTTATGTGGCCTCTGTTGAAATAGAATTGGCATGTAATAATAGTGAAATGAGGATGTGAAAAATCAATATATTTGGCATTTTCAGGGATAACAAAGGAAACCAAAAGCTTCAGGTTATCCTACTGAATAACATTTTGGAGGCCTTGTTTTGCCATTTTGGCAATGATACACACCTATAGATGAAGGCATATTATTTGGTTAAATATAGTTTCCAAAATGTATAAACCGATATAAATACCATGTAATTTCCTGTATTCAATAGTAATCTAGCTGACTTCATTACTCTACTAGAATTACACATTTTTTTTATACACTTGTGGATGACATGTTTCTTGGAGAACTACACTTTGATTCCCAGTTTCACACCGAGGCACCTATTTAATTACAGTGCTTCACAACTATTTTTTAAAACAGCACATATTTTTTCTACACGCATCCGTTTCCCTATTATATATTTGACTGGAAGCATGCGCTAACCATGTTTGCCTAATAAAGCAAAATCAACTCATATATAACAACTCATGGGTATATTTACTAGAAGGGTGAAAAAGCTATAGAATAAACAGAATCGTGTTCATGCTTTGTTTGGTCAAAATACGGAGTGTGAAAGAAAATGTTGTTTGTACTTTCTGCTTGTGTAGGACGAGAATGGGTAGAAGCAATGGTGTACTCATCTTTGTTTATTTAAGATATCTACATACTTGCGACTGTCTTAAATTGTTATTCTTCAACTTTTTGTCATTTTTTATCTCCTTCCTCTATCCTTCAAATATTTTACAGCAGATAGGTGGTACCAAATAGGGAAATGCTTTGAAAACAAATTAGTTGTAGAAATGGCCCATATTTATAGGATTCACTTATGTATTGCAAGAAAATTGCGGGTTCATTTTACAAGATGAAAATATGCTAATTTTCATTTGTCATAGGGGCTTATTATTTTCTAATATAAAGTCTTTCTAGAGATTTCCATATGGACTACTTACGGATGTAGTAGTCAATTCAAAATATGCATGCTTAAAAGATAAGATCCATTTGAAATTTGATACACAAAAATAGTTATGCTTTTTGAGAGTACGCAACAAGTTATGTACTATAAAGGTTACAATAATGATCACGAGTAGCAGTAACTGAAGTGTCAAAGAACATGTTTCAAAGTTGAGAAGAAAATAAGCATCCGGCCAAATTCCTCTACAACCACGGCCCTCCACTCGAGGGCAGTACCCAGCTGAAAGGGGATCTGCCAGAGAGGGCATGAATGCAACTTCTTTGAACTATATGATGCATGGTTTAGACAATGCATGGCCCGTAGCAACGCACAGGCACGTTTACTAGTATATATAATTAGGGGTCAACTTGTGAATGGGCACATGAATGAAACTCAAACAGATAATCATATGCAAACAAGACATGTGTTTGTCTTTTATTCCCAAATTTGAACTAGTATAGTTCGGGTTCTTACATGACCTGTGCATGTCACTTTATTTTTTCACCGTTACAAGGACCAAACCATGGTCTAAGAAAACGGTGTTTCATATATATAGTACTAGAGTTCTTCCCTTCTCAGTTACTACCGACGATGCCAAATGGCGCAATGGTGGTCGAGCAATATGGAGGGATGTAGACATTGCACATTGCTGGTAGCGTCTGCAGCGCTAGGTTCCTTATTTCCTCGAACTGGGGCAGTTGTTGAGGCTGGACAGAACCTTGGGCCTCTGGGTTTTGCTGAGATGGCTGGAAGGAGCCCTGGCCTAATGGATATTGTTGCGGAGGTTGCTGGTAGGGGAACTGGCTCGACGGTTGTTGTTGTTGTTGTTGTTGTTGTTGTTGTTGTTGTTGTTGTTTTAGTTGTTGTTCTTGTTGATGCAGAATAATAGCATGAACGACATTGTGGATGGCTTGGCACCGCAACTGCTCGGGGGTCTGTTGCAGTTGCTGACAACATAATTGTTGCAACTGCTGGTAACTTTGTTGCAATACTTGTGAGCTTGCATGTGCTATGTTGAGTTGTTGCAAGACGACATCCCTGCAGGGAATCAGTTGTTGTTGCAGAATTTGTTGAAGGATTTGTTGTTGTTGTTGTTGTTGTTGTTGTTGTTGCTGTTGTGCTTGTTGCTGCGAAATTGGTTGCTGTGGTTGTAGATACTGTGGTTGCGGTTGTGGATATGGTTCTTGTGGTGGAAATGGTTGCGGCTGCGGATATGGTAGTTGTGGCAGAAATGGTTGTGGCTGTGGAAATGGTTGCGGCTGCGGATATGGTTGTTGTGATGGAAACGGTTGCGGCTGTGGATATGGCTGTTGTGGTGGAAATTGTTGTTGCTGCCCTGGAAATTGTTGTTGTTGCATCAATGGGACTTGCTCTTGTGGTTGTTGCTGAGATGGATTTTGTGTGTGCAATTGTGGCACTGGAACTCTAACTGCAGTTGTGGCGGTGGTCGCCACGATAGCAAGGAGGGCAAGGATGAGAAAGGTCTTCATGGTGGATTTGTATTGACCACTGCTTGCTTGGCTTGAATGATGCACTCTACTTATGAGAATGATGGATGGGGAAGGATGGTCATCATGCTACAGGCCTATTTATAGCTGGGATGGCATGATCTCTTTCACAATTGGCATTTGCTTGTCTGGAAAGTGCTTGGATGCTTCCCGAAATCATAATTTGGTATGTTGTGTTTGGTGGCACTATCATTCCACCACCAAAAAGTTGTGATAACAAACATGACTCGTCTTATTCACTTTACAGCTCATACACTAATCTAGGTTGCCTAATTTTCTGAAACTAAGTTTGTAATGTTATGCAAGTTGTTATGTGTAAACTAGATAAGCATTGCTTGCACAGAACTTAGTTTGTAATCTTGTGTGACCTGTTAAGATAGATGAGACTAGTAATGTAACTTGCTTTAGTTGGTCATGACTCATCAAATTCTTTTTACATGTCAAGTGTTGTAGTGTTCTAGAAGTTATTAGCAAACATCAATTTCGTAATGTTCTACAAGTTGTTACGTGTAAACTAGATAATCTTGACTTGCACACAAAAAGGAGTGTAATCATGTGTGACCCGTTAAGATAGATTAGAGTAGTAATGCAGCTTGCTTTGATAGACCATGACTCAACAAATTGTTTTTACTTGTCTTAAGTGTTGTATATGTTGTACAAGTTATTAACACTTATCAGCTTAGTATGGCTTGCAATGTGTGTGCATGCCAAGGTATGTGTAGCTTCTATTCGTTTGTATATCTTATTTTGTTTTACGCGAAATCATGCAAATGATCATCTACGGTAATGCTTGCGAGTACAGCTGCAAGAATGCTGGCACGGTCGGAGGGAGGCTGTAGTATGGCATGAATTGGTGTGACAACCTATAGTTCATTATGTTTTTTTGGGTGGTACCTATAGTTCATTATGTGTGGAAAGATACATGTTCCGCTTTTCGTGCGCGCTAAAAACCTTATGTCTTAAAATTTGCAAACTGGCCCTGTCTGTTCTAAGGGCTGCTACTGGTGGCCAACTTGAAGACATGTGGTGCATTGGGCCTTGGACGCTGCAGAGAGCCCAACTAGGCTCGCTCAGAAGGAAAAATAAACTCCCATGGATTGCTCCCTTGATGACCTCTCTCCTGTCTCGTGAACTGGGCACACCGCACACCCACTCCCCTCCATGCAGCGCTACCCCTCCCTTCCCCTCTCCTCACGCGTCGCCGCCGCCAACCACCTCGTCTTCCTCACGCCGCCTCACCGTCGGCATCCGCCCGTATCCTCTCCCCAAAGCCGTCGACCTCATTTCTCACCATCTCCTCCCCATCTCATCAGAAGAGAAGAGGGAGATCTTTTTTTCTTGAATACAGAAGAGGGAGATCGACCGGGTCAGGCTCCGGCCATGGCAGCGGCCCCATCCGCCACGGGCGCAGCCACCTCGCCGAATAGAAGATAGGATAGATAGATAGATTAAGACCAGGCATAACACTTAGTTGTGCCGTAGCTAGCTAAAATTTAATGTACCTTGAAACAAACTTGCACCTTGAGCAATGGCGTCGGCGTGCTCCCTAGCTCCAGGAGTCACCCTCCCCGCGCACCAGCCCCCCTTGCGTTCACCTCCTATAGCTTAGTTTCCATTTCGATATTCCGCTCCTTCGATCTCACCGATAGTGCTATGCGCGCTCTGTTTTGACTGCAGGCTGCGGCACCGTACCATGCGCATGGGGGCGAACCATCGAGTCATGGCCGCTGCGAGGAAGGTCTCACTGGGCGACGCCAGGAGGATGCTCGGTTCAGCCATGTGTGGTGGTGCATGCACAAAACGAGTGATCGATCAGGTCGATCCATCGAGTGTCCATGGAACAAACTCTTACATGCTTGTTACTTCTTCTCCAGATATGGCGGTGGCTAGGTGGCGGCGTTGCGGGCGGTGGAGGCGGTGGTGGGCGTGCCACCGTTGTGCTTGTGCGCCTATGAGCTGCAGCTGGCCAGCCAACGCTACCTCGACGCCAGGTACACACATAACTAACGCACAAACCACACAACAATCACCACCTGCATGCTCTACCCATCTACCTTGTAGTACTCTGTTCTGTCAACTTCACTGACAGAAAATTCAGTTCACACTATATTGCATATAAAAGAAGGCGCCATGGCATAATTCCGGAACTGATCGTTCCATCAGACTATACAAGTAACAGCCGAAATGGCTAATCCGATCGGTTTTTTGCTGCTTGTGTAGAACGGATAGTGAGTTCAGCAGCAGGCATCCGGTAGGAGCGGTGAACATACCATACATGCATGTACAACACCGGCTCAGGTACTTAATCAAACCCACTTCACTCTGGTGAAGCTCGCTCTCGTAATCGTTGGAAACAAACTGTGGTGTTAGGAGCAAAATTCATTTTGGTTAACTGTATAGCCCATTTTGGGAGCAATTCATCAAGTGGAAGTTTCAGAACTGGATTTGCACTGAAAAATCAGGATTGGCATCATTATCTGATCCATCTAAATGGCATGGGTCTTTTTTTAAGTCTCTATTGTAGACACATGATTGCTTTCCCTGCCATGAACTTGCGACTTTGAAACCTGGCACCGAAGTGGCATCTAGGTACTGCGACTGGCCATCACTGGATGACGTATTATTGGTATCACTACTTTGAAACCAATGTTCACAAGCCTATAATATGTATTATTGATATACATGGGTGCATGCATGGTATACAGATAGTAGTTGTGCAGGCATTGCTGTCCAGAGTCAGTATTTTTTTGTCGCAAAAGAACGACTATTATTGCGGTGGCATTGTTGTTCATGGTGCAGGAAATCTCGTCGCATTGCATCAGCATTTTTTGAGCTTTTCAAGAATATAGACAAGGTAGTAAGTTTCATGGTAGATCAAGCACGATTTTGGTTTATTTGTTTATGAGCACTACCATAATTTACATGGGATTTGTATGCAAACTTCTGAAAATAAGGTTGAATGTTCATATTTTGTGACAATGGCTTCACAATCACATTTCTAAATATATCGTTTAATTTTACATTTTATTAGCAGTTGGTTTTGCTTATTTCACATCACTCCATAAAACTAGATAGTTTGAGTTCTGAAATTCTACAAATCCTACTTCTGTTAGTTCCTGTTCCTTCACTCATTGCTTCGTCCATTCCCAGTGACCAACACTATGGTACATATGCCACTAACATAAGTTTACTAGCTACAGCTCGAAAATCCAGATTGTATAATCACCACGGTGAGAGCTGAGAACTGCATTCCTTCCAATTTGGAAAAAAGGTTGTTGGTCAATTTGCTATTTACTAGACCTAAATAGCAGCCACTTGCTTTAGTAAAATAGAGAGTAAAACTCGTGGTTTGCTTCAGTTCTTAAAACCTTTTTTGTCTTCTGATTAGCAAGGTTCTCAGAAAAACTCTAGCCACATGTCCGTTCACGAGCCGGCTGGCATTAAACAGACGCCGGTTGGCTCCTTGTGTCCCCTCGCTATTTAAACAATGTCAGATGTCGGGCAAGAACCGCGTCACACCTCCACTCACCAGTTTTCCTCCTTGAACAGTTTTCTCCATGGCATCTGACGAGCATGAAGAAGAGTTGTCTGGCATAAAAAAATGGCTAGGTGGCCCGTCAAGCCCGCCGGTAACCAGCCAAGGAGTGGCTAGTTGCTCCAGGTCGGCACTGGGATGGAGCACGGTGGCACGGGCATCGTGGCTGCCGTTGACGGTGCGATGTCGTACCACCCCTCCCTTGCCTGTGACCGCGTCATCCGATGTCAATGCGTGCGTAACCGCGTCCTGCCTACAGAGAAAAAAGCTGGTTGCACGGACATCGACGAGGTGGTGTACAACACGTCTGCGCTCGCCGCCATCATTGAGGAGGCGCTGCTGCTTGGGTCCCATGAATGCCATGCCAAGGTGACGCCAGCGTACACAACCGGTATCTTGCCCTCTGGCAGGCCACCGCCGTTCCCTACCCAAAATCAGTCTGATCCGTGTAGCGTAGGGACCCTTCCCCACCGGCCGGAGCATCAGCTGGTTGTTCCACTCCGATGAGCGGTAGGGAGGCAAGCCGCTGTTTGCGCTGAAGCATATACCTCTAGGGCTCACAGCTGCCTAACATGGGGACGACATTGGAGATCTGCTGCGGCCGGCAGTAGACTAGTCAAGGGTGTCCATGTCGCCGGACTGGATATTCGCCGGCGCCCGCTGTAGAGTTTTTAGTCAAAAAATATGTAAAAAATTTAAACGTTTTTGTTCGGTTTGTATGAAATCCAATGTTTTTGCATGAACTTCATCCGATTTCTTAAAAAAGGTGTTTGAAATATAGGCTGACAGCGCTGGATGGCCTATTCCTATATCTGTATCCGTGGACAAACGTGGGAGGAAATTTATTGGTCGCAGTTAGAGATGCCCTAATCAAAGGCTTGGGCGACTCGGGCGGCGGCACATCTCGTCACCGCAGCGCCCCCCCACCACCGGCTTCCCTCCCTCGCCGCCGCCCAACAGCCTCCGCCGGGCAAAGCCCCGCGCTGATCCGGCGGCGGCGGGCTCGAGCGCCGCGGCGGCGGGCTACGAGCAGGGGCTCGTGTGGCGGCGGCGCGTCGCGCCCGCGCGCTGTTCGTGCTCGGCGCGGTGGGGAGGGCGGCGGTGCTCGCTGCCGGTGGCGCTGCGCCCGTGCCCGCTTCGTAGTGCGCGTCGTCGCGTCGCTCTCGAGATCCGGTGGGGTGGCCCTGCCGCGGTGCCTCCATCGGCGCGTGTGGCGTGGGGTGAGTCCTCCGCCGTGAGGGCGGCGTCTTGCTGTGGCGGGTCATCGCCTCGGATGTGGACGGCGGTGGCGGGCTGGGTGTGCGCTGCCATCGGCGGCGGATCTGGCGGTCCTTGCTCTCCCGCGAGCTGGGACTCGTAATGGGGCGGTGCGGCGTGTCGGGGTTCTACGACGTGGTGTGCGGAGGGCTAAGCGTGCAGCAGTGCAGTTCTCGCCGTCCCGGTTCTCTCTCCCGATCTGGAGGCTTCGCATGGCGCGCGATCTCTGTTCGTGGGCTGGCAGCGAGTGCTTCATCTGCTTGTGTGGATTTGGCTTTGGGGGGACTAGCAGGCTACAGGTTTTGGGGTTGCGCACACTGCCGGCTAATGCCGGGCTCCGATTTCGGTCGAAGCCAACGACGGCGGTGCCTGTGGGTACCGTATCCTTGTTGAAGGCGTCGTGACGCGGTGCTCGTCCCCCCTTCTGTCTGCTCCAGAGGAAACTTTGGATCCCGGTCTCCCGGATCAGGCGATGGTGGCGCTCAACGTCACATTCCCCTCCATGGGCTTCGTCTTTGAGCTTGCCTTGCTAGGGTGACCAGTGGCTCGAGGTGGTTCCGTTGGTGGTTCGTGGGGGAGATGGTGGCGGAGAAGTGGTGCTCTGTCTTCGGGATCTTGGCTCGGCCATGCCCTGAAGTGGGGTTGATTCTTTCGTCGGAAGCCGGGTTAGCGAGGTGTGATTGAATTTCCTCGTTCCCACCTCTCCCCTTTCGGGGGGTTGTTGGGTGGCGACCAGACGGCCAATGTTCGAGGCGCTTCGCCTTGTTTGGTCAGATGAAGATGAAAGTTGGCGTCCTCCTTCAGGCTAGCTATGCTGATAAGTTTGAGGTGGTGGTGGTGCGGCCGGTTTGGGGTCGACGGTGGCTGGAGACCCTCTTTGGCGGTGTTCTTCTTGTGTTCTTGCTCCTGCGCTCCTTGGTGAGTCTCTGCTTGGCGATGTCAAGCGACTTTGTTGGTGGCACACAGGTGTTGTGGCGTCGTCTCGGCCTCGCGTGACCGTTCGAATGCACCCCCGACGCAGGTGGTGTCGTGGCGCTGTGCAGTCTTGGTTGCGTGATGCCTGCGATTGCGTCGATGGTACAGTGTCATGGGTTTGTCTGCTTGGCGATGCCGACTTTGCCTGCGGTACACAGGCGCCGTGGCGTCGCCTGGGCCTCGCGTGACCGTTCGAATGCACCCCCGACACAGGCGGTGTCGTGGCGTTGTGCAGTCTTGGTTGCGTGATGCCTCCGATTGCGTCGATGGTGCAGTGCCATGGCTTGTTCTCGGCTGGCCAATGCCGTTCGATCTTGTTGGGGGTGCTTTGTGTTGTGTCGGGGCGTGTTTTCCCTCTTTGTCCTCCCTTGTATATTTGTTGTGTTCTTTGCTTTTTCCTCTTCTCCTCCTGTGCCCCCCTGTAATTCTGGTTCACTTGAACCCATCCTGCAAAAGGCTGCGAAGTCTTATAGGCAATTTGAATACAATTCAGGTGGGGGAGTCCTCTCCCTCCCCGGTGACCTTCAAAAAAAAAGGCATTTCCTCGAGGCGTACTAGCAAACATGCCTTTTCCTTTACCCGGTCGGACCATTTTTGCTGGCCAATCAATCATGAGTTGAACTCCGGAGACAAAACATATATGTGTTCTTTGTGTTTATAAGCGCGTGCTGATCAAAGGAGCTAGCCTCCAAGTCTATGAAAGAGCCAATTTGTATGATAACTACAAGTTGATGATGGCATGCTGACGTCATCAATGAATCAAGGACCAGCATTTTTTTTTATCATGCACTTCTTAATTTGTACTACTCATCTGCGTAGCAAGCATCAACTTTTTTTGTCATTAACTACTTGTAAATGGGTTTATTTGGTGTACATAATTCAGTAACTAGGAGTACGCACTCGCTTCCTACATGGTGTATGCTACACCGAACGGAGTACCAACAGTTGCTCATGGCAGTGTGTATGCGGTTGGAGCAAGTGGCCAGGGAGGTTTTTACTCAACATGGATGGTAGCGTAATCTCCAGATCGCTCCACCACCTCCTTCGACGGAGGCATAGTGTCAGTCCTATATGACTCACTGTTGTCGATATGTCGATTTTTTTGGCTGTGTGCATCTTAGTTATGCAGAGGCCGTGTGTGGCTCGTTATGCTTTGTATCCGCTTGATGCTATATTTGGAGTTAATAAAAAACGCCCATTATAAAAAAACATAATTCATTGACTAGGAGCATGTAGTGGAACGAGAGAGATAAGAAAAACTATGGTTGTACAATCGAAAATAATATAGGAATATATTTGAAACAATAATGATATATAAATGCATATGCATAGGCATTATTTTCTTTTACGGGAAAACACTGGTGTTCAGTATGAAACAATACAAACTTTGCACCATGAAATGTTAGTGTTGGGGGAGGACAGATGCATAAATCTAAATATGTGATGACAGATATTTTTTCTAAACAAAAAATAATACAACATGGATCTATCTATCTATTATATTATATTACTCCACGTGATTTCACATAGGTTAAGATAGTGTGATTCACTAATCATGTATTTTAGTGGTCATGATTTTTGTTAAAAATGGTCGAGATTTATAATCGACGCACGTAGAAAAATGTCCTGATCATGCACATGTAAGCATATAGGATAGAATTTTGTATGCACCATCTTTCATTCACAGGACTCGGAGAAAGAATTCTACAATGCATGCGGAAATTCGTTGGGGCAAGTAAGTGCAAGGCCACTCACCGGCCAAGCCATGCTACCTGCTCGATTTGCCTCGTGATTCGTGAAGTATGGCACAGTTAAAAAATCCCTCAAAAACCTTTACGTTTCAATGATGAAACTTACCTTGTTGCATCAAAAGATGCCCAGTTTCAACAAGTTTGAAAGATGTAATATTAAGCAATTTTTTCTGTTGTTCGTACACACAAAATAATTGAATTGTATCGGTCGCTCGTACTAAGTTTCGAACAATGAACTTAACATTGTTTTCAAAAGTCGCCAAAATGTATTCAAAATGGATCTTATTTGAAACCACTGGCCGCGAGAAACACGAATATGAAAACATAGCTTAAATTGAATTTTTCTCTTCAAAGATATAGAAGTTTGATAACCAGAAGCCAAAATAAATGGCTGGCACCCGGACCTGAGTGCCCCCGCACTTGCGTGCACTAAATCCTCATCCTGCACATGGTAGTTAAAGGAAACGTATACACACGCAAACCTTGCTGTGGTACCACAGGGAAGGCCCAGCCAGAAAAATTAGAGTGACCATAGATTAGGGATGACACAAGTGGTCTAGATGCCAAACAAAAATCTTATGTCTAAGTTTGGCAACACATTTCCATAGCCACTATAAAGTTGTGCGAGCTTTCTTAGGCCCCATTAAGCTTTATATATATATATTGCTTGAGGGATAACGAGGGTCTTTCCGTCTGTGTATCCATGTATCCTTTTTTTTTAGACAAATCCATGTATCCTTCTAATCATGCATCGTCCTGGATGGGCTTGTAGGCTACCCGCGGTGCCGCCGTAGTGGCAGGGGTGGGCCTGGGAGTCGCTGGATCAGCCCAGGAGTGGATGGGCTTCCAGTTCGGGCCTCCATGGATGCGGGTGGTACGATGCGCCGTCGCGCAGAGAAATCTCCCGCTTGGGCCGGCCCATGTAGTAGGGACCTCCTATACTACGCACTGAGAGCGCAGCGCGTCCGTTTGCGTCGGCCCATGTTTGGTCAGCCTATTTTGTTTTAACTTCATTTTCTATTATTCCTTTCTCTTTTCTGTTTTTGTTTTTTCAACTTTAAATAATTTGGGATTTCACAAAATTTCGAAAATTAAAAAAAATGTGCATTTTGAAATAAATGTTTCATAAATCATAAAATGTTTGTCGATTCAAAAAATGTTCATGATTCTGTAAAATTGTTTTTGCTTATCCGGTAAAAAATAATGTTCATGATTTTTAAAAAGGTTTGTGTACTAAAATTTGTTAATGAAATTTAATTTTTTTTACCAATTCAAAAAATGTTCATGAATGGAAAAATATCCTAGAAATTCAAAAACTACTCATGACTTACAAACTAGTTTATTCTTTCATAAAACGTTCACAGATTCAAAAACTGATCCTGTATTTCAAAAAATGTTTGTTAAGTTAAAAATGTTCGTTAAATCAAAAAACTATTTTTGAATTTCAAAAGTTGTTCCACCAATTTCCATAAAAATGTTCCTCGACTAAAGGAAATTGTCTGTTTATCCAATCAAATACTTCTTATTTTAGTTGGTAGAACCCACGCCAATATCCTATTAGGAGTTTCCGAGAGTTACTATATTCAAATTGTCTCATTTCCAAAGCTCCACAAGGAAAAGAGAGTACCTAATCTTTACCTAATAATAAAGCAAATTGGGTTTCTTTCGTCCGTCATGGCATTTTTCTGAAAAGTTCCTCTGTTTCAGAGAATTCAACCCACAGTCCTGTTTTAAGTCAAAACGAATCGTTTTTTCGTATTTTACACAAAAGTCCTTGTGTTTTCTTGAAATCAACCCGACGTCCGGATTTAAGTCACACCCGAACCGGTATTTTACGTTTTTCGAAGACCCCCCTGACGTTTTAGGTAATTCATCCGCCGATCATATTTAAGTCAAACAAATACTTTTTAAATCATCCATATCTTTTAAACCGTAACTCCGATTTGAACATGTTATATATGAAATTTGATTAGAAAAATATGTAGAACTAGCAAAAAGGCCCGTGCGTTGCAACGGGAGAAAAAAAATCCTCTCATATCTCTAGCTGGGTCAATTGGACAAAGTGTGTGCGGCCGGTTGGCAGGTTTGCCAGCTCTCCGGACTTGGGCCACAGTGTGCCGCCAGATGGGCTTCCTCCGTTGGGCCAAAACGGTGGCAAGTAACGAAACCAAATATCGTACGTGAAATTAATTGAAGCGGGACCAAACAAAGCGGGACGAAACCAAGAATATCACCTCCCTTTAATAGTAGGTATAGATATGAATATGAGATTATTTTTACCTATTAAGTATTTTTAATATTATTTTGGAATATATTTAAATCAAACAAATGATTTTCTAAATTATCCTATCTTTTAGACCGTAACTTCGATTTTAACATATTATATATGAAATTTTATTAGAAAAATATGTGGAATCTAAATATGATGTTAATTTTACCTGTTAAATATTTTTAAAATATTGTTTTGAAAGCAAACTTATAATTTCTAGCGCAAGATCCGTTTTTTCTTTCGTATTGGCGGCGATCCGGATTGCAAATAAACACCCCACTATAACCATATAGGCAAAAGAAAACATCAATAACTACACATGCATACCTCTGAAAAATGTTGCAGGGGAAAACAACAGATTTCTCATCGCGAGAGAGAGAGAGAGGGGGGGGGGGGAGGAGAGAGGGAGAGAGAGACGCCTTAGGATTAACCATATTCAAACATGTTTTTTGTTGTTTTGTGTGAACAACGGGACCATCGTCGGCGGGCGAGCAGTTCATTTGTGGCCTCATCATTTCACATGCCGTCATGGAAACCAGAACCTAGTAATCTATTATTATATATGAAAAGTACTTAACAGATTAATCATAAAAAAGAGAACTATGTTAGAAAATCTCACAAAAATTAGAAATATCTGACCTTTAATTAAATTGATTAGAAAACTACTACCGTTAGATCTACTTATAATGAAACAAAAAGCTAAAAATTATCCACCAATGCCATTAGAGACTACAAACCTCTCACTTTGGCTCACAAACTCTAAGTCGATTAACTTCTCTAAGAAGACCTAATGTGTATTTTAGCTCGCAAACTTCTCTATGATCCTCCTAAGCGGGACCAAACAAAAGGTTAGAGAAGCTGTATGTCTGCCCGCTCAATCGATTTGTCCCTAGGTCAATCATCCAAAACACTTCGGGTGGGTCACCAGCGGATGCACAAGGTAGATCACTTAGATTTTGGTCACCAACAGAGGTACAGTGTAGATCGTCTTGGATTTCCATGGTCATCACGTTAACTAGCATTGGGGCATGATCTTCATCATGTCCTGAATCAAGTACATATATACAATTCATATCAGAATTACTTAGTGGCGCATGAAACAAATCTTCGTGCCTGATCCACTGTGAATGGAGAGGATTAGCAGAAACATGCCAAAATTAATCCCGAATCAGGTATGTATAATCCACATGCATAATTACTCAGCGGCGCGTCAAGCAAATCTTCTTGCCTGATCAGCCGTCAATGGAGGATTAGCAGGAAACATGCAGAAGATATCAAGGCAGGAAGGGGATTCTAACGGCAGGGGTGACGTGGAGGTTCTGACCTGCTAGGGCATGGAACTACCCTCGAGGCCTCGAGCATGCCCTTCCGCATGCCACCAGTGGCGAGAAGCAATGTCTGGCTCCTCGAGCATCTGTTACCACAAGTCAGATGAGGCATGTCCATAACATAGTCCACTTCCACCTCTCAGTTTATGTGAGATTGGCAGTGCTTTATTAAAGAAAAACATGAGATCAATCTTTGTACTGTCGTCTATCTGCTCCACATACTCCATAGTTTTTTTCATCCAAGCTCATAGGTCGTGCATGGCAACTAATCTCTCAAGCACCATATACGTGGAAATTCTTCAACACCAAGAAACCAGTGAACCAGGCAACAGACGTGCTGATAGTGGAGCAGATCGGCCAGCTTGACCACAAAGCTTTCCAATTCGATTCAACTAACTAAGTGCATGTAGGATTATACCAAGTAAACGCCTGCAATAGGAATCTGGATTCGATATCAAAGAAAATGGGAACCAGGTTGAGGAACAGGCATGCGAAGTCAGCGCCGACTGGTTCGAGAACAGGTTAGCTCAGGGTTTTCTGGACGTGCACTTTAGGAGCGTCACCTTCATGTTTCGCCCAAGCCGCCGGTTGGGTTATCCAAAAGAGCATCCTTTGAGTATCGGATATACATGTTGCACATCTTAGCTAGAAGTAATTATGCCATATTAATTGATCCCTAAGTGTTGTGGCATACTTTGTCTGCTATAAATTTCCATTGAGTTAATACCAAATTCTTTCATGATTTGCTCACCTTATACATATTTCCCTACTAATATATCATAAGAATAATAGAAGTGATTATATACATACTCATTGGTATATTAATTCTAATTATATTTTGCAAGCTGGCATCAATAGAACTTCAACATTACTAAATACATTGACTATAGGAAATGAGACATCAAAAATGAGGGTTAACTTTGGGACACATTTAATCTGTAAGTTTACTAGAGAATGCAATATTATTATGTAAGTAAATTATTGCTTGATTAGTTTCCCATATTCACAGTTTACCTAATAGTATATTATTTCGATATGGGGAAATACGACCCATTTGTTCTATTTGGAGGAAACTCTTTAAAGCTCCATTTATTGCCAAAGAAACCCCATACAAGTACAACATCATAGAGAAAATACAGAATTAATACATAAAAAGGACATAAGAACTTCGAAATATTTACAAAACTAAAACTGAAAAAACTAGAGCACTGAAACTATCTAATTGACCTGAAAGGAGAAGGAAAGGAAGTCCTCCAATTCTTTAGTACAAGTATATGCCCAAATGTAGCAATCAAATTGATAAGTTCCAAAATCTAAAAAAAAAACTTGAGACGACACCATATACATAATATTTTTACCTTCAAATTCTGTAAGTATGCCAGTTCACAATTGAAGAAGAGTTGGAAAGAAGTTTCCTTTTTGATACAATAGGTGAGGAAGTTCATGAAGAATAACACCTACTTTTTACAAGTAATAAATTTGTGTAATTTATGTCAATCATATATATCCACAAGCTCCAAATAAGATTTAGAATACCTTATATATGTGTCCATATATCTAAAATAACTACATTATAGAATCAATTTGTAAATGGCAGAAATAAAAGTTTGCAGTAGATAAAAAGATACATAACCTGTTGGGCACACTAAAGATTATGCCCTCGCAAATCACCCATGTTGACTCAAATTTGATGCATATGACCCTTCTCGAAAAAACATGTTGGGTAACGTAGTAATTTCAAAAAATTTCCTACGCACACGCAAGATCATGGTCATGCATAGCAACGAGAGGGGAGAGTATTGTCCACGCCCTCGTGAGACCGAAGCGAAGCGTTATGACAACGCTGTTGATGTAGTCGACGCGTCTTCATGATCCGACCGATCCAAGTACCGAACGTACGGCACCTCCGAGTTCAGCACATGTTCAGCTCGATGACGATCCCCGGACTCCGATCCAGCAAAGTGTCGGGGATGAGTTCCGTCAGCACGACGGCGTGGTGACGATGATGATGTTCTACCGACGCAGGGCTTCGCCTAAACTCCGTGACGATATGACCGAGGTGGAATATGGTGGAGGGGGCACCGCACACGGATAAGGAACGATCACGTAGATCAACTTGTGTGTTCTAGGGTGCCCCCTGCCCCCGTATATAAAGGAGCAAGGGGGAGGCCGGCCGGCCCTTGTGGGCGCGCCAAGGAGGAGGAGTCCTCCTCCTAGTAGGAGTAGGACTCCCTCTTTCCTACTCCTACTAGGAGGGGGAAAGGAAGGGGGAGAGGGAGAGGGAAAGAGGGGGGCGCCGCCCCCCTCCTAGTCCAATTTGGACCAGAGGGGGAGGGGCGCGCGGCCCATGCTGGCTGCCCCTGTCTCTCTCCACTAAGGCCCATAAGGCCCATTACTTCTCCCGGGGGGTTCCGGTAACCCTCCGGTACTCCGGTTTTCTCCGAAAATGCCCGGAACACTTCTGGTGTCCGAATATAGTCGTCCAATATATCAATCTTTATGTCTCGACCATTTCGAGACTCCTCGTCATGTCCGTGATCACATCCAGGACTCCGAACAAACTTCGGTACATCAAAACTTATAAACTCATAATAAAACTGTCATCATAACGTTAAGCGTGCGGACCCTACGGGTTCGAGAACTATGTAGACATGACCTAGAACTATTCTTGGTCAATAACCAATAGCAGAACCTGGATGCCCATATTGGCTCCTACATATTCTACGAAGATCTTTATCGGTCAAACCGCATAACAACATACGTTGTTCCCTTTGTCATTGGTATGTTACTTACCCGAGATTCGATCGTCGGTATTCAAGACCTAGTTCAATCTAGTTACCGGCAAGTCTCTTTACTCGTTACATAATGCATCATTCCGTAACTAACTCATTAGCTACATTGCTTGCAAGGCTTATAGTGATGTGCATTACCGAGAGGGCCCAGAGATACCTCTCCGACAATCAGAGTGACAAAACCTAATCTCGAAATACGCCAACCCAACATGTACCTTCGGAAACACCTGTAGTACTCCTTTATAATCACCCAGTTACGTTGTGACGTTTGGTATCACCCAAAGTGTTCCTCCGGTAAACGGGAGTTGCATAATCTCATAGTTACAGGAAGATGTATAAGTCATGAAGAAAGCAATAGCAATATACTAAACGATCAAGTGCTAGGCTAACGGAATGGGTCATGTCAATCACATCATTCTCCTAATGATGTGATCCCGTTAATCAAATGACAACACATGTCTATGGTTAGGAAACATAACCATCTTTGATTAATGATCTAGTCAAGTAGAGGCATACTAGTGACATTATGTTGGTCTATGTATTCACACATGTATCATGTTTCCGGTTAATACAATTCTAGCATGAATAATAAACATTTATCATGATATGAGGAAATAAATAATAACTTTATTATTGCCACTAGGGAATATTTCCTTCAGTCTCCCACTTGCACTAGAGTCAATAATCTAGATTACACAGTAATGATTCTAACACCCATGGAGTCTTGGTGCTGATCATGTTTTGCTCGTGGAAGAGGCTTAGTCAATGGGTCTGCAACATTCAGATCCGTATGTATCTTGCAAATCTCTATGTCTCACACCTGGTGAGGGAGTCCTGGACTAGGGGGTGTCCGGACAGCCGAACTATCATCGTCCGCCGGACTCTAAGACTACGAAGATACAAGATTGAAGACTCCGTCCCGTGTCCGGATGGGACTTTCCTTGGCGTGGAAGGCAAGCTTGGCGATACGGATATGTAGATCTCCTACCATTGTAACCGACTCTGTGTAACCCTAGCCCTCTCCGGTGTCTATATAAACCGGAGGGGTTTTAGTCCGTAGGACACAACAACCATTACAACAATCATACCATAGGCTAGCTTCTAGGGTTTAGCCTCCTTGATCTCGTGGTAGATCCACTCTTGTAATACACACCATCAATATTAATCAAGCAGGACGTAGGGTTTTACCTCCATCAAGAGGGCCCAAACCTGGGTAAAACATCGTGTCCCTTGTCTCCTGTTACCATCCGCCTAGACGCACAGTTCGGGACCCCCTACCCGAGATCCGCCGGTTTTGACACCGACATTGGTGCTGTCATTGAGAGTTCCTCTGTGTCGTCGCCGATCGGCTCGATGGCTTCTTCAATCAACATCAACGCCGTCCAGGGTGAGACTTTTCTCCCCGGACAGATCTTCATATTCGGCGGCTTCGCACTGCGGGCTAATTCACTTGGCCATCTGGAGCAGATCAAAAGCTACGCCCCTAGCCGTCAGGTCAGATTTGGAAGCCTAAACTTCACGGCGGACATCCACAGAGACTTGATCTTCGATGGATCCGATCCGAAGCCGAGCGTGCCGCACTGTCGTGATGGGCACGATCTAGCTCTGCCGCCGGACAGTGCCTTGGAGGCCGCACATGAATCCGCTCCGACCCATAGTTCGGAGCCGATCGCGCAGATCAAGGCCAAGTGGCTGGACACCGCCTCGGGAACCGCAACATCTGCGGCGATGGAGCCGAACACTGACCTTGTCCCCTATAAAGCTCGTGACTCCGAGGTGCCGGACTCCCTGCCGGACATCGAACCTCCTGCACCCCTGCCAATCGAATCCGATTGGGCGCCGATCATGGAGTTCACCGCTGCGGACATCTTTCAGCACTCGCCCTTTGGCGACATCCTAAATTCGCTAAAGCATCTCTCGCTATCCGGAGAGCCCTGGCCGGATTATGGCCAGGATGGTTGGGATGCGGACAACGAAGAAATTCAAAGCCCACCCACCACCCACTTTGTAGCCACTGTCGACGATCTAACCGACATGCTAGACTACGACTCCGAAGACATCGACGGTATGGACGACGATGCCGGAGACGATCAAGAAACGGCGCTCACAGAGCACTGGAGGGCCACCGCAACCCATGATGTATATATGGTGGATACCCCGAAAGGAAGCGATAACGAGGACCAACGGGGCGCGGCAAAAGAAAATCCCGCCGATAAACAACCAAAACGGCGACGCAGATGCCGCCCTAAGTTCTGCCTCGACAACAACAGCGCTCCTAATGACCCAGCAATGGAGCAGGGCAAAACGGTGGATGACGAACATGCAGCCAAGAAACCGTCCGAACAGGACGAATCGGATAATCAATCAATGCCCGGCGAAATAAACAGTCCAGACGACCTCACGCCGGACACACCACCGGAGAATAAGAGCCTTCGCAAAAGACTCGTCGCCACTGCAAGAAGTCTGAAGAAGGAAAAACGGAAGCTCAAAACAGCGGAAGACATACTCAGAATGAGGTGGAGCAAAGTGCTCAAAACCGCAGACAAATACGGCAATGGCCATCAATCAAAGAGCTACCCGAAGCGCAAGCTGCTGCCAGAATTCGACGAGGAAGCCATAGAGCCCCCACAGTCAAAAAACAAAGAGGCCGCCTGGCCGGATAGACGGCCAGATGATAGGCCAAAAACTATAAGCGGCGCCGCACACAAGCCGACCCATGATCCTGGGAAAACAGATGACCCAGCCAGGTCCATTTACGGGCCAAAAAAGAGGGCCCCAGGAAGCAACACAACACGCCAAGTGTTCGAAGACAGCGGTACACCCAAATACAGGGGCGCCGCACACCCACTATGTTTCACTAAGAGGTGCTGGATCATGAATTCCCAGCAGGGTTTAAACCCATAAACATAGACGCTTACGACGGAACAACAGACCCGGGAGTCTGGATAGAGGATTATATACTACACATACACATGGCTAGAGGAGATGACCTCCACGCCATAAAATATCTACCCCTCAAGCTCAAAGGGCCAGCTCTGATTGGCTCAAAAGCCTCCCGTAAAACTTGTTGGAAGTTGGGAAGAGCTTGAGGACGCGTTTAGAGCAAATTTTCAAGGGACTTATGTCCGCCTTCGGATCTGATTTATCTAAGTCATATAATTCAACAGCGGAGAGTCAGCGCAAATTCGAACAGGATCCTTACTAAAAAGAACCAAATAGTCGATTGTCCGGACGCCGAAGCCTTAGCAGCTTTCAAACACAACGTCCGAGACGAATGGCTCGCCAGACACCTCGGCCAAGAGAAGCCGAGGACAATGTCCGCGCTAACAAGCCTCATGACCCGCTTTTGCGCGGGGGAAGACAGCTGGCTAGCAAGATGCAGCACCAGCGACGCAAGTACATCCGAGGTCAGAGATGGAAACGGAAAATCATGGCGCAGAAAAGATCAGCGCCGGAATAAAGAGAAAGGCCCAAAGAACACGGCGGTCAACGCCGGATTCAAAAGCTCGCGGCCAAACAACAAAACACTGCCTCTTAAGGACAACAGTGACGAGCTATCCAACTTAAACAAAATTTTGGATCGGATATGTCAAATCCATAGTACCTCCGGAAGGCCTGCAAACCACACCCACCGAGATTGTTGGGTTTTCAAACAGTCCGGCCGACTCAACGTCGAACACAAGGGGCTTGACGCACCAAGCGAGGACGACGACGAACCCCACCAGCAGGGCACCGGAAAACAAAAGACTTTCCCACAAGAAGTCAAAGCAGTAAACTCACTTCATGTGATAATACGGAAAAACAATGTGGCACCCGCTAAGATGGGCCTCGCACGGTCCACCCCAGCGGAACCTCGAGATTGGATGTCAAAACCAATCACTTTTGACCATCTGGATTATTCCAGAAGTGTTCGAAATGCAGGATGGACTGCTCTAATATTGGATCCTATAATCGACGGACTACAATTTACACAAGTCCTGATGGACGGCGGCAGCGATTTAAACATGCTATATCCGAACACAATCCGCAAGTTGGGGATAGACCTTATTACAATTCGACATAGCCGCACTTCCTTTAAAGGAGTGACGCCAGGCCCTTACGCCAAGTGCACAGGCTCCCTATTACTAGAAGTTGTGTTCGGGTCACCGAACAACTTCCGACGCGAAAAACTAATCTTTCATGTCGCCCCATTCAAAAGTAGCCATCAAGCACTATTGGGACGTGAAGCTTTTGTCCGCTTTAATGCCATACCACATTACGCGTCTCTTACACTTAAAATGCCCGGTCCACATGGCATCATTTCATTAAGAGGGTCATTCAAAGACCCCGGACACGGCTAGACGAGTCCGGCATAAATAAGCTAGGGGCTCCCTAGCCGCACACCCCTTCACAATGGGCTGTGCGTATAAGCAATAATGAGCTAATATAGACTCCGCTTTATTCATTTATTAATATTTTTCATGCACTTTTTCGCACGATTTCCTTGCAAACTAAGTTCCTCTCTTTTTACAGATGAACAACGTGCATACCCGTCCAGGATAACGGCACAACGCAAACACAGGCGCAGACGTGCAGTAGGGACCCGTCGCAAGGATTCTTTTCAGATTAAGACCCTGCGTAAACCTTTTTTACTGTCTCTTGTTGCTATACTCCCCTGGCTTTTCATTATAACCAGAGTGGAGACTGACGTTTTGGCATCAGCCGCGTCAGAAGACCTCGCCCGTACCTGGACACTAGGGGTTTAGGGCATTGTTCTGCCCATTATTATAATGACCGAACACCTTAGGGAGTGTTCGGCGTCTCGAGTTAGGCCTTATATGCATCAGCTCTGAATCATGTCTTTGGTCAAATGTTGGGTTTGCCTGGCTCCTGTGTTTTGCTGCCTTACGCTCAGATCATCGGCTAACGCGCACCAGGAGAACTATCGCGATTGTGCCCCGGCCGCCGGGCGAGCACCTCAAGAGAGAAAGCCGAAAACTGACTGTCATGATACAGCGAGAGACTGGTCAACCACTCGATCGACCACCGGAATGTTTAGAATTCCTCCGCTTTGACGAAGGACCATTTCCCGGTCAGGCACACACACGCCCCGAATTCGGAGAGCGCGGTGCCCCCAGGGGCTATATCGTAGTCCCACCCTCGAACTCCAATGGCTAAGTGAAAGTGATAAAGCATCATAGTCCGGTTTCCTCGTTTGCTACGCTACCACCTCCTTAACAGGACCGAGACGTCGGATTAAGTGTGAAAATGCGCTATTTTTTGCGAACACCCCCGCACCTTGTGCGTGGGGGCTGAAGCCGACGACTGCCATCTTTCAGGTTATACACACGTATACATAAACGGCCGCATAGGAGATATTCCAATACTTGAACGCACAAGTATAAAAAGCGATTACATCATAACATTTGTTTTACAAAATAAAACGTTCATTTGAACGTGACATTTTTCGAGCACTGCGACTCTATTACACGAGCACCACGCATAACTTCCCCAAAATAGTGCTCGGCGGGTAACCGGCTCATCGTCCGAACCCTAGGCCGCAACAGCGGTGGCATCCATCTCTGTCCAATGTGTCTTCACACGAGCAAGGGCCATCCGCACACCCTCTATGCAAGCCGACCGCTTCATCACCTTGATATGCGGCACCGCCCCAAGAAACTGCTGCAATAAGCCAAAATAGCTCGTCGGCTTGGGCCTCTCCAGCCAAACATGAGTCACGATATCCGTCATGGCAAGTCCGGACAACCTATTCAGCTCAGCCCATTCGGCCAACCGATCGGTCAGCGAAGTGAACGATCCGGACTATGGAATTGAGACCAAAATAACTCTTCCGTCTTGTGATCCTCCTGACTTTGGAAGTGCACAATGGCATCCGCCGCACTCGCCGCTAAGTCCATATATGGATCCTCCAGACCCCACAGCTGGCCAAGCTGGGCATACTTTGGATCCGTAAACCTGCGGCGTAGCAGAAAAGGCTTGCCAGCCACAATGTCTCTGGCCTGACGCAGCTCCTCCTTTATAGCCCGCATTGCAGAACGGGCATCCTTGGCTTCGGCGGTGGCCTTCCTGTGTCTTCGCCCGATAGGCGCTCCTTTTCAAGAGCCTCATTGCGGTCGGTAGCATCCTTCAATTTAACGGCCAATTCGGCCATCTCTTTCCTGCTTCGGCAGTGTGCAGCCCTTTCGGCTTCTAACTCCTCGGTCGCCCTCGAGGCAGCCGCATCACTCCTTCTGGCTTGCTCCTTGCCTTGAGCAAGTTCGCCCAAGGTCTCCACAGCAGCAGCACCATCTGCGTCAAGCATAAATATGGTAAGAGGTGGGCTTTTGCTCCTTAATAGGTGATGCGGAGACACAATTTACCTTGCGACTCGTCAAGTCGCTTGTTGACTAGCGCGATGTCGTGATCCGCAACATTGAGTTGCCGCATTAATTCAGCAACTCCATCAGTCCGCTAGCCCCGGACTATCCGCCACCGCATAGGAAAGCGCGCACTCAATACCTGTGATTTTGATCCTCGACGCTATCGCCGACAACCTACCGAGTCTCGGGGCTACTATCTATACAGCGCACTTCCATGTGCAAAACTGTCAAAAGATGCGCTGTTTTACGCACCTCAAACCCCGCCAAGAACTCGACGGCATTATGCAATCCGCTTTCGGCGGAAGAAATCCTTCCAATCACCACACTCATCAATGCACGGTGATCTTCTGAGATGGACGCCCTCTCAAGCAGATCTTTCAGCTCCCCCGGCCGAACACTAGTCGGCGCCGAACTCTTCGGCTCTGCCGGGCTTAGGGATACCCTCCGTGACGACACTTCAGGCTCGTCCGCCCTATCCGACGGCGCAGCAGACGGAGGCGTCTCGCTCTCCATCATCTCCGGACGAAGATCCCCCGAAGACGAGCTCATCTGAGAAGGTCGCAGATCCGAACTACAAGGTAAAAATTTTGGTTATCCTCAGAAGCACAAATAGGGATATTTCTCATTAATGAACTCCCCCTTTTCTACTCACGGCTCGCTGGAGGGCTGATTCTTTAGAGAAGACTGTGCGGCCGGGACCTCCCCGGACGAAGGACCCTCTGGTGAAGATTTCTTCCCCCGCTTAGGGGCTTTGGCCTCCGGGTCTTTGGAGGCGGTCCTCTTCTCCCCCTGGAGGGAGGGATTCTCGATCCCCCCCTTCTTCAAGCGCCCCCTTGGGCGAGGCGGTAGCTCCTCTATTTTCCCCTTCGCCTTCTTCTAAAGGCGCAACCTCCAACATCCTGACCAGCACGGGATCCGGCGCGGTCTTTGGAAGGGGGGCCGGACACCGTATCAGCTTTGCTTGCGCTATCCACTCCTGTTGCAGGATAACGGGTTAAAAGGCGAATTGTAAAAAAGCAAACAAATGGTACGTCCGAACACTGGGCTACTTAATTGAGTATCCGGGCGATTGCAGCTTAGGTCGGCATCCTCGGTCAATTCCGTACACGCCGCCTGCGGTCCGAAGAATAACTTGTACATCTCCACGGGTGTCATACCCATAAAGTGTTGGAGAATCCGAGGTCCCTCCGGATTGAACTCCCATAGCCGGAGAGGATGGAGTTTGCAGGGCAAGAGACGCCTAATTAGCATAACCTGCATCACCACGACCAGATCGATCTCCCTCGCCTGGAGGTCTCGAATCCGGCCCTGCAATAGGAGCACGTCTTTTGACGGCCCCCAGTTGAGCCCTTGGTTGACCCACGACATCAACTGTCGAGGAGGTCCCGAGCAGAATATGGGCGGCGGCTTCGCTGCTGCCGCCGGAGCGTGATATAGAACCACTCCTGCTGCCACAAGCCGAGCTCCTCTTGGAAGTTGCCCTCGGGCCACGGGGCATCGGCCCTCCTGCTTATGGCCGCCCCACCGCACTCTGCTTGATGCCCCCCAATCGTCTTCGGCTCCACATTAAAGGTCTTCAGCCACAGGCCGAAGTGGGGGTGACGCGGAGGAAGACTTCGCAGACGACAATAAATGCGGAAATATGGAGGATGGACTCCGGAGCCAAGTCATGGAAATCCAGCCCGTAGTAGAACATGAGCCCTCTCACGAAGGGATCCGTCGGGAAGCCTAAACCCCGACGAAGGTGGGATACAAAGACGACGTACTCGCCGGGCTCGGGGGTGGGTATGGCCTGCCCTTCGGTGGGCAGCCTGTGCGAAATCTCATAAGACAGGTACTTGGCCTCTTGCAGCTTTAATTAGCACATCCTCCTCCGTGACGGAGGAGGGCATCCGCCGGCCCTGAAGGTCGAAACCGGACATTGTTGAAGGTCCGAAGCACACAAATCTGGGGCTCTGGGTGTTGGAACTTGGAGCGAGGAGAAGATTCGATGGAGGATTGAAGAAAAGAAATGAGCCTTGGTCCTATTATAAAGAGGGAGAATACCAAGAGCCGTCTCCGTGACCGTTCGGGACTCGCCTTCGATAGAGGGGGCGTGGTGACGGGCGCGGTTGGGTTACCCACGTCCGTATTGATGAGGATCCCAGAATAAGGGGAACACAATCTCTGCTTCGACAAGACGTGCCAAGGAAACCGCTTCGCTAAACGCGCTGAGGTGGTATCACAAAAAACGACTCAAGTGAAGGCTTGGTAGTGGCGTGACGTCAAGCTACAAGATACGTCAGCAGATTGAACTTGTGTACATAATATTCTCTCTATGGTGGAGTGTGGAATTTATTTTGCAGAGCCGGACACTATCCTGGTGTTCACAATCTTCTATGGATTATTCGGAGGAGGAACCCGCCTTGCAATGCCGAACATTATGCACGCCGGACTCATCGTCATTGAAGCCAGGTTCAGGGGCTACTGAGGGAGTCCTGGACTAGGGGGTGTCCGGACAGCCGGACTATCATCGTCCGCCGGACTCCAAGACTACGAAGATACAAGATTGAAGACTCCGTCCCGTGTCCGGATGGGACTTTCCTTGGCGTGGAAGGCAAGCTTGGCGATACGGATATGTAGATCTCCTACCATTGTAACCGACTGTAACCCTAGCCCTCTCGGTGTCTATATAAACCGAAGGGGTTTTAGTCCGTAGGACACAACAACCATTACAACAATCATACCATAGGCTAGCTTCTAGGGTTTAGCCTCCTTGATCTCGTGGTAGATCCACTCTTGTAATACACATCATCAATATTAATCAAGCAGGACGTAGGGTTTTACCTCCATCAAGAGGGCCCGAACCTGGGTAAAACATCGTGTCCCTTGTCTCCTGTTACCATCCGCCTAGACGCACAGTTCGGGACCCCCTACCCGAGATCCGCCGGTTTTGACACCGACACCTGGACTTGGTCCCGGATGGAATTGAAGCGTCTCTTGATGTGCTTGGTTCTCTTGTGAAATCTGGATTCCTTTGCCAAGGCAATTGCACCAGTATTGTCACAGAAGATCTTCATTAGTCCCGATGCACTAGGTATGACACCTAGATCGGAAATGAACTCCTTCATCCAGACTCCTTCATTTGCTGCTTCCGAAGCAGCTATGTACTCCGCTTCACATGTAGATCCCGCCATGACGCTTTGTTTAGAACTGCACCAACTTACAGCTCCACCGTTTAATAAAAACACGTATCCGGTTTGCGATTTAGAATCGTCCGGATCAGTGTCAAAGCTTGCATCGACGTAACCATTTACGACTAGCTCTTTGTCACCTCCATATACGAGAAACATATCCTTAGTCCTTTTTAGGTATTTCAGGATGTTCTTGACCGCTGTCAAGTGATCCACTCCTGGATTACTTTGGTATCTTCCTGCCAAACTTATTGCTAAGCATACGTCAGGTCTGGTACACAGCATTGCATACATGATAGAGCCTATGGCTGAAGCATAGGGAACATCTTTCATCTTCTCTCTATCTTGTGCTGTGGTCGGGCATTGAGTCTGACTCAATTTCACACCTTGCAGCATGGGCAAGAACCCTTTCTTTGCCTGATCCATTTTGAACTTTTTCAAAACTTTATCAAGGTATGTGCTTTGTGAAAGTCCAATTAAGCGTCTTGATCTATCTCTATAAATCTTGATGCCCAATATGTAGGCAGCTTCACCGAGTTCTTTCATTGAAAAACTTTTATTCAAGAATCCCTTTATGCTATCCAGAAATTCTATATCATTTCCAATTAATAATATGTCATCTACATATAATATCAGAAATGCTACAGAGCTCCCACTCACTTTCTTGTAAATACAGGATTCTCCAAAAGTCTGTATAAAACCATATGCTTTGATCACACTATCAAAGCGTTTATTCCAACTCCGAGATGCTTGCACCAGTCCATAAATGGATCGCTGGAGTTTGTACACTTTGTTAGCACCTTTTGGATCAACAAAACCTTCTGGTTGCATCATATACAACTCTTCTTCCAGAAATCCATTCAAGAATGTAGTTTTGACATCCATTTGCCAAATTTCATAATCATAAAACGCGGTAATTGCTAACATGATTCGGACAGACTTAAGCATCGCTACGGGTGAGAAAGTCTCATCGTAGGCAACCCCTTGAACTTGTCGAAAACCTTTCGCAACAAGTCGAGCTTTATAGACAGTTACATTACCATCGATGTCGGTCTTCTTCTTAAAGATCCATTTATTCTCAATGGCTTGCCGATCATCGGGCAAGTCAACCAAAGTCCATACTTTGTTCTCATACATGGATCCCATCTCAGATTTCATGGCCTCTAGCCATTTTGCGGAATCTGGGCTCATCATCGCTTCCTCGTAGTTCGTAGGTTCATCATGGTCAAGTAACATGACTTCCCGAATAGGATTACCGTACCACTCTGGTGCAGATCTTACTCTGGTAGACCTACGAGGTTCAGTAGAAACTTGATCTGAAGTTTCATGATCAATATCATTAGCTTCCTCATTAATTGGTGTAGTTGTCACAGGAACCGGTTCTTGTGATGAACTACTTTCCAATAAGGGAGCAGGTACATTTACCTCATCAAGTTCTACTTTCCTCCCACTCACTTCTTTCAAGAGAAACTCCTTCTCTAGAAAGGATCCGAATTTAGCAACGAAAATCTTGCCCTCAGATCTGTGATAGAAGGTGTACCCAACAGTCTCCTTTGGGTATCCTATGAAGATACATTTCTCCGATTTGGGTTCGAGCTTGTCTGGTTGAAGTTTCTTCACATAAGCATCGCAGCCCCAAACTTTAAGAAACGACAACTTTGGTTTCTTGCCAAACCACAGTTCATGAGGCGTCGTCTCAACGGATTTTGATGGTGCCCTATTTAACGTGAATGCGGCCGTCTCTAAAGCATAACCCCAAAACGATAGCGGTAAATCAGTAAGAGACATCATAGATCGCACCATATCTAGTAAAGTACGATTACGACGTTCGGACACACCATTTCGTTGTGGTGTTTCGGGTGGCGTGAGTTGCGAAACTATTCCGCATTGTTTCAAATGTAGACCAAACTCGTAACTCAAATATTCTCCTCCACGATCAGATCGTAGAAATTTTATTTTCTTGTTACGATGATTTTCCACTTCACTCTGAAATTCCTTGAACTTTTCAAATGTTTCAAACTTGTGTTTCATTAAGTAGATATACCCATATCTTCTCAAATCATCTGTGAAGGTGAGAAATAACGATACCCGCCGCGAGCCTCAACATTCATTGGACCACAAACATCAGAATGTATGATTTCCAACAAATCAGTTGCTCGCTCCATAGTTCCAGAGAACGGCATTTTAGTCATCTTGCCCATGAGGCACGGTTCGCAAGTACCAAGTGATTCATAATCAAGTGATTCCAAAAGCCCATCAGTATGGAGTTTCTTCATGCGCTTTACACCGATATGACCTAAACGGCAGTGCCACAAATAAGTTGCACTATCATTATCAACTCTGCATCTTTTGGTTTCAACACTATGAATATGTGTATCACTACTATCAAGATTCAACAAAAATAGACCACTCTTCAAGGGTGCATGACAATAAAAGATATTACTCATATAAATAGAACAACCATTATTCTCTGATTTAAATAAATAACCGTCTCGCATCAAACAAGATCCAGATATAATGTTCATGCTTAACGCTGGCACCAAATAACAATTATTTAGGTCTAAAACTAATGGGACAATTGCATCTTTGCCCCTAGTTGGTTCACACCCCCTGGTTTTGCCCTTACTTTTCGGGCATGCTTAGTTTTGCCCTTAGTTTTTCCCCTCCGTCAACTCGAATGCCCTTCTATCACAGCTCCGCTTGGTCAGCCCCGTTTGACCGTGACGGCTCGACGTTTCAGACACCGGTTGCCCCTGGGCCTTCCTTACAAGTGGGTCCACATAGATTAGACAGTGTAGTTTCCATTTCCCCTCCCTCTATCTTATCCTAGCCACAAACACTAGATCGGCGACAACAAAGGCGACCCAAACCCTAGCACTCTGCGGCGGCGCGGGCTCCCACAGAAACCGTGGACTCGATGTCGTGAAGTCCTCATCGCCGGATCTACATCGCGCGGCGGTGATGGTGGAGACACGCTCTTCGCGCGGCGGTGGTGGCGGCAGCGACGATGCCATGAGGAGTGGCTGCACGACAGATTCAAGGCAGGAGATCCCGGCAGGGTAAGTTTCCAGATCCAGTACTTACTCATCTATTTCCATGATTAGAAAGGTGCATTCCATGACTTCGGTTGTGTTCACAATCGTAGGATGGATCCATCGCGTGCGTTCTTTCTGATAATTAGAATGGAGACCACTCTTTTAGAAAAGCGTGGTACTAAGGGACATGATGCAAGCTTCAGTTTCCCTCTAGTGGTGGACTGCACAAGTTCTTTCAATGATTTTAGGTCTGCAATCTCTAGGAAATATCCTTGGGGTATGCATGATGCAGTTGAGTTCAGATTCTGGGATGTAGAGAAAGCTACTTGGAATCCTCTACAGTGTGATGATGAGTTAGGTGTAATGTTTGCTACATATGCTGATTCAAAAATGCAAATGTTGAAACTACTGTAATTCAGAGATGTAGAGCAGAAGCAGCAACTACAGCAGCAAAGCCCCCTGCCTCTAAAGCAACATCTAAAACATATGTTGCAGGAAGTACTTCTAGGAGCAGGTCAGCACCCCCTAGTAGTACTTGCAATCCACCTGCAACTCCTACTGCAAATGTACCAAGGCAACCTGGCTGCAAAGACACTGAAATTCCTTTAGAGCCTATGATTGAGGAGGCTGATCCTCATGATGTGCTAGGCTCAGATGAGGAGGATGAGAGGATGTTTCCAGATCTTGTGCAGAAGACAAATGAAGAGATAGATGAGGATTTTATTCCTGCTGAGTTTTCAGATACAGATTCAGAGGAGGAACGAGAGAACATTGACATGGGACATTTTGAGAATGATGATGAGGACAGGCCTGGGATGATGTATGACAGGAAAAATCCTAGTTTAGCTGAAGGAGTTGTTTTTCCTTCTGCTGTTGACTGCAGGAATGCAGTTGCCACATTCTCAATTCAGCATGAAGTAGAGTTCAAAATAGAGAAGAGTGATCCATCAAGGTTCACTGTTTACTATGCATTTTCAAGGTGTAGATGGAGGCTACATGCCTCTTTAATGAGAAACAGTACTTTGTTTCAGGTAGTAACAGTACTAACTAACTAATCTCAGCCACACAGTTTAGTTGGGACTATTTAGTTTGCATATTCAGTTTCATTCAGCCACACAGTTTGCCTTACTGTTTTGCTTAGTTTCAATTTACAGATTAAAGTAAATCCCTATGAGCACCACTACCCAAGTGTGAACAGAACTGAGAGGCTCAGAGTAGCCAAGAGGAGGTGGATAGCTCATGCTGTGCAAAATTGGGTCAGAGAAAACTCCAACATTGGTCCTGGTGAGTTGGTAACTAATTTGAAGAAAAAATATGGTATAGAATTGCCATACATGAGAGTGTTTTATGGTAAACAAATGGCAATTGACAACTTGTATGGTAAATATGAGGATAGTTTCCAGCTTTTGTACACATTCAAAGCTGAGGTTGAGAGGGCTTCTCCAGGTAGTGTAGTAGAAATTGACACACATATAGTTCCTTTCCAGCTAAGAGGCAAGAGGTATGAGAAGCAGTATTTTAGGAGAGTTTTTGTCAGTTTCAAAGCTTGCTGGCAGGGATTTTTAGCTTGTTGTAGGCCCTACCTTGCTGTTGATGCTACTTCACTAAATGGTAGGTTCAGAGGTCAGTTGGTTGCTGCATGTGCAATTGATGCACATAACTGGATTTTTCCAGTTGCATATGGTGTTTTGGAGACTGAGTCTAAAGAGAGTTGGGGTTGGTTTTTACAAAATTTGAAGAAGGTGATAGGTCATCCTGAAGGACTAGTAATTCATACTGATGCATGCAAGGGTCTTGAGACAGCTGTAGATGAAATTTACCCTGGGGTAGAGCACAGAGAGTGCATGAGACATCTGGCTCAGAATTTTTCTAAGAAATTCAGGGGGAAGTTCTATGACCAGCATTTGTGGCCTTGTTCATTGACTTATAGCATTAAGAAGCACAACTATTACCTGAGACAGCTATGCACAAAACCCAAGGTGCAGGCTTATCTGGAAGAGCACCACACAAAAATCTGGGCCAGGGCACAATTCAATGATATCTGCAAGGTTAACTATGTCAATAACAACCTTGCAGAATCATTCAATTCCAAAATTAAAAAGTTCAAGGGTCTCCACATTGTGGACTTGTTGGATAAGATCAGGCAGTACTTAATGCAAAAATTTGGCCTTAGGAATAGCATAGAACTACAAAAATTCAATGGGCATATCATAATTCCCAGAGTTATGAAGATTTTGATGGTAAGATCCAAAGGCTTGGACATGACTTTAGTTAGGAGAAGTCCAACTGAAGCAGAGGTGACTGCTGTAGACAAGGAGAAGAGGGAGTGGAGATACCCTGTGGATGTAGAGAAAAGAACATGCAGTTGTAGAAAGTGGCAAGTTACAGGCCAACCATGCATACATGATCTATTCTTCATAACATCATTGAGAGGGGAAGCTAAAGAAATAGACCAGTATGTGCACAAGTACTTCTCAGTTGAAATGTTTAAAAAAACATATGCTGAGAACCTGCCTGCACTTGAAGGAAAACAGCAGTGGGATATTGTAGACCCTGGTTTCAAACTAAGTCCACCTGTACAGAACAAAGCTGCACCTGGCAGGCCAAGGAAGACAAGAATTAAGCCAGCAAGTGAAGGAAAAGGACTTAGTCCTAGGAAGAGAAAATGCAAGAGGTGTGGTGGCTTGGGTCACTTACTGAAAACCTGCAAAAAAACATTGATCCAGCATTTGGTGAAGAAGATGCACACTGGGGAGCTGACAATGCTTAAGAAGACCCTCCTAACCAAAATGCAGACCTACATGATGAACAAAAAGAAGAAGAGGGTCCATATAGTGAGGATGAAGCTCCAGTGCAGCCTGCAGGTGAAGATGAAGCTCCAGTGCAGCCTGCAGGTGCAGATGATGCTCCAGTGCAGCCTGCAGGTGCAGATGATGCTCCAGTGCAGCCTGCAGGTGCACATGATGCTCCAGTGCAGCCTGCAGGTGCACATGATGCTCCAGTAGAGCCCCAAAGTGAGACAAATGAGGCAGCAACACAAGCTTCCACAGTTGCAGATGAAGTTCAAAGGTAATATTCCTCTTTGATTTATTTAAGTGCCTTATTTATGTGCTTTTACCTGCAAATATCTCTTGTACTGTTACTAACCAACTATTTCTTCCCTATTTGTTAGCACACCAAGGAAGAACTATAAGAAGGCAGACAGAGAGGAGCATCTCCAATGGCTATAGCAAGAAGAAGAGGAAGCTTAACACTTCTACAAGTCCAGAAGAAGAACCTTGCTCAGTTACTGGCAGCAATGTAGATGCAAGAGTTGCTGCATGTGAAGAGCAAGTTCTCCCTCCAGTTGTTCCCCAAATCCCTGTGAAACTGACTAGGAGCAGGGCTAGGGAGATGACAATCCCAGCTAGCAACACAAGGAGCAAGAAGGCAAAATCTGGAAAATGAGTACTAATGTGCTGTGCAAGTTTGAAACTGTTAGATTTGTTGTAATGTGTTCTTTTGGTTGCAGCAAGATTGGTTGTGAACTATGTTCTTTTGGTTGTTGAAGAATATCAAATGCTGCTTGTGAACTATGTCTAGTTGCAGCAAGATTGGTTGTGAATTATGTTCTTTTGGTTGTTGAAAAATATCAAATGCTACTTATGTTCCAGCAAGATTCATGTTTGATCTTTCTTTTCACAATACATGCATTGTTGCGTCCATAAAGCTTCATAACATAACATAACAACTGCTAGGTTCATACAACTTCATATGTTCATTACAGCTTCATAACATAACTAGTGCATTTGAGCTACATAGATCATAAACTAATGTGCATTCTGTGCACATACAGCCATTGAGATTGCTAGAAAACAAATGAAAATGCTAGCAAACAACATTGTCCCTATGCACATAATTTTTTTCATTTTCTTCAACTCCTTGTTCAATGCACGATTCTTCTTCGCAAGATCAATTGATCTCTTCTCCAGGTGGTGACTTCTGATCCAGCTATGTTCGATCACTTCGTGCAGTTCTTCAAAGGCAAGACCAACACGTTCTGGAGGTGGTGGGTCAACCCAAACTGCCCATTCACATTCATCTGGAAACTGAATCAAAAAATTTGATTAAAATTCTCCTTGAAAGTTAAATATGAAAATGGAAACGAAAATGCAATGCAAATGAAATCATACATCAAGAGGGCAACCCAAAAAACGACGTCCAGTGCTTGCGCCACCCCAGGCGACACGACGAGCCGGGATTAGCCGGTGCCCCGGACAACGATGCTTCGAGCGCGGCTCCAAGCCACAGTATGTCGAGTCTGCCAAGTAGAACTCGGAGCTGTGCTGAACAATGCCTACCCCATCCACCTAAATCATGCCAAGATCCAGAAATTAGCCCCCAAATCTAGCAAACCCTAGAAAAGCAGGGGACCAGATGAGCTATCAAACCTGTTCGGCTGCCGGCGGCGAGTTCTCCGACGAGATGGCCGACGTCGACATGGTCCTTCCCACCTCTCCCCACACCGCGATGTCACACCTCTCTTCCCAGCCGCTTCTCTGTTTTCTTGTGAAGCGGGAGCTAGAAGACGACTAAAGTGGGGGGTATCAAACCCAGGGGCAAATGTGTCCAAAACGTCGAGCCGTCACGGTCAAACGACGCTGACCAAGCGGAGCTGTGACAGAAGGGCATTCGAGCTGACGGAGGGGAACAACTAAGGGCAAAACTGAGCATGCCCGAAAAGTAAGGGCAAATCCCGGGGGTGTGAACCAACTAAGGGCAAGAATGGAATTGTCCCAAAACTAATCCCGATGGTAGATGTAGAGGTAGCGTGCCGACCGCGATCACATCGACTTTGGAACCATTTCCCACGCGCATCGTCACCTCGTCCTTAGCCAATCTTCGCTTAATCCGTAGTCCCTGTTTCGAGTTGCAAATATTAGCAACAGTAACCAGTATCAAATACCGTGTACTATCATGCGAGCATTAGTAAGGTACACATCAATAACATGTATATCACATATACCTTTGTTCACTTTGCCATCCTTCTTATCCGCCAAATACTTGGGGCAGTTCTCGCTTCTAGTGTCTAGTCTCGCTTGCATGAGAAGCACTCGGCCTCGTGCTTAGGTCCAGACTTGGGTTTTTCTCTTGACCAGCAACTTGTTTGCTGTTCTTCTTGAAGTTCCCTTCTTCTTCCCTTTGCCCTTTTCTTGAAACTGGTGGTCTTGTTAACCATCAACACTTGATGCTCCTTCTTGATTTCTACCTCCGCTGCTTTTAGCATTGCGAAGAGCTCGGAATAGTCTTGTCCATCCCTTGCATATTATAGTTCATCACGAAGCTCTTGTAGCTTGGTGGCGTGATTGAAGAATTTCATCAATGACACTATCATCGTGAAGATTAACTCCCGGTTGAATCAAGTGATTATTATACCCGACATTTTGAGTATGTGTTCACCGACGTAACTATTCTCCTCCATCTTGCAACTATAGAACTTATTGGAGACTTCATATCTCTCAATCCGGGCATTTGCTTGAAATATTAACTTCAACTCTGGAACATCTCATATGCTCCATGACGCTCAAAACATCGTTGATGACCGGTTCTAAGCCATCAAGCATGGCACATCGAACTATCGAGTAGTCATCAGCTTTGCTCGCCAGACGTTCTTAACATCGTCGGTTGCATCAGCAGCAGGCTGGCACCTCGCGGTGCTTCCGGGACGTAATTCTTACGTGCAGCAATGAGGATAATCCTCGAGTTACGGACCCAGTCCGTGTAATTGCTACCATCATCTTTCAACTTTGCTTTCTCAAGGAACGCATTAAAATTCAACGGAACAACAAAGACGAGCCATCTATCTACAACAAACATAGACAAGCAAAATACTATCAGGTACTATGTTCATGATAAATTTAAGTTCAATTAATCATATTACTTAAGAACTCCCACTTAGATAGACATCCCTCTAATCCTCTAAGTGATTACGTGATCCATATCAACTACACCATGTCCGATCGTCACGTGAGATGGAGTAGTTTCAACGGTGAACATCAATATGTTGATCATATCTACTATATGATTCACGCTCGACCTTTCGGTCTCCGTGTTCCGAGGCCATATCTGTTATATGCTAGGCTCGTCAAGTTTAACCTGAGTATTCCGCGTGTGCAACTGTTTTGCACCCGTTGTATTTGAACATAGAGCCTATCACACCCGATCATCACGTGGTGTCTCAGCACGAAGAACTTTTGCAACGGTGCATACTCAGGGAGAACACTTCTTGATAATTTAGTGAGAGATCATCTTAAAATGCTACCGTCAATCAAAGCAAGATAAGATGCATAAAGGATAAACATCACATGCAATCAATATAAGTGATATGATATGGCCATCATAATCTTGTGCTTGTGATCTCCATCTTCGAAGCACCGTCGTGATCACCATCGTCACCGGCATGACACCTTGATCTCCATCGTAGCATCGTTGTCGTTACGCCATCTATTGCTTCTACGACTATTGCTACCGCTTAGTGATAAAGTAAAGCAATTACAGGATGTTTGCATTTCATACAATAAAGCGACAACCATATGGCTCCTGCCAGTTGCCGATAACTTCGGTTACAAAACATGATCATCTCATACAATAAAATATAGCATCACGTCTTGACCATATCACATCACAACATGCCCTGCAAAAACAAGTTAGACGTCCTCTACTTTGTTGTTGCAAATTTTACATGGCTGCTATGGGCTAAGCAAGAACCGTTCTTACCTACGCATTAAAACCACAACGATAGTTCGTCAAGTTAGTGTTGTTTTAATCTTCACAAGGACCGGGTGTAGCCACACTCGATTCAGCTAAAGTGAGAGAGACAGACACCCGCCAGCCACCTTTAAGCACGAGTGCTCGTAATGGTGAAACTAGTCTCGCGTAAGAGTACGCGTAATGTCGGTCCGGGCCGCTTCATCTCACAATACCGCGGAACCAAAGTATGACATGCTGGTAAGCAGTATGACTTGTATCGCCCACAACTCACTTCTGTTCTACTCGTGCATATGACATCTACGCATAAAACCAGGCTCGGATGCCACATGTTGGGGAACGTAGTAATTTCAAAAAAATTCCTACGCACACGCAAGATCATGGTGATGCATAGCAACGAGAGGGGAGAGTATTGTCCACGTACCCTCGTAGACCGTAAGCGGAAGCACTATGACAACACGGTTGATGTAGTCGTACGTCTTCATGATCCGACCGATCCAAGTACCGAACGTACGACACCTCCGAGTTCAGCACATGTTCAGCTCGATGACGATCCCCGGACTCCGATCCAGCAAAGTGTCGGGATGAGTTCCACAAGACGACGGCGTGGTGACGATGATGATGTTCTATCGACGCAGGCTTCGCCTAAACTCCGCGATGATATGACCGAGGTGGAATATGGTGGGGGGGGCACCGCACACGGCTAAGGAACGATCACGTAGATCAACTTGTGTGTTCTAGGGTGCCCCCCTGCCCCCATATATAAAGGAGCAAGGGGGGAGGCCGGCCGGCCCTTGTGGGCGCGCCAAGGAGGAGGAGTCCTCCTCCTAGTAGGAGTAGGACTCCCTCTTTCCTACTCCTACTAGGAGGAGGAAAGGAAGGTGGAGAGGGAGAGGGAAAGAGGGGGGTGCCGCCCCTCCTCTCCTAGTCCAATTCGGACCTGAGGGGGAGGGGCGCGCGGCCCATGCTGGCTGCCCCTCTCTCTCTCCACTAAGGCCCGTAAGGCCCATTACTTCTCCCGGGAGGGTTCCGGTAACCCTCCGGTACTCCGGTTTTCTCCGAAAATGCCCGGAACACTTCCGGTGTCCGAATATAGTCGTCCAATATATCAATCTTTATGTCTCGACCATTTCAAGACTCCTCGTCATGTCCGTGATCACATCCGGGACTCCGAACAAACTTCGGTACATCAAAACTTATAAACACATAATAAAACTCTCATCGTAACGTTAAGCGTGCGGACCCTACGGGTTCGAGAACTATGTAGACATGATCTAGAACTATTCTCGGTCAATAACCAATAGCGGAACCTGGATGCCCATATTGGCTCCTACATATTCTACGAAGATCTTTATCGGTCAAACCGCATAACAACATACGTTGTTCCCTTTGTCATCGGTATGTTACTTACCCGAGATTCGATCATCAGTATCCAATACCTAGTTCAATCTCGTTACCGGGCAAGTCTCTTTACTCGTTACGTAATGCATCATTCCGTAACTAACTCATTAGCTACATTGCTTGCAAGGCTTATAGTGATGTGCATTACCGAGAGGGCCCAGAGATACCTCTCCGACAATCGGAGTGACAAAACCTAATCTCGAAATACGCCAACCCAACATGTACCTTTGGAGACACCTGTAGTACTCCTTTATAATCACCCAGTTACGTTGTGACGTTTGGTAGCACCCAAAGTGTTCCTCCGGTAAACGGGAGTTGCATAATCTCATAGTTACAGGAACATGTATAAGTCATGAAGAAAGTAATAGCAATATACTAAATGATCAAGTGCTAGGCTAACGGAATGGGTCATGTCAATCACATCATTCTCCTAATGATGTGACCCCGTTAATCAAATGACAACACATGTCTATGGTTAGGAAACATAACCATCTTTGCTTAATGAGCTAGTAAAGTAGAGGCATACTAGTGACGTTATGTTGGTCTATGTATTCACACATGTATCATGTTTCCGGTTAATACAATTCTAGCATGAATAATAAACATTTATCATGATATGAGGAAATAAATAATAACTTTATTATTGCCTCTAGGGCATATTTCCTTCAAAACATTATATACTAAAAATAAGAAACTTTAATACGCCTCAACATGATTATCAAGCCAGCCACACACCATGTACACATCACTGCAGCCGCATTAGGCAAACCCGTGCATTCGAGCACATAGCACTAAAAGCATCAACAACAAAATAGTCTCCAAATATTTCCGGAAATATTAAAGGGGTAACTCTTATATCCCTAAAATCACCACTTCACAAACATCCAAAATAACAGGTAAATATGAACTTATTTCAACCAAACTATATAAAATACTAGCCCGCGTGAAGAGCGGGCCACTCTTCTAGTTTCTATAACATTATAACTGTTGGATATTTATGTAGGCGTATCACTTATTAAATACAACTTCATGTGTGTTTGTTCAGAAAAAGGCCACCGGAAAGTGTGCCTCATAATTTGTTGGTTGCAGAAAATTAGGGTTAATTTCATATTATTGGCTATTAATGACTTGAGTTTTTTAACTTCTGTGAAATTCAGACTTGTAAAGGCGGTTATCATCTGAATGGCTTGGAAGTAATCAGTAACCATGTCAGTTTTTCTTATTCTAATGGAATGCTCTGTTCACTTGAAAAGGCTGTTATTAGCATCTAAAAGTTATAACCATTTTCAATGAAGAAGAAGAGTTTATGTGGCCTCTGTTGAAATAGAATTGGCATGTAATAAAAGTGAAATGAGGATGTGAAAAATCAATATATTTGGCACTTTCAGGGATAACAAAGGAAACCAAAAGCTTCAGGTTATCCTACTATAACATTTTGGAGGCCTTCTTTTGCCATTTTGGCAATGATACACACCTATAGATGAATGAGGCATATTATTTGGTTGAATATAGTTTCCAAAATGTATAAACTAATATAAATACCATGTAATTTCCTGTATTCACAACAGTAATCTGGCTGACTTCATTACTCTACTAGAATTACACATTTTTTATACACTTGTGGATGACATGTTTCTTGGAGAACTACACTTTGATTCCCAGTTTCACACCGAGGCACCTATTTAATTACAGTGCTTTACAACTATTTTTTAAAACAGCACGCATTTTTTCTACACGCATCCGCTGCCCTATTATATATTTGACTGGATGCATGCACTAACCATGTTTGCCTAAAAAAGCAAAATCAACTCATATGTAACAACTCATGGGTATATTTACTAGAAGGGTGAAAAAGCTATAGAATAAACAGAATCGTGTTCATGCTTTGTTTGGTCAAAATACGCAGTGTGAAAGAAAATGTTGTTTGTACTTTCTGCTTGTGTAGGACGAGAATGGGTAGAAGCAATGGTGTACTCATCTTTGTTTATTTAAGATATCTACATACTTGCGACTGTCTTAAATTGTTATTCTTCAACTTTTTGTCATTTTTTATCTCCTTCCTCTATCCTTCAAATATTTTATAGCAGATAGGTGGTACCAAATAGGGAAATGCTTTGAAAACAAATTAGTTGTAGAAATGGCCCATATTTACAGGATTCACTTATGTATTGCAAGAAAATTGCAGGTTCATTTTACAAGATGAAAATATGCTAATTTTCATTTGTCATAGGGGCTTATTATTTTCTAATATAAAGTCTTGCTAGAGATTTCCATATGGACTATATACTGATGTAGTAGTCAATTCAAAATATGCATGCTTAAAAGATAAGATCCATTTGAAATTTGATACACAAAAGTAGTTATGCTTTTTGAGAGTACGCAAGAAGTTATGTACTATAAAGGTTACAATAATGATCACGAGTAGCGAGAATCAAGTGTCAAAGAACATGTTTCAAAGTTGAGAAGAAAATAAGCATCCGCCAAATTCCTCTACAACCACGGCCCTCCACTCGAGGGCAGGACCCAGCTGAAAGGGGATCTGCCAGAGAGGGCATGAATGCAACTTCTTTGAACTATATGATGCATGGTTTAGACAATGCATGGCCCGTAGCAACGCACAGGCATGTTTACTAGTATATATAATTAGGGGTCAACTTGTGAATGGGCACATGAATGAAACTCAAACAGACAATCATATGCAAACAAGACATGTGTTTGTCTTTTATTCCCAAGTTTTAACTAGTATAGTTCGGGTTCTTACATGACCTATGCATGTCACTTTATTTTTCACCGTTACAACGACCAAACCATGGTCTAAGAAAACGGTGTTTCATATATATAGTACTAGAGTTCTTCCCTTCTCAGTTACTACCGACGATGCCAAATGGCGCAATGGTGGTCGAGCAATATGGAGGGATGTAGACATTGCACATTCTTTGGTAGCGTCTGCAGCGCTTAGGTTCCTTATTTCTAACTGGGGCAGTTGTTGAGGCTGGACAGAACCTTGGGCCTCTGGGTTTTGCTGAGATGGCTGGAAGGAGCCCTGGCCTAATGGATATTGTTGCTGAGGTTGCTGGTAGGGGAACTGGCTCGACGTTTGTTGTTGTTGTTGTTGTTATTGTTGTTGTTGTTGTTGTTGATGCACAATAATAGCATGAACGACATTGTGGATGGCTTGGCACCGCAACTGCTCGGGGGTCTGCTGCAGTTGCTGACAACATAATTGTTGCAACTGCTGGTAACTTTGTTGCAATACTTGTGAGCTTGCATGTGCTATGTTGAGTTGTTGCAAGACGACATCCCTGCAGGGAATCAGTTGTTGTTGCAGAATTTATTGAAGGATTTGTTGTTGTTGTTGTTGTTGTTGTTGTTGTGCTTGTTGCTGCGAAATTGGTTGTTGTGGTTGTAGATACTGTGGTTGTGGTTGTGGATATGGTTGTTGTGGTGGAAATGGTTGCGGCTGCGGATATGGTAGTTGTGGCAGAAATGGTTGTGGTTGTGGAAATGGTTGCGGCTGCGGATATGGTTGTTGTGACGGAAACGGTTGCGGCTGCGGATATGGCTGTTGTGGTGGAAATTGTTGTTGCTGCCCTGGAAATTGTTGTTGTTGCACCAATGGGACTTGCTCTTGTGGTTGTTGCTGAGATGGATTTTGTGGTTGCAATTGTGGCAATGGAACTCTAACTGCAGTTGTGGAGGTGGTCGCCACGATAGCAAGGAGGGCAAGGATGAGAAAGGTCTTCATGGTGGATTTGTATTGACCACTGCTTGCTTGGCTTGAATGATGCACTCTACTTATGAGAATGATGGATGGGGAAGGATGGCCATCATGCTACAGGCCTATTTATAGCTGCGATGGCATGATCTCTTTCACAATTGGCATTTCCTTGTCTGGAAAGTGCGTGGATGCTTCCCGAAATCATAATTTGGTATGATGTGTTTGGTGGCACTATCATTCCACCACCAAAAAGTTGTGATAACAAACATGACTCATCTTATTCACTTTACAGCTCATACACTAATCTAGGTTGCCTAATTTTCTGAAACTAAGTTTGTAATGTTATGCAAGTTGTTACGTGTAAACTAGATAAGCATTGCTTGCACATAACTTAGTTTGTAATCTTGTGTGACCTGTTAAGATAGATGAGACTAGTAATATAACTTGCTTTAGTTGGTCATGACTCATCAAATTCCTTTTACATGTCAAGTGTTGTAGTGTTCTAGAAGTTATTAGGAAACATCAATTTCGTAATGTTCTACAAGTTGTTACGTGTAAACTAGATAATCTTGACTTGCACACAAAAAGGAGTGTAATCATGTGTGACTTGTTAAGATAGATTAGAGTAGTAATGGAGCTTGCTTTGATAGACCATGACTCAACAAATTGCTTTTACTTGTCTTAAGTGTTGTATATGTTATACAAGTTATTAACACTTATCAGCTTAGTATGGCTTGCAATGTGTGTGCATGCCAAGGTATGTGTAGCTTCTATTCGTTTGTATATCTTATTTTGTTTTACGCGAAATCATGCAAATGATCATCTACGGTAATGCTTGCGAGTACAGCTGCAAGAATGCTGGCACGGTCGGAGGGAGGCTGTAGTATGGCATGAGTTGGTGTGACAACCTATAGTTCATTATGTTTTTTTGGGTGGTACCTATAGTTCATTATGTGTGGAAAGATGCATGTTCTGCTTTTCATGCGCGCTAAAAACCTTATGTTTTAAAATTTACAAACTGGCCCTGATTGTTCTAAGGGCTGCTACTAGTGGCCAACTTGAAGACATGTGGTGCATTGGTCCTTGGACGCTGCAGAGAGCCCAACTAGGCTCGCTCAGAAGGAAAAATAAACTCCCATGGATTGCTCCCTTGATGACCTCTCTCCTGTCTCGTGAACTGGGCACACTGCACACCCACTCCCCTCCATGCACCGCTACAACTCCCTTTCCCTCCCCTCACGCGTCGCCGCCGCCAACCACCTCGTCTTCCTCACGCCGCCTCACCGTCGGCATCCGCCCTTATCCTCTCCCCAAAGCCGTCGACCTCATCTCTCACCATCTCCTCCCTATCTAATCATAAGAGAAGAGGGAGATCTTTTTTTCTCGAATACAGAAGAGGGAGATCGACCAGGTCAGGCGCCGACCATGGCAGCGGACACATCCGCTACAGGCGCAGCCACCTCGCTGAATAGAAGATATCATAGGTAGATAGATTAAGACCACGCATAACACTTTGTTTGGACCGTAGCTAGCTAAAATTTACTGTACCCAGAATCAACAGCGAGTAGGATCAAAGATTGAAACGAACTTGCACCATGAGCAATGGCGTCGGCGTGCTCCCTAGCTCCAGGAGTATCCCTCCCCGCGCACCAGCTCCCCTTGCCTTCACCTATAGAGTTAAGTTTCCATTTTGATATTCCTCTCCTTCGTTCTCACCGATAGTGCTCTGCACGCTCTATTTTGACTGCAGGTTGCGGCACCATACCGTGTGCACGGGGGCGAACCATCGGGCTGTGGCCGCTGCGAGGACAGTCTCACTAGGCGCTGTCAGGAGGATGCTTGGTTCAAACATGTGTGGTAGGGAACATGCACAAAATGAGTGATCGATCAGGTCGATCCAGCGAGTGTTCATGGACAAATTCTTACATGCTTCTTGCTTCTTCTCCAGATAGGGCGGCAGCAAGGTGGCGGCGTCGCACGCGGTGGAGGCAGTGGTGGCCGTCCCACCGCTATGCTCGTTCGCCTATGAGCTGTAGCTGGCTGGCCAATGCTACTTCGGTGCCAGGTACACACATAACTAACGCACAAACCACACAACAATCACCACCTACATGCTCTACCCCTCTACCCTGTAGTACTTTGTTCTGTCAACTTCACCGACAGAAAATACAGTTCATAGTGTATTGCATATAAAAGATAGCGCCACGGCATAATTCTGGAACTGGTCGTTCCATCAGACTATACAAGTAACAGCCGAAATGGCTAATCCGATCAGTTTTGCTGCTTGTGTAGAACGGATGGTGAGTTCTTCGGCGGGCATCCGGTAGGAGTGGTGAACACGTTTCCATAGCCACTATAAAATTGTGTGAGATTACTCACATGCCACCTGGCAATGGCCTAGTTGAAGGCAATGTTTTTTGGTGAGCTTGGAATTTTTCTAGGGTGAAAACCCACCATCTTCGATCGGACAATGACAACGCTTGTGCATTGTTTCCATCTTGGGGGGTTGCTTTTGGAGAACATTTTTTGTAATCTGGGCGTTGTCTTCGGTGTGGTTAGAGTGCTACTGATGCTAGTGATTTATCACCTTGGATCGTTCTTTTTTCTTCTATTCCTTTTTCTGGCTGTGTGTATCCTTGATGTCTTTGGATATCTTGTTGATAGAGAGGACGGGTATAATTGGTATCTTCGTGATATTATTTTATTCCCTTTATTGAATTTTTTTGATGAACTAAGTCAATGATGTCAATGAATTGAGCAAGAGCTTGCAGGGTGGTATGCCTATGAAAATGGAGAGCCATATGGTCACTATGAACAAAATCAGCCAAAGAGAGCTTTTTCTTAATGGCAAAAGAGAACAGTTCATGAAACTTTTGAGACCAAGGCAACTCATGCCAAAAGAGAATAGAGTCTCCATACCCAACATTTACCTGGTCAATTCATGGTGTAGCGTGAAATACGTTTTTTACGGTGTATTTGTATGGTAATGTAGATATGATAAAAAAATCCTATAAACTTTGTTAAACTTGACATATATTTGAACCGAGAGAAAACTATCGGCAAACGTGTTTTCAGAACGAGGGGCCAAGAAAGGGCTATCTCCAAAGCTAACCGTCAAACCGCTTGCAACCATCAGGACATGTTTCTCCATCGAATACGGTCCTATATCGGCCCGCAGGCCGGTCCAAATGTGCATTTTCCCGTAAATCGAATACAAACTACGAGGCTTTGCGGGCATCCGGACCACTGCCGTGGTCGCTTCTTACTCCCCTAGCCCACCCAGAACACCTCTCCCGCGCCCGCGTCCCTTCACATGAGAAGTAGTCATCTAGCATTGCTCCAGAGCACCAGTACCTCATTCATGCCGATTTGGAGTAGCCACAATGAATATACTCATGTTGAGGAGAAGTACCAGCCACGAAAATCAATGTAATTTATTGATGAACTGAATGCTTCTCTAGAAATAATTGATCAAGGGCAGGCCAAGGATGTGGATTGTCCTTACTACTTTAATAATACTCCATTTGAAAGTCCAAGAAAATACTTCAATTTAGTTCAAGTTTCAGACTCATTTTGTTATCTTTAGATTAATGCACATAAACATCTACTTAATGCTTAATATATATAATTAGGGGTGAACTTGTGAACGGGCACATGAATGGAACTCAAACAAACAATCATATGCAGACAAGACATGTGTTTGTCTTTTATTCCCAAGTTTGAAATAGTATAGTTCGGGTTCTTACATGATAGTGCATGTCACTTTATTTTTCACCGCTACAACGACCAAACCATGGTCTAAGAAAACGGTGCTTCATATATCTAGTACTAGAGTTCTTCTCTTCTCAGTTAGTACCGACGATGCCAAATGGCGCAATGGTGGTCGAGCAATATGGAGGGATGTAGACATTGCACATTGCTGGTAGCGTCTGTAGCGCTAGGTTCCTTATTTCGTCGAACTGGGGCAGTTGCTGAGGTTGCACAAAGCCCTGGGCCTGTGGGTTTTGCTGAGATGGCTGGAAGGAGACCTGCCCTGATGGATATTGTTGCTGAGGCTGCTGGTAGGAGACCTGGCTCGACGGTTGTTGTTGTTGTTGTTGTTGTTGTTGTTGTTGCTGCTGTTGTTGTTGTTGATGCAGAATAATAGCATGAGCAACATTGTGGATGGCTTGGCACCTCGACTGCTCGGGGATCTGCCACAGCTGTTGACAACACAATTGTTGCAATAGCTGGTAAGTACTTTGTTGCAAAACTTGTGGGCTTGCATGCGCTATGTTGTGTTGTTGCAAGACAACATCCCTGCATGGAATCAGTTGTTGTTGCAAAATTTGTTGAAGCATTTGTTGTTGTTGTTGTTGTTGTTGTTGTTGTTGTTGTTGTTGTTGTTGTGCTTGTTGCTGCGAAATTGGTTGTTGTGGTTGCGGGTATTGTTGTTGCGGTTGTGGATATGGTTGTTGTGATGGAAATGGTTGCGGCTGCGGATATGGTAGTTGTGGCGGAAATGGTTGCGGCTGCGGAAATGGTTGCAGCTGCAGATATGGTTGTTGTGATGGAAATGGTTGCGGCTGCGGATATGGCTGTTGTGGTGGAAATGGTTGTTGCTGCCCTGGAAATTGTTGTTGTACCAATGGAACTTGCTCTTGTGGCTGTTGCTGAGATGGATTTTGTGGCTGCAATTGTGGCACTGGAACTCTAACTGCAGTTGCGGCGGTGGTCGCCACGATAGCAAGGAGGGCAAGGATGAGAAAGGTCTTCATGATGGATTTGTATTGACCACTGCTTGCTTGGCTTGAATGATGCGCTCTTCTTTTGAGAATGATGGATGAGGAAGGATGATCATCAAGCTACGGGCCTATTTATAGCTGCCATGGCATGATCTCTTTCACAATTGGCATTTGCTTGTGTGGAAAGTGCTTGGATGCTTCCCACAATCATAATTTGGTATGTTGTGTTTGGTGGCACTACTTACAAGTGTATTCTTGGACTAGTCATTAAAGTTCCTTGTTGTTGCACTATCATTCCACCACCAAAAAGGTGTGATAACACGCATGACTCTTATTCACTTTACAACTCAAACACTAATCTAGATTACCTATTTTTCTGAAACTAAGTTTGTAATGTTTTGCAAATTGTTACACATAAACTAGATAAGCATGGTTGGCACAAAACTTAGTTTGTAATCTTGTGTGGCTTGTTAAGATAGATAAGACTAGTAATGTAACTTGCTTTAGTAGGCCATGACTCATCAAATTCCTTTTACATGTCAAGTGTTGTAGTGTTCTAGAAGTTATTAGCAAACATCAATTGTGTAAACTAGATAAGCTTGATTTGCACACAAACAAGATTGTAAGCTTGACTGTGGCATGGCATGAATTCTTATGGCAGCCGTTCATTATGTGTGGAAAGCTACGTGTTATGTTTTTCATACGTGCCAAAAATAGATGTTTTTAAATACAAATCAATAGAGTAGTCAAATAATGGATTGTATTAAGATAAAAATTATATTTTTATTAGCAAAGTTCTCAGAAAAGTTGACATGACCTCTACTCATTATTTATCTTTTGGATCAAATTCAAATAATAATAAAATAAATGGATGTGATTCAATCATGGCCATTTCAAATATATTTGAAAGTAAAATCCAAACATTATCCTTAGATTACAATATAAATTACACGTCAACTATTTGAGATAAAAAATACAAATGATTTATTATATTACTAAAACAAGAAAAAATGAGTTAAAAAGAGTGGATGTGATTTGCTTGAAAGAATGTGTATGCATGTATCCTTATCCCTCGAGTTTCTAGAAAAACATCGCTAGGCTCATTCTATTGGAATCAGTCGGATCAGGAAAAAAAAACATATGTAAGAGGAAAGCTGGAGTCTGAACCTAACATATATACGTGTCTTTCCTTATAACTTATTGTAAGTTCTTTTTTATGATTAGAAAGACATAATGGATTCATAAACTCTAAGGCATCTCCAACGCCGACCGTCAATTAACCCGTCGGCAACCATCCGGACCACATGGTCTCGACGTGTTGTGTCGTCCAATGCGGGCTTGTATCGGTCCACAGGGTGGTCCGAACGTACTTTCTCCCGCAAACCGGAGACGGACATGGGACGGGGGCTTTACAAGCGTCCAGACAACAACACCCACGACCGCTTCTGACCACCCGTGCCCAGCCAAACCCCCTCCTCCCTCGCCCGCACGCGTTCCCGCTCTGCGCCAGCTACACGCATTCATGTCACTGCAGAGCGGACGCGACCTCTCACTGCCTCCGCATTGGAAGCGGTGCGCCGGCCGAGGGTGCCGCCCCGCTGCACGCCGGCTAACACACACTTCCTCACCTCATTCCTATAGACTGCCTGCCTTCCACCATTAAACCCGCGCTTGTGCCAGGATAATTACTCCGGCCATATGTCCGTTCGCGAGCCGGCTGGCATTAAACAGCACGTCGGTTGGCTCCTCGTGTCCCCTCGCTATTTAAACAATGTCAGATGTCGAGCAAGAACCGCATCACACCTGCACTCACCATTTTCCTCCTTGAACAATTTTCTCCATGGCATGTGATGAGCAGGAAGAAGAGTTGTCTGTCATAAACAATGGCTAGGTGGCCCGTCAAGCCTGCCAGTCACGAGCCGAGAAGTGGCGAGTTGCTCCAGGTCGGCACTAAGAGGGACCACGGTGGCACTGGCATCATGGTTGCCATTGACGGTGCCATGTCGTACCACCCCTCCCACACCCGTGATCGCGTCATCCGATGTCAACGCGCGCGTAACCGTGTCCTGCCTACAGAGAAAGAAGCGGGCTGGATGGGCATCGACGAGGTGGTGTCCAACACTTCCGCGCTTGCCGCCATCATCGAGGAGAAGCTGCTGCTTGGGTCCTATGAATGCCACACCGAGGTGACACCAGCGTACACAGCCGGTGTCTTGCCCTCTGGCAGGCCACCGCCATTCCCAACCCAAAACCAACTCTGATCCGTGTAGCGTAGGGACCCTTCCCCACCGGCAGAAGCATCAGCTGGTTGTTCCACTCCGATGAGCAGTAGGGAGGCGAGCCGCTCTTTGCGCTGAAGCATATACCTCTAGGGCTCACAGCTGCCGGACATGGGGACGACATTGGAGATCCGCTGCAGCAGGTTGATTAGTCAAGGGTATCCATGTCGCCGGAGTGGATATTCGCCGCCGCCGGCGCCTGCTGTAGAGTTTTTAGTAAAAAATATGTTTAAAATGTAAACGTTTTTTGTCCGGTTTGTATGAAATCCACTGTGTTTGCATAAATTTCATCTGACTTTTTTTTTAAAAAAGTGTTCGAAATATATGTGGAGAGCGTTGGATGGCCGATTCCTGTATTCGTATTCGCAGATTGATCCCCTGTCCGTGGACGAACGCGGGAGGAAATTTACTGATCACCGTTGGAGATGCCCTAATCAAAGGCATTTCCTCCAGGCGTACTAGCAAACATGCCTTTTCCTCTACCCGGTCGGACCATTTTTGCTGGCCAATCAAGAGTTGAACTCCGGAGAGAAAACATATACGTGTTCTTTGTGTTTAAGCGCGTGCTGATCAAAGGAGCTAGCCTCCAACTCTATGAAAGAGCCAATTTTGTATGATAATTAATAACTACAAGTTGATGATGGCATGCTGAGGATCAACAACGAGTCAAGGACCGACATTTTTTTATCTTGCACTTCTTAATTTGTACTACACATCTACGTAGCAAGCATCAACTTTTTTTTTGGTCATTAACTACGTGTAAATGGGTTTATTTGGTGTACATAATTCAGTAACTAGGAGTAAGTACTTGCTTTCTAGTTTTCACATGGTGTATGCTACACCGAACTGAGTATCAACCGGTGAGGCTTCGATAGGGTCGAGCCTACCCTCCAAAATCGCCAAATATTTTTTTTACTATTATATGCATCGGCAGGCCCAGCCAAGGAAAAACAGATCAGATGACCCATCTAAGGGAATTAGGCACCCGCACGAGGCACCAACTGTGCAGCGAGCAGCCCGCACGGCCGCACGCCTCCCCTGCTCTCGACGACCTAGCCGCCAGACGACCAGAGCAGGCGGAGGCGCGGAGCTCGCCGGACGCCCCCGCTGGACGCCGCCACACCGCGGAGACCTCAGCACCCTGCCGGTCGCTGACTCGCCACCACCGAGGGAGCCAGCATAGGGAGGCGGACAGCTCGTCGCCCAGGGCCTTCGGAGCTTGCCTGGCCGTCGACCATCACCTGAGAACCTCCGAGGCTCCCCTACCCGTTTTTGACACTACACGTTATGGAACGGAGGGGGTATTTTTTCTAAAATCCGAAAAAAAAATTCTAATGAATACTTGGCTTAAACTTTCAGTAGTAATCTGGGAAAATTTCAGTTTATTGCCACAAAAAAATTTGGAGATAATCGATTTTTTCTTCAAACGAGTGTTTCATTTATGGGCTTAAACTCTGAGCCCACCCTCCATTTTCTTTCTAGATTCGCCACCGCATAGCGGTGTATGCGGTTGGAGCAAGTGGCCAGTGAGGTTTTTACTCAACATGGATGATAGCATAACCTTCGGATCACTCCACCACCTCCTTCGATAGAGGCATAGCGGTCCTATTCCTATATGACTCATTGTTGTCGATATGTCGATTTTTTATTTTATTTTTGTCAGACTTCTGCTTTTGGTTGTGTGCATCTTAGTTATGCAGAGGCTGGGTGTGGCTCATTATATTTTGTATCCACTTGATGCTATATTTTGATTTAATAAAAACGCCCATTATCGAGAAATAAATATAATTCTGGCTAGGAGCATGTACTGGAACGAGAGAGATAAGAAAAATTATGGTTGTACAATCGAAAATAATATATGAATATATTCGAAACAATAATAATAATATAAAAGCATATGCATAGGCATTATTTTCTTTTACGGGAAAACATTGGTGTTCAGTATAAAACAATACAAACTTTGCCTACTTTATTTGCCTCGCGATTCGTGAAGTAGGGCACAGTAAAAAAATCCCTCAAAAACCTTTAGGTTTCAATGATGAAACTTACTTTTTTGCATCAAAAAATGCCCGGTTTCAACAAGTTTCAAAGATGTAATTTTAAGCAATTTTTTCTGTTGGTCGTAGACACAAAATAATTGAATTTTATCGATCACTCGTACTAAGTTTCAAACAATTAAAGTTAACATTGTTTCCAAAAGTTGCCAAAATATATTCAAAATGGATCTTATTTGAAAGCGCTGGCCACGAGAAACACGAATATGAAAACATAACTTAAATTGAATTTTTGATTTAAAAGATATAGAAGTTTCAAAATCGGAAGCCAAAATAACAAGCCGGCACGGGGACCTGAAATATATGACACACTATGACGTATATGTAAACTTTCAGGTTAGTCCGTACATGCGCACATTGATCTGTCCTCCTCGCCCATGCAAAAAATGCCGAGACACGCTTGGGAGAGAACTACGTGAGGTGAACCACCCAGCCATGTTGCCTATCAAGTTTCTCATACCTAATCGATACAGTATATATGTTGTCTTTCTCTGAAAATTGTATTTTCTTCTATTAAAGAATTCAGAAGACTAATATGGTTGTGGAGAATCAAAATACCTTCGTAAATCCCATGATTTTGGTTAACAGTTCTCACAGTACAATTAAGTCCCAAGTTCATCTTTTGATGTCGTTCAGAAAGACACTTATCTTAGTCTCAGCACTATTTATTTGTTTTTTTCGATATTTTTTCCAGTCTTTCTTTGTATGGCTGAACTTGGTGTGCAGCACATAACACCGGAGAAGTTTTCCCCAAGTATTTTGTCCTAAGACAAGCTCTAAACCGTTGCATTTGGCAGCACATGTTTCTTGGATCCCATCAGGAATACATTTAAGACGTATAACTACATGAATATACCTCTTAATTTGTATAGCTATTAAAACCTTCATTCAGGGAAGAGATGGGACTGGAAAGGAACTGTTCACCAGTTTACTGTAAGTTTGGACCATCTCATTATCTAGCCAACTATTAGTTGAAGTCCTATTGGCACTTCAATGAAATTTCTCTTAATAGTAACTATAGTATTTACTTCCCAATACTGGCTCACTATAAATATGCCTCTTGGATTTACATGAATAAGAAATGGATAAAATGGTGGCTTCTTTGTCGACATGATTTTACAATCATATGACGAATTAAGGCAGGGACACACCAATTAGGAACTAAATCTGCAGGTGTGTATATATATTACATGATATGTCTAATTATGCATGGTATTATTAGAGCAATAGAAACAGTCCGAAGTTGCATTTGTGGTAAGAATGAAAATTTTCTACACCTATGTCTATTTTTTAAATTCACTATCTCGATATGAACTCTGTATCACCATATTAAGTGCAAACCTTATGCTCCAATACTTCCCATAGTCAACAAATTCGACTCTCTGGTGATTTTAATCTGCTGGCACCTCTGGAAACAAATAAATGCTCGAGTATTTGCCAATGTTAGGCAACAGTGCTGGAGCTGGTAGACCTCATTTGTGCGGACTGGGATGAGTGGATGTGGGCCGGAGCTGGAGGAACAGATAGCTTTGTGAGGAACTAGCCTTAGACTTGGGGTGTGCTGGTGAGTGTGTAAGCAGCATTTGGATGTTTGCATCCGATGCAGGTCTCCTGTAATTGTAAATTCTTAATATCTTACGTTAAAACATGGCATGCTTTTAGTGTGCTCTCAAACAAAAAAAATGAAACAAAATCCCTCCTTGAAATTTCAGCAAATCCTGATTTCTTTCTTACATGGAAATGCCCATACTAACATTTGACCACGAAATACATTTATTTGCAGATTACACAGAAAATGTGTGGACCTTAAATAACAAATAGTAGTGGATAACAAAGGATGCTCCTAATTGTCGTTGTGTTAATATACAAATAAAAAGATTTTACAATAAAGTTTCAAAGTTATGGAGTACACATATATGTGAACATTTTTTATGAAAGTTCCGAATGCGCTTTCACCTCCTTTATAAGCGAGCTCAGAAGAGACACTCAGGGTTTCCTCAGAATATCATGGTATATTAGCGCTAATAAGTTTAACTTAGTTTTGGCAAGCACATGGGATTTTGACTAACACTATTTGATGGAAGGAAAATATAGTACTCAATTAGGATAGATATATCCTCAAACCAAACCCGAAAACTATAACAAGACAAATCAGTATTAGTGTAACATAATAGGAAAACCCAACATATATTTTATCCGATCTGAACTTTATTGGGAAATATATCATTTCTATCAAATGGCAACCAATCTGCATTCACGCATCTTATTGATGCAATCATTTAAATTGGTATTCTAATTATTTCTCTATTTAAATTTCAGCAAATTTTGCATGCAAAAACTGTTAAGAGGAGTTCACATTATATACATCTATCTAAAATAGGCTAGCCCGTGCATACGCACGGGTTGACGACTAGTATATATAATTAGGGGTGAACTTGTGAACAGGTACATAAATGGAACTCAAACAAACAATCATATGCAGACAAGACCTGTGTTTGTCTTTTATTCCCAAGTTTGAAATAGTATAGTTCGGGTTCTTACATGATAGTGCATGTCACTTTATTTTTCACTGCTACAACGACCAAACCATGGTCTAAGAAAACGGTGCTTCATATATCTAGTACTAGAGTTCTTCTCTTCTTAGTTAGTACCGACGATGCCAAATGGCGGAATGGTGGTCGAGCAATATGGAGGGATGTAGACATTGCACATTGCTGGTAGCGTCTGTAGCGCTAGGTTCCTTATTTCGTCGAACTGGGGCAGTTGCTGAGGTTGCACAAAGCCCTGGGCCTGTGGGTTTTGCTGAGATGGCTGGAAGGAGACCTGCCCTGATGGATATTGTTGCTGAGGCTGCTGGTAGGAGACCTGGCTCGACGGTTGTTGTTGTTGTTGTTGTTGTTGTTGTTGTTGTTGTTGTTGTTGTTGTTGTTGATGTAGAATAATAGCATGAACGACATTGTGGATGGCTTGGCACCGCGACTGCTCTGGGGTCTGCCACAGTTGCTGACAACATAATTGTTGCAACAGTTGGTAACTTTGTTGCAATACTTGTGAGCTTGCATGTGCTATGTTGGGTTGTTGCAAGACGACATCCCTGCATGGAATCAGTTGTTGTTGCAGAATTTGTTGAAGGATTTGCTGTTGTTGTTGTTGCTGTGGTGCTTGTTGCTGCGAAATTGGTTGTTGTGGTTGCGAATACTGTGGTTGCGGTTGTGGATATGATTGTTGTGGTGGAAATGGCTGCGGCTGCGGATATGGTAGTTGTGGCGGAAATTGTTGCGGCTGTGGAAATAATTGCGGCTGCGGATATGGCTGTTGTGGTGGAAATGGTTGTTGCTGCCCAGGAAACTGTTGTTGTTGCTGCCCTAGAAATTGTTGTTGTTGCACCAATGGAACTTGCTCTTGTGGTTGTTGCTGAGATGGATTTTGTGGCTGCAATTGTGGCATTGGAACTCTAACTGCAGTTGTGGCGGTGGTCGCCACGATAGCAAGGAGGGCAAGGATGAGAAAGGTCTTCATGGTGGATTTGTATTGACCACTGCTTGCTTGGCTTGAATGATGCACTCTACTTATGAGAATGATGGATGAGGAAGGATGATCATCATGCTACATGCCTATTTATAGCTACCATGGCATCATCTCATTCACAATTGGTATTTGCTTGTCTGGAAAGTGCTTGGATGCTTCCCGAAATCATAATTTGGTATGTTGTGTTTGGTGGCACTATCATTCCACCACCAAAAAGTTGTGATAACAAACATGACTCGTCTTCTTCACTTTACAGCTCATACACTAATCTAGATTGCCTAATTTTCTGAAACTAAGTTTGTAATGTTATGCAAGTTGTTATGTGTAAACTAGATAAGCATTGCTTGCACAGAACTTAGTTTGTAATCTTGTGTGACCTGTTAAGATAGATGAGACTAGTAATGTAACTTGCTTTAGTAGGTCATGACTCATCAAATTCTTTTTACGTGTCAAGTATTGTAGTGTCCTAGAAGTTATTAGCAAACATCAATTTCGTAATGTTCTACAAGTTGTTACATGTAAACTAGATAATCTTGACTTGCACACAAAAAGGAGTGTAATCATGTGTGACCCGTTAAGATAGATTAGAGTAGTAATGCAGCTTCCTTTGATAGACCATGACTCAACAAATTGCTTTTACTTGTCTTAAGTGTTGTATATGTTGTACAAGTTATTAACACTTATCAGCTTAGTATGGCTTGCAATGTGTGTGCATGACAAGGTATGTGTAGCTTCTATTCGTTTGCAGATCTTATTTTGTTTTACGTGAAATCATGCAAATGATCATCTATGGTAACACTTGCGAGTGCAGCTGAAACAATGTTGGCAGGGTTGGAGGGAGGCTGTGGGATGGCATGAGTTCTTGTGACAACCTATAGTTCACTATGCTTTTTTGGGTGGTACCTATAGTTCATTATGTTTGGAAAGATACGTGTTCTGTTTTTCATATGCGCTAAAAAACTTATGTTTTAAAATTTGCAAACAGACCATGTCTGTTCTAAGGGCTGCTACTGGTGGCCATTTGAAGACATGTGGTGCATTGGGCCTTGGACGCCGCAGAGAGCCCAACTAGGCTCACTCAAAAGGAAAAAACACTCCCATGGATCGCTCCCTTGACGACCTCTCTCCTCTCTTGTGAACTGGGCATGCCGCACACCCGCTCCGCTCCATGAACCGCTACCCCTCCCTTCCCCTCCCCTCACGTGTAGCCACCGCCAACCACCTCATCTTCCTCACACAGCCTCACCGCCGGCGTCCCCCGTATCCTCTCCCCAAAGCTGTCGACCTCATCTCTCACCATCTCCTCCCCATCTCATCAGAAGAGAAGAGGGAGATCTTTTTTTTCTCGAACACAGAAGAGGGAGATCGACCGGGTCAGGCTCCGGCCATGGTAGCGGCCACATCCGCCACAGGCGCAGCCACCTCGCCGAATAGAAGATAGGATAGATAGATAGATTAAGACCAGGCATAACACTTAGTTTGCACCATAGCTAGCTAAAATTTAATGTACCCAGAATCAACAGCGAGCAAGATCGAAGATTGAAACAAACTGGCCCCTTGAGCAATGGCATCGGCGTGCTCCCTAGCTCCAGGAGTCACCCTTCCCGTGCACCAGCCCCCCTTGCCTTCACCTCCTATAGCTTAGTTCCATTTCGATATTCCGCTCCTTCGATCTCACCGATAGTGCTATGCGCACTCTGTTTTGACTGCAGGCTGCGGCACCGTACCATGCGCACGGGGGCGAACCATCGAGTCATGGCCGCTGCGAGGAAGGTCTCACTGGGCGACGCCAGGAGGATGCTCGGTTCAGCCATGTGTGGTGGTGCATGCACAAAACGAGTGATCGATCAGGTCGATCCATCGTGTGTCCACGGACAAACTCTTACATGCTTGTTACTTCTTCTCCAGATATGGCGGCGGCTAGGTGGCAGCGTTGCGGGCGGTGGAGGCGGTGGTGGGCGTGCCACCGTTGTGCTTGTGCGCCTATGAGCTGCAGCTGGCCAGCCAACCCAACCTCGACGCCAGGTACACACATAACTAATGCACAAACCACACAACAATCACCACCTGCATGCTCTACCCATCTACCTTGTAGTACTCTGTTCTGTCAACTTCACTGACAGAAAATTCAGTTCACACTATATTGCATATAAAAGAAGGCGCCATGGCATAATTCCGGAACTGACCGTTCCATCAGGACTATACAAGTAACAGCCGAAATGGCTAATCCGATCGGTTTTGCTGCTTGTGTAGAACGGATAGTGAGTTCGGTGGCGGGCATCCGGTAGGAGCGGTGAACGTACCATACATGCATGTACAACACCGGCTCAGGTACTTAATCAAACCCACTTCACTCTGGTGAAGCTCGCTCTCGTAATCGTTGGAAACAAACTGTGGTGTTAGGAGCAAAATTCATTTTGGTTAACTGTATAGCCCATTTTGGGAGCAACTGATCAAGTGGAAGTTTCAGAACTGGATTTGCACTGAAAAATCAGGATTGGCATCATTATCTGATCCATCTACATGGCATGGGTCTTTTTTAAGTCTCTATTCTAGACACATGATTGCTTTCCCTGCCATGAACTTGCGACTTTGAAACCAGGCACCGAAGTGGCATCACTGCGAGTGGCCATCACTGGATGACGTATTATTGGTATCACTACTTTGAAACCAATGTTCACAAGCTTATAATATGTATTACTGATATACATGGTGCATGAATGGTGTACAGATAGTAGTTGTGCAGGCATTGCTGTCCAGAGTCAGTATTTTTTTTGTCGCAAAAGAACGACTATTATTGCGGTGGCATTGTTGTTCATGGTGCAGGAAATCTCTGGACATGACAAAAGTATATATCTAACGAGGTGGCATTGCATCAGCATTTTTTGAGCTTTTCAAGAATATAGACAAGGTAGTAAGTTTCATGATATATCAAGCACGATTTTGGTTTATTTGTTTATGAGCACTACCATTAATTTACATGGGATTTGTATGCAAACTTCTGAAAATAAGGTTGAATGTCCATTTTTAGTGGGGTCATATTTTGTGACAATGACTTCACAATCACATTTCTAAATATATCGTTTAATTTTACATTTTTATTAGCAGTTGGTTTTGCTTATTTCACATCACTCCATAAAACTAGATAGTTTGAGTTCTGAAATTCTACAAATCCTACTTCTGTCATTTCCTGTTCCTTCACTCATGGCTTCGTCTATTCCCAGTGACCAACACTATGGTACATATGCCACTAACATAAGTTGACTAGCTACAGCTCGAAAATCCAGATTGTATAATCACCGCGGTGAGAGCTGAGAACTGCATTCCTTCCAATTTGGAAAAAAAGGTTGTTGGTCAATTTGCTATTTACTAGACCTAAATAGCAGCCAGTTGCTTTAGTAAAATAGAGAGTAAAATTCGTGGTTTGCTTCAGTTCTTAAAACCTTTTTTGTCTTTTGATTAGCAAAGTTCTCAGAAAAGTTTTCAGGACCTCTACTCATTATTTATCATTTGGATCAAATTCAAATAATAATAAAATAAATGGATGTGATTCCATCATGGCCATTTCAAATATATTTGAAAGTAAAATCCAAACATTTTCCTTAGATTACAATATAAATTACACGTCAACTGTTCGAGATAAAAATACTAATGGTTTATTATATTATTAAAACAAGAAAAAATGAGTTAAAAAGAATGGATGTGATTTGCTTCAAAGAACGTGTATGCATGTCTCCTTATCCCTCGAGTTTCCAGAAAAACAACCCTAGGTTCACTCTATTGGACCCCGCAAAAAAAAGGTTCACTCTATTGGAATCAGTCGGATCAGAAAAAAAAAACATATGTAAGAGGAAAGCTGGAGTCTGAACTTAACATATATACGTGTCTTTCCTTATAACTTATTATAAGTGCTTTTTTATGATTAGAAAAACACAATGGATTCATAAACTCTAAGGCGTCTCCAACGCCGACTCTCAATTAAACCGTCCACAACCATCCGGACCACATGGTCCGGACGTGTTGTGTCATCCAATGGGGGCTTGTATCGGTCCACAGGACGGTCCGGACGTACTTTCTCCCGCAAACCGAAGACAAACATGGGGAGGGGGGCTTTGCAGGCGTCCGGACAACACCCACGACCGCTTCTGACCACCCGTGCCCACCCAAACCCCCTCCTCCCTTGCATGCACGCGTTCCCGCTCTGCACCAGCTGCCCGCATTCATGCCGCTGCAGAGCGGACGCGGCCTCTCACTGCCTCCGCAATGGAAGCGGCGCGCCGGCCAAGGGTACCGCCCCGCTGCACGCCGGCTAAACACACATCATGCCTCATTCCTGCAGACTGCCTGCATTCCACCATTAAACCCGCGCGTGTGCCAGGATAATTACTCCAGCCACATGTCCATTCGTAAGCCGGCTGGCATTAAACAGAACGCCGGTTGGCTCCTCGTGTCCCCTCGCTATTTAACAATGTTAGATGTCCAGCAAGAACCGCGTCACACCTCCACTCACCATTTTCCTCCTTGAACAGTTTTTTCGATGGCATCTGACGAGTAGGAAGAAGAGTTGTCTGGCATAAACAATTGCTAGGTGGCCCGTCAAGCCCGCCGGTCACGAGCCGAGGAGTGGTGAGTTGCTCCAGGTTGGCACTGAGAGGGAGCACAGTGGCACGGGCATCGTGGCTGACATTGACGGTGCCATGTCGTACCGCCCCTCCCGTGCCTGTGAGCGCGTCTTCCAATGTCAACGCGCGCGTCACCGCGTCTTGCCTACGGAGAAAGAAGTGGGTTGCGCGGACATCGAAGAGGTGGTGTCCAACACGTCCGCTTGCCGCCATCATCGAGGAGAAGCTGCCGCTTGGATCCCATGAATGCCACATCAAGGAGAAGCTGCCGCTTGGATCCCATGAATGCCACATCGAGGTGACACTAGCGTACACAGCCGGTATCTTGCCCTCTGGCAGGCCACCGCCGTTCCCAAGCCAAAACCAACAATGACCCATGTAGCGTAGGGAACCTTCCCCACCGGCAGAAGCATCAGCTGGTTGTTCCACTCCGATGAGTGGTAGGGAGGCGAGCCGCTCTTTGCGTTGAAGCATATACCTCTAGGGCTCACAGCTGCCGGACATGGGGACGACATTGGAGATCCGCTGCGGCCGGCAGTAGACTAGTCAAGGGTATCCATGTCGCCGGAGTGGATATTCGCCATCGCCGGCGCCGGCTGTAGAGTTTTTAGTTAAAAAATATGTCCAAAATGTAAACGTTTTTGTCCGTTTTGTATAAATCCACTGTGTTTGCATGAATTCCATCCTTTTTTAAAAAAGTGTTTGAAATATATACGGACAGCGTTAGATGGCCGATTCCTATATCTGTATCCACAGACTGATCCCTTGTCCGTGGACGAATGTGGGAGAAAATTTACTGGTCGCCGTTGGAGATGTCCTAATCAAAGGAATTTCCTCCAGGCGTACTAGCAAACATGCCTTTCCTCTACCCGGTCGGACCATTTTTGCTAGCCAATCAAGAGTTGAACTCCGGAGAGAATACATATACTTAGCTGGTCGGCCTAGGGGGGATGCAATTCAAGAGACAAGTTCTACAAGTTCTCATGGCCGAGATCCCCATATTGGTAATGGGCACTAGTAGAAAAAGCACCTAATATGAGACACATTAGTGCCGATTTGATTTTGAGCCGGCACTAATGTGTCCATTAGTGCCGGTTCCAACGGCTAGCCGGCCATTCTCATTAGTACCGGTTCGTGGCGTGCCACGAACCGGTACTAAAGAGGGTGGTGGCAGTGTGTTGTCAGTCTGGGGCCCCTCCAGCACCTTCAATACCGGTTCGTGTCACGAACCGGTACTAAAGGTCGACGTACATAAACCCTTCGTCCACCCGAGCCACTCTGTTCTTCCCCTTTCCCCTCACTCCCTCTGTTCTTCCCCTCTCTTCCTCGAGCTCCTCACAAATTTTGCCCAAAATTTGTCAAGATTTGAAGGCCCCCATCCATTCAAATGATCACAAAGGTTAGCAACTTTGTCCTTTCAACTCTCATTGCTAGATTAGCTCTTGCAATGCTTTGTATAGTGATTAATTTGGGAGGAATTATATTTGCTAGTATTTGATTTATATGCAATTTGAGGTCAAAAATAACACTTAGTTTGCATATGTAGGTGTGGTTTACTTAGTGCCTTCTAAATCTCTGTCGTAACCACCGTCGATCGCCCGCACCGTCCCTTCGCTGGCACCACCTTGTGGTGAGGCTCTTGTTCATGAATGTTATACATTACCAAATTGATGTTTGTGTGATTTGGATATAGTTACTCGTATAATTATCTTACCCGTACGTTGTTTGTTATACATAGTGCCATAGTTTTGATATCCGTCCCCGTCGGCCCTCGTCCTTGTTATGATTCGGATGTGGTATATTCTCTTTTTAAACTAGTTGTTGCATTTAGTGTTTATGAAAAATTATGCCCATCAAGTTGACATAGATATTTTTATCTAGGAGGTATGTGAACCGGAAATTCCAACAGACCCTATTGTCGAGAGGTTAAATTTAGTTGAAAGAGAAAACGAGTATTTGAAAGAAAAATTGAAAAGAATTGAGGGGGAGAAGATGGAATTGGAGTTGCATGTTGCTGATGTCATCGATGATCACAAGATCAAGATGGAGAAAATGAGGTTGAAGATTAGAAGGATTAGAAAATATGCCATTGATAATGTGACTTGGTATCATTATGATGTTGGATCAATTGTTACCTTAGTTGCGATCTTCATCGCATTTGTTGTTGCATTTAAATTCTTTAGCTAGAGAGCTATTTGTATGTTGCATTTAATTAAGTGTTGTATATGAACTTTATGTATGAACTTGTATTAATTTGGTCTATTCGGTGTTGTGTAATGAAGATGAGCCGACAATGGATGTATAATGACCGATGCTCTCCCGAGTTCATTAATGGCGTGCATACTTTTCTGCGGGCCGCTGAGGCAAACAAGCGGGCGGATTGTTTTATGCCTTGTCCATGTGCTGGCTGTAAGAATGGTCACAGTTACTCTACGTCAAAAACCATTCATGTCCACCTATTTAAGTCCGGTTTCATGCCCCACTATAATGTTTGGACCAAGCACGGAGAAATAGGGGTTATGATGGAAGACAATGAAGAAGAAGAGGACGACGACGGCTATCCTAGCCATGGGTTCCCTGAATACAATGATACAACAATGGGGGAAGAAGCTGAGCCGGCAATGCGGGAAGAAGCTGAAGAAGAGGCATCAGATGAGCCGGCTGATGATCTAGGTCGGGCCATTGCCGATGCAAAGAGAAACTGTGCAAGTGATCTGGAGAGGACGAAGTTGCAGCGCATGTTAGAGGATCACAAGAAATTGTTGTACCCGAATTGCAAAGCTAACAAAAAAAGTTGGGCACCACATTTGTATTCCTGCAATGGAAGGCAGAGAACGGTGTATCTGACAAGGGATTTGGAAAGTTGCTGGTAATGAAAAAGAATATGCTTCCAAAGAACAACGAATTGCCTGAGAGTACGTATGAAGCAAAGAAGGCTGTCTGCCCTCTAGGGTTAGAGGTGCAAAAGATACATGCACACCCTAATAACTGCATCCTCTACCGCAGTGAGTACGAGGATTTGAACGCTTGCCCGGTATGCGGTGCATTGCGTTATAAGATCAGTCGCGATGACCCTGGTGATGTCGAGGGCGAGCGCCTCATGAAGAAGATTCCTGCCAAGGTGATGTGGTATGCTCCTATAATACCATGGTTGAAACGTTTGTTCCAAAACAAAGAGCATGCGAAGGCGATGCGGTGGCACACAGAAGACCGTAAGAAAGATGGAAAGTTGAGAGTACCCGCTGACGGTTCACAGTGGAGAAAAATCGAGAGAAAGTACTAGGAGGAGTTTGCAGGTGACCCAAGGAACGTATGGTTTGGTCTAAGCGCAGATGGCATTAATCCTTTTGGGGAGCAGAGCAGCAACCATAGCATGTGGCCTGTGACTCTATGTTTTTATAACCTTCCTCCTTGGTTGTGCATGAAGAGGAAGTTCATTATGATGCCAGTGCTCATCCAAGGCCCTAAGCAACCCGGCAACGACATTGATGTGTACCTAAGGCCATTAGTTGAAGAACTATTACAGCTGTGGAATGGAACAGTGTATGCGTGCGTGGGATGAGCACGACAGAAGAATTTGACCTAAAGGCGTTGCTGTTCGTGACCATCAATGATTGTCCTACTCTCAAGAACCTTTCGAGACAGACAAACAAGGGATACCGCGGATGCACGCACTGTTTGGATGATACCGACGGTATATATTTGGATAGTTATAGGAAGAATGTGTACCTGGGACATCGTCGATTTCTTCCGATAAGGCATCCCGTAAGAAAGAAAGGCAAGCATTTCAAAGGTGAGGCGGATCACCAGACGAAGCCTCGCCACCGTACTGGTGCTGATGTACATGATATGGTCAAGAATTTGAAGGTAATCTTTGGAAAGGGTCCTGGCGGACAACCTGTTCCGAAGGACGCTGACGGACGCGCACCCATGTGGAAGAAGAAATCTATATTTTGGGACCTGCCATATTGGAAAGACCTAGAGGTCCGCTCCACAATCGACGTGATGCACATGACGAAGAATCTTTGCGTGACCCTGCTTGGCTTTTTGGGCGTGTATGGGAAGACAAAAGATACACCAGAGGCACGGGAGGACCAGCAACGTATGCACGGAAAAGACGGCATACATCAGGGTCAGGCCAGCTATGCTCTTACCAAAGAAGAGAAGGAAATCTTCTTCGAATGCCTGCTCATCATGAAGATACCGTCTGGCTTCTCGTCGAATATAAAGGGAATAATAAATATGGCAGAGAAAAAGTTCTAGAACCTAAAGTCTCATGACTGCCACGTGATTATGACGCAACTCCTTCTGGTTGCATTGAGGGGGCTTCTACCGGAAAACGTTCGATTAGCCATTGTGAAGCTGTGTGCATTCCTCAATGCAATCTCTCAAAAGGTAATCGATCCAGAAATCATACCAAGGTTACAGAATGATTTGGTGCAATGTCTTGTCAGTTTCGAGTTGGTGTTCCCGCCATCCTTCTTCAACATCATGACGCACGTCCTAGTTCACCTTTGCAAAGAGATTAATGTTTTGGGTCCTGTATTTCTACACAATATGTTCCCCTTTGAAAGGTTCATGGGAGTCTTGAAGAAATATGTTCATAACCGTGCTAGGCCAGAAGGAAGCATCTCGAAGGGCCATGAAAATGAGGGGGTCATTGAGTTTTGTATTGACTTTATTCCTGACCTTAAGCCGATTGGTGTTCCTAAATCACGGCATAAAGGCAGACTGGAAGGAAAAGGCGCGCTAGGAGGGCATCAAATAATATGTATGGACGGGCATTCTCTCACTGAAGCACACTACACAGCTTCTACGAATTCGCCTTGGTGGCTCAGATATGGAGGAACACAAGAATTTTCTACAGTCCAAACACCGGAGAAGTCTCGACGATTGGATTACACGCTAACAAACGAGGACTTTCACCGTTGGTTGCGTAAACGCGCTCTGAATGATGGTGATATTCAAAATGACCTGTACTCGCTGTCCCAGTTACCATCTTCGAATATAATGACTTTCAAAAGGTACCAGATAAATGGGAATACATTTTACACGATCCCCCAAGATATAAGAGCACCAACCAAAACAGTGATGTCCGCTTTGATGCAACAACCAACACGGGAAAGGAAACATATTATGGTTACACAGAGGACATATGGGAACTTAATATGGATCAGGTGACTTGAAGGTCCCTTTGTTTCGGTGCAAATGGGTCAATATGACACGAGGCGGGGTAACGGAAGACCCGAAGTACGGAATGACAACAGTGGACCTCAACAATCTTACGTATGCAGACGAACCATTCGTCCTAGCCAATGATGTGGCGCAGTTTTTTTTTGTGAAAGACATGTCTACCAGGCCGAGAAAAAGAAAAGATAAGGAAGCGAATGGATCATACGACGAGCCAAAGCGCCACATAGTTCTTTCAGGAAAAAGAAACATTGTGGGAGTGGATGACAAGATAGACATGTCAGAAGATTATGAAAAATTGATGAAATTGCTCCATTCACAGTGAATATTGACCCGAGCATCCAGTTAAATGATGAAGATTTTCCATGGCTACGGCGCAAAGGGACACACGCGAAGAAAAAGTTTCACACCCAAAGATCTGGGATGTGATCGGCTTCACTATCATCACTTTCTTCTGTGTTTCACACCCAGGAGGGAATGTCTGTAATAGTTAGGGTAGTTATGTGTTTTGGCATTTGAAACGCGAATAAATTTTATGTGCAAACAAATTCTTTTCATGCATTTACTCATTTTTTCCAACTAAATGACCTTGAAATTGAAAAGCATTTCAAATGAACTCAGAAAAGGTTGAAAGTTGGCATGGTATCATAATTTCATACAAATAGCATGTGCAAAAAAGTAGAGAGGGTTACGGCAAAAACTGGATGCACTTCGTGTACAAAATGGACAATCTCTTTCAAAGTATCAGGGTTTCCGACGAAAACTGAACTGTTACAAAGGCATTTCATTTTTTAAATAACCTAAGCATTACCAAATTGAATATAATGATAAAACACACTAATATTAAACATAAGAAGAAAGAATCACTGAAATTTTTTTTAAAGTTAAGTTATTCACAAACTAGTGATTCACAGAAATTTCAAATAATTCAAAATTTAAACTATTCAAATTTGAAAACTACCGGCACTAACAGAAAGTTTGTAATTTTTTGTACCTAAAGCAAAAATATTCACAAAGAAACTCTAAATACAGCAAAAAACAACTCAAAAATAAATAAAGCAAAAAAATTAAGAAAATAAAAAAGCCCGCCTACTGGGCCAAAGCGGCATGCATACGACTAGGAACACAACCTTTTGTTGGGCCAGGATGCGAGCCCAGAAGGCCCGAGAGGCCCACTAGGCGAAGAGGACAGGTAGGCCCAGAGGCTGCTTAGGAGAGGAGCTCGAGAGAGCTACCACACTGGGGCTTATAAACCAGTGCGTTAGCCCCTCGGCTAGCTAGGTGGGACTAAACTTGCGCACCGCCTGGAGCCAGCGCACCCCCTTTAGTACCGGGTCGTGGCTCCAACCGGTACTAAAGACCCCCCTTTAGTATCGGTTGGAGCCACCACCCGGTACTAAAGGGGGTGCGCTTCCCGCCGCTTGGCCTGGCCAAAACAGACCTTTAGTACTGGTTGGTGGCTCCAACCGGTACTAAAGGTCCATCCTATATATACAACACTTGAAAGAAAATCAGTTTCCCTCTGTTTCTTCCCTCTGTTTCCTCCCTCCATCGCGCCGCCTTGCCCCGATTGACGCCGTCCCCGTCGACCTCGCCGCCCCCGCCCCTCGTTGCCGACCCGTCATCCATCCCTCATCGCCGCCGTCGGCGTCGCCGCCCCCCGTCCCGTCCCGTCGTCCCGTCGTCCTGCCCTGCCACCCAGCGCGCCGCGCCCGCCCATCCGTCGCCCGGCTGCCGCCCGTCGTCGCCGCCCGTCCGCCGTCGCTCCGTCCGTAAATCGCCCGTCGTCGCCTCGTAGGTGAGCTCGCCCCGGCCGCCATGTCCACACACACACACTACACACACACACACACACACACACACACACACACACACACACACACACACTACACACACACACACACATTAGTTTGTTTGTTATAAATTTTTCTGTTTTTTAGTTATAGAAATGTTAGAAATTATTCTGTTTTTTAGTTATATAAATATTAGAAATGTTAGTTATATAGAAATGTTATAAATGTTTTCTGTTTTTAGTTATAGAAATATTTATAGACATGTTAGCAATTTTTCTGTTTTTTAGTTATATAAATATTAGAATTGTTATAGAAATGTTAGTTATATAATTAGGAAATTTTAGAATTAGTTTTAGTTAGATGAATTAGATTAATGTCAAATTGTTAGAATTTGCATATATATATATATATATATATATATATATAATTTTAGTTATCACAATCCAATCATTTAAAAAATGTTACTTTTTGCGGGCATATAGTATTTGTTCTCGACGATATGCCCGTCCCGCATCCTCGCCATCGACCCGTTCGTGACGACGTCCTGCTTCAAGGGACCCATGTCCGGGACTGGGCTCCGCCGGGCTGGCACAAGGAGGTGCTACGTGGAGGGGCGCGCCGCTTAGTGAGTAACCCGACCTCGGGTCCCATGGTCGACCCTGATCTTCTTTGGTGGCGTTCGCGTGGGCAACATTCGGTGCAGAGGCAGCCGGCCCCGCCGGAGGTGGTGCGTCACCGTGTCAGGGAGGAAGATGAGCACGTCCATCGCTACATGGCTGCTATGGACGACGTCAGGTTCTCCACTACTTAGCGGGTTCTTTGGGCAGATGACCGGAGATATGATCCTGTGATGGTTCCTTCTCTTTGGGTGTGCACCGCCCGCGCCCAGAACCGCGAGTGGCGCCCTAGATTCTTCTCGTAGTACTCGATCTTTATTAGGTACCTAGCCAGTGATGTATTCGATATATAATATTCGAGACGATGTATTCGAGATTATATATATTAAGACGATGATGTATTTGAGATTATATATTCGAGACGGTGTATTCGAGATTCAGTTTTTCCTTATTGATTAATTGCATCCATGCATTGTAATTTGAATACTAAATTGTTTTATATTTCTTCTGTATTAGTAAAGTAAAAGCTATGGCGGACAATACCAGCAGAGAGAAAGAGAAGAGGAATTGTTCGACATCATACGCAGCCCTCACAGGCTAGATGATCTGAATGAAGCAGATGACGGCTCCCAATATCTGAACAATACCGGAGAGGGTGATGAAAAGATATTCGATCTCGACGACCGAGCTGATGAAGTCATGAACTATGATTATGATGACACACACAATGTTTGTGATGACACAGACAATGCTGATCTTCAAATAACAAAGACTACCGGCGAGGTATATTTATATAAGCATGCATCATGGTGATCATCACATGTTTTTTTATTGAAGATATATTAACGAATCGATCTTTCTTCTTTCAGCCCTCCGGATCGAGCAAATCTGCTTCTCTGCACAGCAAGACAAAGCGAGGCCCGGCAGATTGTTGAAGGATGGTGTAAAGTACCACATCGAATCCACCAAACTTAGTGGCGAACCCCTCACGCCTAAGAACGTTGGGGACAAGTGGACTCATCGGTCACGGAGTTCTTGTGAAGGACAAACTCCGATCTCCATTCAAGAATGGAAAGAGCCAAAGACTAAACGTCCTGTGTTACTTGGGTCGACATTTACGAGCCAAAAAGACCTTTTGAAATCTCTGATGGAACATTTCACCCTACCAGATCATTTCACTGAAGCAGATGTTGAGAAAGTCAAGGCCGCTGCTCTTAAGAAGATAGCAATTGCATTCAACACCCACAAGAAAACTGTATGGGCCAACTACCTTGCTAATTAAAGGAAGACTCCAGATTTCAAGGGAACACTGGAGAAGCAAAGAGAACACTGGGACGATTTCGTGACCTTCAAGGATTCAGAATTATCTAAGGAACGGTCGATGAAAAACAAGGAAAATGCCGCAAGAAAGACGCAGTTCCATAGGCTGGGTCCAGGTGGCTACGCGGTGGGATTGCCTAAGTGGGATAAGTATGAGCAAGAGATGGAGGATGCAGGGGTCACTCCGGTTACTAGGAACTGGCCCCCCAGGTGCAGAACTTGGTTCTATGCGCATAGGGGGCGTTGGACCCGAAGACAGGCGAAGTTTCGCGGAAGGCAAATCTAAAAGGAGCTGAACAAAAGATAATTGACGCAATAGAATAAGCTCGAAGGGGGGTGTTCACGCCCAACAGAGAGAACGACGAGCTTACGCGCGCCCTGGGAAATCCTGAACACCCGGGAAGAACACGAGGCAAGGGCGTTATTCCCTGGTATGAGGGCTTTTCAGAATGAAACGAGGACTACAGGACCCGTGCAAGAAGGAATATGGAGGAGGAGAAGAAAAGGAAGCTGGAGGAGGAGCAGAGGAAGCAGGACGCAGAATGCCTTCAAGGCCTAGAAGCAAGGCACGCGGACCTGGCAATCAAATTCCAGCAGTAGCAACAGCAGATCAACTCACTTAGCCAGGAAAGGGGGTCTCAGCAGCAGCAACAGCAAGCGGATGATTGTCCAGCATTGGATAGCACCGTCCCATCCATGCCAAGAAGCAGCGTTGGTTCTGCCCCGGGCGACACACTGCTGGATACATACCCGGTGGATGACATCATAGAGAATACTAACTGTGAGCTACACTCCAAAATGAAGAACATATCCATGAAGGTGGCGCACGGCGTTGCTTTTCCAGTTACCCCCGAAGCAACCTACCATTGCATCCCGATTCCAGAGGGCTATGCTCATGCATGGTTGATGAAGTGGTGGACCCATATTCGGGGCTAACGCTTGACATTCCTGGAGGTGAAGACGAGCGCACACTGGGAGAGGCCATACATCGTATCATCCTATGGAGAAAGGATTGCATCATCTTTCGAAGTCCACCGACACCGCGTCGTCTGCCGACTCCTCCTCGAAGTCCGCCACCGAGTCAGCAGACTCCCGCTCCTCCAAGTCCACGAACGCGTGAGATGACTCCTCCTTGAAGTCCGCCACCTCCTCCAAGTCCCCGAACGCGTGAGCTGACTCCTCCGGTTTCAAGTCCGGCACAGCATCATGCCACTTCTCCGGTTTCAAGTCCGGCACCGTGTCAGGCCACACCTCTTGCTTCAAGTCCAGCACATCGTCAGGCCACTTCTCCTGGTCCAACTCCACGTCAGCCGTCTCCGCCATCTCAGCAATCGCAGAAGAGACATGCCGCAGCTTTGGTGTATAGCGGTACGAGTCGAGGTAGTTCAGGAAGTACAGGTGGAGACAAGCGATATAAATATGGTCCAAGCCTCGCTCCTCTTCCTCAGAGGCCTTACGACATGACTAAGGAGCAAAATGCAGCCATAGTGCAAGCCCAAGTGGACGTCCATTTTGGACCGAAACCGGCACCGCCGCCAAAGGAGAAAGTGCCTGAGAAAGTAATTGACCACTTCATTCGTATGGCTAGAGAACCAGCTCCCAAGCCTGTTGACTCGGACTATGAGCGCCAAATCAGGAAACTACATCGAGAACGGCTAAAGAAGGAGGCGAGCTCGAGCTTGAACCAACAAGCAGCTAGCAAAAAATGCTGGAAAATCATTCCCCAGTTGGGAGAACAGGCGGCGCAAGCGATCCCCCCGCTTGTTGTGCCAACAACACATGAGAGGAGTAGTACGCGTGCCAAATATTATTGTAGGCAAACCGTTAGCGTTCCCCAGCATGGCGATGTGGTAATAACGGAGGATCATATAATGCAGGCTAAAATGCTCAATATCTCTGTTGGACAACTCCTCAAAATCGAGTCCATGCCTACGCTTAGAGAATCAGAAATAGCATGGAAATATGTTCGGAGCCAACCTTTGGTCCATCCAGACAAGGTCAAGGACCTCCCAACGAGAATGTATCAATTGCATCAATGGTACATGAACATTACCAAGATTTCCAATCGAGAGTCCCTCATGGTGAATGTCAAGCATGAGCATTATTACCATGAGAAAGCTCTGGCCATTGAGTATCCAGAACTATTTCAGTTATACAATCAAGACGCACTCGACAAGTCTATCGTCAGTTGCTATTGTCTATAAGTGATTTCCTTCTGTAATTTAAGTCTCAAGGTAGTTATGTAGTGATAATTTTTATCAATCATTACATGTAATTATCCTCACTATATTCTTTTTCTGTGGTATTATCTGCAGGATGAAGATGTATGAAATGAAAAAAGCTGGACGCTATGGCGTTGGGTTCATTGACCCAAATACCATTAATGAGGATATATGGCAGATTGAATGTTGTCAAGATGCTGTAGAGGAAAGCATGCTAGAGTTCTTGAAGCGCCTCAATAGCAATGAAGATATACTACTTCCTTACAACTTCCCGTGAGTCACACTGTCTTGTACTACAAATTCTATTTTTGCTTACTAGCTAGCTAGATGTTAATAATTAAGTGTATACGGTTTACGGTAGTTGATTAATTTTATGCACATGCCCGCTTAATTAAGACATGCAAACGTGTGCGTATGCAGTTGGCACTGGGTCTTGTTAGACATTAAAGTTGAGGAAGGAAAAGTTGAATTACTGGACTCACTAATTAAAGAAGATAAAGACTACACCATCGTGAAGGGGATAGTCAACAGGTAATTTCAATCATTATTAATTATATATCGGCCTATTAATTATTAGTTCGTCATTTCCTGATATGAACTATTTAATAACCCCTTTATTAATTTTCTTTGCCGGCGGGCAGGACATGGGCAAAGTTCATCAAGGTGACTCCAGGCAAGTGGCCAAAAAAGTTGTTTTGGCATCGACCCAAGGTAAGTAATTAAGTAGTACTAGCTAGCTACCATCTCTTTAATTCTTGTTTCAATATCATTAATTAATTATCATGCTTGATTAATCATTATCTGATTCAATTCCATTCTCGTAAAGGCCCTGAAGCAGGCGCTGGGGAATAATCTGTGTGCATTCTACGTTTGGGAGAACATTCGCATGATGACGTGCGAAAGGAGCAGATCTGATAGACAGGACTGGGTACGTTTGTCAGAACACTATTCACACCATTATCGATATCTAGTCACACAACAAACACACATGCATATTGATCTTCTTCTTAACAGTTCAGATCGGTGCGGGATAAGCTCCTACCATCGGACCGCATACTAGCACTTCAAGAGGAAATAGCTGGATTTTTGCTCGACCAGGTCATAGATCCCAAAGGAGAATACTATTACCCGCTACCGCCCCATGAACCACTTGTCATCGTGCTCCGGAGGCACCAAAGGCAGCATATGTAGGAGAAATTGTATATGTATATACATGTGTGTGTGTGTGTGTGAATAATTAATGGTGTTGGTTTGTGAGACATTCGATATATATATATATATATATATATATATATATATATATGTGTGTGTGTGTGTGTGTGTGTGTGTGTGTGTGTGTGTGTGTGTGTGTGTGTGTGTGTGTGCGGTTCTACGTACGAGAAAATCTATTTATATATATATGCATAACGTGTACAATTTGTAGTATCGTGAAATACCAGCAAACAAAAAAAATTGAATGGAAAATAAATCAAACCCCCCCCCAAATATTTAGTACTGGTTGGTGTTACCAACCGGTACTAATGCCCTACGCGCACCCGGGCCTGGCTCGTGGCACGTGGTGGCACTTTAGCGCTGGTCCGTGACGAACCGGTACTAAAAGGGGGGGGATCTTTAGTCCCCACTCTTTAGTGCCGGTTGGCAAACCGGCACTAAAGGCCGTTACGAACCGGCACTAAAGGCCGGTTCTACACTAGTGGGGGCTGGTGCTGACTCGTTCAGAGAACAGACCCCCAATGTTCTTGGGAAGAAAGAGAGAAGGACGGCCCTGTAAGGGAGATCCTATGTTGGAAGATATTGGTGGGTGTCATCTCGTTCAATTCTGGGTCAAATGACAAGAGGGTCGTTCAAGCAGATTAGAAGTAGATGTTGTTGAGAAAAGGTCAAAGTGCCACTATGGAGGTCGGAACAAGCGTCTACCTACCAAGTGAATTGTGATTGAAGTGACGATGGCAACAGGTTGAGCTCTATCCAACCTCTATCCATTGAAATTGTGTTCTTTGTGTTTAAGCGCATGCTGATCAAAGGAGCTAGCCTCCAACTATATGAAAGAGCCAATTTGTATGATAATTAACTACAAGTTGATGATGGCATGCTGAGGATCAACGACAAATCAAGGACCAACATTTTTTTATCTTGCACTTCTTAATTTGTACTACACATCTGCGTAGCAAGCATCAACTTTTTTTGGTCATTAACTGCGTGTAAATGGGTTTATTTGGTGTACATAATTCAGTAACTAGGAGTAAGCACTCGCTTCCTACATGGTGTATGCTACACCGAACTGAGTACCAACCGTTGTTCATGGCGGTGGTGTATGCGGTTGGAGCAAGTGGCCAGTGAGGTTTTTACTCAACATGGATGACAGCATAATCTCCGAATCGCTCCACCACCTCCTTCGACAGAAGCATAGCGGTCCTATATGAAGGAAATATGCCCTAGAGGCAATAATAAAGTTATTATTTATTTCCTTATTTCATGATAAATGTTTATCATTCATGCTAGAATTGTATTAACCGGAAACATGATACATGTGTGAATGCATAGACAAAACAATATGTCACTAGTATGCCTCTACTAGACTAGCTTGTTAATCAAAGATGGTTATGTTTCCTAACCATGAACAAAGAGTTGTTATTTGATTAACAAGGTCACATCATTAATTGAATGATCTGATTGACATGACCCATTCCATTAGCTTAGCACACGATCGTTTAGTTTGTTACTACTGCTTTTATCCATGACTTATACATGTTCCTATAACTATGAGATTATGCAACTCCCGTTTACCGGAGGAACACTTTGGGTACTACCAAACGTCACAACATAACTGGGTGATTATAAAGGAGTACTACAGGTGTCTCCAAAGGCAGATGTTGGGTTGGCGTATTTCGAGATTATGTTTTGTCACTCCGATTGTCGGAGAGGTATCTCTGGGCCCTCTCGGTAATACACATCACTGAAGCCTTGCAAGCATTACAACTAATGAGTTAGCTGTGAGATGATGTATTACGGAACGAGTAAAGAGACTTGCCGGTAACGAGATTGAACTAGGTATTGGATACCGACGATCGAATCTCGGGCAAGTAACATACCGATGACAAAGGGAACAACGTATGTTGTTATGCGGTCTGACCGATAAAGATCTTAGAAGAATATGTAGGAGCCAATATGGGCATCCAGGTCCCGCTATTGGTTATTGACCGGAGACGTGTCTCGGTCATGTCTACATTGTTCTCGACCCGTAGGGTCCGCACGCTTAAGGTTTCGATGACGGTTATATTATGAGTTTATGTATTTTGATGTATCAAGAAGTTGAGTCCCGGATGTGATCACGAACATGACGAGGAGTCTCGAAATGGTCGAGACATAAAGATTGATATATTGGAAGCCTATATTTGGAGTTCGGAATGGTTCCGGGTGAAATCGGAATTTTACCGGAACACCGAGGGGTTACCGGAACCCTCCCGGGGGTTATTGGGCCCTAGTGGGCCATGAGGGAGAAGAGGAAGGGCCGGCCAGGGCAGGCCGCGCGCCCCCTCCCCCCCTAGTCCGAATAGGACAAGGAGAGGCGGCGCCCCTTCCCTCTCCCTCCCCAATCCTACTCCAACTAGGAAAAGGGGGGGAGTCCTACTCCCGGTGGGAGTAGGACTCCTCCGCGCGCCTCCTCCAAGCCGGCCGCACCCTCCCCCCTTGCTCCTTTATATACGGGGGCAGGGGGCACCCTAGGACACACAAGTTGATTTACGGATCGTTCCTTAGACGTGTGCGGTGCCCCCCTCCACCATATTCCACCTCGGTCATATCGTCGCAAAGCTTAGGCGAAGCCCTGCGCCGGTAGAACATCAAGATCGTCACCACGCCGTCGTGCTGACGAAACTCTCCCTCCCCGAAGCTCTACTGGATTGGAGCCCGAGGAGCGTCATCGAGTTGTACGTGTGTCAAGAACTCGGGCGCCGAGTGCTGGCGCCGGGATCGGTCGGATCGCGAGGAGAACGACGACTACTTCCTCTACGTTGTGATCGCTTCGCCGGTCTCACGAGGGTGCGTAGACAACACTCTTCCTCTCGTTGCTATACATCACCATGATCTTGCGTGTGCGCGAGGAAATTTTTGAAATTACTACGTTCCCCAACAGTGGCATCCGAGCCAGGTTTTTATGGTTTGATGTTTTGCACGAGTAGAACACAAGTGAGTTGTGGGCGATACAAGTCATACTACCTACCAGCATGCCATACTTTGGTTCAGTGGTATTGTGAGATGAAGCGGCCCGGACCGACATTACGCGTACGCTTACGCGAGACTGGTTTCACCGCTACGAGCACTCGTTGCTTAAAGGTGACTGGCGGGTGTCTGTCTCTCTCACTTTAGTTGAACCGAGTGTGGTTACGCCCGGTCCTTGAGAAGGTTAAAACGGAGTCTATTTGACGAAGTATCGTTGTGGTTTTGATGCGTAGGTGAGATTGGTTCTTGCTTAAGCCCGTAGCAGCCACGTAAAATTTGCAACAACAAAGTAGAGGACGTCTAACTTGTTTTTGCAGGGCATGTTGTGATGTGATATGGTCAAGACGTGATGCTATATTTTATTGTATGAGATGATCATGTTTTGTAACCGAAGTTATCGGCAACTGGCAGGAGCCATATGGTTGTCGCTTTATTGTATGAAATGCAACGCATCTGTAATTGCTTTACTTTATCACTAAGCGGTAGCGATAGTCGTAGAAGCAATAGGTGGCGTAGACGACAACGATGCTACGATGGAGATCAAGGTGTCGCGCCGGTGACGATGGTGATCACGACGGTGCTTCGGAGATGGAGATCACAAGCACAAGATGATGATGGCCATATCATATCACTTATATTGATTGCATGTGATGTTTATCCTTTATGCATCTTATCTTGCTTTGTTTGACGGTAGCATTTTAAGATGATCTCTCACTAAAAATTATCAAGTAGTGTTCTCCCGAGTATGCACCGTTGCCAAAGTTAAATCGTGCCGAGACACCACGTGATGATCGGTGTGATAAGCTCTCACGTCCATCTACAACGGTGCAAGCCAGTTTTGCACACGCAGAATACTCGAGTTATACTTGACGAGCCTAGCATATGCAGATATGGCCTCGAACACGGAGACCGAAAGGTCGGCGTGAATCATATAGTAGATATGATCAACATAAGATGTTCACCATTGAAAACTACTCCATCTCACGTGATGATCGGTTATGGTTTACTTGATTTGGATCACGTGATCGCTTAGATGACTAGAGAGATGTCTGTCTAAGTGGGAGTTCTTTAGTAATATGATTAATTGAACTTAAATTTATCATGAACTTAGTACCGATAGTATCTTGCTTGTCTATGTTTGATTGTAGATAGATGGCTCGTCTTTGTTGTTCCGTTGAATTTTAATGCGTTCCTTGAGAAAGCAAAGTTGAAAGATGATGGTAGCAATTACACGGACTGGGTCCGAATTCGAGGATTATCCTCATTGCTGCACGTAAAAGTTACGTCTGGATGCACCGCTAGGTGCAGAACTTCTTGCTGATGCAACCGGCGATGTTAAGAACGTCTGGCGAGCAAAGCTGATGACTACTCTATAGTTCGAGTGTCCATGCTTTACGGCTTAGAACCGGGACTTCAACGACGTTTTGAGCGTCATGGAGCATATGAGATGTTCCAGAGTTGAAGTTAATATTCCAAAGTAATGCCCGGATTGAGAGATATGAAGTCTCCAATAAGTTCTATAGCTGCAAGATGGAGGAGAATAGTTTCGGTGAGCACATACTCAAAATGTCCGGGTATTACAATCACTTGACTCAATTGGGAGTTAATCTTCCGGATGATTGTGTCATTGATGAATTCTTCAATCACGCCACCAAGCTACAAAGGCTTCGTGATGAACTATAATATGCAAGGGTTAGTAAAGACTATACGAGCTCTTCGCAATGCTAAAGGCTGCGAAGGTAGAAATCAAGAAGGAGTATCAAGTGTTGATGGTCAATAAGACCACTAGTTTCAAGAAGAAAGGCAAAGGGAAGAAGAAGGGAACTTCAAGAAGAATAGCAAGCAAGTTGCTGCTCGGAGAAGAAACCCAAGTCGGACCTAAACCTGAAACCGAGTGCTTCTACCGCAAGCGGATGGTCTTTGGAAGCGGAACTGCCCCAAGTATTTGGCGGATAAGAAGGATGGCAAGGTGAACAAAGGTATATGTGATATACATGTTATTGATGTGTACCTTACTAGAGCTCGCAGAGCACTGGTATTTGATATTGGTTCATTGCTAATATTTGCAACTCGAAGCAGGGACTACGGATTGCGAACACGGCAAAGGACGAGGTGACGATCGCGTGGGAAATGGTTCCAAAGTCGATGTGATCGCGGTCGGCACGCTACCTCTACATCTACCTTCGGGATTAGTTTTAGACCTAAATAATTGTTATTTGGTGCTGCGTTGAGCATGAACATTATATCTGGATCTTGTTTGATGCGAGACGGTTATTCATTTAAATCAGAGAATAATGGTTGTTCTATTTATATGAGTAATATCTTTTATGGTCATGCACCCTTGAAGAGTGGTCTATTTTGATGAATCTCGATAGTAGTGATACACATATTCATAATGTTGAAACCAAAAGATGCAGAGTTGATAATGATAGTGCAACTTATTTGTGGCACTGCCGTTTAGGTCATATCGGTGTAAAGCGCATGAAGAAACTCCATACTGATGGACTTTTGGAGTCACTTGATTATGAATCACTTGGCACTTGCGAACCGTGCCTCATGGGCAAGATGACTAGAACCCCGTTCTCCGGTACTATGGAGAGAGCAACAGATTTGTTGGAAATCATACATACAGATGTATGTGGTCCGATGAATGTTGAGGCTCGTGGCGGATATCGTTATTTTCTCACCTTCACAGATGACTTAAGCAGATATGGGTATATCTACTTAATGAAACATAAGTCTGAAACATTTGAAAAGTTCAAAGAATTTCAGAGTGAAGTTGAAAATCATCGTAATAAGAAAATTAAATTTCTACGATCTGATCGTGGAGGTGAATATTTGAGTTACGAGTTTGGTCTACATTTGAAACAATGCGGAATAGTTTCGCAACTCACGCCACCCGGAACACCACAACGTAATGGTGTGTCCGAACGTCGTAATCGCACTTTACTAGATATGGTGCGATCTATGATGTCTCTTACAGATTTACCGCTATCGTTTTGGGGTTATGCTCTAGAGGCGGCCGCATTCACACTGAATAGAACACCGTCAAAATCCGTTGAGACGACACCTTATGAACTATGGTTTAGCAAGAAACCAAAGTTGTCGTTTCTTAAAGTTTGGGGATGCGATGCTTATGTGAAAAAACTTCAACCTGATAAGCTCGAACCCAAATCGGAGAAATGTGTCTTCATAGGATACCCAAAGGAGACAGTTGGGTACACCTTCTATCACAGATCCGAAGGCAAGACATTTGTTGCTAAGAATGGATCCTTTCTAGAGAAGGAGTTTCTCTCGAAAGAAGTGAGTGGGAGGAAAGTAGAACTTGATGAGGTAATTGTACCTTCTCCCTTACATGAAAGTAGTTTGTCGCAGAAACCGGTTCCCGAGACATCTACACCAAGTAATGAGGAAGTTGATGATGTTGATCATGAAACTTCAGATCAAGTTACTACAGAACCTCGTAGATCAACCAGAGTAAGATCCGCACCAGAGTGGTACGGTAATCCTGTTCTGGATATCATGCTACTAGATCATGATGAACCTACGAACTATGAAGAAGCGATGGTGAGCCCAGATTCCGCAAAATGGCTTGAGGCCATGAAATCTGAGATGGGATCCATGTATGAAAACAAAGTATGGACTTTGGTTGACTTGCCCGAGGGTAGGCAAGCAATAGAAAACAAGTGGATCTTCAAGAAGAAGACCGACGCGACGGTAATGTTATCGTCTACAAAGCTCAACTTGTCGCAAAGGGTTTTCGACAAGTTCAAGGGATTGACTACGATGAGACCTTCTCACCCGTAGCGATGCTTAAGTCTGTCTGAATCATGTTAGCAATTGCGCATTTTATAATTATGAAATTTGGCAAATGGATGTAAAGACTGCATTCTGAATGGATTTCGGAAGAAGAGTTGTATATGATGCAACCGAAGGTTTTATCGATCCAAAGGGAGCTAACAAAGTGTGCAAGCTCCAATGATCCATTTATGGACTGGTGCAAGCATCTCGGAGTTGGAATAAACGCTTAGTGATCAAAGCATTTGGGTTCATACTGACTTTGGAGAAGCCTTGTATTTACAAGAAAGTGAGTGGGAGCTCAGAGCATTTCGATATTATATGTAGATGACATATTACTGATCGAAAATGATATAGAATTTCGGATAGCATAAAGGGATACTTGAATAAGAGTTTTCAATGAAAGACCTCGGTGAAGCTGCTTACATATTGGGCATTAAGATCTATAGAGATAGATCAAGACGCTTAATTGACTTTCACAAAGCACATACCTTGACAAAATTTTGAAGAAGTTCAAAATGGATCAAGCAAAGAAAGGGTTCTTGCCTGTGTTACAAGGTGTGAAGTTGAGTAAGACTCAATGCCCGACCACGCAGAAGATAGAGAGAAAATGAAAGATGTTCCTATGCTTCAGCCATAGGCTCTATCATGTATGCAATCTTGTGTACGGACCTGATGTGTGCCTTGCTATAAGCTTAGCAGGAGGTACCAAAGTAATCCAGAGTGGATCACGGACAGCGGTCAAGAACATCTGAAATACCGAAAAGGACTAAGGATATGTTTCTCGATATGGAGGTGACAAAGAGCTCATAAACGGTTACGTTGATGCAAGCTTTGACACTGATCCGGACGATTCTAAATCGCAGACCGGATACGTATTTACACTAAACGGAGGAGCTGTCAGTTGGTGCAGTTCTAAACAAAGCGTCGTAGCGGGATCTACATGTGAAGCGGAGTACATAGCAGCTTCGGAAGCAGCTAATGAAGGAGTCTGGATGAAGGAGTTCATATCCGATCTAGGTGTCATACCTAGTGCATCGGGTCCAATGAAAATCTTCTGTGACAATACTGGAGCAATTGCCTTAGCAAAAGAATCCAGATTTCACAAGAGGACCAAGCACATCAAGAGACGCTTCAATTCCATCCGGATTTAGTCCGGTGGGAGACATAGAGATTTGCAAGATACATACGGATCTGAATGTAGCAGCACCGTTGACTAAGCCTCTTCCACGAGCAAAACATGATCAACACCAAGACTCCATGGATGTTAGAATCATTACTATGTAATCTAGATTATTGACTCTAGTGCAAGTGGGAGATCAAGGAAATATGCCCTAGAGGCAATAATAAAGTTATTATTTATTTCCTTATTTCATGATAAATGTTTATCATTCATGCTAGAATTGTATTAACCGGAAACATGATACATGTGTGAATGCATAGACAAAACAATATGTCACTAGTATGCCTCTACTAGACTAGCTTGTTAATCAAAGATGGTTATGTTTCCTAACCATGAACAAAGAGTTGTTATTTGATTAACAAGGTCACATCATTAATTGAATGATCGATTGACATGACCCATTCCATTAGCTTAGCACACGATCGCTTAGTTTGTTGCTACTGCTTTTATCCATGACTTATACATGTTCCTATAACTATGAGATTATGCAACTCCGTTTACGGAGGAACACTTTTGGTACTACCAAACGTCACAACGTGAATCGGGTGATTATAAAGGAGTACTACAGTGTCTCCAAAGGCGATGTTGGGTTGGCGATTTCGAGATTAGGTTTTGTCACTCCGATTGTCGGAGAGGTATCTCTGGGCCCTCTCGGTAATACACATCACTGAAGCCTTGCAAGCATTACAACTAATGAGTTAGCTGTGAGATGATGTATTACGGAACGAGTAAAGAGACTTGCCGGTAACGAGATTGAACTAGGTATTGGATACCGACGACCGAATCTCGGGCAAGTAACATACCGATGACAAAGGGAACAACGTATGTTGTTATGCGGTCTGACCGATAAAGATCTTTGAAGAATATGTAGGAGCCAATATGGGCATCCAGGTCCCGCTATTGGTTATTGACCGGAGACGTGTCTCGGTCATGTCTACATTGTTCTCGAACCGTAGGGTCCGCACGCTTAAGGTTTCGATGACGGTTATATTATGAGTTTATGTATTTTGATGTACCGAAGAAGTTCGGAGTCCCGGATGTGATCACGGACATGACGAGGAGTCTCGAAATGGTCGAGACATAAAGATTGATATATTGGAAGCCTATATTTGGAGTTGGAATGGTTCGGGTGAAATCGAATTTTAGGAACACCGAGGGGTTACGGAACCCTCCGGGGTTATTGGGCCCTAGTGGGCCATGAGGGAGAAGAGGAAGGGCCGGCCAGGCAGGCCGCGCGCCCCTCCCCTAGTCCGAATAGGACAAGAGAGAGGCGGCGCCCCTTCCCTCTTCCCCCCCCCAATCCTACTCCAACTAGGGGGGAGTCCTACTCGGTGGGAGTAGGACTCCTCAGCCGCCTCCTCCAAGCCGGCCGCACCCTCCCCTTGCTCCTTTATATGAGGCGGGGGCACCCTAGGACACACAAGTTGATTTACGGATCGTTCCTTAGACGTGTGCGGTGCCCCTCCACCATATTCCACCTCGGTCATATCGTCGCAAAGCTTAGGCGAAGCCTCGCGCCGTAGAACATCAAGATCGCCACCACGCCGTCGTCTTGTGAAACTCTCCTCCCCGGCTCTCTTGGATTGGAGCCCGAGGAGCGCCATCGAGCTGTACGTGTGTCAAGAACTCGGGGGCGCCGGAGTAACGGCGCCGGGATCGGTCGGATCGCGAGGAGAACGTACGACTACTTCCTCTACGTTGTGATCGCTTACGCTTCGGTCTACGAGGGTACGTAGACAACACTCTTGCCTCTCGTTGCTATACATCACCATGATCTTGCGTGTGCGTAGGAAATTTTTCGAAATTACTACGTTCCCCAACACTATATGGCTCATTGTTGTCAATATGTCGATTTTCTTATTTTTTTTTTGTCAGACTTCTGCTTTTGGCTGTGTGCATCTTAGTTATGCAGAGGCCGGGTGTGGCTCATTATATTTTGTATCCACTTGATGCTATATTTTGAGTTAATAAAAACGCCCATTATCAGAAGAAAAAAAACATAATTCTGACTAGGAGCATGTGCTGGAACGAGAGAGATAAGAAAAATTATGGTTGTACAATCAAAAATAATATATGAATATATTTGAGACAATAATAATAATATAAAAGCATATGCATAGGCATTATTTTCTTTTACGGGAAAACATTGGTGTTCAGTATGAAACAATACAAACTTTGCCTGCTCGATTTGCCTCGCGATTCGTGAATAGGGCACAGTAAAAAAATCCCTCAAAAACCTTTAAGTTTCAATGATGAAACTTACCTTTTTGCATAAAATAATGCCCGGTTTCAACAAGTTTCAAAGATGTAATTTTAAGTAATTTTTTCTGTTGGTCGTAGACACAAAATAACTGAATTTTATCGGTCGCTCGCACTAAGTTTCAAACAATGAAACTTAACATTGTTTCCAAAAGTCGCCAAAATATATTCAAAATGGATCTTATTTGAAAGCGCTGGCCACGAGAAACACGAATATGAAAACATAACTTAAATTAAATTTTTCGTTTGAAAGATATAGAAGTTTCAAAATCGGAAGCCAGAATAACAAGCCGGCACCGGGACCTGAGTGCCCCCGCACTTGTGTGCAGTAAATCCTCACTACTAGGGAAAAGCCTAGTAGCAGCGCGGGTTTTGGGCCTATCAGTAGCGCGGGCAGGAGTGCTACTGGTAAGGCGCTACAGCTAACGCTTAGCAATAGCGCGTCTTGACACACGCTACTGCTAAATTGACTTAGTAGTAGCGCTTCTTCAGAACATCGCTACTGGTAATTAGTACTAGCGCTTCTCCTTACCCGCGCTACTACTATTATTTAGTATTTTATTTCTTTTCTTTCTCATGTTGTATTCATACACCTTTACACAAGTTTTCATACAACAGGAATTTAGAGATTGTTTTTACATCATAATGAGTTATTACATCATGGGGTGAAAGAACCGGGACTAGTTTCAAGTGGATGTCCATCCACTTGAAACTAATCCATGTTCTTTCACCCAATGATATAATAATATCATCATCATCATCATATCATTAACAACTTAGCATCATAATACATCATTGTCATATAACATCTCCTCAATATCATCGTTTTCATCATTGACATCACATAACACCTCCTCAAGATCATCATTATCAACTCTAACACATTACCACATAATAAACATACTGTACCTCATAGGACCTATTACATTCGATTAAGACCTACTACATTTTCTAAGGTAAAATAACAAAAAACAAGATAGCCCCTGACTCTCCATTATGGAGAATGGAGATTAGCCTGTCTCCAATTCTTGCCTTTCGCTGAATGTTACTTCCAAGAACCTCCTTGCGAATGTCCATACATTTCTTCCATTCTCTGATGATCATGTGTTCATGGATTTTAGAAATCCGATATGCACAGGTGAGCTCCGTAGGTTTGCCTGGCAGTATGTTCAGAACTGAGAGGCGACCATGCAGAGACATCAGATGAGGCACACAATCCATCGGGAGTTTCTGTTGAAAAACATAATAATAACTTCATAGTTAGCAATGATGTACTAGTTTAAGAAGTATGCAAAAGATGCACGGATGTCGTAATAGTAAAAAATCTTACCAGGGTATCTCCAGAGAAGTTATCGTGGTTCAACACATGCACTAGTGGCACGTATTCACCATAATTTGGAGGAGTTCGATAATAGTCATTGTAATTCTCAAGAAGAGTACAAAATGCGATCAGATGATTTTTCTCCTTATACGTTAATTCGGTGCCATCGGTGTAGTGGGTTTTATCTACCATATTCCGCACAGTCTTTGAAGAATCAAAATAAGCTGTCAATGGAAATAAGCTATCAACTATTTTAAAATAAACAATATAAATTAGTTAATAACTATGTTTGAGAAACTCACATAGCGGTACAATCGGAAGCGTATCAACAAGGACCCAAATGTCCATATTGTCTTCCTCGCTGTCAGGATCACCAAGATCCATGGTGACAATCATACCCTCATAAAAACCATACATTTTGCAAAGTGCTTTCCAATTTTGGCAACCAAAATGGGTTACGCTCTGAGCATTGCACATATTTACTTCAAAATCCATATCATGATGGGTCCTTAGGTGTATTTTCTTTGTTTCAAAATTCTCATGGTCTTCAAAACCCATCCTCTCCAAGACATAGCGTCTTGCATGGATGGGATAAGCTAGTCGAATTGTAAAATATGAAAATTAGACGTTGAAATAGTTGAAGTCATGCTTAATTACGAAAAAAACACTTGTCGTTGTTGCGTACCGTTTCACAATCGAAGGTCTCCTCGAGCTTAATGCTGAAGCGCCGATCTTCGTCCAGCCCAACGAACCTGTCGCACATACCTCGATCGTCGTGGCACCAGCTACACTCCCCCGGGAGGCCGTCGTCGTCCGAGTACGACATTTCCTACAATCATAATTCAAAGATTAAACTTGTACATATTCTAGCACAAGTCATGCGAATTCACGACAAAATCCGCATGACCTTTGCTAAAAAGGACATATTGAGCGCTGAAATTTGCGGAACGGAAATTAATCAACACTCCGGCAAAACATAGGCCACTTGGAGATGTAAACTGAACATGAACGGCCACTTGGGCAACCACATATCCTATTTGAGCAACAACACAAGATATACAAGGATATTTGGCTGGTCTCACCTCGATGTCGGAGGGGTCGGTGTTGGGACGACGGCGGGGATGTCGGAGGGGTCGGTGACGGGACGACGGAGGTCACTGAAACCATATAAGTTATCACTAATACATCCCGAATAATTGCTTAAACTAAAAAATAACAACAAACATGACATGTTCAACTAGTTTTATTAATTCAACTAGTTCTTACTAAATATAAACTTACTATAAATAGAAAAAACTAGTTCTTTCTAAAAATAAAGTAGTTCAACTAGTTATATTAATTATCTTACTAAAAATAGATTAGTTCATTAATTCAACTAGTTCAACTAGTTTATTAATTTACTTACTAAACTAGTTCAACTACAACTAAAGTAGTTCAACTACCACTACTACTACTAAAATCTAGTACTAACTAAGCAACATCTAGTACTAGCTAACCCTAAATTAACATCTACTACTACTAAATCTAGTACTAACTAGTGGCGGGGGTGGGGGTGACGGAGAGGTAGCTAGGGGGGGCGAGGTCGAGGGCGGTGGGAGGAGGCTGCCGGCGGAGGAGGAGGGGCGGCGCAGGAGGAGGAGGAGGCGGCGGAGGAGGAGGGCGGCCGCAGCGGAGGAGGATGTGCGAGGAGGATGGAGGAGGGACGGAAGGAGGAGTACCTCGGCGGCGGACAGACGAAGGCGGCGGCGGCGACGCGACGACGACAGTTTTGTGCGGGCGAGTGAGAGTGTGAGTGAGAGGGACGGTCGTGTGGCGTGGGGATAAGGTAGGGATAGTTGTAGCGCGTTTGCCAAAAGCGCTTATCGCTCTTTGAATATCGATGTATTTGTTTAGTAAAGTGCGCCATCGCTATAGCTAGCGGGGCGAGGTCATGGCAACTATAGCGAAGCGCCAGTATGCGGTGCACGCGCTACTGCTATATCCAAGTCAGCAGCGCGTTTCGGAGACACGCGCTGCTGCTAAGTAGCAGTAGCGTGGTATTTTGAAGAGCGCTGCTGGTAAGATTCTGTGTATAGACTTTTTCCAAGTAGAACCTCATCCTGCACATGGTATTTAAAGGAAACGTATAAACGCGCAAGCCTTGTTGCGGTACCACAGGGAAGGCCCTGCGGGAAAAATTAGAGTGGCCATAGATTAAGGATGACACAAGCGGTTGTGCGAGCTTTCTTAGGACCCATTAAGCTTTATATATATTGCTTAAGGGATAACGAGGGCCTTTCCTTCTGTATATCCATGTATCCTTCTAATCAGGCATCGTCGGGGATGGGCTTGTAGGCTACCCGCGGTGCCGCCGTAGTGGCAGGGGTGGGCCTAGGAGTCGCAGGATCAGCCCAAGAGTGGCTGGTCCCAGTCTCCTGCCATGATGGTTGGCGTCTTGCCAAGTTCGGGCCTCCACGGATGTAGGTGGCACGATGCGGCGTCGCGCAGAGAAATCTCCCGCTTGGGCCGGCCCATGTAGTAGGGACCTCCTATACTGCGCTCTACGTGCTGGGAGAAGACGCAGCGCGCCCATTTGGGCCGGCGCATATTCGGCCGATTTTCTATTATTCCTTTCTCTTTTCTGTTTTTGTTTTTTCTACCTTAAATAATTTGGGATTTCACAAAATTTCGAAAATTAAAAAATGTGTATTTTGAAATAAATGTTTAATAAATCATAAAATGTTTGTGGATTCAAAAAATGTTCATGATTTTGTAAAAAACAATTTGCTTTTTCGGTAAAAAATAATGTTCATGATTTTTTTAATAAGGTCTGTGTACTAAATTCTGTTAATGAAATTGAACAAAATTTCATCAATTCAAAAAATGTTCATGAACGGAAAAATATCCTAAAAATTCAAAAACTTCTTATGACTTACAAACTAGTTTTTTCATTCATAAACGTTCACGGATTCAAAAAATGATCATGTATTTCAAAAATGTTCTTTTAGTTAAAAAATGTTCGTTAAATGAAAAAAAAATCAAAAGTTGTTCCACCAATTTTCATAAAAATATTTGTCGATTAAAGGAAATTGTCTGTTTATCCAATCAAATACTTCTTATTTTAGTTGGTAGAACCCACGCCAATAACATATTAAATCTCTCTCGTCCAATAAGAGTTTCCGAGAGTTACTATATTCGAATTCTCACATTTCCAAAGCTTCACAAGGAAAAAAGAGTACCTAATAATAGTAAATGGGCTATTGCGCTTCTGGTGGTACGTCATGGAAATTACCTCTAAAGTTGCAAAATATTACCCACCAATGCCACTTATAAGTTTTTTTAGAAAAAGTCCGAAGCTTTTTTTATATCATCAAAACATTTACAGGGATGAAAGAAAGTCCGTCTAGTTGACCGAGCCAGACATGGCGGCCAGCTAGAAGGGATAGCGCATGCTTCACGAGTTCAATGCCACATATAAGTGATAAAAAGAAGTTTCACACAGGGGAATTCCCCCATCTGGGCCGGCCCTGCAGTTGGGACCTCCTCCTATAATGCTCTCTGCAGGCTGGGAGAAGATGCTGCACGCCCGTTTAGGCCGACCCATTTCAGGCTGGCCTGTTTTTTGAATTTGGTTTTATATTTTAATTTTTCTTTTCCGTTTCCGTCTTCTTATACTATAAATAATTTGGGATTTCAAAAAAAATTCTAAAATTAAAATAATGAGTATTTTGAAATAAAATTTTCATAAATCATAAAATGTTTGTGGATTCAAAATGTATTCTCTATTTTGTAAAAAACAATTACTTACACAATAAATATTCCAAATTTTAAAAAAAATTTTTGGGAAATAAAATAATGTTCATCATTTTTATAAGTTTGTGTATAAAAAATTAACAATGAAATATAAAAACAAATCACCAGTTCAGAAAAATGTTCATGAATGGAAAAATATCCTAAAATTCAAAAAACTATTGGTGCCTTACAAAATAGTTTAGTCATTCAGAAAATGTTCACTAATTCAAAAACTGATCATGTATTTCAAAAAATGTTCGTTAAATCAAAAAATGTTCGTGAATTTCGAAAATTGTTCCACCAATTTCCATAAAAATGTTCATCAATTAAAGAAAAGTGTTTATAAAGATGTTCAGAATTTTTTAAAAATGTTTGCAAATACTATAAAATGTTCATCAATTCCGAAAATGTTCTTGATTTCAGAAAATGTTCTAAAATTTGTATAAGTGTTCATGAATTTGAAAAATGTTTATGATTTCAAATATATGTAAGATTTTTAAAATATGTTCGTGATTTCAAAAATTGTTCATGATTTCACGAAATTGAGAGTGATAGGATATCTCAGTGATGCAGCAAAATATGGTCAGGGTCATTGAAGATTCTTTTTTTTCTCCCGTTACAACCCACGGACCCTTTTGCTAGTATAAAGGGGCTATTTCTTCTTATGGTACGTCATATAAATTACCCACAAACGTCACGTATAAGTTATAAATATGTTTCACACAGGGGAATCCCCGTCTGGACTTTTTTTTAGGTGTATCCCCGTCTGGACAGGCCCATGTAGGCTCTGCGCATTGGGAGAAGGCGCAGCCAGCCAATTGGGCCGGCCCATGTCCCGGCGGCCTGTTTTTAACATTTCCTTTTTTATCTTTCTTTTCCGTTTTTTCTACTTTAACTAATTTCGGAATACAAAAAATATTTGAAAATTAAAAATTAATTCTGAAATGAAGTTTTAAGAAATCATAAAATGTTTGTGTATTCAAAAAATGGTTGCAATTTTATTCAAACAATCTGACCCAAAAAATGATCGAAATTTTGAAAAATGTTTGTGAAATCAAAAAACATTTATGACTTTTTCAAAATTCGTGTATAAAAATGTTAATAAAATTGAATTTCGCCAATTCAAAAAATGTTCATGAATGGGAAAATATCCAAATATTTGAAAAACTGTTCATGACTTATAAAATAGTTTATTCATTCGTAAAATGTTCGCTGATTCAAAAAATGATCATGCATTTCAAAAAATGTTCAGGAAATGAAAAACATGTTCGTGAATTTCAAACTTTGTTCTTGATTTTAGAATATATTTAAAAAAATTTGTAAAAGTTTTCATAAATTGGAAAGATGTTCACAAGTTTAAAACATGTACATGATTTCCCGAAATTGATAATGATAGTGTATCTCGGTGATGAAAAAAATATGTGATCATGGCCATTCAAGATTATAATATATTTTTTCTCCCGCACGGGCCCTTTTGCTAGTATACAATAATACAAAAAAGCCCAAAAGTAGGTCCTGAGTGGTGTGCTTTATTGTTCAGACCAAACCATTCATACAAAACATCAAACACTTTAGCTCCACACTGATGCTGATAAATCTACCATAGGAATATCTATATTTTCCATCGTATGCGTCCAGTTCCGTCACACCGTACCGATTATGTAAGTCCTATGTGAATGTCTCAAATGACTTGTGTTCACGTCCTGAAAGAAAAGGAAAAAGAAGATAGTGCCGGTTCCCTGTAGCATGATCGATTGAACTGATGCCTGCAATGGAATCGAGCGTCCCCGGTGCACGCTGTTTTCCGACAAGGTGCAAGAGAAGAGAAACACACGAGACAAGAGAACTTTCAGCTTTTTCTTTAGGCCTCATTTGGCGTAGGAGGATTTAGGAGGTTTGGAGAGGATGAACCCTGGGAGGGCGAGAAGCCCCACGAAACCTGGTCGGCCCATTTCATAGGTGGGGTTTGCACAACCCAACCCCCTCTGATCCCTTCCAATCCCCTCGTACCCGTGTTGTTCAGAACTCTAGTCGAGGGCCTTGCGAAAGCAGAACCTCAAGGGCAGCGGCAGTGCACGCCTCCTCCACTCTCCGCCTACCAAACGAGTTTTTTCAGGAAGGGGATTGGATGCAAGGGGAATTGAGGAGATTGGATGGAGGGGAGGGATTCACCAAATGCCCTCCAATCCCCACACCTCAAATCCTCCTGAATCCCTCCATGTCAAACCAGGCTGATGCAGATTGCCAGTTATTTTCTCTGGTCCCAGGACTACACAAAAGGGACAAAGTAGACAGGCTTACTTGCCCGCTTTCATTTCTCCGTTCCACGGAGAGTGAACGGCGACGAAACGAGTCACACGCCAGGAACAATGTGCAACAGAGCAGGCTGCGCATCAAAGCGGAAGAAAGATGGGGAAATAAAACAGGTGATAATGATATTTTTCAGAGATGACAGAACATCGACCGAGAGCAGCAAGATGCCATGTTATAAGTAACAGCAGAACTGATCAGCACAGCTTGAAACCAGTTCATCAATGCTACCTTTTACTGTCAGACCGGTGGCGTATCCCAGAAATGTGCCGTACGTTGAATGGCTCTTGGTTCCCCGCGACACGTCAAAACGCAAGCGCGATGAGTATGCCCGCAATCGAAATCCTATTCCGCGCGTGTGGGACGAAACAAAAATGCACACACATTCTGATGCAGCTACGTTAGTTACCCGCGGGATGACGCTTTAGTTGCTATCCGAGGCAAATGTAGTTGTAAAAGTATGGCAACTCTCTCTGTTTGGTTAACTATAGTTGTCATGTCTATTTTATGGTAGTTGCCGCGTGCAGTCAAACCATAGTTGCCGTGTATGATGAACTACTTGCCACATGTGGTCAAACAAATAGTTGTCATGTGTTTACCTAGTTGCCACGTATGGTCCAGCCATAGTTACCATGTATGGTTAACCATAGTTGCCATGTGTGTTTACCTGGTTGCCACGTACGCGCAACTGCAGTTGCCATCTACCAACGAATTATAGTTGCCATGTGTGTTTATCTAGTTGCCGCATACGCGCAACTGCAGTTGCCATATATCACCGTACGAGCGTCGTGTGGGCGAAGAGCAGTTCATCAACACGCGTGTGGACTGGTTGGTGACTATGTGGGCGGGAACTGGTTCGCCCACAAGGCGCAGCTGGCAACCGTGCGCTGTGGGTCGTGCGGGCGAGCGCTCTAACGCTCACACAACACGCTATGCCTATGTGGCACTCAAATTCCTTTAGGATTCGTATAAAACATAATCAACGTGGGTCAACACGTGTGGACGATGTGCAAATATGCCACACGTGTAGGCGTTATCATTTGGAAATAAAATTAAGCGACGTAGATGCATCGATGCTTTTACAAGTGTAATTAGAAGAAAAATGATGGTTTAATTAGCGTTCACTATTAACAAACACTGTTTTATGATTGGTGTGAATGCCAGAACAAAAACAGATGCATTACGAACCTACAGGAATTTCCTCTTTGTAGTCCAGTGCATTTGTCTTGCTGTAAGACTTAAGGGAGACAAGTAGCTAGCTCAGGATCGATCTGGCTCAGTCGCATCTCAGACCTACCAGGAAGTGTACAGTTACATCAATTGAAGCTAATCCATCAATAATGTAACGGTGTAGGCATAGAGTTGAAGAAACAAAAACGGGAGACGTCTATTCTTCTTCACTTCTTAATAAGGTCTTTAACACATTTTTCTGGCTACCACCCTAAGATAAGCTTCAAAGTTGCCGTGGACTAAAACTGAGACAAAACAGACTACGTGAGCAAAAAAGAAACTAACACAGTTTTTGTGCGGTTTTATCTAAATTAGTTTATGAATTAGCATCAAAGTTTAGTGCTACAGGCATCGCCACACGGTCAATAGACTCGGTCCGCTGCATACCATCTAACTGAAGTACCCACCCACTACTACGCCCTATCAAATACTCCCTCTGTCCCAAAATTCTTGTCTTAAATTTATCCAAATAAAGATGTATCAAGTCACGTTTTAGTATTAAATACATATGTATCTAGAGTAATCTAAGACAAGAATTTTGAGACGGAGGGAGTACATGAATAGGCCACGCTGCCAAACGGCAAGTCTGAACCAACACAGTATCCCCAAAAATTACAGTCATGGAAAGGTAAAAACAATATATGTAGAACATGACGAGCATTTCAATATTTTTATTTTATTTTGGCGAGGGAAACTTCTGATCTATTCATCAACTGTCAAGGTAGTACAAAGAACAGCAGAAGTAGAAAGTACATCCAGGTCTGTAGGCCATCTAGCGATGACTACAAGCACTGAAGCGAGCCGAAGCGGCGGTGCCGTCATCAGCTATCCCTCATCGGAGTCGGGCAATGCCTTGTTAGACCGTTATGAAGTCATCGTGCTATGCCAACCCCTATTTTTCAAACAAATCTTTTCTTTTTTTTTCTTTCTCTTCGGCTATGCACAACACGTCATTCAGCAGCTCTTGCAGGCGTACTCCATGCCCCAAGCACCAGGCCCACCTCCGGCACCTAGGCCTTGCGTGCCTGAACACAGAAAATCGCCGCACACGCTTTCTCTCTTTAAACAAGATGGACGAATCTCTCGCAGTGAGGGGCTACAGTACCAGGTCGGATGGTTAGTAGCCACTGCACCATCTTCGGCTTAGTGGGTAGGGCATGACCTACTAGAAAGAAAACGAGCCGGTTTTCACACAAATTCATTATTTTTCCTATTTTTACTGGGTTTTTCTTTTCGTTTCGTTTTCTTCATTTCCATTATGTTTTCTCTAGGCTTTTACCCTTTTCTTTTCTTTTTTGTTAGCTTTTCTTATTGCGACATTTACACTTGTGACCCTAACTCAAACCCACTACTCATATTTGCCTCTAATTTCGAAGCATGTTCCAATTTGCCACCTTTGCCGTTAGGTGCCTTTATAAAAATGCCTTTCCGTGCCGTTTTCCTCAAGTCAAAAGGCTTTGACCGGTGTCTCACCTTTTTTTGACATTTTTGCCCCTCACTGCGTATGTCACTTAAACATGGGCCCCCTCGTCTAAAAAAGATAAGAACTATCTATCACCTCTCTACTTGTCACTTACGTGTAGGACCCACTTCAAGGAAAAAAACAGAGCACGTGCACCACCCTTGCTCCCTGTACCTTGCCATCAGGTCGTGCATGAAGTAGCTCGCAGCGTCTGCTGGCCGCCGTGAGGTGTGCACGCGGCCACACTCCTCCATTGACCTTGAGCACACGTGCCCGATCTCCGCCATCATCCGGCGAGGCTCCTCGCCGAAGTTCAGACCGTTTCGTCCTCAACCGGCCGCGCTGACGAGCTCCGGTGACCCATCCGCTCCCTCAGCTCCGAGAAAACCTCATGAAGTCTCCCAATACCACGACAATTCCTTTTCCTCCTTCTGCCTGTTGAATATATGAGCAAATTATTACGGGATTTAATTCAAATGAGCACTAAATAAATCATGACAGTAATAACATAGACTAAATTAATCATGCGGATTAGCATAGTAGATGAACAGACGACCGGGCATGTGTGGACCATTGTTCACTTTGACAGTGGGTCCCATGGCCCACATGTCAGGGAGAGAGAAGTTGTGAGAGAAAGTTATTTACCTTTATTATTTTGGTTGGGCCCCACATGTAAGTGAGTGAGAGACAGGGGGGGTGAGAGAAAGAGTATTTTCTTTATATTTTTTTAAAGTGGCCCTGCATGTTAGTGAGATAATTCGGTATGGGCAACAACGTCCAGAAAATGTCTAATAAACGGTCAAAGCCAGCTAGCCAAGCAATGGTACGGAAGGACATTTCTATAAAAAGAACAAATTTTAACACACTTCAAAATTAGGTGTAAATTTGAGTAGTGGGTTCGATTTAAGGGCACAAATGTAAATGTCCCTTTCTTATTTTTCTCTGATTTTTTGTTATTCTTTTGTCTTTTTCTACTCTGGGTTTTTTCATTTGTTTATTCATTATTTTCATTTTCCTTTTCTTTTGATTTATTTTGGGTTTTCATCTTTTTCTTTTTTCTTTGTTCCTTTTTTTCATTCTATATTCTAATATACATGATCAATATGTTTACAAATACGTGGTCAATATATTTTAAATATTTGTTAAATAATTATTTTAATACTTGATCAACATGTTTTCAAATTCTTGTTCACCATTTTTCCAAATACTTGATCAATTTTTTATATACATGATCAATATTGTTTTTAAATACTTGTTCCAACATTTTTTAAGTAATAGTTCAATATTTTTCAAATAAATTTTCAATATTTTTAAAATGTTTTTTGATAAGTTTTTTAATATACTTATTTCGAATGTTTTAAATTAAAAAATAGAAAAAAAGAAAATATAACATTTCACAAAAAAGAGGGTGTGGCACCCCGCGCTATTCGGCTGGCCCAGCTCAGTCGCTCCTTTATTGAGTCCAAAGCCAGACTCGCTGAAGGCGAGATATAGGTGCGCCCGCAAATCGCTGTGTGGCCCAGCGCCCACACATCCGCGCCTCGGCCGCCCTGCCTGGGCCAGCCTGCCAGCCCTTAAATTGTTACTGTATTAACAAAATGTTTGTTGCATTTCAAAAAAATATTCATGTTTTCTTCAGATTTTCAAAACATATTCAGAATTCTAAAAATTGTTCCAATTTCAATAAATGTCAGTAATTACAAAATTTGTTCACATTTCAAAATTTTCAGAGTTTAAAAAATTGCTGGTGTTTTGAAAAATTGTTCGGAATATTTATTTTTGATCTCATTTTATTATTTTATTAGAATTTCAAGATGTGTTCTAATTTTGCAAAGATTGCTAGTGTTTTTAATAAGCTAAAATTCTCATTTTTCAGAAATTTTTCATAGATCAAAAGATGTTCACAGATCAAAAGATGGCCGTGTATTAAAAAAATATTCATGGATTTTGAAATATGTTCATATTTTCTATTTTTTGGAACTCTATGAAATTGTGTTCAGTCATTTGAAAAATGTTCGCACTTTTTCTAAATATACACTTTAAAAAAATGCACATATACGTTCACTACGGTCACTAGTTCGGGTCTTGGTTCTGGTTCGCTACAGCAGTGCATTAAGTTGGCCACGTCGTAGACAGCAGTACTAGCGTAAATCGCTTCGGCTCCGGAAAATGCGTAGGAGCACCTAGCGGCGCAGCTCACTGAAATCTCACCCTTAAATATGCATAGGGATTAGCGTCACTATATTGGTCAGTTTGTATTATGACTTTTGGTCAGAATTATGTTCAGGTATAGATGTGGTACTGTCTTTGTTCTGTCCATGGCCTGGCCCACTCCGGCCCCACCATGCATCTATTACCTGTACGAGCTCTGCTGCCAATCATAAATGGTCTTACACTCTATTTACTACTCAGTTTTTCTCCACCGTAACGTTTCTTTATGAGCATACTAAACTCTGTCCTCCATCATCCATTAGCAGTTTAGCATTAAATCTTTCTACTAATGATGAATTAACACTGAATAGCCTATATGCCCCATAAGACATTATATACATAGTAATCTAACAGAACAATACTTGGTTCGACGTGCCTTAGAAATAGATAACTGGGTTTAATATAAGAATACTTAGATCAATTATTTTTCCACGGCAAAAAAAAATACTTAGATCGATATGCCTTAGAAATAGATAACATGGTTAGTGTTTGGTTTATCTGGGAGACAAACCAGCTCAAAGGGACCTAACTCATGTTTGTGGTAGCATCAACTAGTACTAGTACCGGCTTCACACCTAACGTGTTTTTCTTTGGAAAGAAAATTGAAATGAGTCATCTTCATTCAACACCGGTGTGATATTAATTGCAACATTTATAACTGACACATGTACCTTTCGGCATGCAAACGCAGATGACATTAATTGAGAATGTTGACTCTGTGTGCACAGACCAGTAGATCACTATGTATCATTGTGTATTGGATATGTATCTGTAACCTGCAAATTCATTAAGCTTTTAATGCAGCCATCTTGATGCAGGAACTCACTGACGCAGATATCAGGGTGTTGCGCCTCCGAGAGCCATTCGTCCGCCTCCTTCGGCTCCTCTTTATTTTGCATGTTTTTCATGGCCGCCATGTGCATGCGATCTACTGAATCGATCCGCTTCAGCCATCTCGTTCGATCCGACTAGCTTTCTCGCCCTGAGTAGCACACCTTGCGATGATGACTCCCATGTTCTCACGTTGTGATAAATGACGCATTGTGTGTGTTACTTGTCGTAATATGAGAGTTTTCTCTTTCTTTTAGATACGTTTATTAAAACGTCTTATCTCTTAAACCGTGCGTCCAAATCTCGAACTGTTTTCATTATTCGGTATTTCGATTTCTCGCGTCAAGATTTTCAAAACTAGATCCCATGTTGACGAAAAAATCAAACTGGAAGCACGTTTTTCTTCTTTTCGAAAGAGGCACGGTCGTGCCTCTTGAGAAATCAGAACCGTACCTCTTGCGGATGAAAAAAAAAACAAAAAACACATTTTTTTCGTTTTTGAGAGACACACCAGTGCCTCTCACGAAAGTACAACTATGCTTTTCGCGGAGGGAAAAAAATAGTAAACATGCTTTTTATTTGCGAGAGGCACGGCTGTGCCTCTTGCGGAAGCACAACCGTGCCTCTTGCAGAAGCAAAACCGTGCCTCTCGCGAAAAAAAAAAGGAAACACATTTTTTTCGTTTCCAAGAGGCACGGCCGTGCCTCTCGCAAAAGCAAAAACCGTGCCTCTCGCGAAATAAAACTGTGCCTCGCGCGGAAGAAAGAAAGAAGCATGGTTGTGCCTCTCGCGGAAGAAAAAACAAGCATTTTTCGCGCAGAAAGTAAATTTCTTTTTGTAAAAAAAATTTGGTCGAAAAGCCTGAAGACCGGTGAAAAACCACAAAGTAAAAAAAATTTAAAAATCCGAAAACACATGCGGAAAAATAAAAAAACAAAGTTCAGAGGAAGCGTCCAAAGCGCAACACGTGGCGGCGGTTGAGAGCACGCCAATGACGTTGATAGTTGTGAGGCTTCCGAAGGAGCGCTCGTTAACTTGTTGCTCTCTGCCTCGCACTGCGATGCTTGCACGCATCCCATCGTATTGAACCGATCTCGCCGCAAGCGCTCGCACAGAACACGCTGCCGGCTGCAAAATGTACCTCACCGCTAGTCACCTATTTCCAATTGCTTCTAATCCAATGTAGAATTTCCTCGCCAAGCATCGACTGATGTCCAGGACCAACCATCCATCTCATCGAGTTCTGCTAAACCTCCACCTCCGAAGAACATACCTCATAATATCACTTGTTAGAATAAACCGAGGCACGTAGTTGATCTGTCAAAGACCAAGCAATCACACGAGGCACACTATAGATATTTGCTAACGAGGTTCATCTATATTACTACATCCCCGGGGCATACGATAATGGGTGCACTCCCTGTGACACTGTCACAATACAGCACTTGAACTGCCGGCTCCCGCTGTGTGCCTGTGCTATTACGTTGGCATAGATTACATCATGTGTCTACCTCACATTACATAGGAGGTCTAGGATATAAGAGTCCTACTAGGACACTACAACATACCCTGTCTGCACACCATGCGACTCTAACTTCAACTGTAATCTACATTATACAAAATATTCGACACAACTCCAACAGTCGCTAGGTGATCTACGGACATGGATGTAATTTTATTTTTAGTGTTATTTGTACAACTCGATGATGAATATATCGATAGGTTTTCCAGACAAAAGAATAATGAAAATTGTAACATACTTCCTTTATTAGTTCTACTAGCAAATATGACCGTGTGTTGCAACGGGAGATTATGCAGGTGTGGTAGATATAAAAAAGTCTAAATCAAATGCCAGGATGAGATAAGGACTTTTGAAATATCATTTCACAGACTATGTCTAAGGGATGTCATGATGAAATAAGGGACTTCTAAAAAGTCATTTCAAAAACTAAAAGTGTGATGGTCGGATCACGATTTGATTTCCTAATACGCCACAACGAAAAAAGAATTGGCTGAGCAAACTGCATTGATGGACCCTGCCTGAGCTAGACTGATGAATGATGTGTCTCGTCTTGACCTAGCGTACCGGTGTTTACCATAACCAGTACTGTGGTACAAGAATAAATATAGTTGTGTATGAAAGCAAAATAGGCATTTATCATTTTTGTATAGCTTACAAAAACTAACCTATAGGAAGTTATGTCAATTTTTTGGGGGCTCAATGTAGGAGGCGCGCTTACCACAGAGCGCCTTAACCATGGGCTGTCCATGTGCTTGTGTTACATCAGTGTTCATGCTATAAGAACTGAATCCGGCAGTGATTTTAAAATAAAACCTAATCGTTTTACTTACGGGTGGCATAGTGGATAATTTATGACAACTTCCGGGGTAATATAAATGAAGGATGGCGAGAAGCAATACCGGGGTAATTTATAATTGGTGAAAAAAGTTGTTGACACAAAAGTCGATGAAAAAAAGTTAGTGAGAATTTGCACGCGGGAGCAAAATTGATGAACATGCATATAAACGTGAGGTATAGGACTAAAGTTGCACAAAAAACGAGCCCAAAAAACTGAAAAAAGAATGTACTAATGCAATAGTCAAAGCGGGTCAAAAAGGTAACCTTCCTATGTCTAACATGAAGAATGGCGTGGTGGGACGGAAATTCACTTTGGCACATGTTAGCATATGCTCCTGTCATCGAAAAATATATTTCAAAATGTCAAAAGAATCCGACACAAATTTGACGCGCACATCTCAACATTATGTGTGCGCATGCCAAGTTTTGTGAAAAAACGCCATCTTATATGCCTTGTGTAGAAAGGACAAAAAATGTCCAATGAAAATCCTACTTTAACACTATTTTTTGTATTTTTGCACATGACACAAAAGTTGTCGGTTTTTCACGAAACGGGTTTGTATGCACATAGAATGTCCAAATGTATGCGAGAATCATTTTTTCAGAATTTTGTGACATTTTAAAATATGTTTAAAACACATTTTGAAATCCAAGAGCATATGCTCCCATGTGCCCAAACGCCACTCTCGTGGTGGGAAGCTTTCTCACGTAAAAAAAAAGCAAAATAAAAACATTTTTCTCACGTCACACCCAATGTGGTAAAAAAAACTACCAAACTGTGATAAAGGAAAGATCTGGACAGTGTTAACAACAACTAATGTTGGATGAGGTGGCTAGCTTGATGCAACATATTTCAAGCGGTCATGGCTTCGATCCTCATTTCCAAGCATTTATTTTTCTCGCCCCAGCGCGTGGATTACGGGATGACAGTTCGATCGTGCGGATCTATTGTTAGTTTCTGGTCGACTGGAAAATAGTTTTTTCCCATAATTAATACCTAATCTAAATGGTCGTCCATATATCCCTTTGCCTTCCTCATGTTCGACAGCCTAATCATCGGACTGCCAGGAGGCCCGGAGATATATACTTCAATGCAAAGGACGGCTCGCTTTCCGCTCATTGGAGTAAACCCTTGGTTGATGCTCCAGCGGGAGGGAAAGGGGTTGGCTCCGCTTTAGTAGAGCCCATGCGGGGTTAACAAATGGTCTGCGGGGAAGAAGAACCGGGAAAGTCCATATATCCCTTTGCCTTCCTCATGTTCGACAGCCTAATCATCGGACTGCCAGGAGGCCCGGAGATATATACTTCAATGCAAAGGACAGCTCGCTTTCCGCTCATTGGAGTAAACCCTTGGTTGATGCTCCAGCAGGAGGGAAAGGGGTTGGCTCTGCTTTAGTAGAGCCCATGCGGGGTTAACAATGGTCTGCGGGGAAGAAGAACCGGGAAAGTCCATATATCCCTTTGCCTTCCTCATGTTCGACAGCCTAATCATCGGACTGCCAGGAGGCCCGGAGATATATACTTCAATGCAAAGGACGGCTCGCTTTCCGCTCATTGGAGTAAACCCTTGGTTGATGCTCCAGCGGGAGGGAAAGGGGTTGGCTCCGCTTTAGTAGAGCCCATGCGGGGTTAACAATGGTCTGCGGGGAAGAAGAACCGGGAAAGTCCATATATCCCTTTGCCTTCCTCATGTTCGACAGCCTAATCATCGGACTGCCAGGAGGCCCGGAGATATATACTTCAATGCAAAGGACAGCTCGCTTTCCGCTCATTGGAGTAAACCCTTGGTTGATGCTCCAGCAGAGGGAAAGGGTTGGCTCGCTTTAGTAGAGCCCATGCGGGGTTAACAATGGTCTGCGGGGAAGAAGAACCGGGAAAGTCCATATATCCCTTTGCCTTCCTCATGTTCGACAGCCTAATCATCGGACTGCCAGGAGGCCCGGAGATATATACTTCAATGCAAAGGACGGCTCGCTTTCCGCTCATTGGAGTAAACCCTTGGTTGATGCTCCAGCGGGAGGGAAAGGGGTTGGCTCCGCTTTCGTAGAGCCCATGCGGGGTTAACAATGGTCTGCGGGGAAGAAGAACCGGGAAAGACACCTGCTATTTTACGCCGGCGTCGCCTCGGCGGTGGCCTTCATGGAACCCAAGTGGCGGCGGTCTCCCGTGTTCTACTTCTCCACAATGATGCCGGCGAACACGGACGCGCTGGCCATCGACTAGTCGATCTCCGTGCACCCGACTTCTGTCTTTGCCTGCATGGCGCGACCACAAACACGGGAGGCGCGGACGCATGCACGGTAGGCGTGGGCGCAGGAACGGTTGGTGCGGCCACAGACATGGGAGGCGCGGGACGACGCGGTGTCGTCGACAACAGCGACGATGCCCGTGCCGCCGTGCTCCTCGTCGTGGGATGGAGCAATTCGCCACTCGTCTGTCAGTTGGTTTCGAGCGGCGAGCTGTTGAACCATGCACCAGCTTGGGCAGCTAGCACTGTGAGGGATGCGCGCGGGAACGTGAATTGTCTTGGTGGGCCAGAGCGGTCAGAAGTGGCCTTTGAAACGGTCCGAACTCCCACAAATCTCCTCATTTTTGTCTTCAGTTTACAGAAGAAAACACGTTCAGACTGCATCACGGAGTGATACAAAATCGCGTTGGATGGCTTCCATCGTCCGGACAGTGTCGAATGTTTGAGGGTCGGCGTTGTAGTTTCATGATTGAAATTGAAAGTTTCTGGAAAAAAATGTTGATGAGCTAGCTGGCCGGCTAGACGGTTTCACGCACGACGAGATCGTGCGACGCGAGCGACTGGACCGGCTAGATTGATTGACCCGCAGCAAGACGTGACGGGGCCAAAGGAACGCAATTTGCATCTGAACATCTACGCGCGCGATCGACCGATGCGACGTGATGCCAAGTTGCCAATTCCTCCTTGCTCGCTACAGCTGCATCCCTGCCGCATCTCGCTGCGCCAGATCGGATGGTACGTATAGGTGCCCGCCTCTCGCTGTGTCTCCATGGTATACAGTGCTGTCTCACTGTTCCATATACAGCCAGCTATCAGCTGGAGACGATTTGATAGCTGACTAGATGCGACACGGATCCGCAGCGCACTATGAGCAAAAGCGCGCAACAGGTCAGGCCAACTCCACCGCGTGACCCAAATTTACCCCAAATCGTCCGTTTGTGTTCGTTTAGGGTAAAACGAACAAACTGAACGACCCAACGCGTGGGAGCATACAGACGTTTCGTCCGGTCTGTGTCCGCTTTTGCCCCATTTCCGGACCAAAGTTGCTCTCGGTTTGAGGCCAAAGCGGACAGAAAGCGGACGTCTTCGCGTCCTCGTCGTCCATCTGTGTCCACCCTCGCCCCCACCTGTTACTCTTTCTTTTTCTGTACCTGGCCCACCACGTGCACCCACCACGGACAAAATCCGGACAAAATATGGGGTAGCAGCGGTGGGTGCAGCGAGTTTGTCCGGCCTCTGTCCGGCGTTTGTTCTCACTATTTCTACCCCATACGGACAAAATCCGGACAAAATGGGGTAAGATTTAGGGTTGTGCGGTGGAGTTGGACTAAGTGCAAAGGTACTACCGAAGGTAATTAAGGTCGACCCGGTACCCGAATCTTCTCTGTTCAAATAGGAGGTACCCAGCCACCATGCTGCTGCCTCCTCCTGATCCCTCACCTCCCTCCGTCACCCACGCCGCACGCGCAGCGCTGCCCCGCCGCCGCCGGTGAGGATCTCCTCCGTCGCCAGCAGCGCCGCCCGCGAACCCCTCTCTCTTCCTCTTCCTCGCGCAACAAGGGTGGCCTCCCTTACCCAAGCACGCGCCCACGACATCCGCCTTCTCCTCCGCCGCAGCTGTAGCCGTCAGCCGACAAGGGCGCCGCCCCTCACCTTCTCCTGCTCCGCCGTGGCTGGAAAGAAAGCGCGTGGATAAGATAAAAAAATGATTACGGCTTGAATTTTTACGGATGTAGGGGGGTTTCTGCAAAATTGAAACATTTTCTTAGACATCTACTTAAAAATGGAGTGCGGGTTGAATTATCAAAAGGTACAGGGACTTTTCTGCAAATATACAAGCGCTTTATTATTACTAGCATATATGCCCGTGCGTTGCAACGGGACTAAAATTAAGGTGTCCACCAATGTGGCAAGATAGCATCCAAATTCACGGGAGGGAGGCACACATCAAGCTATAAAAGACATACCAGTCAACCATTAATCACAGCATCACGCAACAACCCTTAACACCGGTGCTAAGGATCAATTAGTTCTCCTTATAATCCTAACATCTACACTTAGTTATCTTTACATCTCCACACGTCCAACTTGTAGCAACACTGATTTACCTTGCTACAACATGCGTTCGGCAATGGCGGTCGTCCTTGTTGTGTTCATGTGGTCGTCTTTGCTACATTGTGCGTGTGATTTGTTGTCCTGGCAGCGTTTATGTAGTCGGTTTTGCAGCATGCCGGTCCAACTTCCCAATAGAAAAATAATAGCGGCGACTAGTGTTCCATTGGCGTGCTTCCGGACGTAGCAAGCGATTGACCTTCCAACGTTGTCCTATGCTTTGTGCGACAGCAGCGGGCTTCAAACTGTTGTGTGTGTCGTTTGCAGCAACAATGCTCGATCGAAAATTGCATGTAGATTTAACCTGGTATTTTCTTCTCTCAGAAAAGTAAAACTTGATAGCGACAAAAACACCGAGAAATAAAAACATTCCGTGCACATTGAAAATGTTAACAGGTGGCCCAAAAATCAAAGCTGAAGGCAGGTCGTTTGCTTCGTTTTTCGTTTTTGAGTAGTTTGCTAGCGAGACCCGATTGATCCTATGAAAAGAAGGCAACAACATGTCCCGTGTTGCACACATCTCGGGGGTTGTTTTATTAGCCTGCATTAAGATTCATCCGTCACTCACCAGCTATATATACCACTGCAACCAGGTATCTTATATCTTTTGTTAGTTAGACTCAGCCATATCATACACTGCATGGTACATGCAAGCACATCACCAGACAACAATCCAGCCATACTTCCCACATTTCTGTTTAGAGCCAACATTAATTCTTTTGTCAGGCTCTATTCCCACAATTTCATTTAATTAGAGCCAACCTTAATTCCTTCACTCCCGCAACTTACACTTCATTGGGCTTGATGATTACTCGACAACTCTTCGGCGTATATAAACTGGTGGATTTTTGTGGATCGAAGCGAGGTGGGATAAATATTCAAACAAACCCTCTCTCTCTATAAAAAAAATGACCGTGCTTTTAAAACTTTCAAAAATGGTCGTGTTTTCATATTTGTAAATACATTAAAAAAAGTTTTGGATTTTCAGAATGTATGTGTTTTTTAAAGTTTCAAAAATGGTCGTGTTTTCATATTTGTAAATACATTAAAAAATGGTCATGTTTTCATACTTTTAAAACATGTCAGAATTTCAGAAAATGTTCCTCCTTTCAGAAATTGTTCACAAATCGAAAAAACGTTCATGTTTTCATTTTCAAGAATTTCAAATAATGTTCCCGTTTACAAATTTGTTTGAAAATGTTTTAAAAAACATGTTTTCAAATTTGTTGGATTTTTTTAAAAAAATTGGATTTTTTTGTTCGAAATTTTCACAACTTTTCAGAGTTTTTTATGGAATTTCACAAAAAAAAATCAACAAATTGTTCGTTTTTTATAAAAATGTTCATGTTTTCCCTTTTGCAGGAGTTTTATTTTTTTGTATTTCCCAGTTTTTCTTGGGAGTTTAAAAAATGTTTGCATTTTCACATTTTGTTTTGGAATTTTAAAAATGTTCCTATTTGAAAATTTTGATCATGATTTTCAGAAATGTTTCATTTTTTTAAATATGTTTAAAAATTTGTAAATTGTTTTCGTTTCACAAAACATTCCGGTATTATTTTAAATAACAATTGCGTTCGAAATTTTAAAAATATTCATATCTACAGTGGAGATTTGTTCTTAATGCCGTGCACTATCTTATAACATGCAAAGCTTGGTAGGTCAACTGGTTATAGCGTGATGTTGTAGTATGACATCCAGGGTTCGATTCCCCCTAAGGGCATGACGGACGAGAAAAATAACCAGCGATCTATGACAGACGAAAATTAGCTTGGTCCCACCGTAAACGAAATACACAAAAAAAGTGAAGAGACAATCCTCCCTTTAATATTAGGTAAAGATAAAGATAAAGATTACGGGAAGTTTATTATTAATAGGACGCCGATAACGCCCACATGTGTGGGCGTTAAAGAGTCTGGCCGCACACCGTATGTGGTGTGAACAGGAGGCAACCCACACGGATTGTGTGTGGGCGAACATTAGAATTGCTCACACGTAGCATGGCAACTCTATATGTTTTGATTAACTATAGTTGCCATGTCTAATTTATGCTAGTTGCCGCGTGTAATCAAACCGTAGTTGCCATGTGTGATTAACTACTTGCCACACATGGTCAAACAGTAGTTGCCATGTGTGTTTACCTAGTTGCCACGTGTGGTCCAAACATAGTTGCCATGTATAGTTAATCGCAGTCACCATGTGTGTTTATCTGGTTGCCACGAACGCGCGACTGCAGTTGCCTTCTAGCAAAAGAATCACAGTTGCCATGTTTGTTTACCTAGTTGCCACGTTCGCGTAACTGCAGTTGCCATCCACAACGTAGGAGTGTCATGTGGGCTAAAATCAGTTCGCCCACACGCGCATGGACTAGGTGGTGGCTGTGTGGGCAGAAACTTAGTTCGCCCACACAGTGCAGCTGGCAACAACGTGATGCGGGGCGTGTGGGCAAACTCTCCAATGCCCACACACTAGCCTCGTTCTATGTGGCACACCAAATCCACCTTTTCGTGTCAAGATTTGTGCAAAAGACAATCAACGACCATCCAAACGTGTGGGCGAGTTGGAGAACCCATACATGTGGCCGTTAGTGTTTCCTTTATTATTATTATTATTATTATTATTATTATTATTATTAAGGAAAGATAAACGGTTCGATCGGGTACAAGGCTTCAAAAGAGTGGGACCCAACCGTCAACCGACTGGAAGACGAGACCTGGAGTCAAGTCAAGTGAGAAGGAACTTGCCAGGAAAGACCGCTTGCAAGGCATGCGGCTGGGGAAGCTGTACCAGGATCGTGAAAGTCACTAACACGACAGTGACAGTGCAAGAGGCCGTGATTGTCGATCAAGGAAAAGGCGACAGAGACAACACGGCCAAAGTGGATTTAGGGCATAAGTAGGATGACCGTGATGATGCATCAAGTACGCTGCTGTACGCAGATATGCATGCACGTGAAGAAGCACTTACTGATTGATTATTGGGACTGATGGAGCAATGGGAGCAAAACTAAGGTGAACTCGCTTGAGCCCACCGTCATAGTGCATTATTATAACAAAAGAAACAAACTAGGAGTCCGTCCCTCCGATTTCATTCAAACGAAACCGCCTTCGATCCACAATTTTTTTGTTGTTGTCGTTGTTGTTGTTGCCAAAGTAACTCTCAACCCTTGGCCTCTAGCCAAACGGACCATAAACGCCTCTGGTCGACATTAGGCATTAGGCAAGCAAGTAAGTATTTGGATAGCTAGCTCACCGACCGGAATTATCTTGCCCGCTCCGGCAAGAGCAGCTAGAAGCAAGGCTAGTTATTTGGATAGTGGCTAAGGTTTTCTGGTAGCCGAGGGATAGAGTGCTTCCACAATGCTGACCAAATGGCGCCTTGCCTAGCTAGGCTAGAGCTGCCCCTTGCCTCGCATCCAGACGTACAACCTAGGCATGTGCAAAGGTTGGTAATGAGGGAGATGCAGTGAACCGGGGTCCTACCATTTGGAATTGGTAATGTTGATAAATGTAGTTTAATTCTCAAAGCGGTTTCGCTCTCTGCACAGCAGAGTTCGATCAGCCGGTTGTAGGAACGCGGTTTTGCTAAGACCGAATCTCTTGCAGATATTTTTCGGCGCAATTTTTTCTTTTTGCGGGTGGAAAGGAAAACATCATTACTTAAGGTGGTGCATCATCCTTGCACAGGTTCACAATTTCATCTGTACCTCCTCGTAACCACACCGCAGTCCGAGGAGTATAACGCCCGTAGGCAGCTAGCCTATGACTAACTTAATTTTTGGTACGGCTAATAAGAGTAACTGAGATTTCCCTATTAACGTTTAACATCTCCTGAATTTCACTCACAATGGATAATAATAGTAGAATGAGGGGAAACAATCGTTATGCAAGGCTCTCATACGGTTCTCGTATGGTAAGAGCAACTCTAGCAGACCCCGTATACTCGCGCAAACGGTAAAAATCCGGTGACTATATGGGTTTGGCCCGATATTTGAGCCAGACCATAGCCTGTATAGTTCGGTCCGTAAAATATTTACGTTGGCCCGCAAATCGCCCTCCGACGCAGTATATCTACGGGCTTGCCGTCTGGATACGGGCCGAAACTCTATCCCCCGTCGCCGCGTCTCACTCATCCCCCTCTGCATTTCTTGTCGCCCGTGAGAAATCACTCCGCGCCCTATCCCCAATCCGCGAGGATGTGGAGATCTGGCCGGCGTGGTGGCGGCAAAGACCTGGAGCGCAAACGCTGTGTCACCTCCGACGCGGCGTGCAAGCGCGCGGCCAAGCGTTACACCAAGTATGGGCTGCCGGTGGCGGATTCCCTCCTCCGCTGCGAGACGGAGGAGTACGACCTCTGCCATGCGAGGCACTCCGGCAGGGGGAGCTCTTCGAGCGCGGGGCTAATGCCGGTGAAGAGGGGGAGGGAGTCCGGCGACCTCCCCGCCGTCAAGATCGAGCCAGGGGAGGAGCGCCCGCGTGGCCACGGCATCATCGGGCCGCGGGACTACCTCATCGGCCCGGACGCGGACGCCTTCGAGGCGGCGCTCAACGAGCGCACTGCGCGCGAGCAGCAGGAGGAGGACGCGCGTCACCGGCGGGACGACGAGCTCAGCGACCTCCTCTTCGAGTGGGCGCTCGCTGCCGACCGCGAGCTCCACGAGAAGCCAACCGCATGGCGCCACGAGCAGGAGGAGCAGGACAATAATTCTTCTGCTTGTTCAACAGTTTGTTCACTAAAAAGACAATCAGCACAACTATCTAGGTGGTCCCTAGAAGCATCGGTTAGTCCCTTATAAAAGATATCAAGTATTTCATTTTTTCTGAGAGGATGATCAGGAAAAAAAATAAGTAATTGGAGAAGCCTCCCCCAAGCTTGAGGGAGATTCTCTTCTTTAATTTGCACAAATTTAAATATTTTATGTAAAGCAGCTTGTTACTTATGAGTAGGAAAATATTTTTCAGAGAGGTAATATATCATATCTGGGGACTACACACACAACTAGAAGCAAGAGAATTAAACCATATCTTAGCATCACCCTTTAATGAGAAAGGAAACAATTTAAGAATATAGTAGTAGCAATTTTTTTCCTCATGAGCAAATAGGATGGCTATATCATTCAGTTTAGTAAGATGTGCCACAACAATTTCAGATTCATAACCGTGGAAAGGATGAGATTCAACCAAAGTAACTAACTCAGGACCGACAGAGAATTCATAATACTTATTAGTAACAAAGATAGGTGAAGTAGCGAACTTTTGATCATATTGTTGGGGAACGTAGTAATTTCAAAAAAATTCCTACGCACACGCAAGATCATGGTGATGCATAGCAACGAGAGGGGAGAGTGTTGTCTACGTACCCTCGTAGACCGAAGCGGAAGCGTTATGACAACGCGGTTGATGTAGTCGACGTCTTCACGATCCGACCGATCCAAGCACCGAACGTCACGGCACCTCCGAGTTCTCGCACACGTTCAGCTCGATGGCGTCCCTCGAACTCCGATCCAGCCGAGTGTCGAGGAGAGTTCCATCAAGACGACGGCGTGGTGGCGATCTTGATGTTCTATCAAGCAGGGCTTCGCCCAAGCTTTGCGACGATATGACCGAGGTGGAATATGGTGAAAGGGGCACCGCACACGGCTAAGGAACGATCCGTAGATCAACTTGTGTGTCTATGGGGTGCCCCTGCCCGTATATAAAGGAGGGAGGGAGGAGGAGGCCGCCTAGGAGGAGGCGCGCCATAGGGGAGTCCTACTCCCACCGGAGTAGGATTCCCCTTTCCTAGTCCAACTAGGGATCCTTCCATGTATTAGGAGTAGGAGACTAGGAAGGGAAGAGAGAGAAGGAAGGAAGGGGGTGCGGCCCTCCCCTAATAATTCGGACTAGGGCAAGGGGGGGCGCGCGGCCTGCCCTAGGTAGCCCCTCTCCCTTTCCCGCAGGGCCCAATAAGGCCCAATACTTCTCCCCGTATTCCCGTAACTCCCCGGTACTCCGAAAAATACCCGAATCACTCGGAACCTTTCCGAACTCCGAATATAGTCGTCCAATATATCGATCTTTACGTCTCGATCATTTCGAGACTCCTCGTCATGTCCCCGATCTCATCCGGGACTCCGAACTCCTTCGGTACATCAAAACTCATAAACTCATAATATAACTGTCATCGGAACCTTAAGCGTGCGGACCCTACGGGTTCGAGAACTATGTAGACATGACCTAGAACTATTCTTGGTCAATAACCAATAGCGGGACCTGGATGCCCATATTGGCTCCTACATATTCTACGAAGATCTTTATCGGTCAAACCGCGTAACAACATACGTTGTTCCCTTTGTCATCGGTATGTTACTTGCCCGAGATTCGATCGTCGATATCCAATACCTAGTTCAATCTCGTTACCGGCAAGTCTCTTTACTTGTTCCGTAATACATCATCTTGCAACTAACTCATTAGTTGCAATGCTTGCAAGGCTTAAGTGATGTGCATTACCGAGAGGGCCCAGAGATACCTCTCCGACAATCGGAGTGACAAATCCTAATCTCGAAATACGCCAACCCAACATCTGCCTTTGGAGACACTTGTAGTACTCCTTTATAATCACCCAGTTACGTTGTGACGTTTGGTAGTACCCAAAGTGTTCCTCTGGCAAACGGGAGTTGCATAATCTCATAGTCATAGGAACATGTATAAGTCATGAAGAAAGCAATAGCAACATACTAAACGATCGGGTGCTAAGCTAACGAAATGGGTCATGTCAATCAGATCATTCAACTAATGATGTGATCCCGTTAATCAAATAACAACTCTTTGTTCATGGTTAGGAAACATAACCATCTTTGATTAACAAGCTAGTCAAGTAGAGGCATACTAGTGACACTCTGTTTGTCTATATATTCACACATGTATTATGTTTCCGGTTAATACAATTCTAGCATGAATAATAAACATTTATCATGAAATAAGGAAATAAATAATAACTTTATTATTGCCTCTAGGGCATATTTCCTTGATCTCCCACTTGCACTAGAGTCAATAATCTAGATCACATCACCATGTGATTAACATCGATAGTTCACATCATCATGTGATTAACACCCATAGTTCACATCGCCATGTGACCAACACCCAAAGGGTTTACTAGATTCAGTAATCTAGTTCACATCGCTATGTGATTAACACCCAAAGAGTACTAAGGTGTGATCACATTTTGCTTGTGAGAGAATCTTAGTCAACGGGTCTTTCACATTCAGATCCGTTATGTATTTTGCAATTTTCTATGTCTACAATGCTCTGCACGGAGCTACTCTAGCTAATTGCTCCCACTTTCAATATGTATCTAGATCGAGACTTAGAGTCATCCAGATCGGTGTCAAAAATTTGCATCGACGTAACCCTTTACGAGAACCTTTTTGTCACTTCCATAATCGAGAAACATATCCTTATTCCACTAAGGATAATTTTGACCGCTGTCTAGTGATCTACTCCTAGATCACTATTGTACTCCCTTGCCAAACTCAGTGTAGGGTATACAATAGATCTGGTACCCAGCATGGCATACTTTATAGAACCTATGGCCAAGGCATAGGGAATGACTTTCATTCTCTTTCTATCTTCTGCCGTGGTCGGGTTTTGAGTCTTACTCAATTTCACATCTTGTAACACAGGGAAGAACTCTTTCTTTGACTGTTCCATTTTGAACTACTTCAAAATCTTGTCAAGGTATGTACTCATTGAAAAAACTTATCAAGCGTCTTGATCTATCTCTATAGATCTTAATGCTCAATATGCAAGCAGCTTCACCGAGGTCTTTCTTTGAAAAACTCTTTTCAAACACTCCTTTATGCTTTGCAGAATAATTCTACATTATTTCCGATCAACAATATGTCATTCACATATACTTATCGAAATGTTGTAGTGCTCCCACTCACTTTCTTGTAAATACAGGCTTCCTTTGCAAGTCTGTATAAACTATATGCTTTGATCAACTTATCAAAGCGTATATTCCAACTCCGAGATGCTTGCACCAGTCCATAGATGGATCGCTGGAGCTTGCACACTTTGTTATCTCCCTTTGGATCGATAAAACCTTCTGGTTGCATCAAATACAACTCTTCCTCCAGAAACCCATTCAGGAATGCAGTTTTTACATCCATTTGCCAAATTTCATAAATTGTGGCAGTTGCTAACATGATTTGGACAGACTTAAGCATCGCTACAGTTGAGAAAATCTCATTGTAGTCAACACCTTGAACTTGTCAAAAAACCTTTTTGCGACAAGTCCAGCTTTGTAGATAGTAACACTACTATCAACGTCCGTCTTCCTCTTGAAGATCCATTTATACAATATGGCTTGCCACCAAAGTCCATACTTTGTTCTCATACATGGATCTCATCTCAGATTTCATGGCCTCAAGCCATTTCGCGGAATCTGGGCTCATCATCGCTTCCTCATAGTTCGTAGGTTCATCATGGTCTAGTTACATGACTTCCAAAACATGATTACCGTACCACTCTGGTGCGGATCTCACTCTGGTTTACCTACGAGATTCGGTAGTAACTGATCTGAAGTTACATGATCATCATCATTAGCTTCCTCACTAATTGGTGTAGTAGTCACAGGAACAGATTTCTGTGATTGAACTACTTTCCAATAAGGGAGAAGGTACAATTACCTTATCAAGTTCTACTTTCCTCCCACTCACTTCTTTCGAGAGAAACTCCTTCTCTAGAAAGGATCCATCTTAAGCAACGAATATCTTGCCTTCGGATCTGTGATAGAAGGTGTACCCAACAATTTCCTTTGGGTATTCTATGAAGATGTACTTCTCCGATTTTGGTTCGAGCTTATCAGGATGAAACTTTTTCACATAAGCATCGCAGCCCCAAACATTAAGAAACGACAACTTTGGTTTCTTGCTAAACCACAGTTCATATAGTGTCGTCTCAACGGATTTAGATGGTGCCCTATTTAATGTGAATGCAGCTGTCTCTAATGCATGATCCCAAAACGATATTGGTAAATCGGTAAGAAACATCATAGATTGCACTATATCCAATAAAGTGTGGTTACGATGTTTGGACACACCATAACATTGTGGTGTTCCAGGTGGCGTGGGCTGTGAAACTATTCCACATTGTTTTGATTGAAGACCAAATTCGTAACTCAAATATTCGTCTCCGTGATCAGATCACAGAAACTTTATTTTCTTGTTACGATGATTTTTCCACTTTACTCTGAAATTCTTTGAACCTTTCAACTATTTCAGACTTATGTTTCATCAAGTAGATATACCCATATCTGCTCAAATCATCTTGTGAAGGTCAGAAAATAACGATACTTGCCACGAGCATCAACACTCATTGGATCACATACATCGGTATGTATTATTTCCAATAAGTCAGTAGCTTGTTCCATTGTTCCGGAGAACGGAGTTTTAGTCATCTTGCCCAAAAGGCACGGTTCGCAAGCATCAAGTGATTCATAATCAAGTGATTCCAAAATCCCATCAGCATGGAGTTTCTTCATGCGCTTTACACCAATATGACCTAAACGGCAGTGCCACAAATAAGTTGCACTATCATTATTAACTTTATATTTTTGGTTTCAATATTATGAATATGTGTATCACTACGATCGAGATCCAATGAACCATTTTCATTGGGTGTGTAACCATATAAGGTTTTATTCATGTAAACAGAACAACATTTTATTCTCTTACTTAAATGAATAACCGTATTGCAATAAACACGATCAAATCATATTCATGCTCAACGTAAACACCAAATAACATTTATTTAGGTTCAACACTAATCCCGAAAGTATAGGGAGTGTGCGATGATGATCATATCAATCTTGAAACTACTTTCAACACACATCGTCACTTCACCCTTAACTAGTTTCATTTTATTCGCAACTCCTGTTTGAGTTACTACTCTTAGTATGGCGAACCAGTACCAAATACCGAGGGGTTGCTATAAACACTAGTAAAGTACACATCAATAACATGTATATCAAATATACCTTTGTTTACTTTGCCATCCTTCTTATCCGCCAAATACTTGGGGTAGTTCGCTTCGAGAACCAGTCCCTTTGCAGTAGAAGCACTTAGTCTCAGGCTTAGGTCCAGACTTGGGCTTCTTCACTTGAGCAGCAACTTGCTTGCCGTTCTTCTTGAAGTTCCCTTCTACCCCTTTGCCCTTTTCTTGAAACTAGTGGTCTTGTTAACCATCAACACTTGATGTTCTTTCTTGATTTCTATCTTCATCGATTTCATCATCATGAAAAACTCAGGAATCATTTTCATTATTCCTTGCATACTATAGTTCATCACGAAGTTCTACTAACTTGGTGATGGTGACTAGAGAATTCTGTCAATCACTATCTTATCTGGAAGATTAACTCCCACTTGATTCAAGCGATTGAAGTACCCAGACAATCTGAGCACATGCTCACTAGTTGAGCGATTCTCCTCCATCTTTTAGCTATAGAACTTGTTGAAGACTTTATATCTCTCAACTCGGGTATTTGCTTGAAATATTAACTTCAACTCTGGAACATCTCATATGGTCCATGATGTTCAAAACATCTTTGAAGTCCCGATTCTAAGCCATAAAGCATGGTGCACAAAACTATCAAGTAGTCATCATATTGAGCTAGCCAAACGTTCATAACGCCCCGCATCCGCTCCTGCAATAGGTCTGTCACCTAGCGGTGCATTAAGGACATAATTCTTCTGTGCAACAATGAGGATAAACCTCAGATCGCGGATCCAATCCACATCATTGCTACTAACATTTTTCAACACAATTTTCTCTAGGAACATATCAAAATAAACATATGAAAGCAACAACGCAAGCTATTGATCTTACAACATAATTTGCAAAATACTACCAGGACTAAGTTCATGATAAATTTAAGTTCAATTAATCATATTACTTAAGAACTCCCACTTAGATAGACATCTCTCTAGTCATCTAAATGACCACGTGATCCAAATCAACTAAACCATAACCGATCATCACGTGAAATGGAGTAGTTTTCAATGGTGAACATCTTATGTTGATCATATCTACTATATGATTCACGCTCGACCTTTCGGTCTCCGTGTTCCGAGGCCATATCTGCATATGCTAGGCTCGTCAAGTATAACTTTGAGTATTCTGCGTGTGCAAAACTGGCTTGCACTGTTGTAGATGGACGAGAGCTTATCACACCCGATCATCACGTGGTGTCTGGGCACGACGAACTTTGGCAACGGTGCATACTCAGGGAGAACACTTCTTGATAATTTAGTGAGAGATCATCTTATAATGCTACCGTCAATTCAAAGCAAGATAAGATGCATAAAAGATAAACATCACATGCAAATCAATATAAGTGATATGATATGGTCATCATCATCTTGTGCTTCGTGATCTCCATCTCTGCAGCACCACCATGATCACCATCGTCACCGGCGCGACACCTTGATCTCCATCGTAGCATCATTGTCGTTTACGCCACCTATTGCTTCTACGACTATCACTACCGCTTAGTGATAAAGTAAAGCAATTACTGTAGCGTTGCATTTCATACAATAAGCGACAACCATATGGCTCCTGCCGATTGCCGATAACCGGTTACAAAACATGATCATCTCATACAATAAAATATAGCATCACGTCTTGACCATATCACATCACAACATGCCCTGCAAAAACAAGTTAGGCGTCCTCTACTTTGTTGTTGCAAGTTTTACGTGGCTGCTACGGGCTTAAGCAAGAACCAATCTCACCTCGCATCAAAACCACAACGATAGTTTGTCAAGTTGGTGCTGTTTTAACCTTCGCAAGGACCGGGCGTAGCTACACTCAGTTCAACTAAAGTTGAGAAACCGACACCCGCTAGTCACCGTGTGCAAAGCACGGCGGTAAAACCAGTCTCGCGTAAGCGTCTGGCGTAATGTCGGTCCGGGCCGCTTCATCCAACAATACCGCCGAACCAAAGTATGACATCTTTGGTAAGCGGTATGACTTATATCGCCCACAACTCACTTGTGTTCTACTCGTGCATATAACATCAAACCATAAAATCTAGGCTCGATACCTTTGTTGGGGAATTAATTTCAAAAATTCCTACGCACACCCAAGATCATGGTGATGCATAGCAATGAGAGGGGAGAGTGTTGTCTACGTACCCTCGTAGACCGAAGCGGAAGCGTTATGACAACGCGGTTGATGTAGTCGTACGTCTTCACGATCCGACCGATCCAAGCACCGAACGTACGGCACCTCCGAGTTCTGCACACGTTCAGCTCGATGACGTCCCTCGAACTCCGATCCAGCCGAGTGTCGAGGGAGAGTTCCATCAGCACGACGGCGTGGTGACGATCTTGATGTTCTACCGGCGCAGGGCTTCGCCCAAGCTTTGCGACGATATGACCGAGGTGGAATATGGTGGAAGGGGGCACCGCACACGGCTAAGGAACGATCCGTAGATCAACTTGTGTGTCTATGGGGTGCCCCCTGCCCCCGTATATAAAGGAGGGAGGGAGGAGGAGGCCGGCCTAGGGAGGAGGCGCGCCATAGGGGAGTCCTACTCCCACCGGGAGTAGGATTCCCCCTTTCCTAGTCCAACTAGGGATCCTTCCATGTATTAGGAGTAGGAGACTAGGAAGGGGAAGAGAGAAGGGAAGGAAGGAGGGGGTGCGGCCCCTCCCCCTAGCCCAATTCGGACTAGGGCAAGGGGCGCACGGCCTGCCCTAGGTAGCCCTCTCCCTTTCCGCAGGGCCCAATAAGGCCCAATACTTCTCCCGTATTCCGTAACTCCCGGTACTCGAAAAATACCGAATCACTCGGAACCTTTCCGAACTCGAATATAGTCGTCCAATATATCGATCTTTATGTCTCGACCATTTGAGACTCCTCGTCATGTCCCCGATCTCATACGGGACTCCAAACTCCTTCGGTACATCAAAACTCATAAACTCATAATATAACTGTCATCGGAACCTTAAGCGTGCGGACCCTACGGGTTCGAGAACTATGTAGACATGACCTAGAACTATTCTTGGTCAATAACCAATAGCGGGACCTGGATGCCCATATTGGCTCCTACATATTCTACGAAGATCTTTATCGGTCAAACCGCGTAACAACATCGTTGTTCCTTTGTCATCGGTATGTTACTTGCCGAGATTCGATCGTCGATATCAATACCTAGTTCAATCTCGTTACGGCAAGTCTCTTTACTTGTTCCGTAATACATCATCTTGCAACTAACTCATTAGTTGCAATGCTTGCAAGGCTTAAGTGATGTGCATTACCGAGAGGGCCCAGAGATACCTCTCCGACAATCGGAGTGACAAATCCTAATCTCGAAATCGCCAACCCAACATCGCCTTTGGAGACACTTGTAGTACTCCTTTATAATCACCCGATTCGTTGTGACGTTTGGTAGTACCAAAGTGTTCCTCCGCAAGCGGGAGTTGCATAATCTCATAGTCATAGGAACATGTATAAGTCATGAAGAAAGCAATAGCAACATACTAAACGATCGGGTGCTAAGCTAACGAAATGGGTCATGTCAATCAGATCATTCAACTAATGATGTGATCCCGTTAATCAAATAACAACTCTTTGTTCATGGTTAGGAAACATAACCATCTTTAATTAACAAGCTAGTCAAGTAGAGGCATACTAGTGACACTCTGTTTGTCTATATATTCACACATGTATTATGTTTCCGGTTAATACAATTCTAGCATGAATAATAAACATTTATCATGAAATAAGGAAATAAATAATAACTTTATTATTGCCTCTAGGGCATATTTCCTTCACATATTTCATTCTAGCATTCAAAGATTTTTCTTTCAATTTGACTAGTAATTTCTTAAGGTCATCTCTATCCTTGCAAACAAGAAAACCCCTAGCTACCTCTCCATCCATAACTTAACCCTCAGGTATATCAAACAATTCATATCTAGGAGAGCTAGGTCTAATAGGTGTTTCACAAATTTCAGTTTCAATAATTTCATCAGTTTCAACATTCTCAATTTCTTTAGCTCTAGCAAGTTGTTCATCAAGAAATTCACCCAATGGGATAGTCTTATCAAGCAAAGTACTAGCATCATCATAAGCATCATTAATAGAAGAAGTATCATCATCAATTACATGCGCAATTCAGGATTAATAGTGGGTGGTCGTGCCGCAAGCTTACTCAAATCAAAAGGTGGATCAAGTGCAGAGCTAGATGGTACTTCCTTACCTCCCCTCGTCTTAGAGGGAATGATCTTGGTTCTGGTATCTTTCAGATTCTTCATAGTGATCAACAGATATAAATCCCAAGTGACTCAGCAAATAGAGCTATGCTCCCCGGCAATGGCGCCAGAAAAAGGTGTTGATAACCCACAAGTATAGAGGATCGCAACAGTTTTTGAGGGTAGAGTATTCAACCCAAGTTTATTGATTCGACACAAGGGGAGCCAAAGAATATTTGCAAGTATTAACATTTGAGTTGTCAGTTTAACCACAGCTGAAAGACTTAATATCTATAGCAAGGTGATCAGTAGCAAACTAGTGTGGAAATTTGATAGTACTGGTAATTATAGTAGCAGAAACAGTAGCAATTTTGTAGTGATCATAACAGCAGCAACATCGAAAGTAACTTACCAAAGATCTATATATGAAAAGCGTAGGCATTGGATCATCGATGGATAATTGCATTGGAAGGTATTCATCATGTAGTAGTTATAACCTAGAGTGACACAGGACTAGCTTCAATTCATCAATGTAATGTAGGCATGTATTCCGTACATAGTCATACGTGCTTATGGAAAAGAACTTGCATGACATATTTTGTCCTACCCTCCCGTGGCAGCGGGGTCCATAAGGAAATTAAGGAATATTAAGGTCGCTTTTTAATAGAGAACCTAAACAAAGCATTAGCACTTAGTAAATACATGAACTCCTCAAACTATGGTAATCATTGAAAAGAAACCCAATTATTGTCACTTTGCGGTATGCGGATCATAACATGTAATGGGTGCATATAACTTGCAAGATAGGATGAAGAACACACATATATCATGAAAACATAATAGGTTCAGATTTGAAATCATGACACTCATGCTCTAGTGACAGGCATTAAGCATAGCAAAGTCATAGCAACATCAATCTCAGAACATAGTGGATACTAGGGATCAAGCCCTTGATGTCTGCTAGAACTACGTCGGTATTTCCCCAAAGAGGAAGGGATGATGCAGTATAGCGACGGTAGGTATTTCTCTCAGTGACGAGACCAAGGTTATCGAACCAGTAAGAGAACCCCTTAACACCACGTAAACAACACCTGCACACAAATAACAAATATTCGCAACCCATCGTGTTAAAGGGGTTGTCAATCCCTTTCGGGTACGGCGCCTCAAGTAGGCAAGATAACGTGAGATAATTGTGGTAGATAGGATAAATAGATCGTGGAATAAATAAATTGCAGCTAGGTATTTTTGTATTTTTGGTTTAATAGATCTGAAAATAAAAGCAAAGGAAAATAGATCGCAAAGGCAAATATGATGAAAAGAGACTCGAGGATCGTAGGTTTCACTAGTGGCTTCTCTCAATAAAATAGCAAACGGTGGGAAAACAATTACTGTTGGGCAATTGATAGAATTTCAAATAATCATGACGATATCTAGGCAATGATCATTATATAGGCATCACGTCCAAGATTAGTAGACCAACTCCTGCTTGCATCTACTACTATTACTGCACACATCGATCGCTATCCAGCATGTATCTAGTTTATTAAGTTCATGGAAAAACGGAGTAATCCAATAAGAACGATGACATGATGTAGACAAGATCTATTTATGTAAAAAAGACCCCATCTTGTTATCCTTAATAGCAACGATACATACGTGTCGTTTCCCTTCCTATCACTGGGATCAAGCACCGTAAGATCGAACCCATCACAAAGCACCTCTTCTTGCAAGATAAATAGATCAAGTTGGCAAAACAAAACCCAAATATCGTAGAAGAAATATGAGGCTATAATCAATCATGCATATAAGAGATCAAAGAAGACTCAAATAACTTTCATGGATAAAAACATATATCTGATCATAAACTCAAAGTTCATCGGATCCCAACAAACACACTGCAAAAAGACTTACATCATATGGATCTCCAAGAGACCATTGTATTGATAATCAAAAGAGAGAGAGAGAGAGAGAGAGAGAGAGAGAGAGAGAGCCATCTAGCTACTAACTACGGACCCGTAGGTCTACAAAGAACTACTCACGCATCATCGGAGAGGCAACAATGGACATGATGAACCCCTCCGAGATGGTGTCTAGATTGGATCTGGTGTTTCTGGACTCTGCGGCGGCTGGAAATTATTTTCGTCGACTCCCGTAGGGTTTCTAGAATATTGGGGTATTTATAGAGCAAAGAGGCGGTGCAAGAGGCCAACGAGGAGGGCACAACCCACCGGGGCACGCCTGGGCCCCCAAGCTTGCCCTGGTGGGTTGGGCTCTCCTCGGAAATCCCCTCAGGTGCGTTCCTGGACCACTGGATGTCTTCTGAACCAAAAAAAATCCACAAAATGTTTTGCTGCATTTGGACTCCGTTTGGTATCGATTTCCTGTGATGTAAAAAACATGCAGAAAACAGCAACTAGCACTAAGCACTATGTCAATACGTTAGTACCAAAAAATGATATAAAATAACTATAAAATTATTGTAAAACATCCAAGAATGATAATATAACAACATGGAACAATAAAAAATTATAGATACGTTGGAGACGTATCAGCCCTAACAAAAATAACTCGATTACATGATAAATCTCATCCAACCCATCACCGTCCAGCAAGCCTAGGAAGGAGTTACTTACTCCCGACAGTGAGCATCATGAAATTGGATGTGAATGAAGGTTGATGATGACGGCGACGACGAATTCCCCTCTTCAAAGCACCGAACGGACTCCAGATCAGCCCTCCCGATGAAGAACCACTAGTAGAAAAACGACCTTACGTTCACCTCATTAGTCCCGGTTCTATTACGACCCAGTCATGGTTTTAAATAGCGGATAGCGGGCTGGTAGCGGATTGGGCTTCGCGTAGCGGAATGCGGATAGCGGGTGATATTGCGGGTGCTATGTCCACATAGCGGATTTGTAAAAACACTAGATTATTGTTTATATTTCTAGATCCTTAACAAAAAGTAATTACATTTAATTTGAGCAGTAGCGGACGCTATTGCGCTAGCACTATTGCGGACGCAATAGCGGATGCTATCTCTGCTATTTGAAACTATGGACCCAGTACTAATGTGCCCATTAGTCCCGGTTCGATTATGGCATCATTAGTCCCGGTACATGGTGTACCTATAGTCCCGGTTTGTGTCACAAACCGAGACTAAAGGGGTGGTGGCAGGCTAGCGTCCGGCCGGGGCCCCATGAGCCCCTTTAGTCCCGTGTCCCGTTTTGTGACACAAACCGGGACTATAGGTTAGACCTTTAGTCCCGGTTTGTGTCACAAACCGGGACTAAAGGGAATTTTTCAAACTCCACCCCCACCCCCAACCCCCCCTCGCTATGATAAAAACAAAATAAAATGATAAAAACTTCAAAAATTAAAATACTTCGAGATGTAGTTATGTTACTACATCTACTAGTTAGGGAAATTTAAAAACATAATTTTCGACATGTTTTGCAATAAAAGTGTTATGAAAATGTAAAACGACTATAACTTTTGCATACGATGTTGAAAAAATGTATAATATATCAAAATGTTCAGCATGAAAAGCCGGTTCCAATTTTGACCGTTGTAGGCCGTTTTGCAAATTTTTAGAATCCTCAAATTCTGAAAGGAAAAAAAGTTATCCTCAAATTTAAGTTTTTTTTTGAATTTTGCATAAATCTGGTCAAACTACTTATTCAAGAAATATTAGTGTTACTAAATAATTATTCAAGAAATATTAGTGTTACTAAATAATTATTTCAGTTTTCTTGAATTCTAGTCAAATCTGGTCAAACTATGGTCAAACTACTTATTCAAGAAATATTAGTGTTACTAAATAATTATTGTTTTTTAGAATAATAGTTTCAACCTCAAACAGTGAAACGTGTGACAAGCTAAACTCCCGAGGGTTAATAGGACTGACAACTTACTATTGTCAGGAAAACAACAAGTGCAGACTTGGAAACTAGGGGAAGCAGAACTCAGAAGTTAAGCATGCTTAGGCTGGAGTAGTGAGAGGATGGGTGACCGGCCGGGAAGTTAGATGATTTGGGATGAGTGATCCATACTTGAGCAGTGATGAGGGGTGATTAAAGATTAAATTGTAAAATAATTCAGAAATTTGAAAATCAGAAAAACAAAATTCAAAAAATATTAAAAAAAATTCCTTTAGTCCCGGTTGGGGTTACCAACCGTTCCCTCAGCCCCCGACGCGGGCTAGTGCCACGTGGTGGGCCTTTAGTACCCGGCCGTGATGAACCGGAACTAAAGAGGGGGGGGGGGCTTTAGTCCCCACCCTTTAGTGCCGGTTGCAGAATCGACACTAAAGGCCCTTACAAACCTGGACAATAGCCCGATTCTGCACAAGTGAACAGAGGAGGTGGTGGCGGCTCTGCATCGTAAAACACGATGAATCCTTCTCTCTGTTTTTTTTTCTTGGCAAATAGGTATATATGGAGTTGGAGTTAGGGTTGCCGGAGGTTCAGGGGACCCACAAGCTCGTAGGACGCCCTCGGGGGGTGGGCGCTCCCCCTTAGGTTGTGGCTCCTGGGTGGCCTCCTCTAGTATATTCTTCTGCCACTATTTTTATATATTCCATAAATATTCTCCATAAATTTTTAGGTCAATCTGAGAACTTTCATTTCTGCACAAAAACAACACCATGGCAATTCTGCTGAAAACATCGTAAATCCGTGTTAGTTTTATTCGAATCATGCAAATTAGAGTCCAAAATAAGAGCAAAAGTGTTTGGAAAAGTAGATACAATGGAGATGTATCAAGCCATGTAGGCCCCACGAGGCACCACTACACGCCCTGGTGGCTCGTGGGTCACTGGTGGCTCCCCTCCTCTAAGTCTTGGCTCCAGAATTTTTTATATATTCCATAAAAAATCTCCAAAAAGTTTCGTCCAATTCCGAGAACTTTTATTTCTGCACAAAAACAACACCATTGTAGTTCTGCTGAAAACAACGTATGTCCGAGTTAATTTCATTCAAATCATGCAAATTAGAGTCCAAAACAAGAGCAAAAGTTTTTGGAAAAGTAGATACGATGAAGACGTATCAGTGACGGCCCAGACTATCACCTACAATAGGCTAATCTATTACCTAAGATCGTTATTTGCTGAAGATAATCCGTTACCAGTAATAGGTCCTTGGGTTTGACTGGTCAAAGATTCTGATAAATGGGCCTGCAGTAGCTGATGTGGCAGCTTCCATGTGGGTTTGCCATTGGTTTTATCACTGGCGGTCCTGTTATTAATAAGTCAGTCGTCATTTTTGACCATTCAACGTGATACGTCTCTAATGTATCTATAATCTATGAAGTATTCATGCCATGTTTACAATAATTTTATATAATTTTGGTATGATTTGATTAGAACTAGCACAGACTAACGTTGTTTTCAGCAGAACTACCATGATGTCATTTTGTGTGCAGAAATAAAAGTTCTCGAAATGGAATTTACGGTGATTTTTTATGGACTAAAAGAGACCCCCGAAGCATCGAAGATGGGCCAGGAAGTGGACGAGGAGGCCACAAACCTGGGGGGCATGCCCACTCCCCCGAGGAGCGCCCCCGAGCTTGTGGGCCCCTCGGGCACTCCCTTGACGTCAGAACGACGCCAAAAATTCCTATAAAAAACAAAAACCCCGAAAATAACCCGAGATGAGAAGTTTCCCCGCCGCAAGCCTCTGTAGCCACGAAAAACCAATCGGGACCCCATTACGGCACCCTGCCGTAGGGGGAAATCATCACCGGAGGCCATCTTCATCATCCCGGTGACCACCATGACGAGGAGGGAGTAGTTCACCCTCAGGGCTGAGGGTATATATGTACCATTAGCTATGTGTTTGATCTCTCTCTCTCTCTCTCTCTCTCTCTCTCTCTCTCGTGTTCTTGATTTGACACGATCTTGATGTACCGTGAGCTTTGTTAATAGATTTGGATCTTATGGTGTTCTTCCTTTTCTACCTTCTTGTAATGAATTGAATATTTTCCTTTGAGGTTTTGTTATGTAGGATTGAATCTTTTGGATGTGAGAGCACTTGATGTATGTCTTGGATGAGATATCCGTGGTGACAATGGAATGTTCTATTGATTCACTTGATGTATGTTTCAGTTATCAACTTGCGGATTCCCGTCGTGACATTGGGGTAATCTATGCATAGGGGTTGATGCGCGTTTTCATATTCCTTTCTCCGATAGAAATCTTGGGTACCCTTTGAAGTTCTGTGTGTTGGATTGAATATTATGAATCTGAAATTGTGTGATGCACATCCTATAATTAACCCACTGATACTTGTGATGACATTGAAGTATCTAGGTGACATTAGGATTGATTGATGCGTGTCATCTGGTGTTATTTTAGTATGAACTCTAGGGATGTTTGTGACACTTATAGGAATAGCTCAAAAGATTGATCAGAAAGAATAACTTTGAGGTGGTTTTGTACCCTACAAACAATTTCATCTTATGTTCTCTGCGATAGGAACTTTGGAGTGATTCTTTGTTGCACGTTGAGCGATTATTATATGATCCAATTATGTTATCATTGTTGAGAGATTTTGCACTAGTGAAAGTATGAACCCTAGGCCTTATTTTCAAGCATTGTAACACCGTTTTGCTCACTTTTACTACTTGCTACCTTACTGTTTTTATATTTTCAGATTACAACAACCTATATCTACAATCCATATTACACTTGTATAACCATTTGTTCGCTGAAATAGTGCACCTATACAATTTACCATTGCATTGGGTGTGTTGGGGACACAAGAGACTCTTTGCTATTTGCTTGCAGGGTTGTTTGAGAGTGACCATCTTCATCCTATGCCTCCTACGGATTGATAAACCTTAGGTCATTCACTTGAGGGAAATTGCTACTGTCCTACAAAACTCTGCACTTGGAGACCCAACACAAGTCTACAAGAATAAGCTGCATAGTAGACATCACAACGCTGCTGACAAATGGGCCCAGAAGATGCCGACGTGGCTACATACATGTGGGACCGGTCATCATTTTTTTTGTGACGATGTTGTCGTTTGACAGTTAATCATTCTAACATGTGGTCGAAATTTAGTGCTGACATGGATGCTGGCAAGCAGGTCCATATGTGGGTGACGTGGCTTCTTATATGTGGGACCATATGCTGGTGACTGCGTGCATAGCTGTCACAGTTGGTATGCACACTCAATTTGTTTTATGTTGCAATTGGCGGGCATATTTGATACAAAATTGTAATGTTTGACAATTTAAATATGAATTTGTGCAAAACTTGTATATGAATGCGGGATCTTACGATGCAGAATCTGTCTGACATATTAGACAAACATATTGAGTCTGTCTAATATGAAATAGTATGAGTTGGAATATTACAATGTAGGTGTAAACAATGGCACTAGATATATGTTTTTAAAATGTGTTCAAATAAGTTACATCACCTGAAACTTGATTTTCGAAGGTTTAAAGTTAAGTTACTTTTAATGAAACTTAAACTTAACGTAGGACATGTGTTTGTTTATTTATTAGTTTAACTTAATTTGTCGTGTTGAAAGCATTGTGATGTGCTAGTGTTTGGAATCGTTAGAACAATAACCATATTAGTACTCGAATTTTATTCATCATGTTTATGTTTTTGACTTTGTGTTGCTGTACTCATCTTTTGTTGTCGATACTAATATTGCTTGAATCTTGCGGTTGTGGCATTGTTGGAGTTATTGACGTTCTACATACTGAAATATTATATTCCGGAATATTACAGTTTGAACAAAAACAGTGACAACACGTTACTTATGTACAAAGAGTGATTTAGGTTACTTCGGTCTGAAATTTAGTGCTATAGAATTGAATTGCCAATAATATGTTAAGGAAACTTAACTATTTGTGTTGATTTGATTTTTCATAGATTAAAGATTCGTAAGTACTATTGTTAAAGCAAACCTAATGTGAAATTATACTAATTGAAGCTCTAAATTATTATCGCAATTCCATTTTCTTTTTGTAAAAACTAATGTTCAGTGACTGAAACTGAAACTTAAAACGACAGTCTTTGCACTGAAAGCACTCTTTGCCGACGAATTCATTCAATACAAATGTAAATATGAAAAGTGTTGAAGTTGTTTAGAAGAATATAGAGCAGTGCTTAGATACTACAATTCTGCAGCGTACTTCGAATGGAAAGTTCAGTGATCACATAAATGATACTTATCCAGATATACTAAATGTTCCGTCTTATAGTTATAGTTTATTTATTTTACAGTCTATACCATGTTTGAAGGTGAAACATTCTGTAACTCAAGAAGTCAAGCTGAGGCACGCTAAAAGAATCCATGAGTGAATATCAATAAGAATCATATAATGATACAAGATATTTGATTTATAGATAAAGTGTTCTCACTGTTAGAAAAAAATCTTGCATGTGTTGTACTGAAACAAGGTCATCTGAATATCTGCATGAATGGGCAAATAAGCCAACATGTATCACGGGAAAACCTGGTATTATGTATTATATTTTAGTTTAAATTATTGATATTATATAATCTTTCATATTTCAATTTTTTTTGTTTAATTGTTCAGTTTAGCAAGTTCCCAAGAGTATTTTGACAGAAGTTTCTGCGGTGAGTAGTATTTATGTAGCTTCAAAAGGTAATATTTGTTGTAGGCAGCTTTTTGTTGTGGCTTTTACTCTAAATGTTTTTGATATATTCTTGGTATTAGAGATACAACTTCAATATGTAACAATACAGAGTTCTAGGAAGAGCCATCGTGTTGAAATAGTTGAATCAAATGTTGGAAGTAGCATTCAAGGGGAAACAAAGTTGGCGAAGAGAAACGGTACAAGTCTTATTTCTACTAATAACTTTGTATTTGTGCATTTAAGGGATTGTGTTAATTAATAATTACATTGTAGGTTTAAATACAGATATGTCAATTCTTAAATATGAGCCTGGTTATAATGTACGTACTGTATGAAAAGTGATGACAAGGATGATGATAGATTTAATACATCAAGTATATTAGTCACATGGCGATTGCATGTATCCTAGTCGTCCTAGACCAGACGTCGAGTGTGGGCTAACATGACACTGCCTTGAGAAGTTAAAGCATCCAGGAAAAAGTCTCCAATCAAGCTTGGCAGAGATTTGGAATATTTCTCATTTTCTTTCCTAGGCACCCCACTTGCAGCATCCACATCAGGATTATCATGAATGTAAGCTTTGCTACCACGAAGTCTGAATGCATTTGTAAGAGAGGGGAAACAGTAGAGAAATACAGCAAAATTGTATATTCCCGCTGTTGTATTTATACTTCTTTGGAGACTTACGTCGAATCATCAAGATGAAAGGTATTTATACACTGCTCCCGCTGTTGTGCACTATAGGTCTATGGAGGCTAGGCGGAAATTACAATTGTTGTAATGCATCTGGCTCATGCGGAGGGACATTCCCCTCGAGCGGTGCACATACCTGAAAGTGTAGCATCAGGCACGCTGCCATTCCCAGTCAGAGAGAGTAGTACACATTAGCCACCCACGAGTGGCCCGCTACCCACCACGCGCTTCCTGGTCTATAGTATTAGTACACACATTGTCACTGTCGGGGCACACCTAGGTGCTGCCCCCAGCCCAGCCACATTATCGCATAGAGTTGAAGCACGGTTCCGTTTCACATTCATCCAACGCACGTGTGAGCCACGATGGATGGGTGAGCTATTGCCTGTGCGCTCGGACCACGTCTCTCTCTCCTTTGCTTTTTCAGCCCAACCGGCTCCTCTGAAGCTGTGCATTACCCCAGTGGTTCACGGTGCAGTGGGGGTGCTAGCTGGAGTGAGATCCAGTGCCTTGGCACACACAAGGCACGTGATGAACAGTATCGTGCCTTGAGGGCATCTCTTGGCCGTTGGATCTACAAGCGATGGTCCGATGAACATTAAGAGCCACCGCTACAGTACATCGCTACAGGAAGTCTGCTACAGGACAATTGCTACAGGACCAACACACTGTAGCGTGAAGTATTGTTCACTGAAATCTGGAACCTTATTTTCCGATCTAACGGCTGAAAGCTCAAGGCATTGCACTATTCATGTGTGCCTTGTGTGTGCCAAGGCACCGGATCTCAGAGATCCAGGGCCTTGGCACACACAAGGCACGGATGAACAGTATCGTGCCTTGAGGGCATCTCTTGGCTGTTGGATCTACAAGCGATGGTCCGATGAACATCAAGAGTCGCACTATTCATGTTTGCCTTGTGTGTGCCAAGGCACTGGATCTCAGTCCGTGCTAGCTAGCCCCCAGCCCGCCTATAAAAGCTCCACCCACTTCCCTCCAGCCGATCGGCACAACACTCTTCCCCCTCCCTCCTCCTACCCCCGCACAAGGCAGGACTGCTCTTCACTTCGATCCATCATCCCATGGCCACTCAGCAGCACCAACTCCCGACGGCGGGCGAGGTCGAGATGGAGTACGGCAGCCTCGACCTCATGTCCACCGGGTAAGCACACACCGCCCTGACACTGAAGCTTAGCTTAATTTCTCGTGCATGTATACAACAGATCTGAGTCCCTCACGTACGCGTGTTTTTTCCTTTTCTGCAGAAGGCGCCTGCCCTCGCCGGAGCCCGTGACCACAGCCGAGAACCTCTTGGAGCGGGCGGTACGCGCCGTGGTAGCCAACCTCGACAACAACACGTTGGCCCGGCCGAGCAGTGACAACCACGTCTCCATCCCCGTCGCCGACCGCGGCATCTGCTATGTATGGCCGGATCAGGCGCCAAAGCAAACACATAGTACACTCTATTCGATGGATGATTGAATCTCTTTATTTATATGTTGTGGTGTGGCATGCAGTTGGTCTATCTGATAATGAACGGCTTCCGGGTCCACGACAACAGGGACGACATCAGTCACAGCTTTGATGCGCAGGTGAAATTGATCGATCGAGATTGATATTAATTCTAGTTATAGTTGGCATAAGTTTACCTTTGGTATTTCGCATCGGTATGATGTTTGTGTTTTTCTCTTGGTGATTCCCACAATTGAGTATTTCTGTTTCTATATGATTCGATATTTGGTTCACATCTTATTATTTTTAATGTGTCGCATGTGCTGCTTCGGTTAAAGTTCAAATTAAAATTGCAAACTAAGTATACTTTTTTTAGGGTAACTAAGTATAGTTTAGATGGTTATATTTCTTGTGATGGAACTGATACACCGGGTTTAAGTTCTAGAGTTGCATGGCTGCTCGCATATTTTCTAGATCCATTTCAGTGTTTCCAGCACTAATATTTCTGTGGTATGGTGTATTGGTCAACTACGAGGTGTCTGTAACGATTTCTTCACTCAAGATCTATCGCCTCGGTCTCTCTACATGAATCGACCCATGTATTTCTTTTCATTTGATATTTGGTTTCGGGTCACACAATTTCATGTAACCGATGTCCTTGTTAGAGCTTGCACTAAGGGTACCTTTGATTTAAAGCAATTTCGTAGGATTTTGGATGAATCTTTTCTATATTGATTGTTTGATTTGTAGGATTGGATCATATAAGATTTTCTTCCTAAGGAATCATTTGTACTACATTTCTTACGAAACCTAACACTCCAACAACTGTTTACAATTTCTTTGCTTTTCATGTGGCATCAGACACATTCTGCTATCCTCTAGGATTCAATTCGACATGCCACTTCAATCCTATATTTTCCTTGTTCATGCATTTTGATATTCCTGCAAATCAAAGAGGTCCAAAGGTTTAAGGTTTAGTTGTCTTTTCTATTCCATGTTTAGATAAAAAAGGGGAGATCGGATCTTGAGTTTGACTGGACTCTGCCATTAACATATGGTTGCAATTGTCGGTCGGACATATCTTACGAAATGAACAAAGACGAATTTGTATGCATTCCTCGAATCTCTCTCGAGATTGGTTCCGCCGAGATTTTTTTCATATTTTTATTTTGTGGGGAGTTATGCCGAGATAGATAAAGAAAGATACTTCCTCCGTTTCTATTTACTCTGCATATAAGGTTTTGTTTGAAGCCAAACTACATAAAGATTGACCAAATTTATATTAAGTAATATCAACATCTACAATACTAAAGTCATATAATATGAAAATTAATTTAATGATGCATCTAATAGGTTTTGTATTGAGAATGTTGATATTCCAATAAAATTTATCAAACTTTATAAAGTTTGACTTTAGACAAATTTTATACGCGGTATAAAAAGGGACGAAGTACTCCTATATACTTATTTGACTTAGCTAACTACCCGACCTTGTTGCATATGGATTCGTATGTGTTGTTTGGGTTGCTTCGCTTTTCCTTGATCTGGTCTCTATCGGTGGAAAGGAAGCTTCCACCATCTCAGATGGCAAAAAATGTTGTGAGGCGATAATACGGTAGGGTGCATGTGTTCGTTAATGGGATGAGCGTTTGTGCATTTTGTGAGCGTCATGTGTTGTTCAAGTTTCTTCTTTTTTCCGTCGATGTGGTATGTGTTTGGTTGGGCGACACCGTTTCTACCTTTTCTTTTCTACCGTACATGGTTCTCTTCGTTTGTTTTCCTTAATTTGGTTTCTCTCCTAACTTTCTAGGGTACTTTTGTGAAATATAATTATTATATTTACTTTTGTGTAAAGTTGGTATGTTTATTTTGGGACTGGCATGAATGATGTATGAATTTTTGTTTTTATGGGGTGCGCGCGGGGGGGGGGGGGGGGTCCTACATGAATCGAACCATGTATTTCTTTTTATCTGATATTTGGTTTCAGGTCACACAATTTCATGTAACGGATGTCCTTGTGAGAGCTCGATTAAGGGTACCTTTGATTTAAAGCAATTTCATAGGACTTTTGATGAATTTTTTATATATTGATTGTTTTATTCATAGGATTGGATCTTAATAGGATTCTTTTCCCTAAGGAATCATTTGTACAACATTTCTTACGAAACCTAACACTACAACAACTGTTTACAATTTCTTTGTCTTTCATGTCGCATCAAACACATTCTGCTATCCTCTAGGATTCAATTGGACATGCCACTTCAATCATATATTTTTCTTCTTCACGCGTTTTAAAATTCCTGCGAATCAAAGATGTCCAAAGGTTTATAGTTGTATTTTCAATTCGATGTTTGGATAAAAAAGGGGAGATCGGATCTTTAGTTTGGTTGGGCTCTGCCATTAATAGATGGTTGCAATCGTCGGTCGGACACGTCTTATGAAATGAACAAAGTCGAATTTGTATACATTCCTCGAATCTCTCTTGGGACTTGTTCCACCGAGATTTTTTTTTCATATTTTTATTTTGTGGGGAGTTTTGCCGAGATAGATAAATTAAGATACTTCCTCCATTTCTATTTACTCCGCACGTAAGATTTTGTTTGAAGCCAAACTACGTCAAGATTGATCAAATTTATACTAAATAATATAAACATCTACAATACTAAAGTCATACAATGTGAAAATTAATTTAATGATGCATCTAATATGTTTTGTATAGTGAATGTTCATATTCCAATAAAATTGATCAAACTTCATAAAATGTGACTTCAGACAAATTTTATACGCGGTCTAAAAAGAGACAAAGTATTTTGCTAGCTTCATTATACTCCTATATACTTATTTGATTTAGCTAACTACCCGACCTTGTTGCATCCCGATTCGTATGTGTTGTTTGGGTTGCTTCGCTCTTCCTTTATAATGTTTCTGTCCGTAGAAAGGAAGCTTCCACCATCTCGGCCGGCAAAAAATGTTGTGGATTTTCTGATGTACTAGAAGTTGTCGCGCGCTTTGCTGCGCGTTCTTCTTTTATGGGTTCTATTTTTTGTGTGGATGTACCATGATTTGGTGCTGGTTTTCAGGCATTAATTATGCTAGGCTTGGTGTTTTTCCTTGCGATGGGGCCGTCCTTGACTTTACTGGAGGCACGGTTTAAACGTAAGGGGAAAGATAACGATAGTTACATACATCATGTATTTTCGATGAAATTCACACAAGCGCTAACCACTATGATAACTGATCATGCCATCCCATACACCCTCCCCCCGAGGCACATAGCGTACCAGCACCATAGGACTCTTATAGAGTCCAATGGCAAGGCCCCGCCCGCTACTTTATATATTGGGCTGATCCATTAGTATAGGTTGGCTAGATTTCGTTTCTTTTATTATTTTTACGTGTGTTTTCTTATTGAAGTTCTAAAAAAATGTGCAAGTAATTTCAAAAGGTATTTTAGAAAATGTCCAGGAACTTTTAAAAAATGTGCATCTACTTTTTAAAAATATGATTGTACATTTTGAAATAGGTTCATGATATTTTATAAAGTGTTCACATGATATGTTCATAAATTTTTAAAAATGATCATAAATTTAAATAGTTGTTTATTTTTGAAAAGTGCTCATGCTTTAAAAATATCCGTCCATTGGAAACATGATCATACAGTTACAAACCATGTTCATGTCAATAAAAAGTTACAAACCGTGTTTATGTATTACTTATAATTTGTGCACACATTTCAAAATTCATACAATCTAAAACGTATTGATTTATCTACTAATAAATGTTCACGTTTTGAGAAATTTTCATGAAATTTAAAAGTAATTAGTGAGATGTTTTAAAAAAGTTCACACTTGTCTTGAAAAGAAATATTTGTGAATAGCAACAAAAAACAAAAATAAAACTGAAAATTTAAACAAAAGTAAAAGAACATATATCTGAAAAATGCAAGTAAGAGTGAGAGGGGGGGGGGGGGGACTAACCTCTCTAATTCCATTGATAGAAAAGGTATATATACATAGGGGCAGCTGCCTCCAAGCGATGGCAGTTACATGTTAAAAGAAAAAGGAACATCGCTACTTAGGATTGGATACACGAATGATAATTCCTAATTCATTCCTAACATTTTCTCTATTCAATCAAGTTTGCCCGTCGAGAGTCTTTTATTGGCTGGGTGAGGTAACGGTCTTTTTCTTTCTTGACAAGACAAACCGACGTGCAAGGGACCACCAGCTGGTCAACTGCTTATGTTCACGAGAAAACTGAAAACGCAAGGTCCGAGCAGCCCACCAACACATCTCACCCACTGTCACCAAGGACCCATGCACTTTTCACGCCCCCGGATTCACTAGGACAGCTTATTTCCAGGAAGCTTAGTAACTGTATATAATATATGCCACCTGAGCTCACAAGTCAGCCAATACGTCAGCAAGCCAAAAGCAGGTGAGGTACGTCAGAGAATCTGCCAGCTCCAGCATATACTCGCTCCGTTTCAAAATATAGTACTTCCTCTATTTTCATGCTTCAATTTTGACCATAAATTTAACCAACCAGACCGACTGCAGCGGCATCAAAAGTTATAGGGTGAATTTGTATTCAAAAGAATTTTTCAATTATATAATTTTTTCACCCGCCGCAGTCGGTCTCGTTAGTTAAATTTATGATCAAAGTTAGACCTCGAGAAGCCTGTAGAAGCGGGTGTAGTCGCCGCCGTCATCGTCGTCGTCGTCGACGTCGCGCGCCTCACCTGCGGCGCCCCTGCTGCATCCCTCGCCGGGGTCACCGACAGCGCTTGACGGCCCGGCCTCGCCCTCGTCGTGGCTGTCGATGACGATAACGCCGTCCTCCTCGGCGTGGCGATGGGCCTTGGCGTGGCTACGGGCCTGGGTCTCCAGGTACGTTCGACGCTTGCGACGCACCTGCTCACGGACGTAGTCCTCCCTCGCCCATTTGAGGGCGGACTCGTTGTCGGGGGCCACCATGCTGGCGTGCTCCGGCTTCACGGGGGGCATGTCCGAGTCGGGCTTCGGCCGGACCAGGCGAAGGGAACGCCTCGTCGGTGCCGTGGCAGGCGAGGGCTCGTTGATGACGAGGGAGCCGCTGCGAGTGCGACGCCCGAGCGTTGTCCCCTCCGGCTCGGGCTTGACGGGGCGGAGGGCCGGCGAGCCGGAGCCCGACGACGAGGATGACCCCGGCTCCATTCGCCGCGGCATCCAGGAACTGTCGCGGCAGCGAGAGAAGGAGGGCCGCGTCGGGTACTCCAGCCGCGGCACATTTCCGGTCTCGATGTGGTCGAGGACGGCGTCGAGTGTGCGGCCGGGGACGCCCCACCACTCGCGCCGTCCTTCAGAGTTGAGGCGACCATGGGGGAAGATGCCGTTAACGGAGGCGATCTGCTCCTCGCGGCGGCGCTCGAAGTACAGCGTCCACATCGTTTCGCTGTCAGGCGCGTACCTCGGCTCGTTCCGCTGCTCCTCCGTCAGCGAGGAGCGGATGCGGGCGATCTACGCCCGTCGTGCCGCACCTTCGGGCACCGGCGGCACCGGGACGCCGCCGGCACTCAGTCTCTACGAACCCGGCACGCGCATGTCGGGGGGCGCCGAGTACTCGGCCTCGTACAGAAGGCGCGCCTCCGGCTCCTGGAGGTGTCGGCGGCCGAAGCCGTTCGCTGCTGTGCCGTCACCTGGGTATCTCTCCGCCATGGTTTCACTCGTTGTCGGGCAGGGGCGTGGTGGGAGGGCTCGCCGGCGGGGAGGGGGCTTTCGCGGGAGGGAGCGGGGGAGGCTGTGGCGCTCACCGGTGGGGAGGGTGCGCCTTTTATAGCCGAAGCAGGGAGGCGGGCGGGACGCACGTCGGCGGCGTCTTCACTGCGCCACATGTGAGGCATCAATGGAGGCTGACCGGCACGGCAGCGCGGCAGCCTTCGCATTGAGTCCTGCGGGAACCGAGGCGATGAGGTCGACGAAGCGGCCGTCTCGCTGACTCGGCGGGCCCGCGGCTGTTTCGCGCCAAAACACTCGCCCCGGCGCCCCCAGGCGCCCCCCGACGCGTCGGGTTTGGCCTGGGCCCGCCAGCGCTGATTTCGGCCCAAGCCGGTGAAAAAAGGCCTCCTCGGGGCGCGATTGGGCCGTTTTTTCGACCCCGGCGCAAAAAAATCGCCTGGGGAGGCCGTTCTGGGGGCGCGGCTGGAGATGCTCTTAGTCCCACGGGACGTCGCGGGTGAGCAGGAGGTCGCCTTTCGGGAAGTGTCAGTTGATACCAACACTAACATGCTCCCATACTACAACTTTGAAAAAGAAAATATCAAATTTAAGTGTTCCCAAAAATTCCTCGTACGCGACGGCGAAAAGATATTTTTTATAGTACATAATACATGTTTTTGTAATTAAATTGAAGACTTCGACGTTCAACTTATAAACCCAACCTGATGGAGTATCAACACAATATGAAATTAGTATCATTAGATTCATCATGAATTGTATTTTTATATTATATTTATTTAGTAATTTAGATGTCTATGTAGCTTATTCAAAAAAAATCAAGCATATATATGCTTGACCTTTAGAAAGCAAAACATGCACTGCATTTTAGAACGAAGTAAGTATAATTTGGCAATTTAACAGTACAGTATTTAATTCACATGCCTCAAGATTTGGAACATTTTAATCAAATAGAGAATTTGTCAAGTAATTTTAATCACATACTGAACCAAGGATAAAACCATCTTGTCTCGTCCCACTTAACACTGTTGTATGGGAAAATTGAAGGAAGTGTCAAATTACGATTTTTTTTACCTAGTGTAAAATATGAAAGAAATACTTTTAGGATCAAATAGAGAAGCACATTTAAGAAAAAGCGCCAACTAATGAGTTATCTCGTGTCTTAACAACGGTATTCCTAGCGAGTCGCCATATGGCACAAACTCCCTCTCCAACCAATATATTCCGGCCAGCTCTCAACAAACACAATACACATGCTTCTATAGTCCCTCCATTCCGGAATGTACTGCATATTTTGTTTTCTAAAAGTGAAAGATGTGTATGTTTGATCAAGTTTTAAAAAAAATCAACGTCCGCAATATGAAATAAGTATCATTAAATTCCTCATGAAATGTTTTTTATATTACATGCATTTAGTATTTGAGAAGTCTATATAGCTTACTCAATAAACTTGGTCCCATGCACGCACGCACACGCGCGTGCGCCGCACACACACACACACACTATATTTGAAATGAGGGGAGAATAATTTGGCAATTTTAATAGTGCAGTATTTGAACTTCGAATGTGGACCCAACTCACGCGAGATGCTCTTTCCCTCACAACTCACTAACCTTCTACTATGAACAAGTGCATGCATGGCCTTCTTTAAAATTTTAGATGCTTCATATTTTTAAATAAAATTATATTTAATGATTTTATATATTTGAATTTCTTTCGATAAGACCTTTATAACAACATCAATCTTTGAGATATTTCAAACTAGTTTATTCATTTTTCAACCAGCTGAAATTCATGCAAAAAATATTTGGAATTGAATTATTTAATTAAACTAAATGTTCAAATATTTTCATTTAAAAAATCATAATAACATTTCCGTACATTTTTAAAACATGTAATTCCTTAAATAGTTGAAATTGGTGAAATTTTTGTGAAATTTGATTGAAATAGCGGAGTTACCCGCGCATTTGCGTGGCTAGTTTTCTATATCATCAAAAAGTTCTACATCGCCAAAAATATTGCTTTATTTGATAGATTCCATGGTATATTTGACTTTTTTATAGAACTAAATGATGAGACTACAGAAAATTATCCATGCTGAATAAAACAATAGTGATATTAGTTTGTAATATATTGAGAGGTACTGTTCAAAAACTTTGAAAGTGCAAGGTTTTCTTGAGTTACATTTTTGTAACTTATCTGAATAGTGAGTGAGAAGCTAAGGATGTAACTTCTCATTACAATGTCTTTTAAATATCTTCGAGAGAGAATGTGTAGTCATGTATAAGATATAAACATTTATTGTCTGCCTCATAATTTGCGGTATTGTCACCTAATTTTGCTAAGTCACCTAACAATCTTGGCTTACATTTTGTAGTTTCTAATTTTCCCCACGTGATTTTCTCACTTTGTATTCTTTATCACAAGTAAATTAACACATTCTACATGATATGTGGTCCAATCTTTTTTTCGCTGAATTCAAAAACTTTATTGTTGTTTCCACAACACCCCATTCCTTCGCTTGCATGCCATGCTAGCTGGCAGGCATAGCATGCATATTGGCACTGTTTCAGTAATTCTTCCTATTGGATAAGTATCATGCATGACCTCTATACTATATGAATGGATGCATATAGTGGTTGGTCATTCCTAATCTACCACATGCCAATCACATTTAGTGGCCATGAACTTGATCTACCAGTAATAAAAAAAATGAATGTTTCCACTCATCTGCAATCTACTTCAATTGAACTTTTTTCTTATATTTCCCAAAGCATTTATGCAGATGCTCTAATACACATTTATTATTGATGTCAAGGTTGCAATCAACACATGATTTCAATATATCTTAGGAATGTTGCGTTGACACGTACATGGTATTACTATTTTTTTTATTCCATGTATCATTTGGCGTTTAAATTGCATATACAGATCCCTCTTGATTGTCGTTACATTGTGTTTTCAAACGAACCAAATATGATCATCATTTATTACACAAGTTAGTTTGCTGCTATCATTAATTTCTTACTTCAAATTTCATATATGTAATGTAATTGTATGTGTTATTGATATTCTAAAAAATTATAATACACAGTATATCATCAGTTGTACTACATGTCCATATCCAATCCGATCCGACTATGAAATGGTCTTATTAGATGTGTGAACTATTCGGCTGTACATAACATATTGTTTCATTATTTATGGACATCATAAACTATGTGTATGATCGACTGTTTTCTACTCACATGGATGCCTTTTCCTAAATAAATCGAAACATTCATGGCGATGTTTACATACGGAGTGATGCGTTAATATTAGATCTATGCCACTATATGCTTTGCGATATCAAATGGTCCTTATTAGGTTGGTCATTTAATTCTAATTCTGCATTCTACTTTAAGGTTGAATTTCCTCTGCATAAGAATATTATTCATGACTTCACATATTTTAATCAAATTCCTTTGTGTAAAAATATATGAAATAGAGTTATTTGTTTTATCTACCCACAAAATAATTTGTTTACTACGTATAAACCCTATATCTGATGGTAGGCATCGATATATGATTATATTATTTGCAAAGTGGATGAAAAATAAACAAAAAATAGCAATAATAATTAACTGACTTACCCACATTTTTATAATAGTTAGCTGATTTACCCACATTCCTAGGTTAATCGACTGGTTTGGGCAGGTTGCAATTGCCGAGCACGCTCGATTAACTGCCTGATTTATATTTTCCTTTTTATCTCCCGATTAGTACATGAAACAGAATGGCTGGCTGGTATAGGATTTGGATTTGGACTGATTATATATGTACTTGCGTGTGCAGCGTGTTTGGTATTTTTTTCGCACTCTTTGTATGCGTGCCTTATCAAGTTATGTGTACGTGGCATCCCAAGTTACATGTAACTTGCTTCAGAAAAAATGTTACATGTAACTTTACGTTTTAAATCTCAGCCATTAAAGTTTGAATCCCTTACATAGTCATGACTAGTCGCTAGCCTAGCCTTGTCAATTATATCTAGACCAATGTGCATCTTTCCGTGCATGTACTTAATACATATGCATACACGTGACAATATGATGGTCCAATATGTTGTTACGATACATGTTAGCATCTTACATAAAAACTTCAAAACTTAGCCACTATTTTTCTAATCAGACATTGCAAATAATATTAGCACATCTGAACGAATGTGGTAGTATATTTGTCTCTTGTTTTGATAATTTAATAGATTGGAGTATTTCTAAAATAATCATCTGTCAATTCTAATGTTTTAACCATAATTCGGTCAACTATATGATGTAAATATTATCTGAAACTGGTTGAATGACTGAAATATGTGTTAAGTGCTCTCTAGAATAATTGAAATGTGTGTGAAATGTATATGAAATAATTAAAAAATGCCTGAAATGTAAGTGAACAATTTTCTGAAATGTGCTTGAAATAATTTAAATACGTGTTAAACATTTATTGAAGAAATTGAGATATGTCTAAAATGTGTGACTGAAATTGGGTGAAATAAATAAAAATGTGTTTGTGCAATACTTTTTGTAATATGTGAAATAACGCAAATGCGTGAATATTTTCTTGAACTCTGTGAAGTAATTGAATTGTGTGAAATGTATGTGAACCATTTTCAAAATGTAAAGTATTTCATTTAACTTAAATCAGATATAAATAATGAAATTAAAATTGTTTATAAAGTATTTAAGATCGGTTTTGTTCTAAAAATCTTGTTGGTAGGAATTAAAATATACAAGAAGTTTTAAAAATGGTTTTTTTTGTTAAAACATATCAATCAATTAAAATATCACTAGGAAATAAAATACTAGCTTATACTATATGGGAGAGAGGTGTGGGAGTATGCGTGCATATATAGTAACGTGATTAGACAGAAGATGCGCAAAAAAAGTGACTAGACAGAAAGGTGGTGGGACAAGTGCGGGTATGGGGATGGAGTCAGCTGGTGGACATCATATTGCACAAAATAAATTTGCTCAGTTTCTACCCAAAAATACCGCACACATCTGGATGCTCGAATCAACGCCAGATTCCTGATAGATTTTCCAAATTGTCTTGTCTCCTCGTTGAGCTTCAAGATCTTGACGGGCGATCAGATCAGCTGCAGGAGTACAGTACCCTCTCCAGCACATGTCTTTCCGTGTCTGTAGGCACCACTGCTGCAAGTATAACACTCAACTAGTTAGTGGGATGCTTGGCAAGTTCTTCTTAGTACCTCTGTACCAAGATAAATGTTTATCTCTTCGTACCGTCTTTTAGAAACATGCTTGATGATTGTTCTACATGAATGCTGCCACGTACATTTTCTTGAAACATGCTTGATGATGTGTATAACATAACTAGTTTGTACTGTTGAATCGAAATCTGGCCGTGTTTTCATGGAAAAGAAAAGTATAACGTGAAACACTGCTTCACGTTTGTACTAATGTTGTCATTTTCTTCCTCCGCATATGCTGTGCTGACGATGTGACACTGCTTAATTCCATTGTGCAGGCCCGCGACGACAACAACCTAGACCCAGAATTTGGAGGAGTGCCTGTCGATGAGCCTGCCAACGTGCCGACTAGAGTGCCTCCAGCAAATAACCTGGCCCTAGCACTGTGGGTAGTGGGCTTGCTCACTCTGAGCTTGGTCACAACAACAGTGCTCTACAAGCCGGCTAGCGGAGTGGTCTTCGGCCGCAACAAGAACGCCTACTACCTCACCCTTGCTGCCATTTTCGTTGCAGGGGCCATAGAGGTCTCCACCGCCGTCTGGCTATCCCGCTCCTCAAACGGCAACAGGCGCCGTTTCTCGTTTGGGAGGGTCGTTCTGTGCTCCTCCATCGGGCCATTAGTTGCCATCATCGGCATAAGTGGCTTTGCATTCACCCAAGGCTAATCGAACATGGTTAGTAAATTTCCTCTAACACATTTGTTCCATTCTCCAAAAAATATCAAAAGATACTGAGTCAACTGACTTTTAGTCCAAGAGATTCCTAGAAAAATATTAAATCATGATAGTTCCTCCAACCAAATATATAGGGCCAAATATGTTTTCTGATGTTGCATTTGACCATTGATAGGATTATAATATATGAGATGTATGATATAAAAATTATATCATTATAAACTTCTTTCACATACAAATTTCACGGTATACTTTTTGTGACATACACATCATATATATATTATTGCTCTAATAAGTGGTCAAAGGCAACATAAAAAAATGATATTAGGCCCTGTATATTTGGATGGAGGGAGTACGCCAATAATAAGGGTAGAATACACTCTAGGTATGAACAAGAATGCACTAGCACTAGCAACATGTAGTTTGCTAAGTATGGACAAGGTTGCTACGACTATGGACTTTCACATCCCTTAGTACCTGGCGAGTCAATTGGGTTTGGTTCACTGCCCTTGCGTGCGCATTTGTGCGCAGATCCTAATAAAGCCCGTAATAAAGGTATTTTTATTAAACATTCAGCTGACTGGTATAAAAATGACTGTTTTTCTAGAGTTCTGGAGGCACCTCAGCAAGACCAAGGACCCGTCGACCCTGGATGCTTTTTCTCCACAACTTACGATACACGTTTCGGCACTCAAGACGTAGCGGCCCGAAGAATGATGGTCATCACCGTCGCGGCTCCTTTGGTGTTTGGGTGTGTGTATGTGTTGCGGCTGTTGAGCCAAGGGCCCTTTTGAGGGTTTGTATCGCATCATATGTGTTTTCGCGGCCTTTGTGCCAGACATGTATTGTTTCTATTCTGAACCTCTGTTGTAAACCTACGGGCTTCCTTCGCTAAAGTCAGAATTTAGCCTCTTTTCTATAAATAATAAAGATTCATTTCTTTGGTACCTCGTTAGGTGGCGGCTTCAAAACAGAAAATGGTTTGGGAAAAGGCTTTGTGTCTATTGTGTGGCGGATAAGGACGCTGGCCACATTATATTCACTTTTTTTTGGAAAAGGGGATAACCCTCGGCCTCTGCATCATAGTGATGCATGCAGCCATACATTATATTCACTTGTGTTACTGCATTTCATATTTGAATTTATCTTAGGGAAATCATGGTTGTGATTGGATGTCAAACTAGCTTAATTCACAAAGTTCTTTTAACCACAGTCTAACGGGAACCACCGTATTTTGTGATTAGTCACGCCATAGTCTTGAACTTTTTTTCCTTTAAAAAAATAGTCTTGGACTTTTGTACCTTTAGAAACAAACCTGGTAACTATAATATGTACGTACTTTCAAATTTAGTTAACTACCGTGCTCCTTACAAAATGTTTTCCTTTTAGAACAGTGACTTCCGCCGAGCAAAGAGAGGAACGACGTGTTGGTGTCTACGTTGGCAACAATAATGGGAGTTGGTGGAGCCAATTCGACAGGCATCACCTTGTTGCCATCTTTTTGGGCTTATGTTCAGAGCATCTACAACCACGATTGACTAATATCGATCCCCAACATCTGCGGACATGTCTGTTTTTATCCTCCTTTTATGCACGCATGCAACCATGTCCCCTACATCCTCACCATATTGTCCGGTCAAATGTATGTGACTGATGAGGATGAAGAGAGAAAGAGAAAAAATGATCTGGGGTGAGCCGCATCCTACATAGAGGACTGCCCGGACATCCCTATGTCCTCTCCATATTTGATGTGGATATGGGGATTTTCGAATTGCCCGGTCATATGAGGACAAAGTGAGGGTCCAGTTGAGTCCCTCTCTCTCTCTCTCTCTCTCTCTCTCTCTCTCTCTCTCTCTCTCTCTCTCTCCTGTCTGGATAGTGATCGGACTGTTTGTTTGAATGTTTGAGGGCTCTGGTTATAGATGCTCTAAGCTGCTGCCTCAGCAGCAATTCAACTCCATTAATTTTTGTCTTCTGATGCCCCAACATTAACCCAATAATTGGTTGTTTTGCTTTGATCAATATGGAAGGTGTCAACCTTTTATCCAAAAAAGATATTTCTTATAAAGATTTATCAATATGTTTTTACTTGGTAGTTCGTCAACTGAACATATGTGATTTAACAAATTTACTATTATTACTATACTTGCACTTGATATGTAAAGATCGAGGCCATCATGCCTGGCTGGATCTCTAGTAATAAAGAGCAAATTACATAATATCTTCAAAGTGGAATACATTTTGTTTGGATGAAGACAATACAAAATGTATCTATGCCGCACTAGAAACTTTATTAGAATAAGAGATGATGTCGTTATTTTTGTGCTTTAGTTTGGCACCTCCAAGAATTCCAAAAAAATGTGTATTTACACACATAAGTGTGTAGTATGTGCATATGAATTTCCGGTAATACATATTTTTAATATACAATGCACATAAATTTATAAAAATGGGCCTCCCTTGTTAGGTTTGGCCATAGTTTTGTTTTGTTTTGTTTTCTTAGTCAACAAACCATCATATTATTTAATGATTTTTTAGATATGTAAAAAATATCTATATTCATGCATGTAAAAATGATTTTTAACTTATAATAACATTTTTGACTTATCCAAATTACCAGCAGCCCACTAGCCAAAACTTTGCACCACAGTACCCAATAATAGGAATATTACATTGGTGGACGTAGCAGTGTGTGCCGAAATATGAGGGCTAATGAAAACTCACGCTTTGTTGCAGGTATTATTTTTAGTTTCATTCACTAAATTAATTTTTAAATGAGTTTATTTTTGTATCTCTATGATTGATATAAATTTTGATACATTAGTTTTCTTGCATACTTAAGTAATTTCAACGGTGACGCTTGGAAGTTAAAAAGTAAAATTTGTAACCTGTTAGTCTAATAATTCTTATGCTTCTTTTCATTTTCTTTTCTAACATGTGCTTTTACGAAAAGACATCATTTCACTAAGGGTGAACCTAGACATCGTTTCACCAAGAGATATGTCTTTTAACCAAAGACCTGACTGCGAACCAACTTGCAGTTGGATGGTTTGGAGGGCAGTGGTATACTCAGCTCATCAATGTTCACGTCCTAGACTTGACACCGACGCTTGCATTTTTTTGATTTATTTTAGGCCTTCCGATGGGGTGCGTTCAGTGGGAGGAGACGTTTCCGTTGACTACGAAAGCGTTTGTGACGACTCCGTCTCTCAGAGATGCTCACAGTGATAGGGTGTGCGTATGTACGTTCATTTTTTTTCCGAAAAAGATCCAGATCTATCATCAAAGTTCATTGGAAGTACAAAGTGTGTGTACGTTCATTAGGGTGGGTATATGTACGTATTATGAACGTCTGCGTTTGTATTTTCCTAAAAAACCCAAGACCTGACTATCCGTAGGCCTGAGTTATAAAAGATCTAAGGTAAATTTTAACATGCTCCCACTTGACATGATGATGTACAGCTATATAGTCTGAGTAATAACTTACTGACGACGTTCCCTCAACATCAAGTGGGCTAGCTAGCTTCGGGTGAACATCTGAGTAGCGCTTGCTGGATCTTGCATGGCTCAAGCCTGGCATCTGGTATACATGGCAAATAGGAGAACCAGTTCAACATGCAGTATATACAGCTGGAATAATGGTATTCCCATCGATACTGATTCAGTACAAAATACGTACAAACAAGAACCAGTGATGGATCCACCACTGGGCCGGTAAGCATGAGCGGCAGGCCCGGGTCTCCGGCGAGGATGCATGCAGGCTACCTCTCCTGCGTAGTGGCCAGTGGAAGCAGCGCAACCGTGCTTTGTCGTCGCCGGTTATCCCGGCAGACCTCGGTCCCTGGTCCGTCACTGACAAGAACAAGAAAAGTAAGGAGAGCAAATTCAAATCTGCATCGTCCAACAGATATCTTCCAGCAGAACGAAATGAAAAGCTAAAATACGCCGGAAGCCTGAAGAAACACGCCGGCCGTTGCCTTTTTTCTTGCTCGTCGGGCTCGCGCGCCGCGCAACTTAGGTACCAAGCTGCGCCGGTCGTGCATGCGTGCGTGCCTTCGTAGCTAGCTAGCTAGCTCTTCACGTTCGGGCGCCATCCAGACCCGCATAGATTTGCTTCTGAATCGGAGGAGGAAGATGGTGCGGGAGATAGGATAGAGAGCGACCGAGCGGAGCGCGGTTTAATAGCGTAGCGTAGAGACAGGTTGCTGCTCGTCAACAGACTGACAGTGACTGCTGAACAGCCACAGGTTGACACTGACATGGTGAACAGTGCTTTCATCTATTGCGGACACAGTGCCGATCTGTGGCTACAGGCTTACCCGTCGTGGCCGTACAGAGAAAAGTAGGCGAGCCCCGACCGTCTTGACCGCGTTTCACAAGTTGGAGGGCCCTCCACGTTCATTTCCCCCACCTTTTCCCACTCTGCCGCACCGGCGCCGTGGTTTCGAGCCCACATTCACACCCGGGACGAGGGCATCTCCACGGACCAATAAGAGCATCTACACTTCGATGTCCCAGGCCGGTCTCAAACGTTCATATGACCTGTACGATCACAAAAATATGATCCAGCCGGACATCTAAAACGGGGCTTAAATGTCCGGGCTGACCGGTACACTTAATATTTAGCTTAAATATGGGGCGAATATGATGCCACCCAAGCGTGTCTGTCACGTACAAGTGACGTTGGGGTCCCACGCGGAATTCGCGAAAACTCGGCAGTCTGATGTGAACGTCACGTGGCGCCACTCCGGCTCACTGCCCGAGGCCAAATCCGGCTATTTAAACCCGGCAGATTGGGGCATTGGACGGAAATCTGCAATTGGGCGTTGGGCAGATTAGTGCAAGATTGGTAATTTTACGTGTCGATTACCAAGATAGGCGAGCCGTTGCAAAAAGACTAAAAGTGCGTTTTATACGTATTGACGGTGTATCGACCGGCAGGGCCGCCCGTCGGTGCCGGCGTGGCATGTTTTTTGCAGAAAACCCCCTTACGTTGTATGTAATCACAAAAATGCCCAATTTTTTTGCAGGAAAAAGGCTCCATGAGAGGCATTTTTTTTGTTCGCAATTTTCCACCACCGAATCTGGACTAGTTTGAAATTTTCGCCACTTGAACAAATAAATAAAAGAAACAGTAAATTAGGCGCGGCGGGAATCGAACCTGCGACCTGAAGCGCAAGGGCGCGACGCGCTAACCACCACGCCACAGCGCAGCTCGCGATATAACACAGGCGTTCCCTTTTTTATACTATGTCGTAAGCGCTGGGCCGGCCCACCGAGGCCTGCATTTTTTTTTTCGATTCGCACTTCACTGCCGCTTGTGTTGGGCTCGTTCGTTACCCCGGTTACTATTCGTTTCATTTCTCTTATGCTTTTAAAATGCGCGGTGAACTTTTTGTAATTTGTGGTGAACATTTTATAAATTTGTTATAAAAGTTTTAATGCATTTCTTATAAACGTTGAACAGTTTTAATGCATTTCTAAAATTTATTAGATTACACAATTTTTTTAATACAGGATGTCAACTTTTTCTTTACAAACAATTAACATTTTCCCATTATAATAAACGTTGAACATATTTTAAATGCAAATAGAAGATTTTTGTAATATATCTTGAAGTTTTTCTTAAGATATGATGAACATTTTACATAATGCGCGGTGAACTTTTTGTAATTTATGGTGAACATTTTCTTGGTACACGATGAGTTTCAAGAACTTTTTGCCCCGGTTTCTTAATCATTCTTGCAATCAATGCATTAAAAGTTGAACATATAATTTTAAATGCATTAAATTTTAGAAACATGGCGCAGAACATGTATTAAAAATAATTGTGTAATCATAATAAATTTTAGAAATGTATTAAAACTTTTCAACTTTTATTAAAATAATCAAGTGATTCTGGAAACGCAAATTGACTTTACACAATAAGTTTTAATACATACTGAACATTTTGTGAAATACAAAAATTTCACCATGTATTAAGGAAATATTCGCCATAACAATCTTGAAACTCACCGTGTATTAATAAAATGTCACCATAAATTACAAAAAAAGTTACCACGAATTAATTAAAATGTTCCTTATCGTAAGAAATTGAACTTCCTATAGTACAAAATTGTTCAATTTGCATTTCAAATATGTTCAACGGATATTACCAAAGTTTATTGTATTAAGAAAATGTTCACCGTTTGTAAAGAAAGGTTCATCGTGCATTGAAAAATGTTCACTATAAGCAGGAAAAGTGTTCAGCGTATATTAAAAAAAATGTTCACCGCGCATTCTAAAAGCATAAGAGAAATGAAACGAATAGGGGCAGCGAACGAGCCCAACACAAGCGGCAGTGAAGTGCGAATCGAAAAAAAAAATGCAGGCCTCGGTGGGCCGGCCCAGCGCTTCCGGCATTGTATAAAAAAGGGAACGCCTGTGTTCGAACGCCCGGTGCGCTGTGGCGTGGTGGTTAGCGCGTGGCGCCCTTGCGCTTCAGGTCGCAGGTTCGATTCCCTCCGCGCCTGATTTTTCTCTTTCTTTTATTTATTTGTTCAAGTGGCGAAAATTTCAAACCAGTCCAGATTCGGTGGTGGAAAATTGCGAACAAAAAAAAATGCCTCTCATGAAGCCTTTTTCCTGCAAAAAATTGGGCATTTTTGTGATTACATACAACGAAGGGGTTTTCTGCAAAAACATGCCACGTCGGCAAGACTGACGGGCGGGCCCGCAGGTCGATATACCGTCAAGACGATAAAACGCACTTTTAGTCTTTTTGCAACGGCTCGCCCTATCTTGGTAATCGACACGTAAAATTACCAATCTTGGTACCAATCTGCTTCCAATGCCCCAATTGTGGTACTTCCGCAATTAACTCCATCTCCACGGACCAATAAGAGCATCTACACTTCGATGTCCCGGGCGGTCTCAAACGCTCATATGACCAGACGATCACAAAATATGATCGGTAGGACATCTAAAACGGGCTTAAATGTCCGGCCGACCGCACACTTAATATTTAGCTTAAATATGGGGCGAATATGATGCCACCCAAGCGTGTCTGCCACGCACAAGTGACGTTGGGGTCCCACGCGGAATTCGCGAAAACTCGGCAGTCTGATGTGAACGTCACGTGGCGCCACTCCGGCTCACTGCCCGAGGCCAAATCCGGCTATTTAAACCGGCGGCGTCCACCAACCCTAGCCCATCCACCTCCTTCCTCTTTGCGCCGCAACCCGAGCCCATCCACCTCCTCTGCCCTGCTCTCCCAACGCTCTCCGGGCGTCGCCATGGTCCGACAGAAGATCACCACCTACGCTATGCTCATGCCAGAGCGCCGGTACCGGATCATGGAGAAGATCCGGGCGAGGTGCGCCGCCCGTATCGCTGCCGGGATGCCTCCGGACTCGCCGGAGCCGGTGGCGGATTCGGAGGAGGACGAGGCGGAGCAACCTGCTCCGGGCTTCAACATGGAGGATGCGGAGGCGGGGTTCACCGTCACCCAAGCCGCGGAGATGGCGGAGCAGTAGGCCACCCTGGAGTCCATCCAGGATGAGGCCTATGTCTAGGCCAACTGACAGTTTCTCTGGCAGGAGCGGACGGTGACCGACGCACTCTCCACCGAACTCGATGCGGAGATAGAGGAGGACGCTGAAGCGGAGTAGCCGGAGGCGCCGGAGAAACCGGAGTGAGATCTGCCGTCCATGTACCCGGAGCCGGGCACGAAGATAGTCGACATTTTCGACGAGGACTAGGCTAGTTGATCTACATAATACGTATGTTTTTTCTTTGCATGTTTTTGTATGGATTTAAGAATTCTTGTATGAGGTGTCCGGGTGCAGTTGAGCAAATTTGATGACTGACCGATCACTACCCTCGGACGTGCGTCCGCAGACGCTTGAGGGTCATATTTGTCATATACGGTTGTAGATGCTCTAAAACAGACATGTTATCCATCCAGACCGCACATATTAGTAACTAGCAAAAGAGCCTGTGTGTTGCAATGGGAGAAAAAATAACACACACTCTTAACACAATAACCATAATATGTTCATGCCCTTTATTTTAGCGAGGCATCATTTTTGTGTTGCCGCTTATCCTCCTTCTCACCCTCGGTGGCCTCAGTGTTCTCAGAAACCAAAGTGTGTTTGAATGTTGTTTTTCCCCTGCCAGTTTTTTCAGAGGTGCTCATGTGTGGTTATCGATGTTTTCTTTCGTCTCTTTATGATTTTAGTGGTTGTTTATTTGCAATCCAGATCGTCGCGATACGAAAGAAAAACGGACGTGTCCTATAGGTTACAACTTTGCTTTTAAAATAACATTTTAAAATATTTAATAGGTAAAAATAACATCATATTTAAATTCTACATATTTTTCTATTCAAGTTTCATATATAACATGTTAAAATCGGAGTTACGGTTTAATAGATATGGATAATTAAGAAAAATATTTGTTTGACTTAAATATATTCCAAAATAATATTTTAAATATATTTAACAAAAAAATAACATCATATTCAGATTCTACACATTTTTCTAATCAATTTTCATATATAACATGTTAAAATCGGAGTTACGGTTTAAAAGATATGGATAATTTTGAAAAACATTTGTTTGACTTATATATGATCGGCGGGTGAATTATCTAATACGTCAGGGGGTTTCCGTAAAAATATAAAATAATGATTCGCTTATGTCTTAAGTGTGTACTGCGGGTTAATTCATAAAAAAGGCAGGAGGGTTTCTGTAAATGTGCGTGACGGACGACTGAAACTCAATTTGCTTTATTATTAGGTAGAGATAATTCTTTTAGGATCCCATACTAGTAGTAATTAGAAGCCTGTCATCCAATTGTATGTCTCCCACGTTAAAAAACATTTTAAACATGAATTGAATCAAGGACGATTTTAATGCAAATCGGATTACTTTTCTTTTAAACCAGAACACACCTATTACATTTTTAATATATTTCATTAAACAAAAGTGTGTGAAAGTTAATTTAGTCTAAATCTTCACTGACATATGTGTCGTGATATTTCCTCGACATATGCCAACGGGTGGCTAATCATGTAAACATTGCCGGGCTCTAGAAGCGGGAGTAGGCAAGACCTCAAACGATGCCGGGTCTTACCCAGGTTCGGGGCTCTCCGTGGAGATAACACCCCTAATCCTGCTCTACGGGGGTCTCCGCATCACTATGATCAACAGCGGGCTACAAGGTTGCTCCCTGAGCTGTTCGGGCCAGAGGAAGAAGAAGGCAAGCTAGCTCTACTTCTCCCTAGCTATGTGGGTGTAAGATGATCTAAGGGCTGAAAACCCTTTGCATGGGTGACCCTGGGGGGTTTATATAGGCCTACCTCCCAGGGGTAAAATGGTAATCCGGCTAGTCGTAGGACCCGGCCGTCAGTGTCTCTAGGCTCCGACTTTTCCGCCGACAGCCCAGGCCTGCCGCCTGGTGGACCCCGTCGACTACCGTGGATTCAGCCGACAGGTAGGGCCCGCCGCCTGTGGGCCAGGTGGACCAGGCCGCACTGTAGCCTCGCCTATGATGACAGTAGCTTGGTCAGGGTTACAGTGCCGCCGCCTGGCGGGTGATCACTTTAGCCACACCACGCCACTTCTGGTTAATGGTGCACATACTCCAAGGGGAGGGGCGGCCGCCTGCTAGGAGTCGGCCTCCGCTTGAGGCCGCCTGCTCAGGCCTTGCCGTCTTCTGGTGATACGCGGGGACGTGGGCCCGCCGCCTGTGGGCCATACCACCGTCCATCGTGGGGGCATGGCCCTGCCTGACGTAGGCATCGTCATGGGCCACGTTGCTACATTGTTGTGCCAGGCGAGGGGTGTCCGCCTGCTACACCCGCAGTGTGGCCACGTTCCATCCGTGATTCGGGGATGGCAGGTGGTATTGCTGCCATGGCATGTCTTGTCGTAGCAGGTGGGCGCAAACTTTGAGGAGGCGAGGGGCCGCCTGGCAGGAGTCGGCCCATGCCCTTGCCGCCTTCTGGGGTGAGCCGCCTTCTAGGGGGCGGCCTGTTGGCACCAGACGGCTGCATGGGCCGGCCATGCGACCAGTCGGCCCGAGGGGCTAGGCTAGCCCCGTTGTCTTGAAATCTGCTGGGGTGTGGATGAGGCTACCCAAGGTTTATCCCATCGTTAGTAGTCCCCAAAGCTGGTGAGGTTCTACGGCTTTGGGCAGCCGGAGAGCCTCAGCAGTTTCCCTCTTAAGTGGCTTTCCGCCTTCTGCTCCTTCCGGCTGGGAGGAATCGGACGCCAGGAGCCAAACATTGCCGTGGCCGCCTGGCGGAATTCGAACTTTAATTTCGTGGTGGGGGCCAGGTGGTGTGCCAGCCGGGCGACAGGCTCGCTGCCCACTGCCTTCCCGCCACGAGGCGCCAGCCGGCCAGGTCAGTTTGCCAACCCACGCGCGCGACGTGACATTGCCGCAAGCCCGGGCCCGCCACTATAGGGCATCGGCACGCGCACAGATCTGCTGCGGCCGAGGCGGACGTTTACGCCTCCCAAGCACGGTTAATACACGCCTTTAAGGCGCGGAAGATGCGGGGTTGTGGGGGGAGTGGGCGCAGTTAATCCCGCGCTCCGCCACGTCTCGCCCCCTCGACTCCGCCGCCGGGGGGCTATAAGTAGGGGGAGGAGGGGGCGGCAGAACGCACGCGCGCCCTCCTCTCCCTTCACCTCGCCTCTCTCCCTCTTGCTGACGCTGCATCTCCTCCTCTTAGAGTGCCACCGCGACTCGCCATCACCGAGCTTCTCCACGTCGCAGCCGCTCCACACCACTGCCGAGCTCAGAGCTCATGGCACGCAGCGGCCACGCCGGCGACTGGGTTGGCTCCACCGTCCATGTAGACCACCTCCTGTTCCTCCGCTAGACACGGCGGCTCCCCCATCCTTCCAACGTCAAGGTGCGCATCCCCCCTGCGAGGGAAATCTCGCCGGCGCCGGAGGGCGACGAGCGCGTCATCTTCCGGTCGCATTTCCTCCGCGGTTTCGGCCTTCCGGCAAGCGGGTTCCTCCGCTCATTTCTGGACTTCTACGGAGTGCAGCCCCACCACCTCACGCTGAATACGGTGGTGCTGCTCTCTGCCGTCGTCACCCTCTGCGAGGGTTACCTCGGCACTCTCCCCACACTCGAGCTGTGGGGAGAGCTCTTCTACGTCAAGCTCGGCACCGCCGTCAAGAACGAGGCGGTGCAGTGCGGAGCCTGCGTCGTGGTGCGGCGCCCCGGGACCGGGACCCGCTTCCTGGCCCTCGCCCTGCTACAGTCGGCCAAACTGTGGTAGAGGTCCTACTTCTACGTCGAGAACATCCACTCACACGGAACTACGTCAACCTGCCGGCTTACGTAGCCAGCCCGCCTGCCGCGCCCCGCACCAACTAGAGCTCCCGGCCGAAGACCCCGTCGGTCGCCTCCGCCACTGCCCTCGCCAGGCTCCAGGTGATGCTGGACTCGGAGGGCCTCAAGGCCTCCGACTTGCTGGCCACCTTTGTGGAGCGCCGGGTGCTGCCTCTTCAAGCCCGACCCTACATCATCAGCAGTATGAGTGGGCGTCGGGATCCATCCCGATGTCCACCAAGGAGATGCCGGTCGAGGAGATAGTCCGGCTGGTGAACCACATCTCCGACTGCAAGCTTTCGGAGTCAGAGTGGTAGTTCAGCAAGCCACCGTACAGCCGGGCTCACCCGCCGCCTTCGGTAAGTCTTTCAATTCTCTGTTTCTTTGTTATTCCGGTTTCTTCTGGCCGCCTGAACAGTCGGCCATGATGCAGTCCCTCTTGGGCCAGACGGCCACCGGCGCACCGGCAAGCGACAAGGACGACCCCGACTTGGCGGCGGACGCCTTGGAGGAGGACGATGCCATAGGCGGTGGCGGAGGAGGAGTAGGCGGCTTCTTCGGAGGCGGCCTTGGGGAGTGGCCGGACGACGACGAGGAGGGCGACAAGCTCTTCGGCCGCACCGACTACCGCAGCCGGCGTGCCAAAACGCCGGGCTGAGACGGGCTGTACGGCAGCCAGCCCAAGAAGCCGTAGACCTCGACCGCCACGTGTGGCACCCCGGCTCAGAGCGACCGGTTTACCATGCATTGCCAGCCCAGAGACCTTGTCTTCTGGCAACACACAACAACTTGGTACAGAAATACAACCGCTTTATTGATACTAGCGGATCAGAGTTTATATTACAACAGTTAGCAAGGCCAAGGGGCACACACGGTGTAGCTGAACAATATGTACATTATTTAGTGAACGTAAAGGTGCCTCGATCATGACAACAACGAGGCAACGGAACAACGTCGTAGCGGAACTCCATAGCACAGGGACACCGATGTGGACACGATCTAGACTCGGACATCTCTCCTTTCCAACGAGACTTTCCTGAAATCTGGCATGGCACGCCAGGTTAGTACATTGAATGTTCTTGCAAGCTCACAACAAGCATAAACATAATGACAAACAATATCATGATATTTAACCAATTAATAACAATGCAACAATATATCCATCATGCTGTGACTATGCTCAAGTGGTACTCGTCCCTTGGACTGGCTTACAGAACGTGATCATTTCCAGATCACAAACGTGATGAACACAGAAACAAACTCGTGATCCTTACGGTGATCACAACCTGACCAATAAATGGTCCGTGATCCTTACGACAATCACAACCCGACCAATAAATGGCCCGTGATCCTTACGGCGATTACAACCCGACCAATAAATGGCCCGTGATCCTTACGGCTATCACTACCACGACCACATCTGGTCCAACTCAACACGATGGCCTTTCTGCCATCACCTCAGTGCATACTTTGTGTGCAAATTTATTTAGTGTTGACCCATGGTGTACCCTACTTTCGAGCGTGTCCGTAACCGTGGACTCGGCTATTGATAGATTAATACACTCTACAGAGGTAGCGCCCTGGACCCGCACTATGGAACCCATGCCCTCGCACTCCCATTCGGGTGGACCAACGACATTCCGATGAAACCACTTCATTGCCATGGCACTCTCCCGGCCACTCCGACTCAATCCCCATCGGGCTAGTCCTGGGTGGCTCCGTGTCTACCTCAAGACACATCGACCACCGTCGTGGCCACGATCCATTCTGGGACCGGTACCAAAAACTTAACAATGGGCTCACACGGTTATGCCTGCTTACCGGGCCAGGGTATAGTACGCCATAACCTTCCCTTGATGGAGGCACCAACTAGAGGCATGACAATGAAACGAATTAAGGCTGTCCCATACCGGCAAATGTGGTTGCACTGGGAAAGAGTCGTTTCAGCGGCACCATGACCCGGTCAACAACATATTCAAGTTGAGTTATTTATCAGTTTCAACTTAAAGTGAAAGTAACCGGTGTCATAATGCCATGACATGCATCACCAACATATGCATCACATATCAATGAAAATAACTAAGTCAACTACGCTCTCACGGAGCAATCATCAACTCATGATACTCCTCTAGTTAAGATCAAACCTCACTTAAACCAGAATCTTTTCTAGCAAACTCATCATTTTTCATCATGCAAAAATAATCTCACTAATTATTTATCTCCATGACCATATTATCTTATCATTACTCATAACTAAATCCTTGTTAGCTTATCAACAAGATTCACTTTAAACTTTCTATAAATCAAGCATATTTAATATAACAAGTATCTAACAGAATATAATTATCATAGTAATAATTTAAATGCATGAATAATCACAAATATTGAAGTGGTACTATGAAAATGTTGTTGTGGCTTGCCTTAGTGCAGATGAGGTTCACAAGCCTCCTGGTGATCCTCAAGACAAGCCTGCTCTTCTGAAAATAAATAAAACCACAAAAAGAAAATATTAAGAAACCTTCTGAAATTCACCAGAAAATCTAGACAACAAGGAAAAATCCCATCTTTTAGGAGTTGCTAGATTTTTGGACAAAGAACAAAATGCAAAAAGAGTCAATGCATTTGGACTTATAGATAAAAAGTTATGGCTGTTTGAAGTTCTCTCGATTTAAATGAATTTGAATTAAAAATAAAACAGACTGGGGGGGGGGGGGTGACGTCGAAGGCGTAAAATCCCAGGGCGCCACCACTCGTACCGCTTCGCGCGCGTAAAGATTGCCTGACTAGCGGGCCCCGCTAGTCAGGTGAGGAGGAGGGGGAGAGGGAAACAGAGAGTGGCGGAGCTTCGCCGGAGCGCACGCCGGCGGCGAGGGCTCTTGGGACCAAATGATAGGGGGAATCGAAGGAGAAGAAGATGTCGCACCTGCCCGTACTCGTAGCGTGGCTAGGGGTGGTCGGACAGCGTCGGAAACAACTTCTCAAGTGGAGGCAGAGGGCATCGGTCGCCGGAGACGAAGACGACGGCGGCTAGGGGCGGCTCCAGGGGCTCCAACAGGGCGTAACGGCTTCACTAAAGAGTGGCGGAGGCCCTGCAGGGTTGCCCTGGCCTGGGAGGGGCTGGAGCTATGGGGATGATCTGAGGGGATCACCGGTGAGCTCGAGCTCGGGGACGACAGCCCGCGGCCTGCCCGGCCGGGCTGCGGCTTTCCACTAGGTTGTGGTGAGTGTGGGAGTGGCTGTGGTTGCTCGAGGAGGCTGGGGGTGGCGGCATTTATAGGCGGCGAGGGGAGGTCGGCCACGGAGGACACTGTCCTGGCGCCCGGCATTTAACAGCGCCGGAGAGAGAGGGAGAAGAGGACGGAGTTCACTCGGGAACTATTGGCGAGCGTGGACGAGCACAGGGACGAGGGAGAAGACGACGAGCACAGTGCGCCGCGCACTGTGTCATTGGCCGGACCGCGCCCGTGCCCGCTGCGGCGAGCTCCGGCGTTGGCGAGCGCCAGGGAGGAGTTAAGGGAGTGAAGACGGAGAAGGTGGCGCGGTTTGGCTTGCTCGGGCAGGCTGGGCAGCGAGCACGCTTGCAATAGAGCGCTCGGTGGCACTCAGAGATCGTGTTTTGCATGCCAGCACGCCTGGACGAACGCTGTCATCGTGTGAACTATGACATCAGTCCAACCTAAGCACTAACTTCATGTCTAGAGTGTAGTCCTTGGTGGTTTGGAGTGTTACTACGGTTGGGTTAGGTTCCAGGTGTAGTAAAAATGGATTTGTACTCCAAGTGAGTTTCTGGACAGTAACTTTGGAGGTTTACTGTGGTCAAACCACTGGGAGTTGAGGGCTGGGCTTTGGAGGCTAGCCAAAACTTACTAAGGTAAAGATGCACAAGAAAAACCAGCTACAATGGAGCTAGTAAAATGGTAGTTGCTATAGAAACTACCATTTCTGTCAAGAAATGAAAATATTTTCTATAGCCAAAATATTCCAAAGAGTGATGAAATATTTTTGGTCAGAAAGGTGCCCTAGGGTTCAAAGAATAATTGGGGTTTTTCTCAGGATTTTTGGGGAAAGAAAAATTAGGGTTGCTTTGGAGCACAAAGGGCTAGCTAGGGTGTAGGAGGGCAAAATGAATATTTTTCATTTAAGACAAATATTCCAAGTGATATTTTGAGATGATCCAGAGGTGAAGTGAAGGTTTGAGAAGGAGTGGAAGCACTTAGGTGAAAGTCAAGGGGTACCCAAGTGGTTAAGTCCAAATGAAATGATTCAAAAACTCCAAACTCAAATCCAAATCAACTGAAAACCAGGGAAATAAGAGAGGGCGAAGACCAGACTGTCACAAACCTCCCCCACTTAGAATGAATCTCGTCCTCGAGATTCGGTGGCTTGGGAAAACCATTCTGGATAATGTGCCCTTAGAAATTCTTCTGATTCCCATGTTGGTTCTGACTCTGTGTGATGCTTCCATTGGACTTTGTAAAACTTCTTGGCTTTACTACGAGTAACTCTTTCCATCTGATCCAAGATTTTGACTGGCCTCTCTTCGTAGGTTAAATCCCTTGCCAGCTCTATTTCTGTCAAATCAGCCTTTTTTTCAGGCGGCGATATGCATCGCCGTAATTGTGAAACATGGAACACGTTGTGTACGTCCGACAATTCAGGGGGTAACTCCAACTGATATGCAACAGCACCCACTCGTGTCATAACTAGAAATGGACCAATAAATCTGGGGGCCAATTTTCCACGAGTCTGAAATCTCTTGATACCTTTCATAGCGTGTCTCGAAGGTAGACATGTTCTTCGGGTTCAAAGCTGATCTGTTGGTGGTTTGCATCATAATAACTTTTCTGTTGTGATTTGGCCAACTGCAATCTGTCTCTGATTTCCCTGACTTGCTTCTCAGCTTCCAGCATGAGACCCGTTCCGAAAATATGGCTATCTCCGGTTTGAGACCAATTTAATGGAGTGCGGCACTTACGACCATACAAAGCTTCATACGTTGACATCTTTAAACTGGTCTGGAAGCTATTGTTATACGAGAACTCGGCGTACGGCAAACAATCTTCCCATTTTGGGCCTTGGGCCAAAGCACAGGCTCGCAACATATCTTCGAGTATTTGATTTACCCGTTCTGTCTGTCCATCAGTCTGAGGATGATAAGCGGTATTGTATTTCAAGTCCACCCCCAAAGCTTGATGGAGACGGGACCAAAAAGCGGAGGTAAAAAGTGAACCTCGGTCAGAGGTGATGGTTCGGGGGACCCCATGCAGACTGACTATCCTGGATACATACAGTTGTGCAAGCTCATCTACCCGATATGAGGTTCTGATCGGGATGAAGTGGGCTACCTTGGTTGTTGTATCCACTATGACCCATATTGCATCATTGCCCCACCGGGTCTTAGGTAGTCCTGTGATGAAATCCATACAAACATCATCCCATTTCCATTGTGACACTGGCAATGGTTGGAGAAGTCCGGCTGGCTTCTGATGTTCTGCCTTCACTTTGTTGCATATGTCGTAACAGGCCACGAAATAAGGAATGCCTTTCTTCATTCCATCCCGCCAGAATATTTGTCAAAGGTCTTCTTACATTTTCGTACCTCCAGGGTGAATTGAATATGAGGATTCGTGGGCTCCTGACAGGATCTTCTGCTTTAAATCCGCTTGATTGGGCACACAAATCCTTCCCCTGAATCGGAGGGTACCAAACTGATCCTTCGAGAAATCAGAATGCTTGACACATTTCTGCAAATCGGCGTCGCCTGGCTGGGCCCTGCGGATTTCTTCCTCAAGAGTAGGGGTAATTTCCAAAATATTAGCAACCTCAACTATGACCAGGTTGAGTTGAGCAATCTCTTCTTTAAGTTCAGGAGGCAAAGATTCCAATATGACATTTAAACTGGCGGGCTATAGACTGAGCGCATCGGCAACCACGTTGGCCTTACCCGGATGGTAATTTATTCAAAGGTCATAATCCTTGACCAACTCAAGCCATCTTTGTTGACGGAGATTTAAATCCAGCTGAGTAAATATATACTTGAGGCTTTTGTGATCGGTAAAAATTTGGCACCTTTTTCCGATGAGATAGTGTCTCCAAATTTTTAAAGCATGAACCACCGCGGCCAATTCCAAATCATGAGTGGGGTAATTTCCCTCGTGGGGTCGTAGCTGTCGTGAGGCGTAAGCTACTACCTTGTCGTCTTGCATAAGTACGCATCCCAGTCCTTGCCTGGAAGCATCGCAATACACATCAAAGTTGCGGTAGATATATGGAAGAGTAAATACCGGTGCAGATGTCAATCGTTTTTTTAACTCAGTGAAACTTTTCTCACAGTCCTCAGTCCATTCAAACTTCTTATCCTTTTTAAGCAGCTCTGTCATGGGTTTAGCAATCTTGGAAAACCCTTCAATGAAACGACAGTAATATCCGGCTAATCCAAGAAAACTCGGGATCTGAGATACGGTTGTGGGTGGCAACCAATCGAGTACATCCTTTACTTTGCTTGGGTCCACGGCTATACCTTCGGCGGATAGCACATGTCCGAGGAATCCAACTTGCTTGAGACAGAACTCACATTTACTGAATTTGGCGTATAACTGATGCTCACGGAGTCGTTGTAACACTACTCGGAGGTGTTCCTTATGCTCTTCTTCATTTCTTGAGTAAATGAGTATATCATCGATGAAGACTACCACAAACTTATCGAGGAAGTCCATGAATACTTTATTCATCATGTGCATGAAGAAAGCAGGGGCGTTGGTGAGGCCAAAATACATACCTGTATATTCATAAAGACCGTATCGAGTGGTGAATGCGGTCTTAGGAATATCCTCCTTTTTAATTTTGAGCTGATAGTATCTAGTCCGTAAATCAATCTTGGAGAATACCTTGGCCCCACTGAGCTCATCAAACAGGTCATCGATTCTTGGCAGTGGATATTTGTTTTTGATTGTGACATCATTCAACTGACGGTAATCCACACACATGCGGAGGCTGCCATCTTTCTTGTCCATGAAGATAGCAGGTGATCCCCATGGTGAAGAGCTGGGAGGGATATATACTTTCTGGAGCATTTCATCAAGCTGTTTCTTTAGCTCCACTAATTTTGATGATGGCATTCTATAATACTTCTTGTGTATTGGTGTGGTCCCGGGCACAAGATCTATTGCAAACTCAAGCTCTCGATCAGGTAGCATGCCTGGCAGTTATTTGGGAAATACATCAGGAAACTCGCTGACCACCGGAATTAATTCCAATTCAGCCACTGCTGTGAAGACCATTTCCTTTGAGGGTATGCTTCTACGACCCTTGGTACAGAAATACAACCGCTTTATTGATTCTAGCGGATCAGATTTTATATTAACAGTTAGTGAGGCCAAGCGGCACACACGGTTCGGCTGAACAATATGTACATTATTTAGTGAACATAAAGGTGCCTCGATCATGACAACAACGCGGCAGTAGAACAACGTCGTGGCGGAACTCCATAGCATAGGGACACCGATGTGGACACGATCTAGACTCGGACAGCTCTCCTTCCCAACGAGACTTTCCTGAAATCTGGCATGACACGCCAGGTCAGTACATTGAATGTACTTGCAAGCTCACAACAAGCATAAACATAATGACAAACAATATCATGATATTTAACCAATTAATAACAATGCAACAATATATCCATCATGCTGTGACTATGCTCAAGTGGTACTCGTCCCTTGGACTGGCTTACCGAACATGATCATTAACAGATCACAAACGTGATGAACACAGAGACAAACTCGTGATCCTTACGGCAATCACAACCCGACCAACAAATGGCCCGTGATCCTTACGGCAATCACAACCCGACCAATAAATGGCCCATGATCCTTACAGCGATCACAACCCGACCAATAAATGGCCCGTGATCCTTACGGCGATAACAACCCGACCAATAAATGACCCGTGATCCTTACGGTGATCACAGCCATGACCACATCTGGTCCAACTCAACATGATGGTCTTTCTGCCATCACCTCAGTGCATACCTAGTGTGCAAATTTATTTAGTGTTGACCCATGGTGTACCCTACTTTCGAGCGTGTCCGTAACCGTGGACTCGGCTATCGATAGATTAATACACTCGGCAGAGGTAGCACACTGGACCCACACTATGGAACCCATGGCCTCGCACTCCCATTCAGGTGGACCAACGGCATTCCGACGAAACCACTTCATTGCCATGACACTCTCCCGGCCACTCCGACTCAATCCCCATCGGGCTAGTCCTGGGTGGCCCCGTGTCTACCTCAAGACACATCGACCACCGTCGTGGCCACGATCCACTCTGGGACACGGTACCAAAAACTTAACAACGGGCTCACAAGGTTATGCCTGCTTACCGGGCTAGGGTACATCACGCCCATAACCTTACCTAGATGGAGGCGGAGGCGCAGGAGGCGGAGGCGTCCCGTGGTCAATCCTATGGGCTCCCGACTCGCACCACCCGGTGCCGCCTACACCGGAGGTCCAGGAGCTGACTGGCGGGGCCGACATCGACCAGCCAGCCTTGGAGAGGGGTGGAGGTGGTTCTGCCCGTGCCGACTGCCAACGCGCAGGGCAGCCAGCCTGAGGGGCCGCAGGTGGTGCTGTCAGATGGCGGGTTGGCGATGTGTCTGATTCCCACGATCTGTGTTCCCACGCGCAAGCGCCCGACGAAGGCGAGCTCGGCGCCAAGGCTGATGGAGGTCGGAGCCACCGGCTCGGCGGTGCCCAACACCGAGGCCACCAGCGCTACCTCAGTGGACTGAGTGTCTAGTGGTGGTGGTGGCATCTCGAACGTGGCTATGCAGGACGTCCAAGCCTAGCTTGGTGTCCAAGGTGCTGCCCTCCAGCGATGCGTGCAGGAGTTCCTGACAACGGGATCGGTCATCCGAGTACGCACTTGATTTTCGTCTTTTGAATTCTTGAAATCTTCCGTGGGGATGCGCCAGCGCACCCACTGGGTGTAACCCTCGAGTTCTGGGCCGGCTGCTGAGAAGGCGGCTCGGAACTTTTAACGTAAGTTCTGAGTGCTAAGTTGTTTTCCTTTCTTCCATTGTGCTTGATGCAGGACTACCACAACCTCCGCACGGTCGCCTACAACTCCCATGTCCAGGAGCTGGCCAAGCGGACCAGAGACTTGAACGAGAGCCTAAGTGAGCAATCTTTCTTTCTTCTCATGGGGGCGCGCCAACGCACCCGCTAGGTGTAGCCCCCGAGATTCAGGCCGACTTCTAAGCAGTCAGGCTAGATCTTCCGGCAACTACTTTCTCGTTGATGCTGATGTCTTCCTTTTCTTATCTTTGTAGAGGCGGCCGCCGCACTGCACCAGCGCTTGGGCGAGGCCAAAACCGAGCTTCGTGCCAAGGAGTTGGAGCGCAGCCAGGCAGCTCAGGAGTGCGAGCGCCTGACCAAGGAGCTGGCGGCCCAGGCGAAGCGGCACAAGGCGGAGCTCCAGAAGCTAAAGGACGGCGAGGACCTCCTCAAGGCCGAGTTCGAGACTCAATGCTCGAACTGGGCCGAGAAGGACAAGTTCCTGACCGACGGCTACGAGGAGATCGAGGACATGATCGACGATAACTTATTTCTTCTTCTTGAGCGGCCGCCGACTACTGCGGGAGTCGGCTTCTGTCTTCTAGTTCTTCTTTACATTGTTCCTGCGCAGAGTACTTCCCGGGCTACTCCATCGCCGTCAGCCAGGCCATCGAGGCGCGACGCATGGTGCAAAGGGAGGCAGGCGTGGACATTGCACCCAACACGCCCCGGAGCCTCGACGAGCAACTCTTGGCCGTCAAGACGCGCCTACAGCCGGCTCATCGGATGATCCACTGCCTGCAATGGGCTGGGGCTCAAGTGCTGGCTACCCTCTGCCTAGGAGCTCGAATTTCACGCACCCTCGGCCATACCGCCGACTGGCTGGAGGTGGCAGTCGGCCACTTCGAGGCCTGGAAGGGCGCCGCTACTCGAGTGGGTGCTCGGACGGCCCTGGAGTTTGCCAAGGCGTTGTACCCCAACCTGAATCTGACCCAGTTGGCCACCTTCTGGCAGGAGGTCGGTCCGGAGCTGGCGGCGGTGGGCCCTGAGCTCACCCAGCGCGCGGCAGCGATCGTCGACTACACCGACACAACCGTATTCATCCCCGACCTAGACGACAATGGAAAAGAGGTGCCGCCCAGCTGGTTTTGGCTGGACCCGGCGTGCGAGGAGGACTCGGCGGAGGAAATCGCCTCCAGCGATGAAGGCGACGACGACGACGAGTACGAGGATGACGAAGACGATGCGCCGGAAGACGGAGCGGACGGCCAGCCTCAGCCCGATCAGGCTTCAACCAGTGGGCCGCGGGTGGCTGTGCTGACTGCCGCCGATGCTGACCAGGCCGAGACCAACCAGTCGGCCGCTCCACCATGTGGTGCCACTGCCTCCACCGAGCAGCCGGACGAGGGAGGCGAAGAGCCGGTTGGGCCTAAGTTAGCATTCTTCCTTAGTCGAATTTCGTGTGGACGACGGTTCTGACCTTTAGCTCTTCGCCAGTCGGACAGTTGCGCTACAAGCTGTGACTTAGAGCGAAGAGAGGGCTTTCGGCGTCGGCACACTACTAGTCGGCTCCAGCTGGTGCAAACTTAGGCCAAGGCGGCGAGCCCCCGGGCCGGCTGACGGAACCCGGACGGGGCAGGAATAGAAAAAACTCAAGTCATGACATAAGCTTGACTCATAGATAGATAAAAAGGTAGCCCCGGAGTGCACCTCGGGGGACTTGAGGTCTTTTACTTAATACAAAAGTTGGTGTGGTTGATACGTCTCCAATGTATCTATAATTTTTGATTGTTCCATGCTATTATATTACCCATTTTGGATGTTTATGGGCTTTACTTTACATTTTTATATCATTTTTGGGACTAACCTACTAACCGGAGACCCAGCCCGAATTGCTGTTTTTTTGCCTATTTCAGTGTTTCGAAGAAAAGGAATATCAAACGGAATCCAAACGGAATGAAACCTTTGGGAGCGATCTTTTTGGAACAAACGTGATGCAGAGGAGTTGGAGTGGAATTCAAGAAACAAGCGAGGCAGCCACGAGGGTGCCCGGCGCGCCCCCTAGGGCTGGGCGTGCCCCCCACCCTCGTGGCCCCCTCGAGCGTCCACCAACCTACTTCTTCCTCCTATATATACCCATGTACCCCGAAAACATCACAAGAGACCACGAAAAACTATTTCAACCACCGTAACCTTCTGTATCCGCGAGATCCCATCTTGGAGCCTTCGCCGGCGCTCCGCCGGAGGGGGAATCGATCACGGAGGGCCTCTACATCATATCCAAGGCCCTTCCGATGAGTTGTGAGTAGTTTACCATAGACCTTCGGGTCCATAGTTATTAGCTAGATGGCTTCTTCTCTCTCTTTGAATCTCAATACAAAGTTCTCCTCGATCTTCTTGGAGATCTATTCGATGTAACTCTTTTTGCGGTGTGTTTGTCGAGATCCGATGAATTGTGGGTTTATGATCAAGTTTATCTATGAGAAATATTTGAATCTTCTCTGAATTCTTTTATGTGTGATTAAGTTATCTTTGCAATTCTCTTCGAATTATCAGTTTGGTTTGGCCTACTAGATTGATCTTTCTTGCAATGGGAGAAGTGCTTAGCTTTGGGTTCAATCTAGCGGTGTCCTTTCCCAGTGACAGCAGGGGCAGCAAGGCATGTATTTTATTGTTGCCATCGATGATAAAAAGATGGGGTTTATATCATATTGCATGAGTTTATCCCTCTACATCATGTCATCTTTCTTAATGCATTACTCTGTTCTTTATGAACTTAATATCTAGATGCATGCTGGATAGCGGTCGATGTGTGGAGTAATAGTAGTAGATGCAGAATTGTTTCGGTCTACTTGTCACGGACATGATGCCTATATACATGATCATTCCTAGATAATCTCATATTTATTCGTTTTTCTATCAATTACTCGACAGTAATTTTTTCACCCACCGTAATACTTATCCTATCTAGAGAGAAGCCACTAGTGAAACCTATGGCCCCCGGGTCTATCTCTTATCATATAAGCTTTCAATCTACTTTTATTTGCATCTATTACTTTTCCAATCTATATCATAAAAATACAAAAAATATTTATCTTATCATACTATCTCTATCAGATCTCACTTTTGCAAGTGGCCGTGAAGGGATTGACAACCCCTTTATTGTGTTGGTTGCGAATTCTTGTTTGTTTGTGTAGGTGCGTGGGACTTCTAAGGGAAATACTTACACTACTTTGCTGCATCACCCTTTCCTCTTCAAGGAAAACCAACGCAAGCTCAAGACTTAGCAAGAAGGATTTCTGGCGCCATTGCCGGGGAGGTCTTCGCTCAAGTCAAGACATACCAAGTACCCATCACAAACTTATCTCCCTCGCATTACATTATTTGCCATTTGCCTCTCGTTTCCCTCTCCCCCACTTCACCCTTGCCGTTGTATTCACCCTCTCTTTCCCAATCTCCTCTCTCTTTCATTTGCTTTTTGTTTTCTTGTGTGTTGGATTGCTTGTCGCGATGGCGGAAGATAATACCAAATTGTGTGACTTTTACAATACCAATAATAATGATTTCCTTAGTACTCCGATTGTTCCTCTTAATGATGTTGAGTCTTGTGAAATCAATGCTGCTTTGCTAAATCTTGTTATGAAAGATCAATTCTCCGGCCTTCCTAGTGAAGATGCCGCTACCCATCTAAACAACTTTGTTGATTTGTGTGAGATGCAAAAGAAGAAAGATATGGATAATGATATTGTCAAATTGAAGTTATTTCCGTTTTCACTTAGAGATCGTGCTAAAGTTTGGTTTTCGTCTTTGCCTAAGAATAGTATTGATTCGTGGAATAAGTGCAAAGATGCTTTTATCTCTAAGTATTGTCCTCCCGCTAAGATCATCTCTCTTAGGAACGACATTATGAATTTTAAACAACTTGATCATGAGCATGTTTCCCAATCTTGGGAAAGAATGAAATTGATGATTCGCAATTTCCCTACTCATGGTTTGAATTTATGGATGATCATACAAAATTTTTATGCCGGATTGAATTTTGCTTCTAGAAATCTTTTAGATTCGGCCGCGGGAGGCACGTTTATGGAAATCACCTTAGGAGAAGCTACTAAACTCCTTGATAACATTATGGCTAATTATTCTCAATGGCACACCGAAAGATCTACTAGTAAAAAAGTGCATGCTATAGAAGAAATTAATGTTTTGAGTGGAAAGATGGATGAACTTATGAAATTGTTTGCTACTAAGAGTCCTTCTATTGATCCCAATGATATGCCTTTGTGTATCTTGATTGAGAATAATAATGAATCTATGGATGTGAATTTTGTTGGTAGGAATAATTTTGGTGACAATGCTTATAGAGGAAACTTTAATTCTAGACCGTTCCCTAGTAATTCCTCTAATAATTATGGAAATTCCTACAATAGTTCTTATGGTAATTTTAAGAAGATGCCCTATGATTTTGAGAATAGTGTGAAAGAATTTATGATCTCTCAAAAGAATCTTAATGCCTTGCTTGAAGAAAAATTACTTAAAGTTGATGATTTGGATAGGAACGTTGATAGACTTTTGCTTGATGTTGATTCTTTGAAACTTAGATCTACTCCTCCCAAGCATGATATCAATGAGTGCAAAGAAATAACCGCTAGATTGCGTGCTAAGAAAGATTGCTTTGTAAAAGCGTGTTCTTCTAGTTTCCATGAAAATAATGATGAAGATCTAAAAGTTATTGATGTGTCCCCTATTAAATCTTTTTTTTGCAATATGAATCTTAATAATTATGGGACTGGAGATGAGTCAACTTTAGTTAAAAGGTGTCCCAATGATTCGGAGTTTTTAGATCTTGATGCTAGATTAGGTAAAAGTGGGATTGGAGAGGTCAAGACTTTAAATAGCATTGAACCCACTATATTGGAATTCAAGGAATTTAATTATGATAATTGTTCTTTAGTAGATTGTATTTCCTTGTTGCAATCCGTGTTGAATTCTCCTCATGCTCATAGTCAAAATAAAGCTTTTACCAAACATATTGTTGATGCCTTGATGCATTCTTATGATGAAACACTTAACTTGGAAGTTTCTATACCTAGAAAACTTAATGATGAATGGGAACCTACTATAAAGATTAAAATTAAAGATCATGAGTGTTATGCTTTATGTGATTTGGGTGCTAGTGTTTCCACGATTCCGAAAACTTTATGTGATATTCTAGGTTTCCATGATATTGATGATTGCTCTTTAAATTTGCACCTTGAAGATTCCACCATTAAAAAGCCAATGGGAAGGATCAATGATGTTCTTATTTTTGCAAATAGGAATTTGGTGCCCGTAGATTTTATCGTTCTTGATATAGATTGCAATCTTTCATGTCCTATTATTCCTGGTAGACTTTTCCTCAGAATGATTGGTGCGATTATTGATATGAAGGAAGGGAATATTAGATTCAAATTTCCATTAAGGAAAGGCATGGAGCACTTTCCAAGAAATAACTTTAAATTACCTTATGAATCTATCATGCGAGCTACTTATGAACTGAGTGCCAAAGATGTCACTACTTAGATCTATCCTCGCTTTTATGCCTAGCTTGGGGCGTTAAACAATAGCACTAGTTGGGAGGATTTATTTTAGTTTTTTTGTTTTTGCTTCTGTTTAGTAATAAATTTTTCATCTACCTTCTGTTTAGATTGTTTTTATGTTTTAGTTAGTGTTTGTGCCAAGTAGAACCTATAGGATAACCTACGGTGATAGTTAATTTGATTCTGCTGAAAAACAGAAACTTTGCGCGCACGAAAATAATTTTAGTAATTCACAGGAACGTGCTTTTGCGTTGATTCTTTTTGCTGTAGATCAATATACAAAGTTCCCAGGACTTCCTATTTTGGTAGGATTGTTTTAGTTCCATAAGTATTCTAGAGTTACAGATTTCTGTAGACTGTTCTGTTTTTGACAGATTCTGTTTTTCGTGTGTTGTTTGCTTATTTTGATGCATCTATGGCTAGTATGTAAGGGTATGAACCATAGAGAAGTTGGAATACAGTAGGTTTAACACCAATATAAATAAAGAATTAGTTCATTACAGTACCTTATGTGGTGGTTTTTCTTTCTTGCACTAACGGAGCTTATGAGATTTCCTGTTGAGTTTTGTGTTGTGAAGTTTTCAAGTTTTGGGTAAAGATTTGATGGATTATGCAATAAGGAGTGGCAAGAGACTAAGCTTGGGGATGAAAAAGGCACCCCAAGATATTCAAGAATATCCAAAATCCTAAGCTTGGGGATGCCCCGGAAGGCATCCCCTCTTTCGTCTTCGTCTATCGGTAACTTTACTTGGAGCTATATTTTTATTCGCCACATGATATGTGTTTTGCTTGGAGCGTCTTGTATGGTATTAGTCTTTGATTTTTAGTTTACCACAATCATACTTGATGTACACACCTTTTGGGAGAAACCCACTTGTTTGGAATTTATTAGAATACTCTATGTGCTTCACTTATATCTTTTGAGCTAGATAAATTTTGCTCTAGTGCTTCACTTATATCTTTTAGAGCACGGCGGTGGCTTTATTTTGTAGAAATTGTTAATCTCTCATGCTTCACTTATATTATTTTGAGAGTCTTTTAGAACAGCATGGTATTTGCTATGGTTCTAAAATTGGTCCCAGAATGATGGGCATCCAAGTTGGTTATAATAAAAACTATCATAGGAAGTGAATTGGATGCTATGATCAATTTGATACCTGATAATTATTTTGAGATATGGAGGTGGTGATATTAGAGTCATGCTAGTTGGGTGATTATGAATTTAAAGAATGCTTGTGTTGAAGTTGGCAAGTCCCGTAGCATGCACGTATGGTAAAAGTTGTGTAACAAATTTGAAACATGAGGTGTTCTTAGATTGTGCATCCTTATGAGTCGCGGTCGGGGACGAGCGATGGTATTTTCCTACCAATCTATCCCCCTAGGAGCATGCGCGTAGTGCTTGGTTTTTGATGACTTGTAGATTTTTTCAATAAGTATATGAGTTCTTTATGACTAATGTTGAGTCCATGGGTCATACGCACTCTCACCCTTCCATCATTGCTAGCCTCTTCGGTACCGTGCATTTCCCTTTCTCACCTTGAGAGTTGGTGCAAACTTCGCCGGTGCATCCAAACCCCGTGATACGATACGCTCTATCACACATAAACCTCCTTATATCTTCCTCAAAACAGCCGCCATACCTACCTATTATGGCATTTCCATAGCCATTCCAAGATATATTGCCATGCAACTGTCCACCGTTCCGCTCATCGTCATGAAACACATTATCATTGTCATATTGCCTTGCATGATCATGTAGTTGACATCGTATTTGTGGCAAAGCCACCATGCATAATTTTTCATACATGTCACTCTTGATTCATTGCCCATCTCGGTACACCGCCGGATGCATTCATATAGAGTCATATCTTGTTCTAGTTTTGAGTTGTAATTCATGAGTTGTAAATAAATAGAAGTGTGACGATCATCATTACTAGAGCATTGTCCCCAAATAAAAAAAAGGAAAGGCCAAAAAAAAGAAAGGCCAAAGAGAAAAAAAAGAAGAAGAAAGGCAAAAGAAAAAAAAGGCCCAAAAAACATAGAAATAAAAAAGGGGCAATGTTACTATCCTTTTCCACACTTGTGCTTCAAAGTAGCACCATGTTCTTCATATAGAGAATCGCATATGTTGTCACTTTCATATACTAGTGGGAATTTTTCATTATAGAACTTGGCTTGTATATTCCTACAATGAGCTTCCTCAAAATGCCCTAGGTCTTCATGAGCAAGCAAGTTGGATGCACACCCACTAGTTTCTTTGTTGAGCTTTCATATATTTATAGCACTAGTGCATTGGTTGCATGGCAATCCCTACTCCTCATGTTGACATCAATTGATGGGCATCTCCATAGCCCGTTGATTATCCTCGTCAATATGAGACTTTCTTTTTTTGTCTACTCCACACAACCTCCATCATCATATTCTATTCCACCCATAGTGCTATATCCATGGCTCACGCTCATGTATTGCGTGAAAGTTGAAAAAAGTTTGAGACTATTTAAGTATGAAACAATTGCTTGGCTTGTGATCGGGGGTGTGCAAGATGGGAGCATTTTTGTGTGATGAAAATGAAGCATAGCCTAACTATTTGATTTTGTAGGGATGAACCTTCTTTAGCCATGTTATTTTGAGAAGACATGATTGCTTGATTAGTATGCATGAAGTATTACTATTTCTTATGTCAATATGAACTTTTATTTTGAATCATTTGGATCTGAACATTCATGCCACGATAAAGAAAATTACATTGAGAATTATGCTAGGTAGCATCCCACATCAAAAATTCTGTTTTTATCATCTACCTACTCGAGGACGAGCAGGAATTAAGCTTGGGGATGCTTGATACGGCTCCAACGTATCTATAATGCTTGATTGTTCCATGCTATTATATTACCCGTTTTGGATGTTTATGGGCTTTACTTTACACTTTTATATCATTTTTGGGACAAACCTACTAACCGGAGGCCCAACCCGAATTGCTGTTTTTTGCCTATTTCAGTGTTTCGAAGAAAAGGAATATCAAATGGAGTCCAAACGGAATGAAACCTTCGGGAGCGATCTTTTTGGAACAAACGTGATCCAGAGGACTTGGAGTGGAAGTGAAGAAACAAGCGAGGCGGCCACAAGGGTGCCCGGCGCGCCCCCTAGGGCTGGGCGCGCCCCCTACCCTCGTGGGCCCCTCGAGCGTCCACCGACCTACTTCTTCCTCCTATATATACCCATGTACCCCGAATACATCACAAGCGACCACGAAAAACTATTTCCACAGCCGTAACCTTCTGTATCTGCGAGATCCCATCTTGGGGCCTTCGCCGGCGCTCCGCCGGAGGGGGAATCGATCACGGAGGGCCTCTACATCATCTCCATGGCCCTTCCGATGAGTTGTGAGTAGTTTACCACATACTTTCGGGTCCATAGTTATTAACTAGATGGCTTCTTCTCTCTCTTTGAATCTCAATACAAAGTTCTCCTCTATCTTCTTGGAGATCTATTCGATCTAACTCTTTTTGCCGTGTGTTTGTCGAGATCCGACGAATTGTGGGTTTATGATCAAGTTTATCTATGAGAAATATTTGAATCTCCTCTGAATTCTTTTATGTGTGATTAAGTTATCTTTGCAAGTCTCTTCAAATTATCAGTTTGGTTTTGCCTACTAGATTGATCTTTCTTGCTGTCGGTGGCAAAACCGGCGGATCTCGGGTAGGGGGTCCCGAACTGTGCGTCTAGGTGGATGGTAACAGGAGACAAGGGACACGATGTTTTTACCCAGGATCGGGCCCTCTCGGTGGAGGTAAAACCCTACTCCTGCTTGATTAATATTGATGATGTGGGTAGTACTGAAGGAAATATGCCCTAGAGGCAATAATAAAGTTATTATTTATTTCCTTATTTCATGATAAATGTTTATCATTCATGCTAGAATTGTATTAACCGGAAACATAATACATGTGTGAGTGTATAAACAAACAGAGTGTCACTAGTATGCCTCTACTAGACTAGCTTGTTAATCAAAGATGGTTATGTTTCCTAACCATGAACAAAGGGTTGTTATTTGATTAACAAGGTCACATCATTAGTTGAATGATCTGATTGACATGACCCATTCCATTAGCTTAGCACACGATCGTTTAGTATGTTGCTACTGCTTTTATCCATGACTTATACATGTTCCCATAACTATGAGATTATGCAACTCCTGTTTACGGAGGAACACTTTGGTACTACCAAACGTCACAATGTAATCGGGTGATTATAAAGGAGTACTACAGTGTCTCCAAAGGCAGATGTTGGGTTGGCGATTTCGAGATTAGGTTTTGTCACTCCGATTGTCGGAGAGGTATCTCTAGGCCCTCTCGGTAATACACATCACTTAAGCCTTGCAAGCATTACAACTAATGAGTTAGCTGTGAGATGATGTATTACGGAACGAGTAAAGAGACTTGCCGGTAACAAGATTGAACTAGGTATTGGATACCGACGATCGAATCTTGGGCAAGTAACATACCGATGACAAAGGGAACAACGTATGTTGTTATGCGGTCTGATCGATAAAGATCTTCATAGAATATGTAGGAACCAATATGGACATCCAGGTCCCGCTATTGGTTATTGACCGGAGACGTGTCTCGGTCATGTCTACATTGTTCTCGAACCGTAGGGTCCGCACGCTTAAGGTTTCAATGACGGTTATATTATGAGTTTATGTATTTTGATGTACCGAAGGAGTTCGGAGTCCCGGATGTGATCACGGACATGACGAGGAGTCTCGAAATGGTCGAGACATAAAGATTGATATATTGGAAGCCTATATTTGGAGTTCGGAATGGTTCCGGGTGAAATCGGGATTTTACCGGAACACCGGGGGGTTACCGGAATCCTCCCGGGGGTTAATGGGCCTTAGTGGGCCATGAGGGAGAAGAGGAAGGGCCGGCCAGGGCAGGCCGCGCCCCCCCCCTAGTCCGAATAGGACAAGGAGAGGGGGCGGCGCCCCCCTTCCCTCTTTCCCTCCCCCCAAGTCCTAATCCAACTAGGGGGGAGTCCTACTCGGTGGGAGTAGGACTCCTCGGCAGCGCCTCCTCAAGGGCCGGCCGCACCCCTTGCCCCTTTATATACTGGGGCAGGGGCACCCTAGAACACACAAGTTGATCCTTGAGATCGCCTTAGCCGTGTGCGGTGCCCCCCTGCACCATAATCCACCTCGGTCATATCGTAGTGGTGCTTAGGCGAAGCCCTGCGTCGGTAGAACATCAAGATCGTCACCACGCCGTCGTGCTGACGAAACTCTCCTCCCAAGCTCTCTTTGGATTGGAGCCCGAGGAGCGTCATCGAGCTGTACGTTTGTCAAGAACTCGGAGGCGCCGGAGTAACGGCGCTGGGATCGGTCGGATCACGAAGAGAACGTATGACTACTTCCTCTACGTTGTGATCGCTTCCGCTTCGGTCTACGAGGGTACGTAGACAACACTCTCCCCTCTCGTTGCTATGCATCACCATGATCTTGCGTGTGCGTAGGAAATTTTTGAAATTACTACGTTCCCCAACAGTGGCATCCGAGCCTAGGTTTTTATGGTTTGATGTTTTGCACGAGTAGAACACAAGTGAGTTGTGGGCGATACAAGTCATACTACCTACCAGCATGTCATACTTTGGTTCAGCGGTATTGTGAGATGAAGCGGCCGGACCGACATTACGCAGACGCTTACGCGAGACTGGTTTCACCGCTACGAGCACTCGTTGCTTAAAGGTGACTGGCGGGTGTCTGTCTCTCTCACTTTAGTTGAATCGAGTGTGGCTACGCCCGGTCCTTGAGAAGGTTAAAACGGAGTCTATTTGACGAAGTATCGTTGTGGTTTTGATGCGTAGGTGAGATTGGTTCTTGCTTAAGCCCGTAGCAGCCACGTAAAATTTGCAACAAGAAAGTAGAGGACGTCTAACTTGTTTTTGCAGGGCATGTTGTGATGTGATATGGTCAAAACGTGATGCTATATTTTTGTATGAGATGATCATGTTTTGTAACCGGTTATCGACAATCGGCTGGAGCCATATGGTTGTCGCTTATTGTATGAAATGCAACGCCTGTAATTGCTTTACTTTATCACTAAGCGGCAGCGATAGTCGAGAAGCAATAGGTGGCGTGAGCGACAACGATGCTACGATGGAGATCAAGGTGTCGCTACCGGTGACGATGGTGATCACGACGGTGCCGGAGATGGAGATCACAAGCACAAGATAATGATGGCCATATCATATCACTTATATTGATTGCATGTGATGTTTATCCTTTATGCATCTTATCTTGCTTTGATTGACGGTAGCATTTTAAGATGATCTCTCACTAAAATTATCAAGTAGTGTTCTCCCGAGTATGCACCGTTGCCAACGTTTGTCGTGCCGAGACACCACGTGATGATCGGGTGTGATAAGCTCTACGTCCATCTACAACGGGTGCAAGCCAGTTTTGCACACGCAGAATACTCAAGTTATACTTGACGAGCCTAGCATATGCAGATATGGCCTCGGAACACGGAGACCGAAAGGTCGAGCGTGAATCATATAGTAGATATGATCAACATAAGATGTTCACCATTGAAAACTACTCCATCTCACGTGATGATCGGTTATGGTTTAGTTGATTTGGATCACGTGATCACTTAGATAACTAGAGAGATGTCTGTCTAAGTGGGAGTTCTTAAGTAATATGATTAATTGAACTTAAATTTATCATGAACTTAGTACCTGATAGTATCTTGCTTGTCTATGTTTGATTGTAGATAGATGGCTCGTCTTTGTTGTTCCGTTGAATTTTAATGCGTTCCTTGAGAAAGCAAAGTTGAAAGATGATGGTAGCAATTACACGGACGGGTCCGTAACTCGAGGATTATCCTCATTGCTGCATAGAAGAGTTACGTCTGGATGCACCGCTAGGTGCAGTGCCTCTTGCTGATGCAATTGACGACGTTAAGAACGTCTCGGCGAGCAAAGCTGATGACTACTCTATAGTTCAGTGTGCCATGCTTTACGGCTTAGAACCGGGACTTCAACGACGTTTTGAACTTCATGGAGCATATGAGATGTTCCAGGAGTTGAAGTTGATATTCCAACAGAATGCCCGGATTGAGAGATATGAAGTCTCCAATAAGTTCTATAGCTGCAAGATGGAGGAGAATAGTTCGTCGGTGAGCACATACTCAAAATGTCCGGGTATTACAATCACTTGACTCAACCGGGAGTTAATCTTCCGGATGATTGTGTCATTGATGAATTCTTCAATCACGCCACCAAGCTACAAAGGCTTCGTGATGAACTATAATATGCAAGGGTTAGTAAAGACTATACCGAGCTCTTCGCAATGCTAAAGGCTGTGGAGGTAGAAATCAAGAAGGAGCATCAAGTGTTGATGGTCAATAAGACCACTAGTTTCAAGAAGAAAGGCAAAGGGAAGAAAAAGGGAACTTCAAGAAGAACAGCAAGCAAGTTGCTGCTCGGGAGAAGAAACCCAAGTCTGGACCTAAACCTGAAATCGAGTGCTTCTACCGCAAGCGATAGGTCTTTCGAAGCGGAACTGCCCCAAGTATTTGGCGGATAAGAAGGATGGCAAGGTGAACAAAGGTATATGTGATATACATGTTATTGATGTGTACCTTACTAGAGCTCGCAGAGCACTGGTATTTGATCTGGTTACATTGCTAATATTTGCAACTCAAACAGGGACTACGGATTGCTTAACACTAGCAAAGGACGAGGTGACAATGCGCGTGGGAAATGGTTCCAAAGTCGATGTGATCGCGGTCGGCACGCTACCTCTACATCTACCTTGGGATTAGTTTTAGACCTAAATAATTGTTATTTGGTGCCTGCGTTGAGCATGAACATTATATCTGGATCTTGTTTGATGCGAGACGGTTATTCATTTAAATCAGAGAATAATGGTTGTTCTATTTATATGAGTAATATCTTTTATGGTCATGCACCCTTGAAGAGTGGTCTATTTTTGATGAATCTCGATAGTAGTGATACACATATTCATAATGTTGAAGCCAAAAGATGCAGAGTTGATAATGATAGTGCAACTTATTTGTGGCATTGCCGTTTAGGTCATATCGGTGTAAAGCGCATGAAGAAACTCCATATTGATGGACTTTTGGAGTCACTTGATTATGAATCACTTGGCACTTGCGAACCGTGCCTCATGGGCAAGATGACTAGAACCCGTTCTCGGTACTATGGAGAGAGCAACAGATTTGTTGGAAATCATACATCTGAGATGTATATGGTCCGATGAATGTTGAGGCTCGTGGCGGATATCGTTATTTTCTCACCTTCACAGATGATTTAAGCAGATATGGGTATATCTACTTAATGAAACATAAGTCTGAAACATTTGAAAAGTTCAAAGAATTTCAGAGTGAAGTTGAAAATCATCGTAATAAGAAAATTAAATTTCTACGATCTGATCGTGGAGGTGAATATTTGAGTTACGAGTTTGGTCTACATTTGAAACAATGCGGAATAGTTTCAACTCACGCCACCCGAACACCACAGCGTAATGGTGTGTCCGAACGTCATGTCGCACTTTACTAGATATGGTGCGATCTATGATGTCTCTTACAGATTTACCGCTATCGTTTTGGGGTTATGCTCTTGAGACGGCCGCATTCACACTGAATAGAACACCGTCAAAATCCGTTGAGACGACACCTTATGAACTAACCAAAGTTGTCGTTTCTTAAAGATTGGGGATGCGATGCTTATGTGAAAAAGCTTCAACCTGATAAGCTCGAACCCAAATCGGAGAAATGTGTCTTCATAGGATACCCAAAGGAGACAGTTGGGTACACCTTCTATCACAGATCCAAAGGCAAGACATTTGTTGCTAAGAATGGATCCTTTCTAGAGAAGGAGTTTCTCTCGAAAGAAGTGAGTGGGAGGAAAGTAGAATTTGATGAGGTAATTGTACCTTCTCCCTTACTTGAAAGTAGTTTGTCGCAGAAACCGGTTTCTGAGACATCTACACCAAATAGTAAGGAAGTTGATGATATTGATCATGAAACTTCAGATCAAGTTACTACAGAACCTCGTAGATCAACCAGAGTAAGATCCGCACCAGAGTGGTACGGTAATCCTGTTCTAGAAGTCATGCTACTAGATCATGATGAACCTACGAACTATGAAGAAGCGATGGTGAGCCCAGATTCCACAAAATGGCTTGAGGCCATGAAATCTGAGATGGGATCCATGTATGAAAACAAAGTATGGACTTTGGTTGACTTGCCCGAGGGTCGGCAAGCAATAGAAAACAAGTGGATCTTCAAGAAGAAGACTGACGCTGACGCTAATGTTATCGTCTACAAAGCTCGACTTGTCGCAAAGGGTTTCGACAAGTTCAAGGGATTGACTACGATGAGACCTTCTCACCCGTAGCGATGCTTAAGTCTGTCCGAATCATGTTAGCAATTGCGCATTTTATGATTATGAAATTTGGCAAATGGATGTAAAGACTGCATTCTGAATGGATTTACGGAAGAAGAGTTGTATATGATGCAACCAGAAGGTTTTATCGATCCAAAGGGAGCTAACAAAGTGTGCAAGCTCCAGCGATCCATTTATGGACTGGTGCAAGCATCTCGGAGTTGGAATAAACGCTTTGATAGTGTGATCAAAGCATTTGGGTTCATACAAACTTTTGGAGAAGCCTGTATTTACAAGAAAGTGAGTGGGAGCTCTATAGCATTTCTGATATTATATGTAGATGACATATTGCTAATCGGAAATGATATAGAATTTCTGGATAGCATAAAGGGATACTTGAATAAGAGTTTTTCAATGAAAGACCTCGGTGAAGCTGCTTACATATTGGGCATCAAAATCTATAGAGATAGATCAAGACGCTTAATTGGACTTTCACAAAGCACATACCTTGACAAAATTTTGAAGAAGTTCAAAATGGATCAAGCAAAGAAAGGGTTCTTGCCTGTGTTACAAGGTGTGAAGTTGAGTAAGACTCAATGCCCGACCACTGCAGAAGATAGAGAGAAAATGAAAGATGTTCCCTATGCTTCAGCCATAGGCTCTATCATGTATGCAATGCTGTGTACCAGACCTGATGTGTGCCTTGCTATAAGCTTAGCAGGAGGTACCAAAGTAATCCAGAGTGGATCATGGACAGCGGTCAAGAACATCTGAAATACCGAAAAGGACTAAGGATATGTTTTCGTATATGGAGGTGACAAAGAGCTCATCGTGAACGGTTACGTTGATGCAAGCTTTGACACCGATCCAGACGATTCTAAATCGCAGACCGGATACATATTTACACTAAACGGAGGAGCTGTCGGTTGGTGCAGTTCTAAACAAAGCGTCGTGAAGGGATCTACATGTGAAGCGGAGTACATAGCAGCTTCGAAGCAGCTAATGAAGGAGTCGGATGAAGGAGTTCATATCCGATCTAGGTGTCATACCTAGTGCATCGGGTCCAATGAAAATCTTCTCGTGACAATATCGAGCAATTGCCTTAGCGAAGGAATCCAGATTTCACAAGAGGACCAAGCACATCAAGAGACGCTTCAACTCCATCCGGGATTTAGTCCAGGTGGGAGACATAGAGATTTGCAAGATACATACGGATCTGAATGTAGAAGACCCGTTGACTAAGCCTCTTCCACGAGCAAAACATGATCAACACCAAGACTCCATGGGTGTTAGAATCATTACTATGTAATCTAGATTATTGACTCTAGTGCAAGTGGGAGACTGAAGGAAATATGCCCTAGAGGCAATAATAAAGTTATTATTTATTTCCTTATTTCATGATAAATGTTTATCATTCATGCTAGAATTGTATTAACCGGAAACATAATACATGTGTGAGTGTATAAACAAATAGAGTGTCACTAGTATGCCTCTACTAGACTAGCTTGTTAATCAAAGATGGTTATGTTTCCTAACCATGAACAAAGGGTTGTTATTTGATTAACAAGGTCACATCATTAGTTGAATGATCGATTGACATGACCCATTCCATTAGCTTAGCACACGATCGTTTAGTATGTTGCTACTGCTTTTATCCATGACTTATACATGTTCCTATAACTATGAGATTATGCAACTCCGTTTACGGAGGAACACTTTGGTACTACCAAACGTCACAACGAATCGGGTGATTATAAAGGAGTACTACAGGTGTCTCCAAAGGCAGATGTTGGGTTGGCGTATTTGAGATTAGGTTTTGTCACTCCGATTGTCGGAGAGGTATCTCTAGGCCCTCTCGGTAATACACATCACTTAAGCCTTGCAAGCATTACAACTAATGAGTTAGCTGTGAGATGATGTATTACGGAACGAGTAAAGAGACTTGCCGGTAACGAGATTGAACTAGGTATTGGATACCGACGATCGAATCTCGGGCAAGTAACATACCGATGACAAAGGGAACAACGTATGTTGTTATGCGGTCTGACCGATAAAGATCTTCGTAGAATATGTAGGAACCAATATGGACATCCAGGTCCCGCTATTGGTTATTGACCGGAGACGTGTCTCGGTCATGTCTACATTGTTCTCGAACCGTAGGGTCCGCACGCTTAAGGTTTCAATGACGGTTATATTATGAGTTTATGTATTTTGATGTACCGAAGGAGTTCGGAGTCCCGGATGTGATCACGGACATGATGAGGAGTCTCGAAATGGTCGAGACATAAAGATTGATATATTGGAAGCCTATATTTGGAGTTCGAATGGTTCGGGTGAAATCGGATTTTACGGAACACCGGGGTTACGGAACCTCCGGGGTTAATGGGCCTTAGTGGGCCATGAGGGAGAAGAGGAAGGGCCGGCCGGGGCAGGCGCGCGCCTCCCCTAGTCCGAATAGGACAAGGAGAGGGGGCGCGCCTCTCTCTTTCCCTCCCCAAGTCCTAATCCAACTAGGAAGGGGGAGTCCTACTCCGGTGGGAGTAGGACTCCTCGGCCGCGCCTCCTCCAAGGGCGGCCGCACCCCCTTGCTCCTTTATATCTGAGGGCAGGGGGCACCCTAGAACACACAAGTTGATCCTTGAGATCGTTCCTTAGCCGTGTGTGGTGCCCCTCCACCATAATCCACTCGGTCATATCGTAGCGGTGCTTAGGCGAAGCCTGCGCCGGTAGAACATCAAGATCGCCACCACGCCGTCGTCTTGTGAAACTCTCCCTCCCGAAGCTCTCTTGGATTGGAGCCCGAGGGCGCCATCGAGCTGTACGTGTGTCAAGAACTCGGAGGTGCCGGAGTAACGGCGCTGGGATTGGTCGGATCGCGAGGAGAACGTACGACTACTTCCTCTACATTGTGATCGCTTCCGCTTCGGTCTACGAGGGTACGTAGACAACAATCTCCCCTCTTGTTGCTATGCATCACCATGATCCTGCATGTGCGTAGGAAATTTTTTGAAATTACTACGTTCCCCAACAAGTACAAGAGGAGATCTACCACGAGATCAAGGAGGCTAAACCCTAGAAGCTAGCCTATGGTATGATTGTTTTTCGTCCTATGGACTAAAACCCTCCGGTTATATAGACACCGGAGAGGGCTAGGGTTACACAGAGTCGGTTACAATGGCAGGAGATCTACATATCCATATCGCCAAGCTTGCCTTCCATGCCAAGGAAAGTCCCATCCGGACACGGGACGAAGTCTTCAATCTTGTATCTTCATAGTCTATGAGTCCGGCCAATGGTGATAGTTCGGCTATCCGAACACCCCCTAGTCCAGGACTCCCTCAGTAGCCCCTGAACCAGGCTTCAATGACGATGAGTCCGACACGCATATTGTCTTCGGCAGTGCAAGGCGGGTTCCTCATCCGAATACTTCATAGAAGATTTTGAACACAAGGATAGTGTCCGGCTCTACAAAATAAGTTCCACATACCACCGTAGAGAGAATAATATTTACACAAGTTCAATCTGCTGACGTATTCCGTGGCGTGACATCACACCACGGCCAAGCCTTTATTCGAATCGTTTTTACTGTTCCACCTTAGCGTTTAGCGAAGCGGTTTCTTGGCACGTCTTGTCAAAGCAGAGATCGTGTCCCCTTATTCTGGGATTCTCATCAATACGGGCGTGGGTAACCCAACCGTGCCCATTGGCATGCCCCCTCTATCGAAGGCGAGTCCCAAACGGCCACGAGGAGGGCTCTTGGTATTCAACCTCTTTATAACGAGACCAAGGCCTGCTCCTTTCTTTCAATCTCAATCGAATCCGCCCCTCGCCTCGAGTTCCAACACCCAAAGCTCCAGATTTAGGCGCTTCGGACCTTCGACGATGTTCGGCTCCGACCTGCATGGCCGGTGGATGCCTTCTTCCGTCACGGAAGAAGACGTGCTAAAGCTGAGAGACGCCAGGTATCTAACCAGCGAAATTTCGCATAGGCTGCCTGCCCAAGGGCAGGTTATTACTACTCCCGAGCCTGGTGAGAGTGTGGTGTTTGTGTCTCACTTCCTTCGGGGTTTAGGCTTCCCGACGGACCCCTTCGTGAGGGGGCTCATGTTTTATTATGGGCTGAAATTCAATGACTTGGACCCGAGTCCATCCTCCACATCTCATCGTTCATTGTCGTATGCGAAGCCTTCCTCCGTATTACCCCTCACTTCGGATTGTGGCTCAAGACCTTCAAAGTGGAGACGAAGATGATCAAGGGGCAGCAGACAGAGTGTGGAGGGGCTGTTATAAGCAAAAATGCTGATGCTCCATGGCCCGAGGGCTCTTTTCAAGAGGAGCTTGGTTTTTGGCAACAGGAGTGGTTTTACATCACCGCTCCCAGGGGCACCAAATGGGTAGCACCACCTGCCTTCCGCTCGGGTCCTCCACAACGGCTGGTGTCATGGGTCAACAAAGGGCTTGACTGGGGGCCGTCCAAGGACATACCTCAGCTGCAAGGCCGTATTCGAGACCTCCAGGAGGGAGAGATCAATCTGGTCGTAGTGGCGCAGGTCATGCTGATTTGGCGCCTACTGCCCTGCAAACGTCGCCCCCTCCGCCTGTGGGAATTTAATCCAGAGGGACCACGAGCTCTCCAACATTTTATGGGTGCGACACCCGTGGAGATGTATAAATTGTTCTTCGGATCACAAGAGAAGTGTCCGGACTTGACCGAGGACGCAGGTCTGAGCTGCAATCGCCTGGATACTGAAGTAAGTAGTCATGTACCCGGACACGCTATCCGTACATTTATCATAAACTTGTCCTTTAAGGAGCTGTCCCTTGAACAGGAGTGGATAGCGAAAGCAAAGCTGATAAGGTGTCCGGCCCCCCTCCCTAAGACCACGCCGGATCCTGTGTTAACCAAGATGCTGGCACCTGCGCCTTTTGAAGAAGGCGAAGGGGGGAACAAGGGAGCTACTACCTCCGCGAAGGAGTTTATCAAGAAAAGAGGGATCGAGAATCCCTCCCTCCAAGGGGAGAAGAGGACCGCTTCTAAAGATCCGGAGACCAAGGCCTCGAAGCGGGGGAAGAAATCTTCGCCAGAAGGTCCTGCGCCGGGAGATGCCCCGACCGCACTATTTCCCCAAGGGAATCAGCCCTCCAGCGAGCCGCAAGTAGAAAGGGGAGTTTTGTAATAAGGGACATTACTGTTTTTATTTCTGAAGATAACCAAAGTTTTACCTTGTAGTTCAGATCTCAGCCCTTCTCAGCAGAGCTCATCTTCGGGGGATCTTCGTCCGGAGATAATGGAGAGCGAAACGCCTCCATCTGCCGCACCGTCATGCGGGGCGGACGACCCTGAGGTGTTGTCGCGGAGGGTTTCACCGAGTCCGGCGGGGCCGGGAGGTCCAGCACCAACTGGTGTACGGTCGGAGGAGCTGAAGGATCTGCTCGGGCGAGCGTCTATCTCAGAAGATCACCGTGCGCTAATGGGTACGGTGATTGAAATGATTTCATCCGCTGAAAGTGGATTGCATGAAGCCGTCATAAGTTTACTGACGGGTTTTGAGGTACGAAAATTGATATACCTTCTGACAGTTTCCCATATAGAATGCGCCCTGTATAGATAGTAGCCCCTAAGACTCGGTACGTTGTCGAAAGTGGCAGCGCATCGAGGATCATAATCTCAGTTGTAAGATGTCGCCTGTCCTATATAGGTGGCGGAGCGTCCGGTGGCCAGCCGGACTAATCAATTTGCCGAACTAAAGCGGCAACTTGTTGTGGCGGATGTGGACATCGCGCTTGTCAATAAGCGGCTTGACGAGTCACAAGGTATGCAACTTCTCCGCGGACACCTGGTAAGGGAGCTTGACGCCCATGCCTTACAACATGTATGCTTTATGCAGATGGTGCTGCTGCTATGGAGAACCTTCGGGCGGAGCTAGCCCGAGTCAAGGAGCAAGCCAGAAAAAGTGATGCGGCTGCCTTGAGGGCAGCCGAAGAGCTAAAAGCCGAACATGCTGCTCACTGCCGAAGCAGGGAGGAAATGGCCGAAATGGCCGGGAAGTTGAAGAATGCTACCGACCACTGCGAGTTTCTTGAAAATGAACGTCGAGCGGAGCAAGAGGACCTGAAGAAGGCCACCGCTGAGGCCAAGGATGCTCGCTCTGCGATGAGAGCTATGAAAGAGGAGCTTCGTCAGGCCGAAGATATTACGGCTGGAAAGCATTTTCTGCTGCGGAGGAAATTTACAGATCCTAAGTATGCTCAGTTGGGCCAGCTGTGGGGTGTGGAGGATGCTTATTCGGATTTGGCAGCGAGTGCCGCAGACGCGGTTGCACACTTCCAGGGCCAGAAGGATCACGGAATGAAAGAGCTTTTTTGGTCGCAGTTCCATAGTCCAGAGCGTCCGCTTCCATTGACCGATCGTTTGACCGAATGGGCTGAGCTGAAAAGGTTGTCCGGACTTGCCATGAAGGATGTCGTGACTCATTTGTGGCCGGGCAGGCCCGAGCCGAAGAGTTATTTTGGCTTGGTGCAGCAGTTCCTTGGTGCGGCGCCGCATATTGGTGCAATGAAGCGGTCAGCATGCATAGAGGGTGCACGGATGGCTCTTGCCCGTGTCAAGACATGCTGGGCGGAGATGAAGGCTACCGACGTTGCATCCCAGGGTTCGGACAGAAGCCGAGTACCTGCCGAGCACTATTTTGAAGAAGTCCTGCCGGGCGCTCGTTTAATAGAGACGCAGTGCTCGAAGGATATTATGTTCTAATGACATGTATGATTTGTGAAACGATGTTTCAATGTAATATAAAGGATTTTTATACTTGTGCGTTCAAGTATTGAAATACGTCCTGTGCGGCCGTTAATGTATATGTGTATATAACCTGAAAGATGGCAGTCTTCGGCTTCAGCCCCCACACACATAGTGCAGGGGTGTTTGCAAAAAAGGGCATTTTCACACTTAATCCAACGTCTTGGTCCTGTGAAGGAGGTGATAGCGTAGCAAACTAGGCAACCGGACTATAATGCTTTATCACTTTCAGTTAGCCATAGGAGTTCGATGGTGGGGCTACTATAGAAGCCCCTAGGGGCACTGCGCTCTCCCGAATTCGGGGCGTGTATGTGCCTGACTGGGAAACGGTCCTTCGTTAATGCGGAGGAATTCTAAACATTCCGGTGGGTCATAGAGTGGTTGACCAGTCTCATGCTATATCATGATGATCAGTTTTGGCTTTTCTCTCGAGGTGCTCACCCGCGAACTGGGCACAATCGCGAGAGTTTTCCTGGTGCCGCGTTAGCCGATAGAGTGGAACGTAAGGCAGCAAAACACAGGAGCCGGGCAAACCCAACATTTGACCAAAGACATGATTTGGAGCTGATGCATATAAGGCCTAACTCGAGACGCCGAACACTCCCTAAGGTATTCGGTCTTTATGAAAACGGGCAGAACAATGCCCTGAGCCCCTAGTGTCCAGGTATGCGCAAAAATTTCTGGCGCGGCCGATGCCAAAACGCCAGCCTCCTCCTCGGTTATAGCAAGAAACCGGGGGATGTGTAACAACAAGAGACAGTAAGAAAGGTTTACGCAGGGTCTTAATCTGAAGAGAATCCTTGCAATGGGTCCCTGCTGCACGTCTGCGCCTGTGTCTCCGTTGTGCCGTATCCTGGACGGGTGTAGCACGGTGTTCATATGTAAAAGAGAAGAACTTAGTTGGGAAAAAAGATCATGTGAAAAAATGTGTTTTAAATAAACAGAGTATGATTCAAAAAATGAATGAAATTGAGCTCTATTGTCTCTTATTGTACGTGCGTGGAGCCCCTTGTAAGGGGGGACACGGCTAGTAAGCCCCTTGTTTATTTATACCGGACTCGCCTATCCGTGTCCGGGGTCTGAATGACCTGTTTAAGTACTTTGATCAGCAAGGCCGGATTAGTGCATGGCTGTCAAGGCAGTCTCACGTTCTTCCGTATTCGAGGAACACTCGAAGTTTCCCTTTAATGAGATGATGCCACGTGGACCGGGCATTTTAAGTGTAAGAGATGCGTAATGTGGTATTGCATTAAAGCGGGCGAAAGCTTCGTGTCCCAGTAGTGCTTGATAGCTACTTTTAAATGGGGCGATGTGGAAGACTAACTTTTCGCGACGGAAGTTGTCGGATGAGCTGAACACAACTTCTAGTGGTAGAGAGCCCGTACAATGGGCATATGGGCCTGGCATCACTCATTTAAAGGAAGTGTTGCTATGGCGGATTTTGGTTGGGTCTATCCCCATTCCGCGGATTGCGTCCTGATATAACAGGTTTAGATCACTATCGCCGTCCATTAGGACTTGTGTAAATTGAAGTCCGTCGATTATAGGATCTAATATCAAAGCAGTCCATCCTGCGTTCCGGATACTTCCGGAGTAATCCTGATGGTCGAAGGTGATTGGTTTTGACATCCAGTGTCGGGACTCCGCTGGGGTGGACCGTGCGGCACGTATTTCAGTCGACGCCGCTCTGTTTTTCCCTTTTGTCACTTGAAGTGAGTTTACTGTTTTGACCTCTTGTGGGAAATTCTTTTGTTTTCCGGTGCTCTGCTTGTGGGGTTCGTCGTCGTCCTCACTTGGTGTGTCGAGCCCCTTGTGTTCGGTGTTAAGTCGTCCAGACTGCTTGAAGACCCAACACTCTTTGTGGGTATGGTTTGCAGGCTTCCCGGGAATACTGTGGATTTGGCATATCTTGTCCAAGATTTTGTTTAGGTTGGATAGCTCGTCGCTGTTGTCCTTAAGAAGCATTTTTTTTGTTGTTCTGACAAGAGCTTTTGAATCCGGTGTTGACTGCCGTGCTCTTCGGACTGTTTCCCTTGGTCCGGCACTGGTCCTTGCTGCGTCGTGGTTTCCCGTTTCCATCCCTGACCTCGGATGTACTTGGGTCGCTGGTGCTGCATCTTTCCAGCCAGCTATCCTGTCCCGCGCAAAAGCGGGTCATGAGGCTTGTTAGTGCGGCCATTGTTCTCGGCTTTTCTTGGCCAAGGTGTCTGGTGAGCCATTCGTCTCGGACGTTGCGTTTGAAAGCTGCTAAGGCTTCGGCGTCCGAACAGTCGACTATTTGGTTCTTTTTGGTGAGGAACCTGTTCCAGAATTTGCGGGCTGACTCTCCTGGCTGTTGCGTTATGTCACTTAAATCGTCTGCATCCGGAGGGCGGGCATAAGTCCCCTGAAAATTTGCCCGAAACGCATCCTCGAGCTCTTCCCAACTTCCAATGGTATTTTCCGGGAGGTTTTTGAGCCAATGCCGGGCTGGCCCTTTGAGCTTGAGAGGTAAGTATTTTATGGCGTGGAGGTCATCTCTTCTAGCCATGTGTATGTGCAGGATGTAATCCTCAATCCATACTCCAGGGTCTGTTGTTCCGTCGTATGCCTCTATGTTTACGGGCTTGAATCCCGCAGGAAATTCATGATCCAGCACCTCATCGGTGAAACATAGGGGGTGTGTGGCGCCCCTGTATTTGGGTGTGCCGATATGTTCAAATACTCGACGTGTTGCATTGCTTTCTAGAGCTTGCTTTCTTGGCCCATAGATAGACCTGACTGGGCCATCCTCTTGGTGCGGGTCCTTATGCGGATCACGTGTCGGCTTGTGTTCGGCGCCACTTGCCGCTCTATGTTTGCCATGTGGTCGTCTATCCGACCGGGCGACCTCTTTGTTCTTTGATTGTGGGGGCTCTACGGCCTCCTCGTCAAACTCGGGCAGTAGTTTGCACTTCGGGTAGCTCTTTGTTTGGCGACTATCGCCGTATTTGTCTAAAGTGTTGAGTACTTTGCTCCATCTCATTCTGAGTGTGTCTTCCGCTGTTTTGAGCTTCCGCTTCTGCTTCTTCAGACTACGTGCAGTGGAGACAAGCCTTTTGTGGAGGTTCTTTTGCTCCAACGATGTGTCCGGGCGTGAGATCGTCGGTATGTTATCTTCGCCGGGACGGATTGTTTATCCAAGTTATCCTGTTCGGATGGTTGCTTGAGGGCATGTTCGTCGTCCACCAGTTCGCCCTGCTCTATGGCTGGGTCTGTATGGGTGCTGTCTTTGTCGAGGCGGGACTTTGAGCGGCGCTTACGTCGCCGTTTTGACTGCTTTTTGAGGGAATTATCCTTCACAGCGTCCCGTTGTTCCTCGTTATCGCTTCCTTTAATTGTATCCACCATATATACATCGTGAGTTGAGGTGGCCTTCCGGTGCCTGTAGGCGCTGGTTCTTGGTAAATCTCGGTATAAATCGTCCATACCGTCTTCGGAGTAGAAGTCGAGCATGTCGGTTAAATCATCGACAGTGGCTACAAAGTGGGTGGTGGGTGGGTGAGGGAGTCCTGGACTAGGGGGTGTCCGGACAGCCGGACTATCATCGTCCGCCGGACTCCAAGACTACGAAGATACAAGATTTAAGACTCCGTCCCGTGTCCGGATGGGACTTTCCTTGGCGTGGAGGGCAAGCTTGGCGATACAGATATGTATCTCTCCTACCATTGTAACCAACTCTGTGTAACCCTAGCCCTCTCCGGTGTCTATATAAACCGGAGGGCTTTAGTCCGTAGGACACAACATACATTACAACAATCATACCATAGGCTAGCTTCTAGGGTTTAGCCTCCTTGATCTCGTGGTAGATCCACTCTTGTACTACCCATATCATCAATATTAATCAAGCAGGACGTAGGGTTTTACCTCCATCAAGAGGGCCCAAACCTGGGTAAAACATCGTGTCCCTTGTCTCCTGTTACCATCCGCCTAGACGCACAGTTCGGGACCCCCTACCCGAGATCCGCCGGTTTTGACACCGACATTGGTGCTTTCATTGAGAGTTCCTCTGTGTCATCACCGATAGGAAGGATGCCTCCACCCGTCTTCAAGGACGGTATTTTCGCCCAAGGGGCCTTGGCCGCCGGCCAAACTATCCGGCTAGGTGGTCTTCTTATGACCGCCTGTCCGGCCACTGCTTCGACAATGACTTCTCAAGTTGTCAAAAGCAATCTTCACGTCAGCTCGAAATTCGCCGAGTGGCTGGATCCGATAGAGCTCTCCTCTGTCAACGATTTCTTGGATCGCATCGCCGCCCTGGGAGTCGCTACGGACTGCAATCAGATTGGGCTTAAAAACGATCTGAGAGAGATTAACTCTCCCCAGGTCACCCACCACGTCGCCGTGGTAGAGGAACAATGCGGCGACTCTTCTCCTATATTGAAAACTAGTCACGTCCGGGCTCCCGAACCCTCCATGCCGGATTTCTGTGGAGGCACGGACTTTGATCGAGCACTGAACTTAAAGTCAGGCATCGGACCGGACTCGTTGGACAATGTCCAGCAATCCAAGCTTCCAAATTTGGAAACTTCACGGCCTTTAAGCCCTGAGATGGGTAGGGATCCGGATTTTATTCCACCCACTCGCCCAGACATATGCGATCTATCTCTAATACGGCAAGAGCCCACTCAAACAGTACATCACTACTGGGCCAGATTCCTCCTGGTTATGGACAGGATAAAGGACTGCCGAGAGGAAAACGCAATCTCAATCTTTTGCAATAATTGCACGGAGAAGGGAATATTGAACGCCATCAGCCGTCGTAAAATTACACGCTTCACCGATCTGGCGTCCATAGTACGAAAGTACTGTGCGATGGAGTTTCCGGAAAACTGAAAGCCAGTTTTGGGACAATCCGGCCCCGAATACAACCCTAGTCCGCAACAAAAGGGTGCATCATACTCAGGCCCCAGATGCAAAAACCAAAAAGCAAAAACCCCATAGAGGGCACGAAACCATACTGGAGGGATGGCTCAGCGGACCCTGTAAGCTTCACAGTACAGAGGGCGCCGTCCCAACACATAGCCTTCGAGCATGTTGGATATTACGGCAGGTGGCCAAAAGTGGCGAGGAGCTTCTAGCCCCGGAAAACCACTCCAACAATACCGGTACGGTATCAACAGTCTTCGAGACCTTCGCATCAAATAATATGCGAAAACGAACAATCCGCGGCCTCGCCGAAGTCTACCAAGTAGCAACAGCAAATCCATGGAGCAACACAGCCATCACCTTCAACGCCAGCGACGAACCTAAATTCTGAACAGCCCGAGCACCAGCCGCACTGGTGCTTAGTCCCATAGTGGACAGCTATCGACTTACAAAGGTCCTCATGGATGGCGGCAGCGGACTAAACCTCATCTACGAGGAAACTCTTCAAAAAATGGAAATATACTGGAGCCGTATTGAGCGAAGTAGCACAACCTTCAGAGGAATAATCCCTGGCCGGGAAGCGCGCTGCACCGGAAAAATCACACTCGATGAGGTGTTCGGCTCGCCGGACAATTATAGATCCGAAGAAGTCACGTTCCAAGTGGCCCCGTTCAACAGCGGATACCACGCTATATTAGGACGAGAGGCATTCACAATTTTTCAAGCCGTACCCCATTACGATACATGAAGCTCAAAATGCCTGGGCCTGGCGGAATAATCACTCTCGTTAGTGATCCGGACATAGCACTCCGCGCCGAAAACAAGACAGCCGCCCTAGCCCTGGAGGCACTATCCGAAGCCCTAGCGGCAGAAGAACTCACCGCGCTGCGCTCTACGGTGAATAGGGACGATGTGATACTCGATAAAAGATCCAAGTCCACCTCCTTCAAACCAGCAGATGAAATAGTAAAATTCCAGGTCCATCCAACGGACCCAACAAAGACGGCCTCCATTGGGGCACAATTGAACCCCGAGGTAGACGCCGCACTGCAAGAATTCCTTTGGGAAAATTGGGACATTTTTGCCTGGCATCCTTCGAATATGCCCGGAATCCCACACAGATTGGCAGAACACAGCCTAAACATCCTAAAAGGATTCAAGCCGGTCAAACAGGCTCTTCGACGATTTTCCGAACCCAAAAGACAGGCAATGGGAGAAGAGCTAGCCAAACTATTGGAAGCCGGATTCATCAGAGATATCAAACATCCGGATTAGCTAGCAAATCTGGTAATGGTACCAAAGAAGGACAAATCCTGGCGCCTATGCGTCGATTTTAAAGACCTCAATAAGGCTTGCCCAAAGGATCCCTTCCCCCTCCCCCGCATCGACCAAATTATCGATGCTACCGCAGGGCACGATTCGTTGTGCTTCCTCGACGCATACTCTGGCTACCATCAAATCAAGATGGTGGAAGCAGACCAAGCCGCAATGGCATTCATCACTCCATATGGACCATTCTTCTTCAACACGATGCCCTTCGGACTTAAAAACGCCAACACAACATATCAGCGCATGATTCAAACATGTCTGGCCACCCAGATCGGCAAAGCAGTTGAGGCATACGTAGACGACGTAGTTGTCAAAACCAAACACGTCGAAACTCTAGTAGACGATTTGAGGCTCACATTCGACAACCTCAGAGCATATGACATCAAGCTGAATCCGGAAAAATGCGTTTTCGGTGTACCAGCCGGAAAGCTGCTGGGCTTCATTGTATCCAGTAGAGGAATTGAAGCAAACCCGACCAAGATCCAAGCTCTGTCACAGTTGGATATTCCAAAAGACCTCAAACAGATACAAAAATTGACCGGATGCGTGGCAGCTCTAAGCCGTTTTATCTCCCGCTTGGGAGAAAAGGCATCGCCTTTATCGCCTCCTTAGGCGCACGAACACCGAGTGGGCGGATGCCGCCACCGCGGACTCGAAGAAATAAAGGCCATATTGGCAACAAATCCGGTCCTAGCTGCGCCAAACCTAGGCGAACCTATGTTGTTATACATCGCAACAACACATCAAGCTGTAAGCGCGGTACTCGTCGTTGAACGAGAGACAGAAGGGCATAAATTCCCTCTTCAAAAACCAGTGTACTACGAATCCACTGTGTTAACCCCATGCAAGTCCCGTTACCCGCACTATCAAAAGATAGTGTACGCGGTGTTCATGGCATCCCGGAAGCTCCGACACTACTTTCAAGAGTGTTCGATAACAGTGGCCTCCGAAGTACCACTCAATGACATTATAAACAACATGACGCGAACGGGCAGGATTGCAAAATGGGCCATTGAGCTCCTACCATTCGATATAACCTACAAACCTCGGCGAGCTATAAAGTCACAAGTTTTGGCGGACTTTGTCGCTGAATGGACAGAAGCCCGACTCCCTAAAGAGTATGGCGCATACTACAATTGGACTATGCACTTCGACGGCTCCAAAATGTTGGCCGGACTGGGGGCTGGCGTCGTCTTGACATCCCCAACCGGGGACACAGTCCAATACGTACTTCAAATAATGTACACGGACTCCAACAACGCAGCCGAATATGAGGCCCTTCTACATGGTCTCCGGATGGCAATCTCCATGGGCATTCAACGCCTAGAGGTGCGCGGGGATTCAAACCTTGCAATATCCCAAATAAACGGAGACTTTGACGCCAAGGATCCAAAATGGCAGCATATCTGGCGCTGTCCTAAAATGTCAGCCGGTTTGAAGGACTTGAATTCCATCCGTGGCGAGAAAATAACCAAGCAGCCGACGTACTGGCAGGCATCGGCGCAAAACGTGACGCTGTCCCTCCAAATATCTTCCTGGAACGGCTCTTCAAGCCATCCGTACTATGGGAAGGGGAGTCTGGAAATGACAAACCGGAAACAACCGCGCCAACTGGCGACTCAGCCGATAACATAACACCTTCAGCCCACGACATAATGGCAGTAATCGCCCCGTGGACAGAGCCATTCCTAGCCTACTTGCTTAGGCAGGAACTTCCCGAGGACCAAAATGAGGCCCGCTGCATAGTCCGGCGATCGAAAGCCTACAAGGTCCATGAGGGAGAACTTTATAAGAAAAGTACAACCGGAGTCCTTCAAAGGTGTATCTCCGAAGAGGAAGGGCGAAACCTCTGGCTGAAATTCATGCGGACTAGGCGGACACCACGCAGCAGCCCGGCCCTTGTAGGAAAGGCATTCCACAGGATTTTATTGGTCGACGGCCCGGCGGATGCCGGGACTTAGTCCAAAGATCGTCGGTTGTCGACTCTTTGCTAATCGAGCCATATGCCACCCACCGCCTCAAAACTATACCCATTACCCGGCGTTCGCGTGCCGGGGCTTGATATGGTTGGACCCTTAAAGGGGGAACCCACAAGAAAAGGTACCTATTGGTCATGGTGGATAAATTCACCAAATGGATAGAGGCCAAACCGGTCAAAACGGCAGAGTCCGGACCAGTGATAGACTTTATATCCGGGGTCGTACACCGTTACGGTGTCCCCCACAGCTCATCACCGACAACGGCACGAACTTCACGGCCGACGAGGTTAAGTCATGGTGCAAAAACATGGGCATTAAGCTCGACTACGCTTCAGTCTATCACCCTCAAACCAACGGTCAAGTGGAACGAGCAAATGGTCTAATAATGAGCGGCATTAAACCTAGACTAGTGCGGTCACTTACAAAATCCGACACGCACTGGGTAGAGGAGCTCGACTTCGTACTCTGGGGGCTACGGACAACGCCCAACCGTACTACCGGATTCACACCATTTTTCATGGTATACGGCGTAGAGGCAGTTTTGCCCTGCGACATCATTCATGACTCACCTCGAGTGCGCATGTACGAAGAACGAGAAGCCGAGCTGGATCGGCAGGACATCTTGGACGCATTGGAGGAGGAACGCGACGTCGCCAAGGCTCGTTCCGCATTTTATCAGCAGCAGGCTCGAAGATATCAAAGCAGAGAAGTACGGGCCAAGACTTACAACATTGGCGAACTAGTTCTACGCCTGCCGGACAAAAAAAGGACAAGCTCAAGCCCAAATGGGAGGGCCCTTTCATTATCGACCAAGTCCTGACCGGCGGGGCGTACCGTCTGTGATATGCATCGGACAACCGACTCGAGCTGAACCCATGGAACGCAGCCCGCCTGCGAAGGTTCTACGCCTAGCGCCGGACTAAGAGTTCGTCCCCTTCCCCCGTCCAAATTTTTTTTACACTCCAGCTGCACTTTGTTTCTCTTTCTTCTCTTAACTTTTTTTTTTCATAAAAAGCCCTTAAGGGCCCACTTGCGCATTGTTCGCACACACTTGATGTGCCATCCGCACTCATTATACCTGGGGGCTTCTTTTCAAGAAGCTCAATTGTAAGGGCTTCACGCCTAGCACATGTGTCAAGCTTCCACATGTACCTTTTACTCACCATTATATGCATCGATATGACTTAAGTTTTTGGCCAAGCTGGGTTGCCTGGCTCCTGTGCTTACCCCTACGTTCCCGATTGTTTGGCTAGGAGGTAAAGGGAGCACCTCTGCGATTATTCATCGCGGGTCGGCCGGATGTGTACCTCGGTGGGTGAAGCAAAGCTAGCGTTCTTAAGGGAATATTCGTCGGTGACTTGAAAGATGATTTTTACCTACCTGTTTATCTCGCCCCAGATGTTTTTACGCTTTTTTCATGAGTCGGACATGCACTTTAGGGCATGCCTCCGAGAAAGGAACCCTTAACGGAACTATTCTCCTGGAAGATGTTTCTTACTAACCATGTAATATAACATAACTAGTTGGGCACTTGTCTGATAAAGCACTAATGACCCCTACGCCTGGTCTCCATGCATACCCCGGTTGTTTCTTAACCAAAAAGGTATGCGGACACACTCCGGACTCTAGGGTCCCGAGGTCGAAGCGAAAAGGTCGGCAAAGACAAATGATCTACAATCTGGCTAGAGGGCATTTCATATAACAGGCTGTCCAACTGATTGTATTCCTCCTCAATCCCGTCTAACAGGCTGTCCAACTTACAGTCCCGTTGGGAAAATTTAGCAGCCAACTCTACTTGGCTGTATACTCAACTCACAGGGATCTCCTTCCCATCGGGCCCCACTGGTCCAACCTCGGCCATGTGGTTGGGATCCGCCTTCTTGTACCGCGTCTTCACCATGGCCCAAGCCTCCCTGGCACCTTGGCGGCAGGCCGAAATCTTCCATAAACGGAGGCGCCGCCAAGAGCTTCTCCATAAGCTACCCAAGGCCCTCGGGTAGGGAGAAGGCTGGCCATAATGCTCGGACGACGCTGCTCGCCGCTGCCGAACTTCGTTCGGCAGTTGCAACAACTTCGGCAAGTTGATCACCCGTTGATACGGGCATCTCCTCCGCAGGGCGACCTGTGAGTATACCTATAAGACATATTCTGTCAATCGACTTCCTCGCCGAACTCTTCTTTTCAAAGGAGTTCGCTCAAGCACTTACTATAGATGCCGCGACGAAGCCGCTGATTCTCCTTAACGGAGCCGGACAGCTCGACCCGAACGCCTTTCTGCTCTTCTCCAAGCTGGGCATGGGCATCTTGAAGCTTGTTCCTTTCCTGCTGTACTCTATTCAGCACCCTCTCGCCGGCCTTCAGCTGGCGCAGCAGTTCCTGCCTGTCCGGATCTTGTCCGGCAGCACCTGCAATATCATTGTTAGATTCGCGCGCACGTCGCACATCGCTTATATTTAACAAGCAAATATGTTACTAGGAGGGGCCTCTGTGTTTCCTCCTGCGGCAGCAAGTGCGGCCTCAAGTTGGGCCTTGCATTCTTGCAGCTCCTGAGACAGCTGGGTATTCTCCTCGGTAAGAGCCTGCGTTTCAAATGATCCTTAAATCAGTTAACATAACTACTTTGAGTCTCGGGGGCTACTGGCATATATAAACATTAAATTCCCTTACCCGTATGTCCTTTACATACTGCTCCGTGGCTCTGGTAAAACCATCTTGAGCGGCACGGAGGTGCGCGTCCCCCGCGTTAAAGGCGTTCAACACCTCAGGGGAGAAGCACGCTTCACGAAATACTGTCCGGCGGCGCCTGTGGTTCATGGCGCTCTCCACCTCAGATTTGGTGGCGGACAGTCTGTTGGCATCCTCCGTTGGTGGAGTATCCGGCCCGCGCCTTGCGCTTGCCTCCCCCTCCAGGCCGGGCGCTGGAGCTTGGCTGTTATAGGTCGGATCGGCAACCTCTACACCCGCAGTCCGGCGGGCGCTTTTTCTCCTACAGAGATCATGAGCACTCAGACGCTTCGTAGGAATGTTGCTCTGAATATTTAAATACGAGCTATACCTTTGCGGCGACATTTCAGTCCGTGCCGCGCTCCTTTTCCGCCTGCTGGTCCGGACTGGCCTTTGTTGGTCAGCCGCCGCGGGCTCGACTTCCCGCCTTGAAGGCGCTTCCTGTAAAACACCATCGTTCGCGAAGGTCAGAAGTGGGCATGGAAGGAATAATGGTGTCCGGACCTCGGTCACAGTCACCTGGAAAGCCGGATATAATCCGGGGTAGTCCGCCGTAATGGCGACTAAAGCATTGTCCATGCTGAGCTGGTGGAACACCCCGTCGATCAGCTCCACCTTGATATCTGGATCCTCTTCGGAGGTCGGATCCTGGGATCTCTCTGGATCCTCGGGTTGCGGAGCTGGACTTACCATGTCCTCCACAATCCGGCGCAGTTCCTGCGCCGAAGACATAATGTAAGAAGCTTAAACTTTGAAAGCATGGGTTGAACCTTTGAAAATGTTCGCTTACCCAGCCCCGAGGGTTATTCATGGAAAACCCGTTCAGGGGGTTCGTTCGAAGGAAGTCTACCTTCTCCCCCTTGTACAGGCCGGACAGGATCTGCACCAGATCCTCGGTCGAATCCGGCCCTTTGCGGCCATGGCGGGTGGCATCGTCTTCCCCATTGAAATCCCACATGGGGTGGCCCCTGTATTGCAACGCCTATACCCCCCGATGATGCATGTTGTCATGACTCCAATCATGGTCAATCCGGAATGGGCTAGTAATCTTATTCGGCCCATCAGGTAATGGACGCTCTTGTCTTCCTCCAATTGGGGGCTCCGCGGGCGCCAGCTAAGGCGTTTCTTCAGAGGAGTAGCACTGAACTCCGGGAGGCCGACCCGGACTGGGTCCGGCAGTGGAGCGTCTTCTATGTAAAACCATTCCGAAGGCCAGTCCTCGGACGCCTTCTTAGGGGTTCTGGATGGATATCCGGTCCCGGCAATGCGCCATACTTCGGCGCCGCCCACTTGATATATAGATCCCTCATGAGAACGGGGTACGAGGCAGAACAACCTCTTCCACAGTGCAAAATGGGGCTCGATGCCCAGGAATAGCTCGCAAAGAGCTACGTAACCCGCGATATGCAGGACAGAGGCGGGTGTAAGGTGATGGAGCTGGAGTCCGTAGAACTCCAGGAGCCCGCGGAGGAACGGATGTATCGGAAATCCGAGTCCCTTATCAGATAGGGGATGAAGCATACCCGCTCCCCTTTGTTGGGACTTGGGGTAGCCTCCGCCTGCTTCCCGCCTTGGTAGGTGGCCAACCCGGCTCGAACCGGGACCATGAAGGCCGGAGGGAGATATCCCCCCGATTGGAGCTTCACTAGCTCGTTGTATGGAACAGACCATCTCCTCCAATCTCCTGGCAGTGGGCTGGGAGCGCGAGAAGAGGAGCCGCGCCGACGGTCCATGATGGAATGGATTTTTGGGTCAAAGGCACTCCGATGAGTATTCGCAGAAGGAAGATGGTGTGATTTGGATCTGGATTTTTGCCTCTTTTGTAGGCGGATGACTCGCACGACTAGGGGGTGAAACATAAAAGACACCCTGGCCTTCCGCATTCGTGCGACGCATGGAAGAAGGCCATTATTGGGCGTAGAAGCCAAGAAGCACAACATTTATGAGGAAGCCGGACACATTGGCGGTACATGGAACTTAAAGGAGAACCCGCCTTGCAACGCCAAGACTATATCGCGTTGGACTTATCGTCATTGAAGCCTGGTTGGGGCTCTTGAGGAGTCTGGACTAGGGGTGTCCGGACAACCGGACTATCATCGTCCGCCGGACTCCAAGACTACGAAGATACAAGATTGAAGACTCCGTCCGTGTCCGGATGGGACTTTCCTTGGCGTGGAGGGCAAGCTTGGCGACACGGATATGTAGATCTCCTACCATTGTAACCGACTACTGTAACCCTAGCCCTCTCCGGTGTCTATATAAACCGGAGGATTTAGTCCGAGGACACAACATACATTACAACAATCATACCATAGGCTAGCTTCTAGGGTTTAGCCTCCTTGATCTCGTGGTAGATCCACTCTTGTACTACCCATATCATCAATATTAATCAAGCAGGACATAGGGTTTTACCTCCATCAAGAGGGCCCGAACCTGGGTAAAACATCGTGTCCCTTGTCTCCTGTTACCATCCGCCTAGACGCACAGTTCGGGACCCCCTACCCGAGATCCGCCGGTTTTGACACCGACAGTGGGCGTTGAATTTCTTCGTCATCCGCATCCCAACCTTCCTGACCATAGTACGGCCAGGGCTCTCCTGATAAAGAGAGAGACTTTAGTGAATTCAGGATGTAGCCAAAGGGCGAGTGCTGAAAGATGTCCGCGGCAGTGAACTTCGTAACCGGCACGCAATCGGATTTGATTGGAACGGGCGCGGGAGGTTCGGAGTCCGGAGAGGAGTCCGACACCTCGGAGTTATGAGCTTCACAAAGGATAGGGTTGGTATTCGGCTCTATCGCCGTAGAGGTAGCAACCCCCGAGGCGGTGTCCAGCCAGCCGTCCTCGATCGGTGCAGTCGGCTCCAAGCTAAGGGTCGGAGCGGACACTTGTGCGGCCTCCAGGGCACTGTGCAGCAGCAGAGCTAGATCATGCCCATCGTGACAGTGCGACGCGCTTGGCTGTGGCTTGAACCCGTCGAAGATCAAGTCTCCGCGGACGTCAGCCGTATAGTTCAAACTTCCAAATCTAACCTGATGGCCAGGGGCGTAGCTTTCGATCTGCTCCAGATGGCCGAGTGAATTGGCCCGCAGTGCGAAGCCGCCGAAAATGAAGATCTGTCCGGGGAGAAATGTCTCACCCTGGACCGCGTCGTTGTTGATGATCGAAGGATCCATCGGGCCTAAAGGTGACGACACAGAGGAACTCTCAATGAAAGCACCAATGTCGGTGTCAAAACCGGCGGATCTCGGGTAGGGGGTCCCGAACTGTGCGTCTAGGCGGATGGTAACAGGAGACAAGGGACACGATGTTTTTACCCAGGTTCGGGCCCTCTCGGTGGAGGTAAAACCCTACTCCTGCTAGATTAATATTGATAATGTGGGTAGTACAAGAGTAGATCTACCACGAGATCAAGGAGGCTAAACCCTAGAAGCTAGCCTATGGTATGATTGTTGTTCGTCCTACGGACTAAAACCCTCCGGTTTATATAGACACCGGAGAGGGCTAGGGTTACACAGAGTCGGTTACAATGGCAGGAGATCTACATATCCGTATCACCAAGCTTGCCTTCCACGCCAAGGAAAGACCCATCCAGACACGGGACGAAGTCTACAATCTTGTATCTTCATAGTCTAGAAGTCCGGCTAACGGTGATAGTTCAGCTATCCGGACACCCCCTAGTCCAGGACTCCCTCACTTGCAAAGGGAGAAGTGCTTAGATTTGGGTTCAATCTTGCAGTGTCCTTTCCCAGTGACAGTAGGGGCTGCAAGGCACGTATTGTATTGTTGCCATCGAGGATAAAAAGATGGGGTTTATATCATATTGCATGAGTTTATCCCTCTACATCATGCCATCTTTCTTAATGCATTGCTCTGTTCTTTATGAACTTAATACTCTAGATGCATGCTGGATAGCGGTCGATGTGTGGAGTAATAGTAGTAGATGCAGAATCGTTTCGGTCTAGTTGTCATGGATGTGATGCCTATATACATGATCATGCCTAGATAATCTCATAATTGTTCACTTTTCTATCATTTGCTCGACAGTAATTTGTTCACCCACCGTAATACTTATGCTATCTTGAGAGAAGCCACTAGTGAAACCTATGGCCCCCGGGTCCATCTCTTATCATATAAGCTTTCAATCTACTTTTATTTGCATCTTTATTTTTCCAATCTATATCATAAAAATACCAAAAATATTTATCCTATCATATTATCTCTATCAGATCTCACTTTCGCAAGTGGTCATGAAGGGATTGACAACCCCTTTATTGCGTTGGTTGCGAGTTCTTGTTTGTTTGTGTAGGTGCGTGGGACTTTTGAGGAGCCTCCTACTGGATTGATACCTTGCTTCTCAATAACCGAGGGAAATACTTACGCTACTATTTCTGCATCACCCTTTCCTCTTCAAGGAAAACCAACGCAAGCTCAAGACGTAGCAGTGGTACATACGCTCGAACCAATTGTCAAACGGGCGGAGCAGATTTGCATTCCATGGCCGCTCCGTCTCTTCGCCGGTTGTGCAACGTTTGCGCGCCCTAGGCTTCTGAGCATCGATGAGGTAGTATGAGTCATTCCCCAATGCCATGCTGATGATGAAGGGGCCTTCCCAAGGTGCCGCGAGCTTGTGCTATCTGGCTGATCGCTGGATCAGGCGGATCACAAGGTCGTCCTCGCGGAAAGAACGCGACATGACCTTCTTGTTGTGGTAGCGGCGCAGGCTCTGCTGGTAGATGGCGTACCAGCTGCATGCTAGCAGTCGGGGCTCTTCCAACAGATCGACGCTGTCTTCTCACGCCTCTTTGGCCTCCGCCTCCGTGTACATGGTGACCCGAGGCGAGTTGAACTCAATATCCATAGGGATGATATCCTCAGTACCGTACACGAGGAAGAAATGCGTGATGTCGGACAAGATGAGGCCGTTTGCTCGCTCCACTTGACCATTTGACTGCGGGTGGGGAACGGACGCCAAGTCCAGTCGGATGCCCTGATTCACGTAGAAACGGGCCAAGGCGCCTTTGGTGAAATTGGTGCCGTTGTCGGTGATGATGCTGTGGGGAACGCCATATCGGATAGTGATGTCGGTGATGAATGTGACAGCAGTTGGACCATTCAGCTTCTTGATTGGCTTCGCTTCTATCCACTTGGTGAACTTGTCTACGGCGACCAGCAGATGGGTCGTGCCGCCTCGCGCTGTCTTGAATGGGCCGACCATCTCCAAACCCCACACGGTGAAAGGCCAGGTGATGGGGATGGTCTTGAGGGCGGAGGCTAGCAGGTGTTGCTTGGTGCTGTACTTCTGGCACCCTTTGCACTTCTTGACCAACTCTTTGGCATCGTCCAAAGTAGTCGGCCAAAAGAAGCCATGGTGGAAAGCTTTGGCCACGAGGGACCTAGAGGCGGCATCGTGGCCACATTCGCCTTGATGGATATCTTTGAGAATCTCCATGCCCTTCTCTGGTTCCACGCAGCGCTGATAGACGTTAGTCACACTCCGTCTTGCGAGCTCTTGATTAACAATGGTGTAGGCGCCTACTCTACGCTGGATCTGTCTGGCTATCACCTGGCCGGTTGGTAGCACACGGTTGACCAAATAGTCACGGATGGGCTGTGCCCAAGATGGGGCCGCCACCACTATGAACACACCGACTGGTATGAGGGGGGCCGGGTTGGGAGGCGGCGGGCTAGGGCCCACCACTCTTGGTGGTGCTGATGAAGTCCCCTGTCCGACTGCAGTAGCCCCTGGGCCGCCTGCTGGGAGCATTGGGTCGGGTGCTGGTACTGCAGCCCCCGGGCCACTTGGTGAATTCCCCGAGCCGGCCGCTGAAGTCCCCGCGCCGACTGCTGAAGTCCCCGTGCTGATTGTCGAAGTCCCCATGCCGACTGCTGAAGTCCCCCAGCTGGATCCAACTGCTCCCGGGGCAGCCGACACAAAGATGGAGTCGGACTCTGGCGAGGGCTTGATAGACGGCTTGCGGAGGCGCTCGAGGGAGACGCCGGCTGGTATGGCTTGCCGGGTGGAGCCAATGCGGGCAAGAGCATATGTTGTGTTGTTGTCGGCCCGTGGCACGTGGATGAACTCGCATATGTCGAAGTGGCCGCTCATCTGCTGGACGAGGAAGCGGTAGTTTGCTATGTTGGCGTCCTTGGCGTCTTAGTCGCCTGACGACTGCTAGCCCACCAAGTCCGAGTCGCCGTAGAAGAGGATGCGGCGGATGCCGATTTCCTTGGCCAGTCAGAGCCCAAAAATGAGTGCTTCCACTACAAAAAAATACACTTCCGTGATGATACGTGTTTGTCACAATAGGTCGCGTTTTTTGTCATGCATGTATATCCATGACGATTTTATGACAGAATCAGGATAGTCATACATGTGCTGTCGTAGACGTGTTCCATGACATTACCAAAATTATCATCACGGAAGTGTCCACTTCCATGACGATAAATCGCGCGCATAGAAGTGCTTTCGTCAAGGGTGACCGACACGTGGCATCCACCGTAACGGGACGCCGTTAAGCTATCGGGTCCGGTTTTGGTTCCGATAACCCGTTAACAGCCCGGGCCAATGGGAAATTTCCATGTGTAAACTTTTGATTGGACGGAGGAAACACGTGTCAGCTCGTCAGTGGGTCAGATAGGCGCGTATGATAAGTCGACATGTGCGACGGCCCACCACTGGCCCATTTAGCTTACAAAGACCGGCCCGTTTGACTTGATCAAAAGTTAGGGGGATGGCCCATCAAAAGCGTGTTAACGGTCTCTTTGCAAATAGCCCATTTTACGGCCCGGTAACTCACGGCCTGTTAGGGCCTAACCAAAATTGGTCCAACAATGTCATGTGGGCCGTCGAATATAACACCAGCCAGTTTCAATTTCGGCCCATGTATGGCCCACGACATCTTTCGGCCCATATGAGGCCTTCGTATCTTTAGGCCCTTGAGAGGTCCATGGTGATTCTAGCCCATAATGAACAGTAAATTTTGTTGTACCCGTTAACGGCCCATGATTCACATGGGCCGTTTCCAGCCCGTGTTAGCTTTCGGCCTACTAACGGCCCATACGTGCTTGGGCTCCTTTCCGGCCCTCGATTACTTCCGGCCCATTATTGGCATGTTCCCCTAATGGGCCAAATTCATCCCGTGGCAAGAGTCGGCCCATTTCTGGCCTGTTAACCCATTGCGCCGTTTCCAGCCCGTCCTATATTCTGGCCCATTAACGACCCGTTATGCCTGTGACAGAATTAAGCCTTTGCTATCCTCCGGCCTGTTAACGGCCCGTTACCATGCTGGGCCGATACCAATTACGCCCGTTTATGGCCCATGTAGACCCATTTATCTGACGGCCCAAGGCGCACCGATTCTACGGCCCTCTTGGAGGCCCATTTATCGACGGCCCGTAGGATATGGATCCTACGGCCCGTAGCAGGGTCAAGGTTACCACAGTCCGTATATGGCCCATGGTTGTTGCGACACTAGCAAACCAGGGAAAAAGAAGACTAGGAAATAATTAAGCCCGAAACTAACTCTAGGCTATTAAGGCGATTGCACAGATTACTTCCACTCGTCATCAAAGATCGCCGCCAGTGCAAATATAGGGAACACCCTACACTATACAAAAATGGTTTGTTGTTTTCTTCAGCTTGTGGCGGCATGTTAAGAACAAATTTTGTATCGCAACAAAACAAATTACTACTATAAAACAAAAGGAAGGTTGGCATAAAAGTTAATAGTGTGGCAAATAAATGCACCACCAGAAGTTCAGAAGCTCAGTTCATTTGACCTGACTGTTATGTTTTCATGATGTATTGTCCGATGGAGCACCATAACCTTTGCCCTCATTTCTCCTAGGCTCCTAAACAACATAGCAAATGTCTGATAGTCTGGTTTCAAAACCATGCATATCTTGACAACATCAAACAATGTATGTCCTTGTTTCACAAAGGGTCTCTGTTAGGGCATTCTTATTTTTTTCAATCTAAGATTCAAGAAGGGACTCCACGAAAGAATATCAAGACTTACAAATCATTATATATTTTTTATTGTACATCTTATGTTACCTACATGCACTAAAGTAAGGACTACTTAATTCTAACGAGAAATATAACATTGTTTTGAGCTTGCATATCTTGATCATGAGGCAGTTTGGATGAGATTGCCTTAACAACCAACCCAGTATTACGCAGGAATGTGCTTTTGGCACTATGTGGACAGGTACTGACCCACTGCAGCAAGAGCTGACATTGCGGTTATAGTTGCCTCGCCACCTTCAGAAGGTGGCGGTTCCACCATTTTTTCCATAGCTTGCTGAAAAGTTGAGTTTTTACATTAGTAGTACCAGAGCAGAAGATATTAAGGAGCCAGCAAAAGCAAACAAAATAGCTTTGGTCTATATACAGAACTTATTCTGGTGAACCCATGTAAAATATTAGTTGTATTTTACTACAAAGTACATAATAAAACCAGGTTCCAAACATATGACCATGTACCATCGCTAATGTATTGTCTATTTCTTCACATTGTATTGACAGCTAAGGATAAAGAGACAAAGTTTATAATATGGTAAGCATAGTATGAGATCATTCATATCACAAAACAACTCAGAAACGACAAACAGACAATTGTAACATTGTATGGGCAAGTCCAGCACGGAACTAGATTATAGGTCAAGATCAAAGGAACATCACTCCTCTCTTTTAAACCTTATAAGGTGCAATGATACGCTAAGACAATTGTGTATAAAATTGAAAAGAGTAATAGACATTGGCATGCAGTTCAGGGCACAAGTCAGAGTAAGTAGTAGTTAAAAGGCATGGGGATTAAGGACTTACAACAGAGGCTTTGACTGGTGTAGTCATGCCCCTCTTCTTGCTGGTGTGACAGTCCTTGAAGATTTCCACAACATTTGGTTCAGGTACTTTTTGGTCCTTGCGGGCTTTCCTTTGATTTTGGAACAAGTCAATAGAGATCTGATAATATGGTACAACGAAAAGAGTAAAACAACAGCTAATTACAAGAGCCTCGTAGTGTGCAATATAGCTACGAGATCCTGTCGTCTGTTGGAATTTCACTTTCATACGGTTGGCCTTGTTCTTTGAACAGTTCACCTACAAGAAGATAGTTTTGTGTGCCACATGCGTAAATAGGACTTCAACATGTGATCTGATCACATATATATAATGTACTTGATACTTCGGATCAGTCCAATGTTTAACGAGGACTCTTCAGTCTTCATCCGATATATTTTCCACTGGAGATGTTTGGGCAAGTTCAATGTTAGCGTTGCCTTCAAAGTGAGTTTTGCTCAAGTTATACCGATACTGTCACAGAGAAGACTTGAAAACATGGGTGCAAGCTTGTCTGGTTGCATCATCTTGGCTATCCAACTTGAACCTCATCTGTTGAAAACTATGGGAGTCTCATTATCAGCAACCTAGAAAATATGGGGCGGAGCAAGACAATATTACTAGTTTCCATACATAACCATACTTATAGATAAATGGTCGAGGAAGGTGTTGAACTGGGTTTCGTCTTTGTCATTCCTGCACTGAATCCATGTTGGGAGGATATGTACATGACACCTAACGGCAACCGCTTCCTCTGATACTAACTCGGCTGACTCTGTAGCATCACGTAGCCTTTTTAAACCTGCCTCAAAATGGATCTCCATTCTTCCTCTAGATTTAGTTAACCTATCGAGCATTATCCCTGACGTTTGTTTCCTCCTCTAGTCCAACAACGAACATAGGAGGTGTTAGTGTACATCAAACTGTGAGACTACATATAAAGAAACATGCAACTGTAACTTGACTCCAGCAACTACCTTCTTGCTGTTGAAGCTCACAAAGTTCATCTGATCTTGCCAACTCATCTTGTGTCAAGAGTGCTTCGGAAGTAGTGTCAGGTGGCAAGGGAGCTTGGGAATGTGCTTCTAGGTGAGTTGACCAACGAGTAACTTGTGCAACTGGTGGTACTGTGGAAGGTGTTGCAACAACTAGGGTTGTCTCTGCTTGTTTGGTGGCAACTATTTGTTTTTGTTTGGCTTGTTTTGCAGCTCGTGTAGCACGGCATACCCTGTTTGTAGAATTTTCCACTGGACTTTGACCTTCTATTGCACCATCAGTACCAGCAGAATCTACAAGATTCTTCCGCTTCCCATTCCCTGTCATTATGTGTTGCTTCCTCTTTCGCTGTGCCATGTTAAGTCAAGCCGTCAAGAAGAACAAATAACAATTTAGTTCTTCAGAACAAATTGATGCGTGATACAGACGAACTGAACTTTGAGGTTAGACAACCACATGATAGGAGCATGTAATACGTACGAAAAATAGGACGCATGAGATAACGAGAACTATGATGTGTAAACTAAGAAGAAGACATTTCACTAAATTAGAAGCAATGCAATGGAAGGTAGACACCATATGAAAGATGCTAAAAATATCGCTCTAACAAGTTAACATTATCTCATCATAAATGGCATTTAAACAAATGTGAAGCAGTACAAGAAATAAATCATATGCAAGATGGAAACAACATCATACTACCAAGTTAAAGGTCTCTCGTCATTAGTGCCATTGCATATCACAGCTTATGATGTGTAAACAAAGGAGAAGGCATTTCAACAAATTAGAAGCAATGAAAGCTAGACACCATATGAAAGATGCAACGAATATCACTCTACCATGTTAAAATTGTCTCGTCATAAGGGCCATTTCAACAAATTAGAAGTAGTACATGCTAGAAAAGAATGCGAGATGTAACCTATATCACACTCCCAAGTCAAACGTGTCTCATGATAAGTGATTGTTGCAGGTTACACAACAGTAGTACTTTGATGTAAGAACATGGTGTGATAGACAGATATTGTATGTTCTAGAAACAGGAACGCGTGTCTTATTCACAAGTATAATGTGTAAAGTAAGCTGATGGATGCTACCTCTCGAGCACCGCGTTGGATTTCCCCGAAGAGGAGAGGATGATGCAGCAAAGTAGCGTAAGTATTTCCCTCAGTTTTTGAGAACCAAGGTATCAATCCAGTAGGAGGCCACACACAAGTCCCTCGTACCTACACAAAACGATAGCTCCTCGCAACCAACGCCGATTAGTGGTTGTCAATGCCTTCACGGTCACTTACGAGAGTGAAATCTAATAGAGATGATAAATAATATTTTTGGTATTTTTGGTATATAGATGCAAAGTGAGAAGAAAAAGGAAAAGTAAAAACAAAGCAAGTATTAAAGTAATGGAGATTGATATGACGAGAATAGACCCGGGGGCCATAGGTTTCACTAGTGGCTTCTCTCAAGAGCATAGATATTCTACGGTGGGTGAACAAATTATTGTTGAGCAATTGACAGAATTGAGCATAGTTATGAGTATATCTAGGTATGATCATGTATATAGGCATCACATCCAAGACAAATAGACCGAAACGATTCTGCATCTACTACTATTACTCCACTCATCGACCGGTATCCAGCATGCATCTAGAGTATTAAGTTAAAAACAGAGTAACGCCTTAAGCAAGATGACATGATGTAGAGGGATAAATTCATGCAATATGATAAAAACCCCATCTTGTTATCCTCGATGGCAACAATACAATACGTGCCTTGCTGCCCCTTTTATCACTGGGAAAGGACACCGCAAGATTGAAACCAAAGCGAAGCACTTCTCCCATTGCAAGAACTACCAATCTAGTTAGCCAAACCAAACGGATAATTCGAAGAGACTTGCAAAGATAACCAATCATACATAAAAGAATTCAGAGAAGATTCAAATATTTTTCATAGATAAGCTGGATCATAAACCCACAATTCATCGGTCTCAACAAACACACTGCAAAAAGAAGATTACATCGAATAGATCTCCACGAGAGAGGGGGAGAACATTGTATTGAGATCCAAAAAGAGAGAAGAAGCCATCTAGCTACTAGCTATGGACCGAAGGTCTGAAGTAAACTACTCACACTTCATCGGAGGGGCTATGGTGTTGATCTGAAGCCCTCTGTGGTGGATGCCCCCTCGTGAGCTCGAACAGGCCCCAAGATGGGATCTCGTGGATCTGAAGTTGCGGTGGTGGAATTAGGTTTTGGCCCTGTTCGATCGTTTGAAGTGCGAGGTATATATAGGAGGAAGGAGTACGTCGGTGGATCAACAAGGGGCCCACGAGGTAGGGGTTGCTCCCTAGGGGGGGGGGGGCGCCCCCACCCTCGTGACCGCCTCTGTTACTTCTTGGAGTAGGGTCCAAGTCTCCTGGATCACGTTCGGTGAGAAAATCATGTTTCCGAAGGTTTCATTCCGTTTGGACTCCGTTTGATATTTCGTTTCTTCGAAACACTGAAATAGGCAAAAAAACAGCAATTCTGGGCTGGGCCTCCGGTTAATAGGTTAGTCCCAAAAATAATATAAAAGTGGAAAATAAAGCCCAATATAGTCCAAAACAGTAGATAAAGTAGCATGGAGCAATCAAAAATTATAGATACGTTGGAGACGTATCAGGCATCCCCAAGCTTAATTCCTGCTCGTCCTCGAGTAGGTAAATGATAAAAAGAGAACTTTTGATGCGGAGTGATACTTTGGCATTATTTCAATGTAAATCTTCTTAATTGTTGCATTAATATTCAGATCTGAAAGATTCAAGACAAAAGTTCATATTGACACAAAAATAATAATACTTCAAGCATACTAATCAAAGCAATCATGTCTTCTCAAAATAACATGGCCAAAGAAAGTTATCCCTACAAAATCATATAGTCTAGCTATGCTCCATCTTCCCCACACAAAATATTTAAATCATGCACAACCCCGATGACAAGCCAAGCAATTGTTTCATACTTATGACATTCTCAAAACTTTTTCAATCTTCACGCAATACATGAGCGTGAGCCATGGATATAGCACTATATGTGGAAGAAAGAAGTATACAAATCACCCTCAAATCCACTCTTTGGGATACATACCCCCTGAACTCAAAACAGGGACAAATAACACCCTGAAATTACTCAAACCGGGTTAATAACCCCCTTGAGCGGTTTATGTGTAATCTGGAGTGGTTTTTGTCCCCCCGTGATTTTGATTGGGCGCTGACTGGGCAAAGAATGCTGAGTAGGCCAGTGTGGGTCCCATTAGTCAGTTATCCCCTGCTTCTACTCTGTTTCCCTCTCTCTCACGCAAAAAAATCCCCAATCAAGCGGACGAAGCCTAGGCTTCTCGGCCAATCCCCAACCCGAATCCATGGACAAACCCTTGCTTCTCCTCTGTTCTCGTTGCTCTCCTCTCGCCGTCGACCTCCTGAAGCAATGGCATCGTCTCGGGTGGTTCCAACAGCCTGGTCACCCTCTCGGACCTATCATCGGCGGTGAGCAGCGAGCCGTGCAAGGACCCGATCAGGTACCGAGTGTAAGGCAGAGCAAGGGAAAGACTGTAGCTCAAGACCTACAAGTGCGTGAGTGCAGAAGACCTACATGCATTCAAATTAGGGAGACAAATTCACAACCAAGCTCATTGCATGTATCACAACCAAGCTCGCTGAAATATGATAAGCATGCTCCAGGCAGCAAGGCTAGATCAACAAAGGTTCAGAAAAGTACTACTACTCCATTTGTTCCACCTGAACAAGTTACAAATTTGCCACAACATTGTGTCTTCAATTTAGCTGCATACAAAGAAGCTAAGAAAGGCAGAGCAGGTCCTCCAATTTGATGTTGCGGAGTCATTTTTGTGTCAAGAGTCATGTCATGTAATATATATCTATATGGAGTCGTGTATTTTCTGTACTATCAGGCTACTATGTTCTGTATTATAAATTAGGATTGGTGTTTCAGATGATCTTTTCATACTAGCATACAACATCTTTGTATTTTTTGTAATATTTGGTTCAGATGATCTTTTCATACTAGCATACAACATCTTTGTATTTTTTGTAATATTTGGTTCAGATGATCTTTGCATACTTGCATAGAATATCTTCATATTTTTTTTGTAATATTTGGTTCATTGCAGATGATCTTTTCTTTGCATACTTGCATAGAATATCTTCATATTTTTTTGTAATATTTGGTTCATTGCAAATGATCTTTTCATAACAACATACAATATATTTGTTTTTTGTACTATATGGTTCACTGCATATTTTATGCTCTTCATAACAACATAAAATATATTTGTATTTTTTTCTAATATTTGGTTCACTGTAGATGATCTTTTCATAACGGCAAACAATATAGTTGTATATTTGGTTCATCGTAGATAAAACATAGTGTTGCATACATCACAACACATATAAGATCAGACATAAAACTGAGATTTTGCACTCTACCAAATTCTAGGTCTTTTAATAACACTTGCGAGAGGCATTGTACCAAATTCAGAATTTTTTCACAACACTTGCAAAAGGCATTGTACCAAATTCTGAATTTTGCAAAAGAAGATACAGTACAAATTCTGAATCCTTTTAACAACATACATTCTGAATCTTGGCTAAAAGCTTACAAAGCAAAACAACATACATAAATGTTGGAGAACGTTGCAAAAAATTAAAAAAAATTCTACGGTTTCACCAAGATCCATCTATGAGTTCATCTAAGCAACGAGTGGTAGGAGTGCATCTAAATACCCTTGTAGATCGCGAGCGGAAGCGTTCAAGAGAACGGGGATGATGGAGTCGTACTCGCCGTGATCCAAATCACCGATGACCAAGTGCTGAACGGACAACACCTCCGCGTTCAACACACGTACGGAGCGGATGACGTCTCCTCCTTCTTGATCCAGCAAGGGGGAAGGAGAGGTTGAGGAAGAAGGCTCCAGCAGCAGCACGACAGTGTGGTGGTGGTGGAGATGCAGTACTCCGGCAGGGCTTTGCCAAGCAACCGCGGGAGGAGGAAGAGGTGTAGCAGGGGGAGGGAGGCGCCAAGACTCAGGGGTGCGGCTTCCCTCCCTCCCCCTCCTTTATATAGGCCCCAGTAGTAGCAGCCCTAGAGATGGGATCTCTAGGGGGGCGGCGGCCAAGGGGGGTGGAGTGCCCCCCAAGGCAAGTGGAGGCGCCCCCTCCCCTAGGGTTCCCAACCCTAGGCGTAGAGGGGGGCCCAGGGGGGTGCACCAGCCCACCAGGGGCTGGTCCCCTCCCCACTTCAGCCCACGGGGCCCTCCGGGATGGGAGGCCCCAACCGGTGGACCCCCGGGACCTTTCTGGTGGTCCCGGTACAATACCGGTTGGCCCTGAAACTTTCCCGATGGCCGAAACAGCACTTCCAATATATAAATCTTCACCTCCGGACTATTCCGGAACTCCTCGTGACGTCCGGGATCTCATCCGGGACTCCGAACAACATTCGGTAATAACATACAAGTCTTCCTAATAACCCTAGCGTCACCGAACCTTAAGTGTGTAGACCCTACGGGTTCGGGAGACAAGCAGACATGACCGAGACGGCTCTCCGGTCAATAACCAATAGCGGGATCTGGATAAACATGGTGGCTCCCACATGCTCCTCGATGATGTCATCGGATGAACCATGATGTCGAGCATTCAATCAACCCCATATACAATTCCCTTTGTCAATCGGTACGTTACTTGCCCGAGACTCGATCGTCGGTATCCCAATACCTCGTTCAGTCTCGTTACCGGCAAGTCACTTTACTCGTACCGCAATGCATGATCCCGTGACCAAACACTTGGTCACTTTGAGCTCATTATGATGATGCAAAACCGAGTGGGCCCAGAGATACCTCTCCGTCATACGGAGTGACAAATCCCAGTCTCGATCTGTGTCAACCCAACAGAAACTTTCGTAGATACCTGTAGTGCACCTTTATAGTCACCCAGTTACGTTGTGACGTTTGGTACACCCAAAGCACTCCTACGGTATCCGGGAGTTACACGATCTCATGGTCTAAGGAAAGGATACTTGACATTGGAAAGGCTCTAGCAAACGAACTACACGATCTTGTGCTATGCTTAGGATTGGGTCTTGTCCATCACATCATTCTCCTAATGATGTGATCCCGTTATCAACGACATCTAATGTCCATAGTCAGGAAACCATGACTATCCGTTGATCAACGAGCTAGTCAACTAGAGGCTTACTAGGGACATATTATGGTCTATGTATTCACACGTGTATTACGATTTCCGGATAATACAGTTATAGCATGAATAAAGACAATTATCATGAACAAGGAAATATAATAATAATCCTTTTATTATTGCCTCTAGGGCATATTTCCAACAGTCTCCCACTTGCACTAGAGTCAATAATCTAGTTACATTGTGATGAATCGAACACCCATAGAGTTCTGGTGTTGATCATGTTTTGCTCGCGAAAGAGGTTTAGTCAACGTATCTGCGACATTCAGATCCGTATGTACTTTGCAAATATCTATGTCTCCATCTTGAACATTTTCACGGATGGAGTTGAAACAACGCTTGATGTGCCTTGTCTTCTTGTGAAACCTTGGCTCCTTGGCAAGGGCAATAGCTCTAGTGTTCTCACAAAAGAGTTTGATCGGCCCCGACGCATTGGGTATGACTCCTAGGTCGGTGATGAACTCCTTCACCCAAGTTGCTTCATGCGCTGCCTCCGAGGCTGCCATGTACTCCGCTTCACATGTAGATCCCGCCACGACGCTCTGCTTGCAGCTGCACCAGCTTACTGCTCCACCATTTAACATATACACGTATCCGGTTTGTGACTTAGAGTCATCCAGATCTGTGTCGAAGCTAGCATCGACGTAACCCTTTACGACGAGCTCTTCGTCACCTCCATAAATGAGAAACATGTCCTTTGTCCTTTTTAGGTACTTCAGGATATTCTTGACCGTTGTCCAGTGTTCCTTGCCGGGATTACTTGGTACCTACCTACCAAACATACGGCAAGGTTTACATCAGGTCTGGTACACAGCATGGCATACATAATAGATCCTATGGCTGAAGCATAGGGGATGACACTCATCTCTTCTTTATCTTTTGCCGTGGTCGGGCATTGAGCCGAGCTCAATCTCACACCTTGCAACACAGGCAAGAACCCTTTCTTGGACTGATCCATTTGGAACTTCTTCAAAATCTTATCAAGGTATGTGCTTTGTGAAAGACCTATGAGGCGTCCCGATCTATCCCTATAGATCTTGATGCCTAATATGTAAGCAGCTTCTCCAAGGTCATTCATTGAAAAACACTTATTCAAGTAGGCCTTAATGCTGTCCAAAAGTTCTATATCATTTCCCATCAAGAATATCTCATCTACATATAATATGAGAAATGCTACAGAGCTCCCACTCACTTTCTTGTAAACGCAGGCTTCTCCATAAGTCTCAAGATAAACCAAACGCTTTGATCATCTCATCAAAGCGAATGTTCCAACTCCGAGATGCTTGCACCAGCCCATAAATGGATCGCTGGAGCTTGCATGCTTTGTTAGCATTCTTAGGATTGACAAAACCTTCCGGCTGCATCATATACAGTTCTTCCTTAAGATGTCCGTTAAGGAATGCCGTTTTGACGTCCATCTGCCTTATCTCATAATCATAGTATGCGGCAATTGCTAACATGATTCGGACGGACTTCAGCTTCGCTACGGGAGAGAATGTCTCATCGTAGTCAACCCCTTGAACTTGCCGATAACCCTTAGCGACAAGTCGAGCTTTATGGATGGTAACATTACCATCCACGTCTGTCTTCTTCTTAAAGATCCATTTGTTTTCTATCGCTCGCCGATCATCGGGCAAGTCTGTCAAAGTCCATACTTTATTTCATACATGGATTCTATCTCGGATCGCATGGCTTCAAGCCATTTGTTGGAATCTGGGGCCGCCATCGCTTCTTCATAGTTCGAAGGTTCACCATTGTCTAACAACATGATTTCCAGGACAGGGTTGCCGTACCACTCTGGTGCGGAATGTGTCCTTGTGGACCTACGAAGTTCAGTAGCAACTTGATCTAAAGTACCTTGATCATTATCATTATTTTCCTCTCCAGTTGGTGTTGGCATCACAGGAACATTTTCCTGAGCTGCACCACTTTCCTGTTCAAGAGGTAGTACTTCATCGAGTTATACTTTCCTCCCACTTACTTCTTTCGAGAGAAACTCTTTTTCCAGAAAGGATCTGTTCTTGGCAACAAAGATCTTGCCCTCGGATCTTAAGTAGAAGGTATACCCAATGGTTTCCTTAGGGTATCCTATGAAGACGCATTTTTCCGACTTGGGTTCGAGCTTTTCAGGTTGAAGTTTCTTGACATAAGCATCGCATCCCCAAACTTTTAGAAATGACAGCTTAGGTTTCTTCCCAAACCACAATTCATACGGTGTCGTCTCAACGGATTAAGATGGTGCCCTATTTAAAGTGAATGTAGTTGTCTCTAGAGCGTATCCCCAAAATGATAGCGGTAAATCGGTAAGAGACATCATAGACCGCACCATATCCAATAGAGTGCGATTACGATGTTCAGACACACCGTTACGCGGAGGTGTTCCAGGCGGCGTGAGTTGTGAAACGATTCCACATTTCCTTAAGTGCGTACCAAATTCGTGACTTAAATATTCTCCTCCACGATCTGATCGAAGGAACTTTATCTTTCGGTCATGTTGATTCTCTACCTCTTCTGAAAATCCTTGAACTTTTCAAAGGTCTTAGACTTGTGTTTCATTAAGTAGACATACCCATATCTACTCAAGTCATCAGTGAGAGTGAGAACATAACGATATCCTCCGCAAGCCTCAACGCTCATTGGACTGCACACATCGGTATGTATGATTTCCAATAAGTTGGTTGCTCCCTCCATTGTTCCGGAGAACGGAGTCTTGGTCATTTTGCCCATGAGGCATGGTTCACATGTGTCAAATGATTCATAATCGAGAGACTCTAGAAGTCCATCAGCATGGAGCTTCTTCATGCGCTTGACACCAATGTGACCAAGGCGGCAGTGCCACAAGTATGTGGGACTATCGTTATCAACTTTACATCTTTTGGTATTCACACTATGAATATGTGTAACATTACGCTCGAGATTCATTAAGAATAAACCATTGACCATCGGGGCATGACCATAAAACATATCTCTCATATAAATAGAACAACCATTATTCTCGGATTTAAATGAGTAGCCATCTCATATGAAACGAGATCCAGATACAATGTTCATGCTCAAACTTGGCACTAAATAACAATTATTGGGGTTTAAAACTAATCCCGTAGGTAAATGTAGAGGTAGCGTGCCGACGGCGATCACATCGACCTTGGAACCATTCCCGACGTGCATCGTCACCTCGTCCTTCGCCAGTCTCCGCTTATTCCGCAGCTCCTGCTGTGAGTTACAAATGTGAGCAACGACACCGGTATCAAATACCCAGGAGTTACTACAAGTACTGGTAAGGTACACATCAATTACATGTATATCAAATATACCTTTAGTGTTGCCGGCCTTCTTGCCCGCTAAGTATTTGGGGCAGTTCAGCTTCCAGTGACCCTTCCCTTTGCAATAAAAGCACTCAGTCTCAGGCTTGGGTCCATTCTTTGACTTCTTCCCGGCAACTGGTTTACCGGGCGCGGCAACTTCCTTGCCGTCCTTCTTGAAGTTCTTCTTACCCTTGCCATTCTTGAACTTGGTGGTTTTATTGACCATCAACACTTGATGTTCTTTCTTGATTTCTACCTCTGCTGACTTCAGCATTGAAAATACTTCAGGAATAGTTTTCACCATCCCCGCATATTGTAGTTCATCACAAAGCTCTTGTAGCTTGGTGGGAGCGATCAAGGATTCTGTCAATGACCGCCTCGTCCAGGAGGTTAATGTCCAGTGGGACAAGGCGGTTGTGCAACCCGGACATTTTGAGTATGTGCTCACCGATGTAACTATTTTCCTCCATCTTACAACTATAGAATTTGTCGGAGACTTCATATCTCTCGACCGGGCATGAGCTTGAAAACCATTTTCAGCTCCTCGAACATCTCATATGCTCCGTGTTTCTCAAACGCTTTTGGAGCCCGGTTCTAGGCTGTAGAGCATGCGCCTTGAACGAGGGAGTAATCATCAGACGCGATCGCCAAGCGCTCATAACGTCTTGGTTCTCTCGGATGGGTGCTTCACCTAGCGGTCCATCTTGGACATATGCTTTCTTGGTAGCTATGAGGATGATCCTCGGGTTCGGACCCGATCCGTATAGTTGCTGCCATCATCTTTCAGCTTGGTTTTCTCAGAACGCGTTGAAGTTCATGTTGACATGAGCGTTGGCCATTTGATCTACAAGACATATTTGCAAAGGTTTTAGACTAAAGTTCATGATAATTAAGTTCATCTAATCAAATTATTTAATGAACTCCCACTCAGATTAGACATCCCTCTAGTTATCTAAGTGTTACACGATCCGAGTCGACTAGGCCGTGTCCGATCATCACGTGAGACGGACTAGTCATCATCGGTGAACATCTCCATGTTGATCGTATCTTCCATATGACTCATGTTCGACCTTTCGGTCTCTGTGTTCCGAGGCCATGTCTGTACATACTAGGCTCGTCAAGTTAACCCTAAGTGTTTTTGCATGTGTAAAACTATCTTACACCCGTTGTATGTGAACGTAAGAATCTATCACACCCGATCATCACGTGGTGCTTCGAAACGACGAACTTTAGCAACGGCGCACAGTTAGGGGAGAACACTTCTTGAAATTATTATAAGGGATCATCTTATTTACTACCGTCGTTCTAAGTAAACAAGATGCATAAACATAATAAACATCACATGCAATATATAGTAGTGACATGATATGGCCAATATCATATAGCTCCTTTGATCTCCATCTTCGGGGCTCCATGATCATCTTCGTCACCGGCATGACACCATGATCTCCATCATCATGATCTCCATCATCGTGTCTTCATGAAGTTGTCACGCCAACGACTACTTTTACTTCTTTGGCTAACGCGTTTAGCAATAAAGTAAAGTAATTTACATGGCGTTCTTCAATGACACGCAGGTCATATAAAAAATAAAGACAACTCCTATGGCTCCTTCCGGTTGTCATACTCATCGACATGCAAGTCGTGATTCCTATTACAAGAACATGATCTCATACATCACAATATATCATTCATCATTCATCACAACTTTTGGCCATATCACATCACAAGACACTTGCTGCAAAAACAAGTTAGACGTCCTCTAATTGTTGTTGCAAGTTTTACGTGGCTTCTATAGGTGATCTAGCAAGAAAGTTTTTTTACCTACGTTAAAGCCACAACGTGATTTGTCAACTTCTATTTACCCTTCATAAGGACCCTTTTCGTCGAATCCGCTCCAACTAAAGTGGGAGAGACAGACACCCACTAGCCACCTTATGCAACTTGTGCATGTCAGTCGGTGGAACCTGTCTCACGTAAGCGTACGTGTAAGGTCGGTCCGGGCCGCTTCATCCCACAATACCGCTGAAGCAAAATAAGACTAGTAGTAGCAAGAAAGTTGACAACATCTACGCCCACAACAAAATTGTGTTCTACTCGTGCAATAGAGAACTACGCATAGACCTAGCTCATGATGCCACTGTTGGAGAACGTTGCAGAAAATTAAAAAAATTTCTACGGTTTTACCAAGATCCATCTATGAGTTCATCTAAGCAACGAGTGATAGGAGTGCATCTACATACCCTTGTAGATCGTGAGCGGAAGCGTTCAAGAGAACGGGGATGATGGAGTCGTACTCGCCATGATCCAAATCACCGATGACCAAGTGCTGAACGGACAACACCTCCGCGCTCAACACACGTACGGAGCGGATGACGTCTCCTCCTTCTTGATCCAGCAAGGGGGAAGGAGAGGTTGAGGAATAAGGCTCCAGCAGCAGCACGACGGCGTGGTGGTGGTGGAGATGCAGTACTCCGGCAGGGCTTCGCCAAGCAACCGCGGGAGGAGGAAGAGGTGTAGCAGGGGGAGGGAGGCGCCAAGACTCTGGGGTGCGGCTGCCCTCCCTCCCCCCTCCTTTATATAGGCACCCAAGGGGGTAGACGGCCCTAGACATGGGATCTCTAGGGGGGCGGCGGCCAAGGGGGGTGGAGTGCCCCCCAAGGCAAGTGGAGGCGCCCCCTCCCCTAGGGTTCCCAACCCTAGGCGCAGAGGAGGGCCCAGGGGGGCGCACCAGCCCACCAGGGGCTAGTCCCCTCCCCACTTGAGCCCACGGGGCCCTCCGGGATGGGTGGCCCCAACCGGTGGACCCCCGGGACCCTTCTGGTGGTCCCGGTACAATACCGGGTGACCCCGAAACTTTCCCGATGGCCGAAACAACACTTCCTATATATAAATCTTCACCTCCAGACTATTCCAGAACTCCTCGTGACGTCCGGGATCTCATCCGGGACTCCAACAACATTCGGTAATCACATACATGTCTTCCTAATAACCCTAGCGTCACCGAACCTTAAGTGTGTAGACCCTACGGGTTCGGGAGACAAGCAGACATGACCGAGACGACTCTCCGGTCAATAACCAATAGCGCGATCTGGATACCCATGTTGGCTCCCACATGCTCCTCGATGATGTCATCGGATGAACCACGATGTCGAGGATTCAATCAACCCCATATACAATTCCCTTTGTCAATCGGTACGTTACTTGCCTGAGACTCGATCGTCGGTATCCCAATACCTCGCTCGGTCTCAAGCATCGGCAAGTCACTTTACTCAGACCGCAATGCATGATCCCGTGACCAAACACTTGGTCACTTTGAGCTCATTATGATGATGCATTACCGAGTGGGCCCAGAGATACCTCTCCGTCATACGGAGTGACAAATCCAGCCTCGATCCGTGTCAACCCAATGACACTTTCGGAGATACCTATAGTGCACCTTTATAGTCACCCGATTCGTTGTGATGTTTGGTACACCCAAAGCACTCCTACGGTATCCGGGAGTTACACGATCTCATGGTCTAAGGAAAGGATACTTGACATTGGAAAAGCTCTAGCAAACGAACTACGATCTTGTGCTATGCTTAGGATTGGGTCTTGTCCATCACATCATTCTCCTAATGATGTGATCCCGTTATCAACGACATCTAATGTCCATAGTCAGGAAACCATGACTATCCGTTGATCAACGAGCTAGTCAACTAGAGGCTTACTAGGGACATATTATGGTCTATGTATTCACGTGTATTACGATTTCCGGATAATACAGCTTATAGCATGAGTAAAGACAATTATCATGAACAAGGAAATATAATAATAATCCTTTTATTATTGCCTCTAGGGCATATTTCCAACAGTCTCCCACTTGCACTAGAGTCAATAATCTAGTTACATTGTGATGAATCGAACACCCATAGAGTTCTGGTGTTGATCATGTTTTGCTCGCGAAAGAGGTTTAGTCAACGGATCTGCGACATTCAGATCCGTATGTACTTTGCAAATATCTATGTCTACATCTTGAACATTTTCACGGATGGAGTTGAAACAACGCTTGATGTGCCTTGTCTTCTTGTGAAACCTGGGCTCCTTGGCAAGGGCAATAGCTCCAGTGTTGTCACAAGAGAGTTTGATCGGCCCCGACGCATTGGGTATGACTCCTAGGTCGGTGATGAACTCCTTCACCCAAATTGCTTCATGCGCTGCCTCCGAGGCTGCCATGTACTCCGCTTCACATGTAGATCCCGCCACGAAGCTCTGCTTGCAGCTGCACCAGCTTACTGCTCCACCATTCAGCATATACACGTATCCGGTTTGTGACTTAGAGTCATCAGATCTGTGTCGAAGCTAAGCGCCGACGTAACCCTTCTGACGAGCTCTTCGTCACCTCCATAAACGAAACATGTCCTTTGTCCTTTTCAGGTACTTCAGGATATTCTTGACCGTTGTCTAGTGTTCCTTGCCGGGATTACTTTGGTACCTACCTACCAAACTTACGGCAAGGTATACATCAGGTCTGGTACGCAGCATGGCATACATAATAGATCCTATGGCTGAAGCATAGGGGATGACACTCATCTCTTCTTTATCTTTTGCCGTGGTCAGGCATTGAGCCGAGCTCAATCTCACACCTTGCAACACAGGCAAGAACACTTTCTTGGACTGATCCATTTTGAACTTCTTCAAAATCTTATCAAGGTATGTGCTTTGTGAAAGACCTATGAGGCGTAGGGATTGCCATGCAATGGATGCACTAGAGCTATAAGTATATGAAAGCTCAACAAAAGAAACTAAGTGGGTGTGCATCCAACTCGCTTGCTCACGAAGACCTAGGGCATTTGAGGAAGCCCTTCATTGGAATATACAAGACAAGTTCTATAATGAAAAATTCCCACAAGTATATGAAAGTGACAAAATGAGAGACTCTCTATCATGAAGATCTTGGTGCTACTTTGAAGCACAAGTGTGGTAAAAGGATAGTAACATTGTCCCTTCTCTATTTTTCTCTCATCATTTTTTTTATTTGGGCCTTTTCTCTTCTTTTTTTATGGCCTCTTTTTTTTCAATTTTTTTCGTCCGGAGTCTCATCCCGACTTGTGGGGGAATCATGGTCTCCATCATCCTTTCCTCACTTGGGACAATGCTCTAAAAAATGATGATCATCACACTTTTATTTTTCTTACAACTCAACAATTACAACTCGATTCTTATAACAAGGTATGGCTCTATATGAATGCCTCCGGCGGTGTACCGGGATATGCAATGAATCAAGAGTGACATGTATGAAAGAATTATAAATGGTGGCTTTGCCACAAATACAATGTCAACTACATGATCATGCTAGCAATATGACAATGATGGAGCGTGTCATAATAAACGGAACGGTGGATACTTGCATGGCAATATATCTCGGAATGACTATGGAAATGCCATGATCGGTAGGTATGGTGGCTGTTTTGAGGAAGATATATGGTGGGTGTATGATACCGGCGAAAAGTGCACGGTATTAGAGAGGCTAGCAATGGTGGAAGGATGGGAAAAAGTGCGTATAATCCATGGACTCAACATTTGTCATAAAGAACTCATATACTTATTGCAAAAATCTAGAAGTTATCAAAGCAAAGTATTACGTGCATGCTCCTAGGGGGATAGATTGGTAGGAAAAGACCATCGCTCGTCCCCGACCGCCACTCATAAGGAAGACAATCAATAAATAAATCATGCTCCGAGTTCATCACATAATGGTTCACCATACGTGCATGCTACGGGAATCACAAACTTCAACACAAGTATTCTTTAAATTCACAACTACTCAACTAGCATGACTCTAATATCACCATCTTCATATCTCAAAACAATTATCAAGCATCAAACTTATCTTAATATTCAACGCATTCAAAAGAAAGTTTCACATATCTCGAATACCAAGTATATTAATATTAAGCAAATTACCATGCTATTAATGACCCTCAAAATAATCTAAGTGAAGCATGAGAGATCAATAGTTTCTTTAAAACAAATCCACCACCGTGCTCTAAAAGATCTAAGTGAAGCACTAGAGCAAAAATTATAACGCTCAAAAGATATAAGTGAAGCACTATGAGCAAAACTATCAAGCTCAAAAGATATAAGTGAAGCACATAGAGTATTCTACCAAATTCCAAATTGTGTATGGCTCTCTCAAAAGGTGTGTACAGCAAGGATGATTGTGGTAAACTAACAAGAAAAGACGCAAATAATACAAGATGCTCCAAGCAAAACACATATCATGTGGTGAATAAAAATATAGCTCCAAGTAAATTACCGATGGAAGTAGACAAAAGAGGGGATGCCTTCCGGGGCATCCCCAAGCTTTGACTTTTTGGTGTCCTTGGATTATCATGGGGGTACCATGGGCATCCCCAAGCTTAGGCTCTTGCCACTCCTTGTTTCATAATCCATCAAAAGAATTCACCCAAAACTTGAAAACTTCACAACACAAAACTCAATAGAAATCTCGGGAGCTCCGTTAGAGAAAGAAAACGAAAGACTACTTTAAGGTACTGTAATGAACTCATTCTTTATTTATATTGGTGTTAAACCTACTGTATTCCAACTTCTCTATGGATTATAAACTATTTTACTAGCCATAGATTCATCAAAATAAGCAAAAAAACAGAACAGTCTGTAGTAATCTGTAACTAACGCAAACTTCTGGAAATCTAAAAATCCTACCAAAATAGGAAGTCCTGTACAATTTGTTTATTGAACAGCAGCAAAAAGAATCAACACAAAACCATGTTTCTGTGATGTAACAAAATTATATTCGTGCGCGCAAAGTTTCTGTTTTTCAGCAGAATCAAATCAACTATCATCGTAGGTTATCCTATAGGTTCTATTTGGCACAAACACTAATTAAAAGAATAAAACCACATCTAAACAGAGGCTAGATGGATTATTTATTCCTAAACAGAAGCAAAAGCGAAAAAACTAAAAATAAAATTGGGTTGCCTCCCAAGAAGCGCTATCGTTTAACGCCCCTAGCTAGGCATAAAAGCAAGGATAGATCTAGGTATTGCCATCTTTGGTAGGCAATCCATAAGTGGCTCTCATGATAGATTCATATGGTAATTTTATTTTATTTCTAGGAAAGTGTTCCATGCCTTTCTTTAATGGAAATTGGAATCTAATATTCCCTTCCTTCATATCAATAATTACACCAATAGTTCTAAGGAAAGGTCTACCAAGAATAATAGGACATTAAGGATTGCAATCTATATCAAGAACGATAAAAATCTACGGGCACATAATTCCTATTTGCAATAATAAGAACATCATTGATCTGTCTCATAGGCTTTTTAATGGTGGAATCCACAAGGTGCAAGTTTAAAGAGCAATCATCAAAATCATGGAAATCTTTTTTTTTCTCAAATACACACGAGTGTGCGTATCATATATTAATAGAAGATGGGGGGAAAGAAGCCCCGACCACAGTAATTACATTGCGTTTATACAACGCGATCCACCTTGCTTGCTATGGCGGATTACTCACCGTATGCCCACCCCTCTACCTCTACGTCTACTGGTAGAATGTTAAGATCCGCATGCAGGATTCCTGCCTGCTTCCATGCAACTCCCTCTGCCTGAATTCTACGCAGCACATGTCGCACATCCGGGGATTTACCATCAAACACGATCGAGTTACGATGCTTCCACAGCTCCCATAGGACCAGAGTCTGAATGGCGTGCGCCGTAAAATCATGGAAACCTAGCACATCACATCAAGTTTTTGGAATCGTGGAAACACTAGCACCCAAATCACACAAAGCATAGCACTCATGATCCTTAATTTTAATGTTTATAGTAGGTTCCCACTCATCATAAAGTTTTCTAGGTATTGAAACTTCCAAATTAAGTTTTTCATCATAAGATTGCATCAAGGCATCAACAATATGTCCGGTAAAAGCTTTATTTTGACTATAAGCATGAGGAGAATTCAACACAGATTGCAACAAGGAAATACAATCTACTAAAGAACAATTATCATAATTAAATTCCTTGAAATCAAAGATAGTGGGTTCAATGCTATTTAAAGTCTTGACCTCTCGAACCCCACTTTCACCAAATTTAGCATCAAGATCTAAAAACTCTGAATCATTGGGACGCCTTTTAACTAAAGTTGACTCATCTCCAGTCCCATCATTATTAAGATTCTTATTGCAAAACAAAGATTTAATAGGGGATACATCAATAACTTTTAGATCTTCATCATTATTTTCATACGAACTAGAAGAACACACTTTTACAAAGCAATCTTTCTTAGCACGCAATCTAGCGGTTCTTTCTTTGCACTCATCAATGGAAATTCTCATAGCTTTTAGAGGCTCATTGATATCATGCTTAGGAGGAGTAGATCTAAGTTTCAAAGAATCAACATCAAGCGAAAGTCTATCAACGTTCCTAGCCAAATCATCAACTTTAAGAAATTTTTCTTTATAGCAAGGAATGAAAATTCTTTTGAGAGACATAAATTCTTTCACACTATTTTTAAAATAAGAGGGCATCTTATTAAAATTACCATAATAATTATTGTAGGAATTTCCATAATTATTAGAGGAATTACACTACACCACGGTAGAGCTTACGTGACACACCTATGTGTCGGCATAGGGTACCTTTGCCGAAAGATAAGTTGTAGCTAATAGCAATGCTGACAGAAGATGAAAGAGTCGGAGGAATTGTTGTGGGCAAAGGTATTGCCGACAGTTGTTTACTTCCCGACACTTTTTCAGTCGGCATATACCCTACCTATGCCGACAGATGGTATGTCCACGTACACCCTACCTAGACCGACACTTTATCAGACAACATACACCGTACCTATGCCAACAGATAGCCTGTCCACATACACCCTACCTTTGCGGACACTTTATTAGCCATGTACACCCTATCTACACCAACAGATAATCTATCAACGTACACCCTACCTACACCAACAGTTATTTCCTTTGCCAACAGATAAGTTGTTGCTAAACTAATATGCAGTCAAAACAATACATATTCAAATTATCCTCACCCAGAAGCAGGTTCAAGATGAACACATACTGCACCGCAAATGAAAATATGTTCAGAATCATGTATATACATTGAACACAAGTAGAAAAACACATCAATCTTGACAAAGCATAGTTTTGGCCATCTTAACAATCACCCAGAACACACAAGTTACAAAAAGATGGGGACTATTTGCTAGTATGACAGACTTCAACTAAGATGGTCTAGAACACACAAGTTTGTATCTACATTCACAAAGTGCAAGCTCCAAAACACCAAATGGTCTACATGAGACGTAATATCCATGATTACAGGTTGGTTGGTCCATAAACGCTGCAAAGTCATCACATCCATGTGCACCAGTTGGGTAAGTACCTGAAAGCAGTTTGCACAAATTTGTCAGGAAAGTGGAATCGGCGCAAGTTGTTCAAAGCTCGTATGCGGGTTAACACAAATTTTATCAATAAATTCTCATGATATCATAATTAACACAGATTTGCATAGTATAGAACTATATTCCTGTGCTTGCAGTCTTATCGACAATGAATCCATTGACCATTTGAAATAAGATCGTACAACCCAGTAACTTATTTTATAGACTATTACATAAGCATTCACTAAAGAAAAGACAATGTATTTCCTAACCTCCCTCGATTTTTCATGATTAAGAGCTACATAACCATGGATAAAAAAGGAAACTAGAACACATGTACACAAGCAATTTAGTGAAACACATAGGCCAGCAACCTTGTAAAGCGACATTTTAGAAACTGTTCTTATGCAATAGCATGTGAGCTAATTACTACTGAAACATAAAAATGTACCTAATAGTTGATGTACCCGGCGAGGAAGCCCTCCATTCGCCACCGGTTGCCCACTGCAAGTCGTGGCCCTGGTTCCCTGTGAGGTAGCCTTCCATCCACCATTCGCTATCTGCTTTACGTGAAGTGGGCAACCATCCATTCTCCGCCAATTGCCTGCGTTGCATGCTGGTGGTTGTGGTTCTCGGCTATTATTGGCAAGACTAGATGGGTTAGTAACTTGTTTCTCAGAGACTGGCATTGTAATGATAACAACTGTATTTAACTACACTAGTTGCATCTATTTTTTACTCTAACTATGTGCAGTTGACATAGGCATATCAAGGTAGAACACTGAATTTAAGCATAAAAAGAACAGGACTAAGCAAATATATTGTGCAAGTTCAAAAGTTCATGCTTAAATGTGCAAAATATTCGTAAGTACATGACTGAGAAAATAAGGGACTACAAGACAGGAGACTACACCATCTGTTGCCCTGTTGTATCTTAATGAACTATCTTATGCTCAGATAGCAGTTAGGATTCAACAAGTCCTCTGAGCAGTAATGTAAACCATACAAGTAATTTAGTTATATGGTTGAAGGAGTGGTGGTGAGCTTCAGGGATTCTGGCTAGTCAAGCAATGTATGTTGACAATCCGCTATCGCGCACACAACTGATAATTCTATTTTGGTCCACAATTGCCATTCCATTCCAAAATAGGACAAGCTAAGTCTAACATCATAGATTGAAATGGTCGATTACAGTCAATAAACAAAACCTTGCGAAAGGACTGGAAGCAACATCAATGTAGCTAGCGTCTAAGCAAGTAAGCAGTGTAAAAATGGATCTGTACAGGAAAGTAAAATAACCACACCACAATGTTTCCATACAAAGGAACGCTCGAGTGTGTACAAAAACATGTAGAGAGAGAGGGAAGGCAAATTTACCAGAGAATTCAAGGTGTGCAGTTTCACCTCTAACCGCTGAAACCTTGATGATTTCAGTCAGCACAGAGTTGCGAATGGAACCTAGTGCTACAAATGTAAAGGCGGAAACAGTTCAGAATCTACATAGCCCAGGAGCAATTGATCATGAAATTGTTAAGATGTATTTTTCTAACCTAATCTGGCAAGTCGATTCACCCATCCAGGAGTTGGCTTTCCCGTGAAGTGCTTGCAGATGTCAGCTGTGAAATGGTTACAGTTTCTGGCAATCAAGTGATAAGTGTCCCCATGGTAATCCTCTGCAAGATCCTCTAGGAAAGTGGTGCGAACTTCAGCCCGGGACATATTGGTGGTACCATTGCAAACAGAGCGACTAAAGATAGAAATGGAACAGCTTTTCGTTTCTTCTTGGAACACTCCACTGGTCGGATATTCATGGGCTTCATACCCAAACTCCATACAATGTACTGCAGAAAAAGTTCACTGGAAATGGTCAGTCTCAGATGTGGAATTTACATATAACTGCACGAAACTTGTATGCACGGGACCTTGTGATACACTGATGTGGATTTAAGTTGATCCAGAAAACTGAGGTGCTCGAAAATATGGCAAGTAGGCAAAGGGTAGCGAAGTTGAGATACAGAAAAGAGCATGAAAGGCCTTGGTGTTGAGCAGCTCAGCTCAGTCTGGGGTTATAACTTATATGGCGGCAATACAGGGAAGTAAGAAGCATCTTTATAGACAAATAATAACCATTTTCACAGAGAAATAAATGCATGAATAGTCTGCAATGAGAACAATAGTGCATCAGCATTAGAGTTACACAGACCCATAACAGAGTAACAGAATTTTTTCCAGATCCATAGCATTTTCAACGAAATAAAACATCATATAACAGACTAGAGCTTTTCAAATCAAAGAAATAGATACAACCAACTAGGCATATGATAACGGCAGAAGATATTTTTCATGGGAGGTAACATATCACAAATTATTCCCGAGACGCAACATGCCACATACAGCAGAAACGAAGGTACATGTCAATATGCATACTTATGTGGTCGCCGAGGGTGAGCGTTGCTGTTGGTGACGAGTAGACGAGCTTTGCAGAAACCATTCATCAGAGGTTGCTCCATTGGTGGAGGTGTGGCCGAGCTTGTTGGAGACAAGATCCTTTCGTGAGAGAAGGAAGAGGAGGGCGCTGGCATGCACTAGTAGAAAAAGAATCAAACGTGAAGCACATTAGTGCCGGTTTGTATTTGAGCCGGCACAAATGTATACATTAGTGCCGGTTCCAACGGCTAGCCGGGCCGCTCTCATTAGTATCGGTTCGTGGCTAACCTTTAGCACCGGTTCGTGCCATGAACCGGTACTAATGAGAGTGGTGGCAGGATGTTGTCACTCTGGGCCCCCTCCAGCACCTTTAGTACCGGTTCTTGGCACGAACCGGTACTAAAGGTCGTCCTACATAAATCCTTCGTCCACCCGAGCTCGCTCTGTTCTTCTCCTTTTCCCTCTCCTCTCTGTTCTTCCCCTCTTCCTCTCGAGCTCATCACACATTTTGCCCAAAATTTGTCAAGATTTGAAGGTCCCATCCATTCAAATGATCACAAAGGTTAGCAACTTTGTCCTTTCATCTCTCATTGCTAGATTAGCTCTTGCAATGCTTTCTATAGTTATTAAGTTGTGAATTTAGTAATTTGGGAGGAAATATATATATGTGCTAGTATTTGATTTATATGCAATTTAAGGTCAAAAATAACACTTAGTTTGCATATGTAGGTGTGGTTTACTTAGTGCCTTCTAAATCTCCGTCGTAACCACCGTCGATCGCCCGCACCGTCCCGTCGCCGGCACCACCTTGTGGTGAGCCTCTTGTTCATGAAATTTTATATAAAAAATTGATGTTTGTGTGATTTGGATATATAGTTACTCGTATAATAATTATTTTACCCGTACGTTGTTTGTTATACATAGTGCCATGGTTTTGATATCCGTCCCCATCGGCCCTCGTCCTTGTTATGATTCGGATGTGGTATATTCTCTTTTAAAACTATTTGTTGCATTTCGTGTTTATGACAAATTATGCCCATCAAGTTGACATAGATATTTTTATCTAGGAGGTATGTGAACCGGAAATTCCAACCGACCCTATTGTCGAGAGGTTAAATTTAGTTGAAAGAGAAAATGAGTACTTGAAAGAAAAATTGAAAAGAATTAAGGGGGAGAAGATGGAATTGGAGTTGCATGTTGCCGATGTCGTCGATGATCACAAGATCAAGATGGAGAAAATGCGCTTGAAGATTAGAAAGATTAGAAAATATGCCATCGATAGTGAGGCTTGGTATCATTGCGTGACCCTGCTTGGCTTCTTGGGCGTGTATGGGAAGACAAAAGATACACCTGAGGCACGGGAGGACCAGCAACGTATGCACGGAGAAGACGACATACATCAGGGTCATGCAAGCTACGCTCTTACCAAAGAAGAGAAGGAAATATTCTTTGAATGCCTGCTCAGTATTAAGGTACCGTCTGGCTTCTCGTCGAATATAAAGGGAATAATAAACATGGCAGAGAAAAAGTTCCAGAACCTAAAGTCTCATGACTGCCACGTGATTATGACGCAACTGCTTCCGGTTGCATTGAGGGGCTTCTACCGGAAAACGTTCGATTAGCCATTGTGAAGCTATGTGCATTTCACAATGCAATCTCTCAGAAGGTAATCGTTCCAGAAATCATACCAAGGTTACAGAATGATTTGGTGCAATGTCTTGTCAGTTTCGTGTTGGTGTTCCCACCATCCTTCTTCAACATGATGACGCACGTCCTAGTTCACCTATGCGAAGAGATTAACATTTTGGGTCCTGTATTTCTACACAATATGTTCCCCTTTGAGAGGTTCATGGGAGTCTTAAAGAAATATGTTCATAACCGTGCTAGGTCAGAAGGAAGCATCTCCAAGGGCCATCAAAATGAGGAGGTCATTGAGTTTTGTATTGACTTTATTCGACCTTAAGCGGTTGGTGTTCTGAATCGCGGCATAAGGGCAGACTGGATGGAAAAGACACGCTAGGAGGGGAACAAATAATATGTATGGACGGACATTCTCTCACTGAAGGACACTACACAGTTCTATGGAATTCCGCCTTGGTGGCTTCGTATATGGATGAACACAAGAATTTGCTACGCTCCAAACACCCGGAGCGGTCGATGACTGGATTACACGTGAACAAACCAGGAGTTTCGCCACTGGTTGCGTATACGCACCATGCATGACACCTCTATTGAAGATGACCTGTACTTGCTGTCCCAGTTACCATCTTCGAATATAATGACTTTCAAAGGGTACGAGATAAATGGTAATACATTTTACACGATCGCCCAAGATAAGAAGAGCACCAACCACAACAGTGGTGTCCGCTTTGATGTAGAAACCAAGACGGGAAACGAAACATATTATGGTTATATATTGGACATATGGGAACTTGACTATCGGCGTGGTTTAAAGGTCCCTTTGTTTCGTGCAAATGGGTCAATATGACACGATGCGGGTAACGGAAGACCCATGAGACGGAATGACAACAGTGTATCTCAACAATCCTGCGTGTGCGACGAACCATTCGTCCTAGCCAATGATGTGGCACAGGTTTTCTATGTGAAGGACATGTCTACCAAGCCAAGAAAAAGAAAAGATAAGGAAGCGAATGCATCGTCACGATGAGCCAAAGCGGCACATAGTTCTTTACGGGAAGAGAAACATCGTGGGAGTGGATGACAAGATGACAAGTCAGAAGATTATGAAAAGTTTGATGAAATTGCTCCATTCACAAAGTGAATATTGACCCGAGCATCCCGTTAAATGATGAAGATTTTCCATGGTTACTGGCGCAAAGGGACACACGCTGAAGAAAAAGTTTCACACCCAAATATCGGGATGTGATCGGCTTCACTATCATCACTTTCTTCTGTGTTTCACACCCGAGGGGAATCTCTGTAATAGTTAGGGTAGTTATGTGTTTTGGCTTTTGAAACGAAGAAATTTTATCATAAACAAATTCTTTTCATGCATTTACTGATTTTTTTCCAGCTAAATGACCCTGAAATTGAAAAGCATTTTAAATGAACTCGTAAAAGGTTGAAAGTTGGCATGGTATCATAATTTCATACAAATAGCATGTGCAAGAAAGTAGAGAGGGTTACGGCAAAAACTGGATGCACTTCGTGTACAAAATGGACAATCTCTTTCGAAGTATTAGGGTTTCCGACGAAAACTGAACTGTTACAAAGGCATTTCATTTTTTAAATAACCTAAGCATTACTAAATTGAATATAATGATAAAACACACTTATATTAAACATAATAAAAAGAATCACTGAAAAAACTTTTTTCAAAGTTAAGTTATTCACAAACTAGTGATTCACACAAATTTCAAATAATTCAAAATTTAAACTATTCAAATTTGAAATCTACCGGCACTAACAGAAAGTTTGTAATTTTTTGTACCTGAAGCAAAAAATATTCACAAAGAAACTCTAAATACAGCAAAAAACAACTAAAAAAAAATAAATAAAGCGAAAAAAATTAAGAAAAAAAAGCCCGCTTACTGGGCCAAAGTGGCCTGCATACGACTAGCAATACAACCTTTTGTTGGGCCAGGATGCAGGCCCGCAAAGGCCCAGTAGGCCCACTGGGCGAAGAGGACAGGTAGGCCCAGTAGGCCTGGTTAGGAGAGGAGCTCGAGAGAGCTACCGCACTGGGGCTTATAAACCAGTGCGGTAGCCCCTCGACTAGCGAGGTGGGACTAAACTTGCGCACCGCCTGGAGCCAGCGCACCCCCTTTAGTACCGGGTCGTGGCTCCAACCGGTACTAAAGACCCCCCTTTAGTACCGGTTGGTGCCACGACCCGGTACTAAAGGGGGTGCGGTTCCCGCCGCTTGGCCTGGCCAAAACAGGCCTTTAGTACCGGTTGGTGGCTCTAACCGGTACTAAAGGTCCATCCTCTATATACAACACTTATGAAAATTTCATTCTCCCTCTGTTTCTTCCTCTGTTTCCGTCGTCTCCGTCGCCGTCGCCGCCCGTCCCGTCGCCGCCTCGTCTTAATCGCCCCCGCCCCTCCCGCCGCCGCCCGTCCCGTCGCCGCCTCGTCTCCGTCGCCACCCAGGCCCGTCCCCGTCGCGCCGTCCCCGCGTCACGCCCTGGCCCGTCACCGCCCCCGGCCGTCGCCTCGCTGTCGCCGTCGCCCCGCTGTGAGCTCTCCCCCTCTAACCTCTCTCCCTCACCCCCGGCGGCCACCATGGGCGCCGCCCCTCCCCGAGCCCATACACACACACACAAGCATGCATGATGAACACACACACACACACACGTACATATGTATGAATTAATGCATGTATATATTAGTATATACGTATTTTGTATGTTTAATTAGTTTAGATTATTTAGATTATTATTTTTTCACTATTATATATGAATGAATGCATGTTAGATGGATATAATTAGTGTTTAATTAGTATGGAAATTTTTTATATAATGTTGTTTTTCAGTTTTTTAATGGACGTATAGAAGTTGTGTTTTCTGTTTTTAGTGTTAGATGCTTAATTTGTATGAAATAGTATATAGATTTTTGACATATGCAATGATAGCATAATTAGTGTTATATAGAAATGTTAGAAATTTTAGTTATCAAAATCCAATAATTAAAAAAATGTTACTTTTTGCGGGCATATAGCTAGTATTTGTTCTCGACGATGCCCGGCCCGCATCCTCGCCGTCGACCCGTCCGGGACGACGTCCAGCCGACCCATGTCTGGGACTGGGCTCCGCCGGGCTGGCACTGGAATGTGCTGCCTGGAGGGGCGCGCCGCTTGATGAGGAACCCGGCCCCGGGTCCCGTCGTCGACCCTGATCTCGTTTGGTGGCGTTCGCGTGGGCCAGTTTCGGTGCGGAGGGACCCAGCCCCGCCGGAGTTGGTACGTCGCTGTGTCAGGGAGGAGGACGAGCACGTCCATCGCTACATGGTTGCGTTAGAGGGCGGCAGGTTCTCCAATACCTGGCAGTTTCTTCGGGCAGTTTCCTTCTCTTTGGGTGTCCACCGCCCGCGCCGCAGGAACCGCGAGTGTCCTAGATTCTTCTGTAGTATTCGATCTTTAATTAGCTTCCTAGCCAGTGATGTACTATTCAATATAATATATTATTCGAGACGATGTATTTGAAATTATATCTATTATTCGAGACGATGTATTCGAGATTATATCTATTATACGAGACGATGTAATTTGAATACTAAATTGTTTTATATTTCTTTTGGATTAGTTAAATAAAAGCTATGGCGCACAATACCGACGAGAGAGGAGAACAGACCATGTTCGATATGATCGCGGGCCGATGATGATCGAATGAAGAAGATTATGACGGCTCAATTTCTAAACAACACGGAGAGGGTGATATGATATTCGATCGCGACGACCGAATTGATGAAGTCATGAACTACGATTATGACGATGATGAAGAACATGTTGATCCTGAAACAACAAAGACCGGCGAGGTATATATATTTATATAAGCAGGCATCTGCTGATCATCACATGTTTTAAATGACTTGAAGATATATTAACGAATCGATCTTTGTTCTTTCAGCCATCCGGATCGAGCAAATCTTCAGGCAAAAGGACGAAACGAGGCCCGAACAAAAAGTTGAAGGACGGCGTAAAGTACAATATCGAGGCATGCAGACCTAATGGCGAACCATTAGCGCCTAAGAAGATTGCGGACAAGTTCGTTCGTCAGTGCGGAGTTCTTGTGAAGGACCAACTCCTGATCAAACTTCAAGAATGGAGAGAGCCAGCAAAGCCACGTCCAGATGTTACTTTTGTCGACAAGAATCAAAAAGATCTGCTTTGGGATACTGTCGGTGTCAAAACCGGCGGATCTCGGGTAGGGGGTCCCGAACTGTGCGTCTAGGCGGATGGTAACATGAGACAAGGGACACGATGTTTTTACCCAGGTTCGGGCCCTCTCGATGGAGGTAAAACCCTACTCCTGCTTGATTGATATTGATGATATGGGTAGTACAAGAGTGGATCTACCATGAGATCAAGGAGGCTAAACCCTAGAAGCTAGCCTATGGTATGATTGCTGTAATGGTTGTGTCCTACGGACTAAGACCCTCTGGTTTATATAGACACCGGAGAGGGCTAGGGTTACACAGAGTCGGTTACAATGGTAGGAGATCTACATATCTGTAACGCCAAGCTTGCCTTCCACGCCAAGGAAAGTCCCATCCGGACACGGGATGAAGTCTTGATCTTTTATCTTCATAGTCTTGGAGTCCGCCGATGATGATAGTCCGCTATCCGGACACCCCTAATCCAGACTCCTCAAGAGCCCTGAACCAGGCTTCAATGACGATGAGTCCAGCGCGCATATTGTTCGGCATTGCAAGGCAGGTTCCTCCTCCGAATAATTCATAGAAGATTGTGAACACCAGGATAGTGTCCGACTCTGCAAAATAAATTCCACATTCCACCGTAGAGAGAATAATATGTACACAAGTTCAATCTGCTGACGTATTTTGTGGCATGACGTCACGCCACTACCAAGCCTTCACTGAAATCGTTTTTTATTATACCACCTCAGCACGTTTAGCGAAGCGGTTTCCTTGGCACGTCTTGTCGGAGCAGAGATCGTGTTCCCCTTATTCCGGGATTCCCATCAATACGGACGTGGGTAACCCAACCGTGCCCGTTGCCACGCCTTCTCTATCGGAGGCGAGTCCCGAACGGTCACGGGCACGGCTCTTGGTATTCTCCCTCTTTATAATGGGACCAAGGCTTCGTTTCTTTTCTTTAACCTTCAATCGAATCTACTCCCCGCCTCGAGTTCTAACACCCAGAGCCCCAGATTCGAGCGCTTCGGACCTTCAACAATGTCCGGCTCCGACCTACAGGGCCGGTGGATGCCCTCCTCCGTCACAGAAGAGGACGTGCTAAAGCTGCGAGAGGCCAAGTACCTGACCTATGAGATTTCGCATAGGTTGCCCGCCAAAGGGCAAGTCATCCCCACCCCCGAGCCCGGCGAGTACGTCGTGTTTGTGTCCCACCTCCGTCGGGGCTTAGGCTTCCCGATGGATCCTTTTGTGAGAGGGCTCATGTTTTATTATGGGTTGTAATTCCACGACTTGGCTCCGGAGTCCATCCTCCATATTTCTTCATTAATCGTCGTCTGTGAAGCCTTCCTCCGCATTACCCCTCACTTCAGCTTGTGGCTGAAGACCTTCGATATGGAGCCAAGATGATCGAGGGGCGTCAGCAGAGTCGCGGGCGGCCCAGAAGGGGAGGGCTGATGCCCGTGGCCCGAGGGCTCCTTCCAAGAGGAGCTCGGCTTGGCAACAGGAGTGGTTTTATATTACCGCCCTGTGGGTAGCAGCGAAGCCGCCGCCAGATTCCTTCGGGACCTCCACGACGATTGATGTCATGGGTCAACCAAGGGCTCAATTGGGGGCCGTCAAAGGACGTGCCCCTATTGCAGGGCCGGATTCGAGACCTCCAAGCAAGGGAGATCGATCTGGTCGTGGTGATGCAGGTTATGCTGATTAGGCGTATCCTGCCCTACAAACGCCGTCCTCTCCGGCTATGGGAATTTAATCCGAAGGGACCACGGATTCTCCAACACTTCATGGGTACGACACCCGTGGAGATGTACAAATTGTTCTTCGGATCACGAGAGGTGTGTCCGGAATTGACCGAGGACGCCGGCCTAAACTGCAATCGCTCGGATACACAAGTAAGTAGCTCTGTGTTCGGACATACCATTTGTTTGCCTTTCTACAATTTGCCTTTTAACCAGTTGTCCTTTAGCAGGAGTGGATAGTGCAAGCAAAGCTGATACGGTGTCCAGCCCCCCTCCCAGAGACCGCGCCGGATCCCGTGCTGGTCAGGATGCTGGAGGTTGCGCCTTTAGAGGAAGGCGAAGGGGAAAACCGAGGAGCTACCGCCTCGCCCAAGGAGGCTTTTGAGAAAGGGGGGATCGAGAATCCCTCCCTCCAAGGGGAGAAGAGGACCGCTTCTGAAAACCCAGAGGCCAAAGCCCCTAAGCGGGGAAGAAATCTTCACCAGAGGGTCCTGCGTCCGGGGAGGCCCCGGCCGCGCACTCTCCCCTAAAGAATCAGCCCTCCAGTGAGCCGTAAGTAGAAAAAAGGGTGTTTTGTAATAAGGGACATCCCTATTTGTGCTTCTGAGGATAACTTAAGTTTTTACCTTGTAGTTAAGATCTCCGTCCTTCTCAGATGAGCTCGTCTTCGGGGGACCTTTGTCCGGAGATGGTGGAGAGTAGGGCTGGACCAAAAGCTCGTAGCTCACGAGCTTAATGAGCGCTCGATAGTTCGACTCGTTAAGCTCGTAGCTCGCTTCTTAATGAACAGAGCCAATCATTGATTTTAGCTCGCTAAGCTTAACGAGCTTAATGAGCGAGCTTACGAGTTTCACGAGTAGCTCGTTAAGCTCGTTAGTTACAACACAATACATATTTTTATCTTATGTGACAAACTTTTTGTAGCACCTCGGCCCATCTATTTAATCTAATCAACATATGAGGCAACAAACTACTTCATTTCTTTTTGTAGTCTTCATATTTCATCTTGAAAACCATACCTAAACATTCATCATGTATATTATAACACATTATAATCTGTTAACGAGCGCTCACGAGCTTAACGAGCTTCAAACGAGCCGAGCCGAGCAGGGTTTTCTGCTCGTTAATCTTAACGAGCTTAACGAGCCGAGCCTTAACGAGCGCGAGCTTAACGAGTACGAGCTTAATGAGTCGAGCTGCTCGTTAGTCCACCCCTAGTGGAGAGCGAGACGCCTCCGTCCGCTGCACCGTCAGGTGGGGCGGACGACCCCGAGGTGTCATCACGGAGGGTATCTCGAGTTCAGCAGAGCCAGAGTTCGGCGCCGACTAGTGTTGGCTGGGGAGCCAAGGATCTGCTTGAGAGGGCGTCTATCTCGTAAGATCACCATGCATTGATGAGTATGGTGATTGAAGGATTTCGCCCCACAAGGCGGGTTGCGTGATGCCGTCGGGGAGTTTTTGGCGGGGTTTGAGGTACGTAAAATGACATACCTGTTGACAGTTTTACACATAAAGTGCGCCCTGTATAGATAGTAGCCCCTGAGACTCGGTAGGTTGTCGAAAGCGACAACGTGCCGAGGATCAAAATCGCAGGTTTTAATTTTCGCCCTTCCTATGCAGGTGGCGGATAGTCCGGGGGCCAGCCGGACTAATGGAGTTGCTGAACTAATGCGGCAACTCGACGTTGCGGATGCGGACATCGCACTAGTCCACAGGCGACTTGACGAGTCACAAGGTAAGTTTTTATTTCACCTAGTATGGGAGCCGAAGCCCACTCCTTACAACATGTGTGCGAAATGCAGATGGTGCCGCTGCTGTGGAGAGTCTTCGGGCTGAACTTGCTCGAGCCAAGGAGCAGGCCAGAAGGAGTGATGCGGCTGCCTTAAGGGCGGCCGAAGAGCTAGAAGCCGAGAGGGCTGCTCATTGCCGAAGTAGGGAGGAGATGGCCGAGATGGCCGTGAAGTTGAAAGATGCTACCGACCGCTATGAGGTCCTTGAAAGGGAACGCCGAGCAGAGCAGGAAGACCTGGTGAAGGCCACAGCCGAAGCCAAGGATGCCCGTTCTGCAATGCGGGCTATAAAGGAGGAGCTGCGTCAGGCCGGAGATATTGTGGCTGGCAAGCCCTTTCTACTGCGCAGGAGGTTCACGGATCCGAAATACGCTCAGCTTGGCCAGCTGTGGGGTCCGGAGGATCCTTATATGGACTTGGTGGCGAGTGCGGCAGATGCTGTTGTGCACTTCTGAAGTCAAAAGGATCACAAGACGGAAGAGCTTTTTTGGTCTCAATTCCATAGTCCGGAGCGTTCACTTCTGCTGACCGATCGGTTAGCTGAGTGGGCTGAGCTGAATAGATTATCCGGTCTTGCCATGACGGATATCGTGGCTCATGTCTGGCCGGATAGCACCAAGCCGAAGAGCTATTTTGGCTTATTGCAGCAATTCCTTGGGGCGGTGCCGCATATCAAGGCGATGAAGCGGTCGGTCTGCATAGAGGGTGCACGGATGACCCTCGCCCATGTGAAGACACACTGGACGGAGATGGATGCCACCGCTGTTGCGACCCAGGGTTCGGACGAAAGCCGGTTACACGCCGAGCACTATTTTGGGGATGTTATGCGTGGTGCTCGTGTAATAGAGTCGTCGTGCTCGAAAAATGTTGTGTTCAAATGAACATTGTGGTTTGTAAAACGATGTTTATAATAAAAGCGCTTTTTATACTTGTGCGGTCAAGTATTGAAATATCTCCTGTGCGGCCGTTTATGTATAAGTGTGTATAACCTGAAAGATGGCAGTCGTCGGCTTCAGCCCCCACGGATGAGGTGCGGGGGTGTTTGCAAAAATATCGCATTTTCACACTTAATCCGACGTCTCGGTCCTGTGAAGGAGGTGGTAGCGTAGCAAACGAGGCAACCGGACTATAATGCTTTATCACTTTCACTTAGCCATGGGAGTTCGATGGTGGGGCTACAATATAGCCCCTGGGGGCACCGCGCTATCCGAATTCGGGGCGCGTATGTGCCTGATCGGGAAACGGTCCTTCGTCAAAGCAGAGGAATTCTAAACATTTCGATAGTCGATCGAGTGGTTGACCAGTCTCTCGCTATGTCATGACAGTCAGTTTTCGGCTTTCTCTACTGAGGTGTTCGCCCAGCCGAACCGGGGCACAATCGCAGTAGTTCTCCTGCGGCCGCTTAGCCGATGATACGGAACGTAAGGCAGCAAAACACAGGAGCCGGGCAAACACAACATTTGACCAAAGACATGACTCGGAGCTGATGCATATAAGGCCTAACTCGAGATGCCGAACACTCCCTAAGGTATTCGGTCTTTATAATAACGGGCAGAACAATGCCCTAAGCCCCTAGTGTCCAGGTACAGGCAAATGAATTTGGCGCGGCCGATGCCAAAACGCCAGCCTCCTCGTTGGTTATGGTGAAAAACCGTGGGATGGTAGTCAACAAAAGACAGCAAGAAAGGTTTACGCCGGGACTTAATCTGAAAAGAATCCTTGCGACGGGTCCCTGCTGCACGTCTGCGCCGGTGTCTCCGTTGTGCCGTATCCTGGACGGGTGTGCACGTTGTTCATCTGTAAAAAGAGAGGAACTTAGTTTGAAAGGAAATCGTGCGAAAAGTGCATTAAAAATTGAAATATTAATGAATGAATAAAGTTGAGCCTATATTAGCTCATTATTGCTTATACGCACAGCCCCTTGTGAAGGGGTGTGCGGCTAGGGAGCCCCTAGCTTATTTATGCCGGACTCGTCTAGCCGTGTCCGGGGTCTTGAACGACCTTTTAATGAAATGATGCCGCGTGGACCGGGCATTTTGAGTGTAAGAGACGCGTAATGTGGTATTGCGTTAAAGCGGACAAAAGCTTCACCTCCCAATAGTGCTTGATAGCTACTTTTGAATAGGGCGACATGAAAGATTAGCTTTTCGCGTCGGAAGTTGTCGGGTGACCCGAACACAACTTCTAGTAGTAAGGAGGCCGTGCACTTGGCGTAAGAGCCTGGCGTCACTCCTTTAAAGGAAGTGCGGCGATGTCGAATGTTGGTAAGGTCCACCCCCAACTTGCGGATTGTGTCCGGATATAGCATACTTAAATCGCTGCCCCCATCCATTAGGACTCGTGTAAATTGTAGTCCGTCGATTATAGGATCCAATATCAGAGCAGTCCATCCTGCGTTTCGAATACTTCTGGAATAGTCCAGGTGGTCGAAAGTAATTGGTTTTAACATCCAATCTCAGTGTTCTGCTGGGGTGGACCGTGCGACACGTGCTTCAGCGGGTGCCGTACTGTTTTCCCGTACTATCACATGAAGTGAGTTTACTGTTTTGACTTCTTGTGGGAAAGTCTTTTGTTTTCCAGCGCTCTGCTGGTGGGGTTCATCATCATCCTCGCTTGGCGCGTCGAGCCCCTTGTGTCCGGCGTTGAGTCGGCCGGACTGTTTGAAAACCCAACAATCTCGGTGGGTGTGGTTTGCAGGCCTTCCGGAGGTACTGTGGATTTGACATGTCCGATCCAAAATTTTGTTTAAGTTGGATAGCTCGTCACTGTTGTCCTTAAGAGGCAGTGTATTGTTGTTCGGCCGCGAGCTTTTGAATCCGGCGTTGACCACCGTGTTCTTTGGGCTTTTTTCTTTATTTCGGCACTGATCCTTTCTGCGCCGTGATTTTCCGTTTCCATCTCTGATCTCGGATGTACTCGGGTCACTGCTGCCGCACCTTGCTAGCCAGATGTCTTCCCCCGCGCAAAAGTGGGTCATGAGGCTTGTTAGCGCGGCCATTGTTCTCGGCTTCTCTTGGCCGAGGTGTCTGGCGAGCCATTCGTCTCGGACATTATGTTTAAAAGCTGCTAAGGCTTCAGCGTCCGGACAGTCGACTATTTGGTTCTTTTTTGTAAGGAACCTGTTCCAAAATTTTGCTACCGACTCTCGGGCTGTTGAGTTATGTGACTTAAATAAATCGATCCGGAGGGCGGACATAAGTCCCTTGAAAATTTGCTCTAAACGCGTCCTCGAGCTCTTCCCAACTTCCAATAGTATTTTCTGGGAGGCTTTTGAGCCAATGCCGAGCTGGCCCTTTGGGCTTGAGGGGTAGATATTTTATGGCGTGGAGATCATCTCCTCTAGCCATGTGTATGTGGAGGATGTAATCCTCAATCCAGACTCCAGGGTCTATTGTTCCGTCGTATGCCTCTATGTTTACGGGTTTGAACCCAGCTGGAAATTCATGATCCAGCACCTCATCGGTGAAACATAGTGGGTGTGCGGCGCCCCTGTATTTGGGTGTGCCGCTGTCTTCGAACACTTGGCGTGTTGTGTTGCTTCCTGGGCCCCTCTTTTTTGGCCCATAAATGGACCTGACCGGGCCATCTGTTTTCCGAGGATCATGAGTCGGCTTGTGTGCGGCGCCGCTTGTCGCTTTTGGCCTGTCATCTGGTCGTCTATCCGGCCAGGCGGCCTCTTTGCTTTTTGACTATGGGGGCTCTATGGCCTCCTCGTCGAATTCTGGCAGCAGCTTGCGCTTCGGGTAGCTCTTTGTTTGGTGTCCATTGCCATATTTGTCCGCGGTCTTGAGTACTTTGCTCCACCTCATTCTGAGTGTATCTTCCGCTGTTTTGAGCTTCCGTTTTTCCTTCTTCAGACTTCTTGTAGTGGCGAGAAGTCTTTTGTGAAGGTTCTTATGCTCCGGTGGTGTGTCCGGCGTGAGATCGTCTGGACTGTTGTTTTCGCCGGGCATAGCTTGATTATCTGATTCATCCCGTTCGGATGGTTGCTTGGTTGCATGTTCGTCGCCCACTGGTTTGCCCTGCTCTATTGCTGGGTCCTTAGGAGTGCTGTTGTTGTCGAGGCGGGACTTAGGGCGGCACCTACGTCGCCGTTTTGGTTGTTTTTCGGCGGAATTATCCTTTGCCGCTTCCCGTTGTTCCTCGTTATCGCTTCCTTTTGGGGTGTCCACCATATATACATCATGAGTTGAAGTTTCCCTCCGGTGCCCCGTGAGCGCTGGTTCTTGGTCGTCTCCGGCATCGTCGTCCATACCGTTGATGTCTTTGGAGTCGTAGTCTAGCATGTCGGTTAGATCGTCGACAGTGGCTATAAAGTGGGTGGTGGGTGGGTTTGAATTTCTTCGTCGTCCGCATCCCAACCATCCTGACCGCAGTCCGGCCAGGGCTCTCCTGATAACAAGAGATGCTTTAGCGAATTTAGGATGTCGCCAAAGGGTGAGTGCTGAAATATGTCCACGACGGTGAACTCCATGATCGGCGCCCAATCGGATTCGATTGGCAGGGGCGCAGGAGGTTCGATGTCCGGGAGGGAGTCCGGCGCCTTGGAGTCACGAGCTTCATAAGGGACAAGGTCAATATTCGGCTCCATCGCCGTAGCAGTTGCAGCTCCCGAGGCGGTGTCCAGCCACCAGTCCTCGATCTCCGTGATCGGCTCCGAACTAGGGGTTGGAGCGGATTCGCAGCGACCTCCAAGGTCTTGTCCGTGGCGAGTTAGATCATGTCCATCGTGTAAAGGCGGCACGCTTCGGCGTGGCTCGAATCCATCGAAGATCAAGTCTCCGCGGATGTCAGCCCTGAAGTTTAAGCTTCCAAATCTGACCTGATGGCCAGGGGCGTAGCTTTCGATCTGCTCAAGTTGGCCAAGTGAATTGGCCCGCAGTGCGAAGCCACCGAGTATGAAGATCTGTCCGGGGAGAAAAGTCTCACCCTGGACTGCGTTGTTGTTTGAAGAATCCATCAAGCCCATCGGTGATGACACAGAGGAACTCTCAATGAAAGCAGCAATGTCGGTGTCAAAACCGGCGGATCTCGGGTAGGGGGTCCCGAACTGTGCGTCTAGGCGGATGGTAACAGGAGAAAAGGGACACGATGTTTTTTACCCAGGTTCGGGCCCTCTCGATGGAGGTAAAACCCTACTCCTGCTTGATTGATATTGATGATATGGGTAGTACAAGAGAGGATCTACCATGAGAATAAGGAGGCTAAACCATAGAAGCTAGCCTATGGTATGATTGCTGTAATGGTTGTGTCCTACGGACTAAGACCCTCTGGTTTATATAGACACCGGAGAGGGCTAGGGTTACACAAAGTCGGTTACAATGGTAGGAGATCTACATATCTGTATCGCCAAGCTTGTCTTCCACGCCAAGGAAAGTCCCATCCGGACATGGGACGAAGTCTTCAATCTTGTATCTTCATAGTCTTGGAGTCCGGCCGATGATGATAGTCCGGCTATCCAGACACCCCCTAATCCAGGACTCCCACATATACTCTCATGGAACATGTCACCCTAGCAGATCATTTCACAGAAGCAGATGTGCAGAAAGTAAAGGACGCTGCTCTTAGGAAGATGGCGGTTGCATTCAAGAACCACAAGAATCGTGAATGGGACAAGTACATCAAGGGAGGAAGGAAGACTCCAGTATTCGAGGGAAAACTAGAGAACCAACGTGCTCATTGGGACGATTTCGTGAAATTCAAGGATTCGGAATTAGCTAAGGAACGGTCAAGAATAAACAAGAAGAATGCCGAAAAAAAGGATAAGTTCCACAAGCTGGGGCCAGGTGGCTATGCGGTGGCAATGCCTAAGTGGGATAAGTCTGAGAAAGAGATGGAGGATGCAGGTCTCACTCCGGTTACTAAGAGCTAGACCCCCAGGTGCAGGACTTGGTTCTATGTGCATGGGGGGGAGTTGGACCCGAAGACAAGCAATGTTTCGACAAAGGCAAGACTGAAGAGAGCCGACGATGCGATACTTGTTGCAATAGAAGAGGCACGATCGGGGGTGTTCCAGCCCAACAGAGAGAACGACGAGCTTACGCGTGCCCTGGGAAATCCTGAACACCCGGGAAGAACACGAGGCAAGGGCGCTATTCCGTGGTATGAGGGGTTTTCAGACTGGAACACCGACTACATAACCCGTGCGAGAAAGAAGATTGCGGAGGAGAAGAAGAGGAAGATGGAGGAGGAGCAGAGGAAGCGGAACTATGAACGCCTTCAAGGCCTAGAAGCAAGTCAAGCGGAATTGGTAGTCAAATTCCAGCGGCAGCAGGAGCAGATCGACTCACTTACCCAGCAAAGGGGGTCTCAGCAGCTGCAGCAGCTAGCGGATGATCCAGCATTGGATAGCACCGCCCCATCCATGCCGAGAAGCAGCGTGGGTTCCGCCCCGGACAATGCAATGATGGGTGGATACCCCATTGATGACATCACGGAGAACACTAACTGCGAGCTACACGTCAAAATGAAGAACATATCCATGAAGGTGGCGGACGGTGTTGCTTTTACAAATCCCCCTGAGGCAACCTTCCATTGCAACCCGATTCCAGCGGGCTATGCTCGTGTCTTGGTTGATGAGGTGGTGGACCCACCATATTCGGAGCTACAGCTTGACATTCCTGGAGGTGACGACGAGCGCTTTCTCAGAGAGGCCAAACATCGTATCATCCTATGGAAAAAGGATTGCATCATCTTTCGAAGGCCACCGACATTGTGTCAGCCGACTCCTCATCGAAGTCGGCCACCAAGTCAGCAGACTCCTGCTCCTGCAAGTCCACCAAGTCCGGCAAAGTGTCAGGCCACTCCTCCTCCAAGTCCGGCAAAGTGTCAGGCCACTCCTCCTCCTCCAAGTCCGCCACAGCGTCAGACGCCCTCCTCCTCCAAGTCCGCACAACCTCGGGCCCTCCTCCTCCAAGTCCCAAGACAGCTTCAGCCTCCTCCTCATCCAACTCAGCCCCGTCAGCCATCTCCGCCGCCTCAGCAATTGCAGAAGAGACACCCCGCAGCTATGGTGCGTAGCGGTATGAGTCGAGGTAGTACAGGAAGTACAGGCGGAGGCAAGCAATATAAATATGGTCCAAGCCTCACGCCTCTTCCGCAGAGGGCTTATGACAAGTCCGAGGAGGAAATCGCAGCCATATCGAAGGCCGAGGTGGAAGCCCATTTTGCACCGAAACCGCCGCCGCCGCCAAGGGAGAAAGTGCCTGAGGAAACGATTGACCACTTTATTCGTATGGCTCAACAACCAGCTCCCAAGCCTGTTGACACAGACTATGAGCGCCACATCAGGAAGTTAAATCGAGCACGTCTAAGTAAGGAGTCGAGCTCGAGATCAAGCAATCGAGAAGCAGCTGTCAAAAAATGCGGGAAAACCATTCCCCAGCTGGGAGAACAGGCGGCGCAATCGATCCCCACGCTTGTTGTGCCAACAACACGTGACAGTACGCGCGCCCAATATTATTGTGGGCAAACAGTTTATGTTCCCGAGGTGGGCAATGTGGTAATAACGGAGGAGCATATAATGCAGGCTGAAGTTCTCAACATCACTGTTGGACAACTCCTCGAGATCGAGCCCATGACTGTGCTTAGAGAGAATGAAATAAAACGGAAATATGTCCAGGGCCAACGTTTGGTCGAGCCAGACAAGGTCAAGAACCTCCCAACGAGAATGTATGAATTGCATCAATGGTACATGAACATTACCAAGATTTCAGATCGGTGTCCCTCATGGTGAATGTCAAGGAGGAGCATTACTTCCATGAGAAAGCTCTGTCCGTTGAGTATTCTGAACTGTTTCAGGTATACAATCAAGACGCACTCGACAAATCTATAAATCGATTGCTATTATGCGTAAGTGATTTCTTTACGTAATTTAAGTCTCAAGCTAGCTGTAGTGATCCTTTTGATCAATCATTACCTGTAATTATCCTCGCTATATTCTTTTCTGTGGTATTATGCAGGATGAAGATGTATGAAATGAGAAAGGGTGGACGCTTTGGCATTGGGTTCATTGACCCAAACACTGTTAATGAATACACATGGCTAATAAATCCACATCATGAAAAGAACGTAGAGGACAACATGCTAGAGTTCTTGAAGCGCCTCAAATACAATGAAGATATACTACTTCCTTACAACTTCGGATTTCACTGGATCTTGTGTATCATTAAAGTTGACGCCGGAACAGTTGAAATACTGGACTCACTACTCACATCAAAAGCTGACTATAACATCTTGTTTGGGATAGTCAACAGGTAATTTCAATCATTATTAACTATATATCTCGGCCTATTTAGTTCGTCATTTCATGATATGAACTATTTAATAACCCCTTTATTCATTTTCTCCGTCAATGGCAGGGCTTGGGCAAGGTTCATCAGCGTCACGGAAGGCGAATGGAAACAAAAGCTTAAATGGTTTCGACCCAAGGTAAATAAGCTAGCTAGCTAGCTGCCATCTCTTTAATTATCATGCTTGATTAATTATTATCTGATCAAATTCCATTCTCGTAAAGGCCCTGAAGCAGGCGCAGGGGACTGATCTGTGTGCATTCTGCGTTTGCGAGAACATTCGCATGATGGCGTCCGAAAGGAGCAGATCTCAAAGACAGGAATGGGTACGCTTGTCAGAACACTATTCACAATTTTTACACCATTATCGATATCTAGTCACACAACTAATACACATGCATATTGATCTCCTTCTTAACAGTTCAAAGAGGTGCGGGAGAAGCTCCTAGAAACGGAGCGCGTAGAAGCACTTCAAGAGGAAATAGCAGGATTTTTGCTCGACCAGGTCATAAATCCAAAGGGAAAATACTATTACCCGCTACCGCCCCCATGAAAACCACTTCCAATTGTCATCGTGCTCCGAAGGCACCAATTAGGCTAATGCCACTGGCTCCGAAGGCAACATGCATATGTAGGAGAAATTGTATATAGCTATACATGTGTGTATGTGTGAATTAATTAATATGGTGGTTTTGTGAGACATTGATGATATATATATATATATATGCATAACGTGTACAATGTGTAGTATCGTAAAATACCAGCAAACGAAAAAGAATTAAAATGGAAACACAAAATTAAATGAAAAAGAAATCATAAAACTAAAACCCACTAAACCTTATAGTACCGGTTGGTCTTACCAACGGTACTAAAGGGCTCGAGCCCCGGAGCTGGCTCGTGCCACGTGGTTGCCCTTTAGCACCGGTTCGTGCTGAACCGGTACTAAAGGGGGGGGCGCCTTTAGTGCCCACACTTTAGTGCCGGTTACGGAACCGGCACTAAAGGGCCTTACGAACAGGTGCTATTGCCCGGTTCTGCACTAGTGATGGTCGGTGAAGGTCCCGGCGGACGGAGCTGTTGGCGGCTGCGGCATCGGGGAAGGCTTGCAGCGGATGGGGTCAGGGGATCTGGAATATGCTCACCGGCGTTGGCAGGGACTCAGACCAGCGAAGATGCCCATGTGGTGGCAGCGAAGGGGACGGGGAAGGATGGCGACGGAGGGGGCCGGGAGCTCGGGACTATGGCCGCCGGTGGCGGCAGGGAAGGGTCTGAGGACGGAGACCCCGAGGTCGAGCGGCGGCGACGGAAATTGGGGGAGGCGCGGGTAGGGTTAGCACGAGTGGATGTGAGGCTACGTGTTCGTTTGGGGGTCCTTAGCCAAAGGTGAGGTGAAAACTAGGCCGTGCGCAATGAAAATTTTGGGCTCTCGCGCCTTATTCACGCGGCAATTTCTGGGCCTTTCCTTGCCAGACACCTATCCACATACGCCGACACTTAATCTGTGTCTATACAACCTACCTACACCGACAGATACTATGTCATTAAGCACAAACATACGCCGACTGAAAAACTATCAGAGCGTACACATATACCGACAGATGATATGTCACTGGGCGTTTGCCGACAGATACAATGTCGTTGACTGATTTCCGACACATAGTTTGTCTACAATGATGTACAATGGCTGGCAAATGATATGATTGCAAAGCTATAGAGCTACGCCAACAGATTTTCTGTAGGGATTAATAAACCTTTGCCCACAGAAGTGTGTCACCTAAGCTCTACCATGGTGTAGTGTTACTAGGGAACGGTCTAGAATTAAAGTTTCCTCTATAAGCATTGTTACCAAAATTATTCCTACCAACAAAATTCACATCCATAGATTCATTATTATTCTCAATCAAGGTAGACAAAGGCATATCATTGGGATCAGTAGAAGCACTCTTAGTAGCAAACAATTTCATAAGTTCATCCATCTTTCCACTCAAAACATTAATTTCGTCTATAACATGCACTTTTTAACTACTAGATCTTTCGGTGTGCCATTGAGAATAATCAGCCATAATGTTATCAAGGATTTTAGTAGCTTATCCTATGGTGATTTCCATAAACGTGCCTCCCGCAGCCGAATTTAAAAGATTTCTAGAAGCAAAATTCAATCCGGCATAAAAAATTTGTATGATCATCCATAAATTCAAACCACGAGTAGGGCAATTGCGAATCATCAATTTCATTCTTTCCTAAGATTGGGCAACATGCTCATGATCAGGTTGTTTAAAATTCATAATGTCGTTCCTAAGAGAGATGATCTTAGCGGGAGGAAAATACTTAGAGATAAAAGCATCTTTGCACTTATTCCACGAATCAATACTATTCTTAGGCAAAGACAAAAACCAAACATTAGCATGATCTCTAAGTGAAAACGGAAATAACTTCAATTTGACAATATCATTATCCGTATCTTTCTTCTTTTGCATCTCACACAAATCAACAAAGTTGTTTAGATGGGTAGCGGAATCTTCACTAGGAAGGCCGGAGAATTGATCTTTCATAACAAGATTCAGCAAAGCAGCATTGATTTCACAAGACTCAACATCATTAAGAGGAGCAATCGGAGTACTAAGGAAATCATTATTATTGGTATTGGAAAAGTCACACAATTGGGTATTATCTTGCGCCATCGTGACAAGCAATCGAACACACAAGCAAACAAAAAGGCAAGCAAAAGAGAGACGAGATTGGGAAAGAGAGGGCGAATAAAATGGCAAGGGTGAAGTGGGGGAGAGGAAAACGAGAGGCAAATGGCAAATAATGTAACGCGAGGGAGATAAGTTGGTGATGGGTACTTGGTATGTCTTGACTTGAGCGAAGACCTCCCCGGCAACGGCGCCAGAAATCCTTCTTGCTATGTCATGAGCTTGCGTTGGTTTTCCTTGAAGAGGAAAGGGTGATGCAGTAAAGTAGCGTAAGTATTTCCCTCAGTTTTTGAGAACCAAGGTATCAATCCAGTAGGAGGCTCCTCACAAGTCCCACGCACCTACACAAACAAACAAGAACTCGCAACCAAGGCAATAAAGGGGTTGTCAATCCCTTCACGACCACTTGCAAAAGTGAGATCTGATAGAGATAATGTGATAAGATAATTATTTTTGGTATTTTTATGATATAGATTGGAAAAGTAAAAGATGCAAATAAAAGTAGATTGAAAGCTTATATGATAAGAGATAGACCCGGGGGGGCATAGGTTTCACTAGTGGCTTCTCTCTAGATAGCATAAGTATTACGGTGGGTGAACGAATTACTGTCGAGAAATTGATAGAAAAGAGAATAATTATGAGATTATCTAGGCATGATCATGTATATAGGCATCACGTCCGTGACAAGTAGACCGAAACAATTCCGCATCTACTACTATTACTCCACACATCGACCGCTATCCAGCATGCATCTAGAGTATTAAGTTCATAAAGAACGGAGTAATGCATTAAGAAAGATGACATGATGTAGAGGGATAAACTCATGCAATATGATATAATCCCAATCTTTTTATCATCGATGGCAACAATACAATATGTGCCTTGCTGCCCCTGCTGTCACTGGGAAAGGACACCGCAAGATTGAACCCAAAGCTAAGCACTTCTCCATTGCAAGAAAGACCAATCTAGTAGGCCAAACCAAACTGATAATTCGAAGAGACTTGCAAAGATAACTTAATCACACATAAAAGAATTCAGAGGAGATTCAGATATTTCTCATAGATAAACTTGATCATAAACCCACAATTCATCGGATCTCGACAAACACACTGCAAAAAAGAGTTACATTGAATAGATCTCCAAGAAGATTGAGGAGAACTTTGTATTGAGATTCAAAGAGAGAGAAGAAGCCATCTAGCTAATAACTATGGACCCGAAGGTCTGTGGTAAACTACTCACAACTCATCGGATGGGCCTTGGAGATGATGTAGAGGCCCTCCGTGATCGATTCCCCCTCCGGCGGAGCGCCGACAAAGGCTCCAAGATGGGATCTCACATATACAGAAGGTTACGGTGGTGGAATAGTTTTCCGTGGTCGCTTCTGATGTTTTCCGGGTACATGGGTATATATAGGAGGAAGATGTAGGTCGGTGGACGCTCAAGGGGCCCACGAGGGTGGGGGCGCGCCGGGCACCCTCGTGGCTCCCTCGCTTGTTTATTGACTTCCACTCCAAGTCCTCTGGATCACGTTTGTTCCAAAAGATCGCTCCCAAAGGTTTCATTCCGTTTGGACTCCGTTTGATATTCCTTTTCTTCGAAACACCGAAATAGGCAAAAAACAGCAATTCGGTCTGGGCCTCCGGTTAGTAGGTTAGTCCCAAAAATGATATAAAAGTGTAAAGTAAAGCCAATAAACATCCAAAACGGGTAATATAATAGCTTGGAACAATAAAAAATTATAGATACGTTGGAGACGTATCACCATGTTTCGGTCTGGGACGTGCTTGTTTTTGGGTTTTTTGAACAGATGGGACGCGCTTGTTTGAAATTTGGGGAAAGTACAAACTTGGCCCCCTCTTAAATTTGGACCTATTGCGGGTCAGGGGTAGGATGGTAATCCCAGGTGTCCCAAATAGTGGGCGGGAGCAATTTCAGCTGCTTGCATGTGTGCTTAGGCGGCCATTGTGTATGAATTTTTTCGGAGGCGGTTGCGTGGCGTCTGATGAAGCTACAAACCTACCCCGATTTAGACCTTTGGACGTCAGGACGGTAGGTTTCATGGGTCGGAGTTAGAGAAGTAATTTTTGAAGGAAATATGCCCTAGAGGCAATAATAAATTATTATTATTCATGCTAGAATTGTATTAACCGGAAACATGATACATGTGTGAATACATAGACAAACATAACGTCACTAGTATGCCTCTACTTGACTAGCTCATTAATCAAAGATGGTTATGTTTCCTAACCATAGACATGTGTTGTCATTTGATTAACGGGATCACATCATTAGGAGAATGATGTGATTGACATGACCCATTCCGTTAGCCTAGCACTTGATCGTTTAGTATATTGCTATTGCTTTCTTCATGACTTATACATGTTCCTGTAACTATGAGATTATGCAACTCCCGTTTACCGGAGGAACACTTTGGGTGCTACCAAACGTCACAATGTAACTGGAGTATTATAAAGGAGTACTACAGGTGTCTCCAAAGGTAGATGTTGGGTTGGCGTATTTCGAGATTAGGTTTTGTCACTCCGATTGTCGGAGAGGTATCTCTGGGCCCTCTCGGTAATGCACATCACTATAAGCCTTGCAAGCAATGTAACTAATGAGTTAGTTACGGAATGATACATTACGTAATGAGTAAAGAAACTTGCCGGTAACGAGATTGAACTAGGTATTAGATACCGACGATCGAATCTCGGGCAAGTAACATACCGATGACAAAGGGATGTTGTTATGCGGTTTGACCGATAAAGATCTTCGTAGAATATGTAGGAACCAATATGGGCATCCAGGTTCTGCTATTGGTTATTGACCGAGAATAGTTCTAGGTCATGTCTACATAGTTCTCGAACCCGTAGGGTCCGCACGCTTATCGTTACGATGACAGTTTTATTATGAGCTTTGATGTAACAAAGTTTGTTCGGAGTCCCGGATGTGATCACGGACATGACGAGGAGTCTCGAAATTGTCGAGACATAAAGATTGATATATTAGAAGCCTATGTTTGGACATCGGAAGTGTTCCGGGTGAAATCGGCATTTTACCGGAGTACCGGGGGGTTACCGGAACCCTCCCGGGGGTTATTGGGCCTACATGGGCCATAAAGAAGAAGAGGAGAGGAGGCAAGAGGTGGGCCGCGCCCCCTCCCCTCCCTGGTCCGAATAGGACAAGGAGAGGGGGGTGGCGCCCCCCCCCCCCTTCCTTTCCCTCTTCCTCCTCTTGCCCCCTTCTCCTACTCCAACTAGGAAAGAAGGGAGTCCTACTCCCGGTGGGAGTAGGACTCCCCACTTGGCGCGCCCTCCTTGGCCGTCCACCTCCTCCCCCCTGGCTCCTTTATATACGGGGGCGGGGGGCACCCTAGACACACAAGTTGATCTACGGATCGATCCTTAGCCGTGTGCGGTGCCCCCCTCCACCATATTCCCCCTCGGTCATATTGTCGCGGAGTTTAGGCGAAGCCCTGCGCCGGTAGAACATCATCATCGTCACCACGCCATCGTGCTGACGGAACTCATCCCCGAAGCTTTGCTGGATCGGAGCCCGGGGATCGTCATCGAGCTGAACGTGTGCTGAACTCGGAGGTGCCGTTCGTTCGGTGCTTGGATCGGTCGGATCGTGAAGACGTACAACTACATCAACCGCGTTGTCATAACACTTCCGCTTACGGTCTACGAGGGTACATGGACAACACTCTCCCCTCTCGTTGCTATGTCATCACCATGATCTTGCGTGTGCGTAGGAATTTTTTTGAAATTACTACATTCCCCAACAATTTCCTTGTACTACCAAACATTGGTCTCACACGGTTTCGGGAGAGTAGAGGCTCTTTTGGCGCTTCGTTCGAAATTTTGAAACAGAAGCATTCACATTTAGAGTACTCTTGAACTTTGAGGATTGACCTAAATAGACAACGTTGAATTTGACCATGTATGCTTGAAAACCTCATTAAATTATCCGCTTCTTTTTGAAATTTTGACACTTGATAATCCTATAACTACGATTAATTTGGAATGGAGGAGCTAAATTTGAAACTATTTTGTACACGACTACATATGCTATTATGTACAAAATCAGAGCAAAGATTGGTGCCCCCACAATTTAGGTATGATTTACAAATGCCATGATATCAAATTCAAATAATTGAATGGACTTCATTTGAATTCGATTTTTTTAAATCACCTTAAGTTGAATTCAAATGTATGCTAATTCATAGGTAGCTATTTATAATGTTCATTGTGTAACTTTCTTATGTATAATGTGCTTTACACACACAACATGAACTATACTCACGTTTATATTCGATTGCTAAAGCGATGCATTGTCTAGAGTTCAAAATGCTAACTATGTGGATCAATTATGTCGAATAATAACATAGACATGCTCAAATTCGATAGAATCTAGATGTCTGATGGATCAATAACCGTTCCTTACGCAAATTGCAAATATCATGATCCCATCCTAATATTTGGATACAATTTATATCTTTAATCAATGTGTACATCAGTCTTTTACGTGTAGTTTCACTCTCCATCGGTGGTCTATCACACATGCTCACACACTCTCTTCCGAGGTGTCTTTCTCGCAGACATGCTCTCGATATAAACCTCCCTCCCTCTCGTAACCGTTTACGATTGTTTTCACTAACTTTTATCACAAGCACTCTTCCTCTCGCAAGCATACACACGCACAATCCCCATCGGCCCTTTCTATATACGTAGACCTGCCTACGTGTCTCCTGTACGCACATTATCTTTAGGCCTGTCTCTCACGCATTGTCTCACACCTCTCTTCCTAATCGACGAGTATGATTTTAGCAGAGCATTCTGTAGGATGTCCCTTACAGTTAGGTTGGATGAATAGTAATATCAGAGATAAGGGGTTACCTTAGTCCGAGAACCTAGGGTTACAAATCCTAGCTGGCTTTGTCAGTGGACACGGAGTCCTTCACAATTCTGCTATCTTTGTCTTGTACGACTAGTCATCCATGGGTCTCCCTAAATGCGTCACGGGCCGACCAATGTGGCGCAGGATGGAACCGAACCAAGGGCCTCACCTTGACCCACTGGACCTCACACTACTAGAAAAAGGCCTACTAATGGCGCACCGGTTTTGCCTACTAATGGCGCACCACCGGTGCGCCATTAGTACCACGGTATTAGTATTTATTACTAGTATCTGGTATACTAATGGCGCACCAGGCAGTGCGCCATTAGTATAGGCCACAGTGCGCCATTAGTATAGGCCACCGGTGCGCCATTAGTATAGGCCACCGGTGCGCCATTAGTATTTTTGAATCTGGATCTGGATCTGGATCTGGATCGTGATTTTTTGCCCATTTTTGCTCGTTTTTTTGCTCGTTTTTTGGCACGACATTATTTCAAATTTTGTTCCTGTTTTTGGATCTTGTACGTTCTTCTGCCGTGTTCTTTTGCCGGAGATGAGTTCGCCAGAGAGGAGGAGGAGGAGGTCGCTGGAGAGGAGTTCACCGGAGCATCGGAGAGGAGGAAGGAGAAACCATGAGGGGATGGTAGGAGAGGAGGGAGGAGGAGCTCACCGGAGAGGAGGGAGGAGGAGCTCACCGGAGAGAAGGGAGGAGGAGCTCACCGGAGATGAGGGAGGAGGAGCTCACCGGAGAGGAGGGAGAAGAAACCGTGAGGAGGGAGGAGGAGGAGAGGAGGGAGGAGGAGGTCGCCGGAGAGGAGGAGGAGGTCGCCGGAGAGGAGAAGGGTAGTATGGTGGAGGAGAGAAGGGAAGACGGAGTGGAGGAGAGGTGGAAAGAAGAGATAAGGAGGAGAGGACCACGGCCAGCCATATATACGGCATACTAATGGCGCACCGCGGGCAGGTGCGCCATTAGTAACTTTTTTTTATTTTTTTGATTTATTTTGAATTTTGAAGGCGGGAAGATACTAATGGCGCACCATGGGCAGGTGCGCCATTAGTATTTTTTTTATTTTTTTGGCTTATTTTGAATTTTGAAGGAGGGAAGATACTAATGGCGCACCATGGGTAGGTGCGCCATTAGTAAGTTTGAATTTTTTTGAATTTTTTTGCCTCTCCAGATCTTAAAAGCCCCGTATCTTTTTTTCTGTTAGGTTTTTGAGGATTTTGAAAATGTTTAACGGGGTTCCCCACATTAAATTTGGATGTAACTTTTCGAGTAGATGATTTTCATATAAAAAACTTTTTCATCCGAGTTAGTATGCAAAAGTTATGCCCATTTTTACAAATTCTCGCGAGATTTTGCAAATGAAGTCGAAATTCATATTTGCAAATTTTCCCAACACCTAGACCACATATCACATGGGAAACTTATTTTCTTTTATTTTTTTTGACATTTTCATTATTTTCTTTTATTTTTTTAAAAACTGAAAAGGTGATCCACGGGGGTGCATTTTTCGGTGTGGCCAAGTTACTAATGGCGCACCGTGGCGCCATTACTAGTTCAACTAGTAATGGCGCACCACTCCCATGGTGCGCCATTAGTAGTTTTGAAAAAAAATTTAAAAAAAATATTTTTACTAATGGCGCACCGTGGATGTGGTGCGCCATTAGTATTTGGACACTAATGGCGTACCAACACATGGTGCGCCATTAGTATATAGTAATGGCACACCACATGTCTGGTGCGCCATTAGTGTCAATTCCATCTATAGCCCTTTTCCTAGTAGTGTCACGCGGTGACACACCCTCTGCCCCGGGTCTCGTTATCTTCTCACACCCACACATACCAACACAAACACCACACACACAAAATTCTCCTGGTGCCTCTATCCTCTCCCCCTTGCATATACACACTCAGGGGAATCTCTCATTGTGACATCATATTCGTCTCTCTCTCTCTAGACCACTCTCATTTCTCGTGCTATCTCTCCCACGCCCCCCCCTACCCCTGCCGGCCCCTCTATCTATGCCTCTCTCGTATACGTAATACGCACACATACATCTCTAGGCCCTGCCAAATACATCAACTACACATTCACACATGTTACATCACGTACCCCATCTATTGTATATAAAAAGTACTTATGGGTTCACTAGAAAAATAGAAATACCCTAGAAAATCCCACAATAATTAGAAAGATTTGGCCGCTAAATTCCTAGAAAAAGAAAGATAACCATTGGAAGGAGGCAATTTTTTTCTAACACTAATCAATGAAAAATTACCCACCATTGCCATTACATAAAAATACCTTTTCAACATAAAGATAGAAAGACAAAGAAAGAAGGGTCGCGCTAACTGCCACACGTGTGGCAGGAAGGGAGACGCACCACACGTCTCTAATGTAAACAGAATGCCACGTCATTGCATGCATGCATGCAGGAATCTTTTTGGATTTTCAGTTTTTAAAATGTTTTATCTCTTAAACGAAAAATCCGATTGAAAATCCGTTTTCACCATTAAATCCCTCGCGATGAGATCTTCGAAACTAGATCACATGTTGATATGTTTTGATGAAAAAAAATTGGATTGAAAGTTGCCATGTCTATTGCATATGAATTGCCATGATGTTTACACTGAAGTTGTCATGATATGTTTCAGCTATTTTCTTCTACATTTAAAAGTAAATTTTGACATTTATAAAACAGGGAATTAAGAAACTAGACTTGCCATGAACCATAAACTAAAATTGCCATGATACATGCACGTAAAATTGCCATGGTTCATACAAAAAATAATTTTCATGGTCAAAGTACTGGAGTTGCCATCATCAAAATACTAAAATTGCCATGATCTACAAACTAAAATTACCACATGGCAACTTTAGTTTAAGCCCTATGGCAACTGCAGTGTAAACATCGTGGCAACTTCTGGCAAAAAAAAAAATTTATCGAAACATATCAACATGGGGTCTAGTTTTGAAGATCTCGTCGAGACGGATTTAATGGTGAAAACGGATTTTTAGTTTGCTTTTTTATTTAGGAGATACAACATTTTTAAGCCGAAAACCAAAAAAAAATTCTGCTGATGTCATATATTCATACGTGGCAAAATGAGTGGTGATGGAGGCGTGTGGGCGATGTGCAAACGCCCACACGTGTGGGCGTTAACATTTCCGAAAAAGAAATACTACGAGCTTCTCTCAAAAAATATTACTCCCCACGTCAATTAGTCACCACGTTAGTTGTTATTTATTCATGAGAACTTTCCTAATCCCCAAGAAAAAGAGTCACAAGCGTTAGTAAACTCACGTAAGAAAAAAAACTAACCCTAAATTTATTTTCCCCATCTCTTCCTGCTGACCCAAGATAGAACAGCTGCGATCGCTATCTCCATCCTTTACCCTCGCTGCTGTCGTCCTGACAACTAACTCGGGTTTCCCTCACTCTTGAGTTGGGGAGCACGAGAGTGCAGCAGTTCAAGGTACACAAAGAGGGACGAAGAGCCGGGGGTCTACAAGACAGCTGTCCGGATATCGTCTTCGACCTCGAGCACTATCCTCAAGATATCCTATACGAGCTCCACCAGCATTCTTCCTGTGGAGATTAATAGGGTATGGACCTACTGCAAATCCTATGACACAAGTGGATGGTATGGGCGGCTCTACCAGGTTCTTAGGGATGTAGCCCGCTGAGTTCCATAGCGGTGCAGCAAATCCATGCATCAGAGCTGTCGATGATGTTGCACAATGCCACACAGTCGAGTACTCTGAACGATGCAAAGCTGATGTTAGATAATAACGAGAAATAAACGAGACAAAGAGACACGGATTTTTACGTGGAAACCCTTGCAGGAGAAAACCACGAACGCACGAAGGCGCAATCACTATGATGGAGGAGTATTACAAGCACGAGACGACAGACCGTCTGAGGTGCGACTACGTGGGGGTATACGTGTCGGTACCAACACAAAAGGCCCACACCGTATGTACTACGACTAGTCCAATACGGTACTAGAATTTAGATCATAATTTAACAATCTCCACCTTGATCCAAATTTCTCCAAGAGTCGAAGAAAGTGAATAACTCCATCCAAATCAGCATAAACACCTTGTAGCGTCAAAGTCCATAGGACTAATGAGAAATACCAACTAAGCTCGAGCAAAGCTCAAACTTATTGGTCGGGCGGCTTTGTCATCATATCAACAGGATTATCATGAGTACTTATCTTGCATACCTTCAAATCACCTTCAAACAACAACATCTCGAATATAGTGATATCGACATCAATGTGCTTTGTCCTCTCATGATACATTGGATTCTTGGTAAGATATATAGCACTTTGATTTGTCACTAAATACGGTAGGGCAAGATGAATCTCCACAAAGCTCGGTGTACAAACCTCTCAACCAGATAGCTTCTTTGCATGCCTCGAAATAGCCATATACTCGGCATCGATGGTGGAACAAGCCACAATAGATCGCAAAGTTGCTCTCCAACTCACAAGCACAACCACCAATGGCGAAAACATAACCTGTGAGTGATCTTCTCTTATCCAAATCACCAGCAAAATTAGAATCAACAAAACCAATAAGTCCATCTCCGTTTTCCCAAACTGTAAATAAGCATTAGAAGTACCATGCGAGATATCGAAAATCCTTCGAACGCTCTCCAATGCTCTTTTCCAGGATTAGCCATGTATCTACTGACAACACTCAATGCATATGATAAGTCAGGACGAGAACAAACCATGGCATACATAAGTGAACCAACTGCACTCGAATAGGGAACTCTAGACATGTACTCAATATCTGCATCTGACTTAGGACATAAAGCTGATGATAATTTGAAGTGTGCAGCTAACGGTGTACTCACCGGCTTGGCATTATGCATATTAAAACGACGAAGAACTTTATCAATATATCCCTTCTGACTTAGATATAATTTTCCAGACGGTCTATCTCTGGATATTTCCATGCCAAGTATTTTCTTTGCTGCACCCAAATCCTTCATCTCAAATTCATTACTCAATTGCTTCTTTAGTTCATTAATCTCTGACATACTCTTTGCAGCAATAAGCATATCATCAACATAAAGGAGCAAATAAATAGTTGAACCATTGACAGTTTTCAAATAAACACAACTATCATAATTAGACCTTTTGAAACCTTGAGAGAGCATAAAGGTGTCAAATCTCTTGTACCACTGTCTAGGGGATTGCTTCAATCCATAAAGAGATTTCTTTAACTTGCAGACAAGCTTTTCTTTTCCAGGAATAACAAAACCTTCAGGTTGTTCCATATAAATATCCTCTTCTAATTCTCCATGTAAGAATGCAGTTTTAACATCCAATTGTTCAAGCTCAAGATCATGCATGGCAACAATCTTGAGTAAAGTGCTAATAGAGCTATGCTTCACAACAGAGAAAAGACTTCGTTATAGTCAATACCGGAATCGATTTGTAACCCTTAGCAACTAACCTTGCTTTATATCTTGTCTCATCATTAGGAGAAACACCTTCTTTCCTCTTGAAAACCCACTTGCAACGAATAGGTTTCTTCTCTCTAGGTAATCTTACTAAATCCCAAGTGCCATTCTTTTCAAGTGATTCCATCTCATCATGCATAGCGGTCATCCACTTATTACTATCACCAGAAATAATAGCCTCGGAATATGAAGAAGGCTCAGATTACCTTCAATTTCTTCTCGCAGCAGATAAAGCAAAAGAAACAATATTGCACTCTTCAATTAACTTTGTCGGGTTTATTAATACCCGTCTAACTCTCACACGCGAGATTCCAACTGGGTGGAACAATATGCTGATTTGGAGTGGGAGTGACATGATCATCATCAACGACGGGTTCATCATGTGCATCAACATTTTCATTACGGATGCTCCACCTGTTTCAATAACATGCTCCACGAGCAGTGGGCTGCGGAACGAGAGGCTGCTGTTCACTCTCAACGAGGACATTAGTAGATGAAACATCATGTAACATAGCGATTCATTAAAGATAACATTTCGCTAATAACAACCTTTCGGGTTACAGGATTCCACAATTTAAAACCTTTAACACCAGACTTATAACCAAGAAAGATGCACTTAACAGCCCTAGGCTCCAACTTTCCATTATCAACATGAGCATAAGCAAGTGCAACCAAAAACTCTCAACTGTGAATAATCAGCGGGTGAACCGGACCATACCTCAATTGGAGTTTTCTTATTAAGAGCAATAGATGGTGAGCGGTTAATGAGATAACAAGCGATGGAAGCGGCCTCAGCCAAAAACGCCTATGCAAACCTGCATTGGACAACATGCAACGGGCTCTGGAAATAATGGTCCTGTTCATACGCTCAGCAACACCGTTTTGTTGAGGAGTATAAGGAACGGTGTAATGTCTGACAATGCCTTCAGACTTGCAATAATTCTTAAATTCACTAGTAGAAAACCACCAATCAGTCCCGGTTCAGAGGGCCTTTTGTCGGTTCGGGAACCAGGACTAATGGGTCGTTACTAATACCTTAACCCATTAGTCCGGTTCAGCACGAACCGGGACCAATGAGCCTCCACGTGGCCCTCAGGCGCCGAGGCGGTCGAGGCCTTTGGTCCCGGTTGTAGGCTCCAACCGGGACCAAAAGGCGCCCACGTGTCTGCATTCCAAATGGCCTGGTTTTTGTTTTTTTTTTTGAAAGGAGGGGGTTGGGGGTTTTGGGGGGTTAATTTAGGTGTTTTCGTTAGCTAGCTAATTAATAGAGAGAAGTGTCCTCTCTTAATTATGTCCGTGCTTGCTCGACGCCACGTAGTAAATATACATAAGTGATCGAGAGAACCATTGATCTGAAGTTCGTCATGCATACCGAGAGAAGTGATCGATCGACCTCTCCTTCTACGAGAGATTGGTCGAACAACAAGTTTTACTGGCTACATACATGTACAATCTATATAAGATCTCTTAATTACAAACCACTAGGATTTGAATTCAAGTTCCACATGGTATTCTCCGGCTTTCTTGATGGCGTGATCAAGAAAGAATCCCGCCAATTCCTCTTGAATTGCTTTCATGCGATCTGGTTCTAGGAGTTCATCCGCATCCGCCACGTCTAATTTGAAGAAGGGGGTTAATTAATACATATATATGAATGAAACTCAACAGAAATGATGGTGTAATAAAATGAAATTGCGAATATTATTGCTTACGCACTTCATATTGTCTTCTAGAGTAGCCCCGCTTGTTTTTCAATGTCGCGTTGTGGATGAACTCGCACACGTAGTATCCACAGTAAATCATTCCTTCCTCCTGCCACAAGCACTTTACGAGAAATAGAGGTCAATCAAACTGATAATGAAGCATTATATAAATGGCATTGATGAAAGTATAGCTATAGAATCAACGGAGATGCTTGGCGCGAGAGTACTTACTTTGGTATGTATATCGCAGCTCCTTGGCAGTCCGGAGCTTGTGCGGTGAACTGTTTCCAAACCCTGCAAGACAAAGAAAATATTTGTTATTACTTGAGATATCAAGAAATGAATAAAAAGTTGCCGATATGGTGCGATAATGATCGATTGAACTTACTTGCTGAGCATGTCGGTCATCTCCGCATAGGTTTGGGATCTTTCCGTCTCGAGTCTAAGGCGGTTACTAGTCCACGCTCAAGCTTAATCTCCGTAAGAATATAGTGGTACCTACACGCAAGCATAACTCATCAATTACATTAACCTCGCTCGAGTAATAAGGAAAACCGAATATGCACACGATAGTAACACTCACGGGCCGTGGTAAGGAAAGAGTATGGTATCTTTGTTTTGATTTTGATCAATGATTGTAGCAAGTTGTCCTCGGCCTCTTGGGCGTCCTTTTCAACCAGAAAACATCTATGATATTTGTGTTAATGAACCCAATATCATAGATTTCATTCTTTTGCACTCGGCGATCTTCAATCTGCATAATATATTGAGGATAATTAATTATAAATACATGCAATGAAAGAGCCGAGCTATATATAAAGACTGATGACGAAATAGTACTTACAGAGCAGTAGCAAAAGACCATTAATTTATCGAGGGCCTTTTGATTGAAGAACTCGAAGAACTCCTCAAATGGAATAGACAACAGATCATTTGAGGCGAGGTCGTGCTCCTCTTTAATATTCAGATACAAAGTGTTCGTCCCCTCGGACTCTCTGCAGGTTTTCATGTACCAACTGTGGAATCTTCGCATCATTGTTGTCGAGACTTTTCATCTTTGACGAGAGGCTTCCGTACTCAGATATCTGAATAAGTCCACCTCCATGAAATCAGGAAGTGCATCGTCAGCGGGTAATCTTCAAGATTGCCATAACCGCCACCGCCCCGGAGGATTAGACACATTCAGCGGGGCACGATTGCTGTGCTTGTTCGCCGAGCTGGGCAATTTTTTCCCCTTTGCCCGTTGTTCTTTTGACCTTTTATCCCTAACAGTAGTTCCCGACCGCTTGGCTTGGAGATATGTACATTCGATGCGCTCATAGTTGGTTCTCGGCGGAGACTTTGGTGGTTTCCTCGGGGCATCGAGTGCGCTTTGCTTTCACGGATCGACCTTCTCCTCCGGAGGTGGATGTATCTTTGCTTTAACCCCTTCAAAGAACTCCTTCACTTGGCTCTGCACGATCGATCGTTTTCCTCCTTGCTCCTCTCATACGGTAACTTCTCTACAGGTTTTAGAGGTGGACCGATCAGATTGCCTCTCTCTTCTTGTGCTGCTAGGCGCGGAGCAGACGGAGCGGCTGCGGCGTCTGTCTTCCTTCGTGCTTGCTTACGAGGCGGAGGAGAAGGACTACGACGCGTCCGGAGCAGCCGGGCGGGCGGGTCTCTTCCGCCCTTCTTGGCGAGGCGGAGAAGGAGGAGGCGGAGTGCCGCCACGCCGGAGAAGGGGCGGAGTGCCGCCACGCGCGTGCCTCGATCTTCACTCACGGAGGAGGAGGCGGTGGAGGAGGCGGAGTGCCTGACTCGCGGATGAGGAGGAGGAGGCGGAGGCGCCCAGTTGAAGGTCGATGAGCTCCTTCCGCCATAGGCATGGAGTCTTGAGCAGAACCCAGCCTAGTCTCCCTTCACGGTAGGGTGCTCAAGCCGAGGTCCTCAAATCCTCCGTTATTTCATCAACCATCACCTTAGCAAATCATACGGAATCGGTGGCGGTGATAAGTTGTGCGGGTCCACTAGGATAAACTTGGCCAACAGCAGCCTTGACCTTCAAATTCATGCATCGCGCCATAATGTGGCAATTTTGAGACTCCGTGATACCATCCACGGGATAGCTGGCAGAGCCGTCAAGACATGCTCCGGCTGAAGCAGCTCGGTGGAAGCAACGCTGCTTACTGCGCTGAGATGGCGGGTAACCGGGAAGCTTCGCATGTCGTTTGTTGCGATCTGCTGCTTCTCGGTCCTCTTCTCGATCCTCTAGCCCCATTACCCTTCCAAGCAGCGCCTGCATTTGGTCATGCTCCACTTTCTTCCTCCTCTCGTGGGTTTTGTAACCCCCTGCGTCCGGAAAACCAACCTTCCACGGAAGCGAGCCTGGCGTGCCTCGTGTCCGTCCGGGTGCTCGGGATTCCCAAGGGCCATTGTGAGCTCGTCCTTCTCCTGTTTGGAAGAGCGTCCCTCGCTGCAGCAGCAACAATATATTGTCGAAGTTTCTTGACTGGTGTTTGCGATTGCTCGTTAGTCCCATCGACACCGCCTATTCATAGGTCCAAGGTTCCGCCAGCCCGAAGAACCAAGTCCGCAACGGTCAGCCAGCGATCGTCTCGGTTCGATCCCTTTTCAAGCAGATCATGCTCAGCCTTGGACCACTTAGGCGGGCTTTGAGGTAGCCACGACCCGTGCGATGGTGAAGCGTCTTCTTCGCAGCATTTTTCTTGTTTGTCTCCGACATCTTCTTACTCTTTTCCGATGTCTTGTGGGCCACAAATGCGGGCGATGATCTTTGATCTTCTCATATTTGCCGATGAATTCTGGTGTCTCTTTTTTCGGACAAACTGGTTCAGCTCTTTCCTCCACCTCCTCATTAGGCCAGCCATCTTCTTAAGAGCACAAGACTTGATTAATTGCTCTTTAAGCGGCTTCTCCGGATCCTCCTCTGGCGGTAGGGTGAAATTTGCCTTCAGCTCATTCCAAAGATCTTCTTTCGCAAATCATTGACATAAGACACCTCGGGGTCTTCATCCTTAGCAGAGCTTATACCATTCTTTGGATGCTGATCGGGATCCTTTCCTAACAAGAACCCCGTGACCGAAAGAAAATGCCTTCTTTGTCCGGATGGGTTCAATCGGTTCGCCGTCGGGCGCGATTTCTATGATCTCAAACTTTTCATCCGAGCTCAACTTTTTCTTCGGGCCTCGTCTCCGTACCGAAGTTGTGCTCGATCCGGAGGGCTAGAAATTATAAGGAAGAAAGACGACAGTATACTTAATATGTGTACATATACCAAAACAATGGATGCATCAATTAACTTGTCAACACGGGCTTAACTAATATATATATACCTGGCCGGACTCGGTTCGGTGACTCGGCTCGGCACGGTCTCCTTCGTCTTGTACCTCCATTGTGTCACCGGAGCCATCATGAACATAGTCCTCCTCTTGTACGGCATTAATGCAGGGTGAAGCCATCATAATCATAGCCCTCTTCTTCATCCATCGACCAGCGGTGTCGATGAGAAATGACGCAACATCATCACTTCCATTTGCGATTATTTCCCCAACATCGCTTCGCTTTCTTCGTCTGGGAGTGCTCCATAGTTTACGCAAATATTGACAACATGTCAATTATTATTCAACATCGTTTTCTCTCTAGGGTTTGGGTGTCCTCGAGAGTTTTGGTCGAGCGAGAGGGCCGAGGGGGCTGCTGCAGTTGTATCTAGAGGGGGTTAATTATATCGACAACGACGCGACATACATATACATATCGGGAGGGGTATCGGTACCACCCCTCGTGTTTAAGTTTCTTCTTTCTCCTTTCCTTTCTTTCTTCTTCTCCTCTTCTTTTCTTCTTCTCCCTCGAGAAAGGAAAATAATTAAGGAAAAGGAAGAAAAGAGGAAGAAGGAAGAAGGAAGAAGAAGAAGAAGAAAAGAAAAAAAAAGAGGAGAAGAAGAAAGGAATAGAGGAGAAGAAGAAAAATAGAATTTTTTCTTCTATTTTTCTTCTTCTCCTCTATTCCTTTCTTCTTCTCCTCTTCTTTTCTTCTTTTTCCTCTTCTTATTTATTTCTCCTCTTCTTCCTCTCCTCTTTTCTCCTTTCTTCCTCTTCTTATTTTACTTCCTCTCATTCTTTTCTTCTTCTTCTTCCTTCTTCCTTCTTCCTCTTTTCTTCCTTTTCCTTATTTTACTTTCTCCTCTACACTAACCTAAAATGCACTAACCTAAAATCGATCGATATCTACTAACAACCTAAATATAAAATTAATACATATATGAAAAAACATATATAAACAAAAAAATGCTATATGAACATTATATTCATACATGCATACATATATAGCCACATCCATTCATCACATATATATATAGCTACCACATACATATATACATTATACATATGAAAAAAATGCAATGAACAAAAAAATACACTTACGAAAAAAATACTATGAATATGTACACATATATATACATACAAACACATATAACACACTTCTTCTCCTCTTTTTTTTCTTCTTTTTCTTCTTCTTCTTCTTCTTCCTTCTTCCTTCTTCCTCTTTTCTTCCTTTTCCTTATTTTACTTTCTCCTCTACACTAACCTAAAATGCACTAACCTAAAATCGATCGATATCTACTAACAACCTAAATATAAAATTAATACATATATGAAAAAACATATATAAACAAAAAAAAATGCTATGAACATTATATTCATACATACATATATAGCCACATCGACCATTCATCACATATATATATATAGGTATACCACATACATATATACATTATACATATGAAAAAAATGCAATGAACAAAAAATGCAGGGCAGGGCAGGGGCGGTGGGCGGTGGCAAGGCGCAGGCAGGCAGGGCGGCATATGGCGCGGCGCCTTGACAGATGCAGGCGGCGTGTGTGTACGCAGGCAGCAGGCGGCGGCGGCGGTGTGGCAGGGCGGCGGCGGTGGACGCCAGGGGGCTGGACGGAGGGGCGCGGAGCGAGCTATGCTCACGGGGCGGCGGCGACGGCGAAGGCGTAGTAGCCTGACAGCGTCGGCGGCGGGCGACGGCAAGGTGGAGAGGGCGTCGGGGCGGCAGCGACGAGGAGGGCAGGGGCGTCGGGGAGAAGTGGCGATTTGGCGGAAGCGCCAAGTGCTGCTTATATAGCACATCCTTTAGTCGGTTGGTGGCACCAACGGGACTATCTGCTAGTCGGTTGGTGCCACCAACCGGGACCAAAGGCCTCTTTTCGGCAGCCCAAAGGGCGGGAAGCTGCGACCTTTGGTCCGGTTGGTGGCTACAACTGGACTAAAGCCTCTTTAGTCCCGGTTGGAGCCACCAACCGGGACCAAAGGCCTCACGCTGCCAGCGTCGGGGCCAAAGTTTAGTCCCACCTCGCTAGTTGAGAGGGGCGCGATGGTTTATAAGCCCCTGCCGCTCCCTCTTGAACTCCTTTAGCTGCAGGCTTACGGGCCTATTTGCTCCTTCGTTGCTGTTGGACCTTCAGGCCATCTGCGGGCTGAATCTGGCCCGAAATAGGGATACCGATCGTATTCAGCCGTGGCGGCCCAAGAGGGTGGCATTTTTTTCTTGCTTTATTTAATTTATATTGTTTCTACTTACAACAAAATACTTATTGTTGTTTTTTGTTTTGTTTTCTGCATTATTTATTTTCTTTTGTTTTTTGCTCTATTTTTAAATCTTTTTGCTTCTAGTTTTAGGAAAATTATAAACTTTCTGTTAGTGCCATTACTAATTTTCAAATTTGAAAACACTTTTTTTGTTTTCTTTCTTGCTTTATTTAATTTATTTTGTTTCTACTTACAACAAAATACTTATTGTTGTTTTTTTGTTTTGTTTTCTGCATTATTTATTTTCTTTTGTTTTTGCTCTATTTTTAAATCTTTTTGCTTCTAGTTTTAGGAAAATTATAAACTTTCTGTTAGTGCCATTACTAATTTTCAAATTTGAAAACACTTTTTTTGTTTTCTTTCTTGCTTTATTTAATTTATTTTGTTTCTACTTACAACAAAATACTTATTGTTGTTTTTTTGTTTTGTTTTCTGCATTATTTATTTTCTTTTGTTTTTGCTCTATTTTTAAAATCTTTTTGCTTCTAGTTTTAGGAAAATTATAAACTTTCTGTTAGTGCCATTACTAATTTTCAAATTTGAAAACACTTTTTTTGTTTTCTTTCTTGCTTTATTTAATTTATTTTGTTTCTACTTACAACAAAATACTTATTGTTGTTTTTTTGTTTTGTTTTCTGCATTATTTATTTTCTTTTGTTTTTTGCTCTATTTTTAAATCTTTTTGCTTCTAGTTTTAGGAAAATTATAAACTTTCTGTTAGTGCCATTACTAATTTTCAAATTTGAAAACACTTTTTTTGTTTTCTTTCTTGCTTTATTTAATTTATTTTGTTTCTACTTACAACAAAATACTTATTGTTGCTATTTTTAATTATTACGAGGGCCGAACCATAAGACATTTCAAATGAACTCTGAAAAAGTTGAAAGTTGGCATGGTATATCATAAATTGACCCACACATAGCATGTGCATGTACAAAACGAAAAATGGTATCATACTCATCAGTTACAATATAATGGTATCATAAGCGAACAATAGTTGCGGAGAAAGTCTTCACTTTTTCTTCGCTTGTGTCATTTGCTTATTGCGCCGTAACCATGGATAATCTTCATCGTTTATCGGGATGTGGGGTCAGCCTTGACTTTAAAGGAGGAATTTCATGAAACTTTTCATAATCTTGAGACATGTCATCTTGTCCTCCACTCCCACGATGTCCCTTTTTCTGAAAGAACTATGTGGCGCTTTGGCTCATCGTATGATGTATTTGCTTCCTTATCTTTTCTCTTTCTCGGTCTCTTGGACATGTCCTTCACATAGATAACCTGTGCCACATCATTGGCTAGTACGAGCGGTTCGTCGATGTACCCAAGATTTTTCAGATCCTTGTTGTCATTCCGTCTTGTGGGTCTACACATACCCGCCTCTGACAGATTGACCCATTTGCACTTAAACAAAGGGACCTTAAAATCATGTCCGTAGTCAAGTTCCCATATGTCCACTATGTAACCATAATATGTGTCCTTTCCCTCTCGGTTGTTGCATCAAAGCGGACACCGCTGTTTTGGTTGGTGCTCTTTTGATCTTGGTCGATCGTGTAAAATGTATTCCCATTTATCTCGTATCCTTTCCAAATCAATACGGTCAAAGATGGTCCCTGGATAACAAGTACAGCTCCTCACAAACAGTCTTGTCACCTCGACACGTGCTTCCAACCAACTGCTGAAAGTCTGATGTGTTCACATGTAATCCGATCGTCGCCTTTGCTCAAGGGTGTTTGAAGCGCAGATGTTCTTGTGTTCATCGACATACGGGTCACCAAGGTAGAGTTCGTAGAAGCTGTAGTGGGCTTGAGACCAAGAATATCCGTCCCTGCATATTATTGAGTCCTTTCCAAGCGTGCCTTTTCGGTCAGTCTCCCCTCATACCGCGATTTAGGGAGACCTATCTTCTTAAGGCCAGGAATGAAGTCAACACAAAACCCGATGACATCCTCTGTTTGATGGCCCATGGAGATGCTTCCTTACGGCCTAAGCGACACGGACATATTTCTTTAGGACTCCATGAACCTCTCAAAGGGTACATATTGTGTAGAAATCGGGTCCCGAATGACAATCTCGTCAACTAGATGAACAAGAACGTCGTCATGATATTGAAGAAGGATGGTGGGAACACCAGCTCAAACCGACAAGACATTGCACCACATCACTCCTTAGCCTTGGTATGGTTTCGGATCGATCACCTTCGAGATATTGCATTGAGGAATGCACATAGCTTCACAATGGCTAATCGGACGTTTTCGGTAGAAGCCCCTCAATGCAACCGAAGCGATTGCGTCATAATCACGTGGCGATCATGAGACTTTAGGTTCGAAACTTTTCTCTGCCATATTTATTATTCCTTTTATATTCGACGAGAAGCCGGTCGGGACCTTCATACTAAGCAGGCATTCAAAGAAGATTTCCTTCTCTTCTTTGGTAAGAGCATAGTGGCAGGACCTTCATCTTGCTTTGGAGGCATGCCGTCTTTTTCGTGCAAACGTTGCAGGTCCTCTCGTGCCTCATTGTATCTTTTGTCTTCCCATACACGCCCAAGAAGCCTAGCAGGTTCACGCAAAGGTTCTTCGTCACGTGCATCACGTCGATCAAGAGCGGACCTCTAGGTCTTTCGATGAGGGTAGGTCCCAAAATATAGATTTCTTCTTCCACATGGGTGCGTGTCCCTCGGCGTCACTCGGAACAGCTAGTCCGCGGGACCCTTTCCAAAGATTACGTGTAAATCATTGACCATAGCAAGTGCGTGATCACCGATGCGCATGGCGGGCTTCTTCCGGTGATCTGCCTCGCCTTTGAAATGCTTGCCTTTCTTTCGACATTGATGGTTGGTCGGAAGAAATCGGCGATGGCCCATGTACACATTCTTCCCGCAGCTTGCGGTATATACTATCGATGTCAAGTAAGCGGTGCGTGCATCGTGGTATCCCTTGTTTGTGCGTCCCGAAAGGTTCTTGAGAGCGGGCCAATCGTTGATGGTCACGAACAGCAACGCCTTTAGGTTAAATTCCTCCTGTTTGTGCTCATCCCACGTCGTACACCGTTTCCATTCCACAGCTGTAAAAGTTCTTCAACTAATGGCCTTAGGTACACATCAATGTCATTGCCGGGTTGCTTAGGGCCTTGGATGAGAGCGGCATCATAATGAACTTCCGCTTCATGCACATCCAAGGAGGAAGGTTATACATACATAGAGTCACGGGCCAGTGCTGTGATTGCTGCTCTGCTCCCGAAAGGATTAATGCCATCCGCGCTTAAAGCAAACCATCGTTCCTTGGCTCACTTGCAAACTCATCCCAGTATTTCTCTCGATTTTTCTCCACTGCGACCCGTCGGCGGGTGCTCTCAACTTCCGTCTTTCTTACGGTCCTCACTGTGCCATCGCATCAACTTGGCATGCTCTCCGTTTACGAACAGACGTTTCAACCGTGGTATTATAGGAGCATACCACATCACCTTCGCAGAACCCTCTTCTGGGGGCTCGCCGTCAACATCACGAGGTCATCTCGTCGATCTTATACCGTAATGCACCGCATACCGGGCATGCGTTCAGATCCTTATACGCACCATGTAGAGGATGCAGATCATTAGGGCATGCATGTATCTTCGCACCTCCAATCCTAGAGGGCATCGACCTTCTTTGCTGCGTATGTCTTGTCGGGCAATTCGTTATCCTTTGGAAGCTTCTTCTTCAATATTTTAAGTAGCTTCTCAAATCCTTTATCGAGCACTGACATTCTCTGCCTTCCTTTGCAGCAATTCCAAAGACGGTACCTAGCTTTGTGTTGCCATCTTCGCAATTGGGGTACAACCCTTTTTGTGGTCCTCTAGCATGCGATCGAACTTCATCTTCTCTTTTGACTTTCGCATTGCGTCCTTGCATCGACAATGACCGGCGGAGATCATCATCATCGGGCACATCATCTGGTTCCTCTTGATCTTCAGCAGCTTCTCCGTTGCAGCATCATCGTGCACATCGTCTGGTTCCTCTTGATCTTACGGAGCATCACCGTATTCGGGGGCACATAGTTGTCATCGTACTCTTCTTCTTCGCCGTCTTCCATCATAACCCCTATTTCTCCGTGCCTCGTCCAAACATTATAGTGTGGCATGAAACCCTTGTAAAGCGGTGGGTGTGCAGGATTTTCGGTCGAGTAAGACTTCGTATTCCACATATAGGGCATGGACAACACATAAAACCATTCTGCTTGTTTGCCTCAGCCACTTCGAGAAAATTATGCACGCCCTTAATGTACTCGGAGGTGTGTCTTGAACCGTACATCCATTGCCGGTTCATCTGTGTGCATTATATATAATTAAGTGTGTCAAAAATCATTAGAGATCATGAATAGATAATTAATTAAGTGACCAAATTAATAGAAGTTCATCATCACATTAAAACCAAAGTACATACATAGTTCTCATCTAACAACATAAAGCTCTGCAGAGCATCTAAATTAATTAAACCATACACTGAAACTATGTAAAACATTTCAATGCGAAAACAAATGCGATCATAATCGCAACCAATGTAACAACTGATCCAACGACATAATGATACCAAGCCTCGGTATGAATGGCATATTTTCTAATCTTTCTAATCTTCAAGCGCATTGCATCCATCTTGATCTTGTGATCATCGACGACATCCGCAACATGCAACTCCAATATCATCTTCTCCTCCTCAATTTTTCTAATTTTTCCTTCAACAAATTGTTTTCTTCTTCAACTAAATTTAACCTCTCGACAATAGGGTCGGTTGGAATTTCGGTTCAACAACCTCCTAGATGAATAAAATCTATGTCACGTTGGTCGGCATAATTGTCATAAACAATAAATGAACCAATAGTTATGAAAAGATAATATATACCACATCCGAATCATAGGCGGGACGAGGGCCGACGGGCGGATACCAAAACCATCGCACTATATAAGATGCAATAATAAAAGTAAGAAAATTATACAAGTATATATCTATCTAAACATACAAATAAGAATATTTTTCCTTTGGAAAGAAGATAAGAACAAGAGGCTCACCACGGTGGTGCCGCCGATGAGATCGGTGCGGGTGATCGGCGACGTTGAAGGCGGGATGGGGCGTGACGGACCGCTAAACCTAGACAAATATGGAGGAAAATGGAGCTTGGCGGTCGAGCTTGGAGAGGAGAAACCTTAAGTAGTGTGGCTCGGGCATTCCATCGAACACCTTGTGTGCATATGAGGTGAGCTAGAGCACCACCAAGCCCTCTCCCCTCGGCCAAAAAAGCAGAGCGGTGTGCTCTGCTCTTGTGAGGGGTATATATAGCACCACCATTGGTCCCGGTTGGTCGTGCGAACCGGGACTAATGAACTTTTGGTCCCGGTTCGTGCCAAGAACCGGACGAATGGTTGTTGGCCAGAGGCGGGGATCATTGGTCGGTTCATCCTACCAACCGGGACCAAAGGTCAGACGAACCGGGACCAATGGCCCACGTGGCCCGGCCGGCCCCGGGCTCACTGAACGGGTCCGATGCCCCCATTGGTCCCGGTTCTGGATTGAACCGGGACTAATGCGCTGGACCGGCCTGGACCATTGCCCCCTTTTCTACTAGTGATTGCTTAGAACAGAATTCCATACCATTATCAGTGCGAAGTATCTTTACCTTCCTTTCAGTTTGCCTCTCAATCATAATCTTCCACTCCTTAAATGCTGAGAATGCTTCGTATTTATGCTTCAAGAAATAAGGCCAAACTTTTCTTGAATAATCATCAATAATAGTCAGCATGTAACTTGCACCACCTAGTGACTTCTTGCGAGATGGTCCCCATAAATCAGAATGCACATAATCAAGAATACCTTCAGTTGTATGGGTCGAAGTATTGAACTTCACCCTCTTGTGCTTGCCGAAGATACAATGCTCACAAAATTTCAATTTACCAGGTTCATATCCATCAAGAAGACCTCTCTTATTTAACTCTGCTAAACCAAGTTCACTCATATGTCCAAGACGCATATGCCAAAGGTTAGCAGCATCACAATCAGAATTCTTTGAAACAAGCTGGAGTAGGCGTTACGAAGCGGTAGAACCTCGAAGGTAATAAAGACCATTGGTCGAACTTAAGTCACCTTTCATCACAACAAGGGAGCCTTTGGTGACTTTCAAAACACTATCTCCACCTGAATACTTGTATCCCTTTGCATCAAGGGCACTCATAGAAATAAGATTTCTCTTCATCTTCGGAATATACCGAACATCTGTCAAAGTTCTGATTATGCCATCAAACATCTTGATTCGAATAGAACCTATGCCTTCAATCTTGCATGGTGAATTATCAAAACCCAAAACGGAGCCAGCAGAAGTAGTGGAATCAAAAGTAGTAAACCAATCTCTATGTGGACACATATGAAAAGTGCATGCAGTGTCAAGTACCCACTCATCATTGGTCTCAGCACATCCAGCAATAACGACAAGAGCATCATCGGAACTATCATCACGAGCAACGTTAGCAGAATTGTCACCTGGTTTGTTACCTTTCCTCTTTTCCTTGTTCTGCAACTTGAAACACTCAGAGATGTCATGCCCGTCTCTCTTGCAATACCTGCAATTCTTCTTGTCTCTGGATTGCGACCGGCCCCTGTAGCCGTTCTTACTTTTGCCTCTGTTTCCATTATTGGAGTTCTTCTCCTTTGTCCTGCCACGAACAGATAGTCCCTCTGCTTGGGATGAACTCGAACCATCATGAGGCACCATTAATTTCATCTTCTCCTTAGAGTTCAAAGCTTCATAAACTTCATTAAGTGTGAGAGTATCACGACTGTATAATATGGTGTCTTTAAAATTGGTATAAGAACTTGGCAGTGAACAAAGTAACATTAAAGCAGTATCTTCCTCTTCATACTTAACCTCCATTGCAGCTAGATCAGATATGATCTCTTTAAATTCTGAAATATGATTCAAAACATTACCTCCCTCGGGTAACCTGTGCAGGAATAATTTTTGCTTCAGATGCATCTTGCTGGTGAGATCTTTAGTCATGCAAATCCCTTCCAGCTTTAACCATAGAGCGGCGGCAGTTTTCTCGCTCAAAACTTCCTGCAAAATATTATTATGCAAATGGAGTTGAATTTGTGACAAAGCCTTACAATCAATTCTTTTCTCCTCATCAGTCCAATCCTGAATCCTTTGTTTCCCAAAACTATCCAGTGCTTCATCATAGTCGGACTGAGCCAACAACGCCCGCATCTTGACTTGCCATAGGGTAAACCTTGTGTCACGGTCCAGCAGCGGAAGATCATACTTCATGGATGCCATGAGTCGATAAAACTGTGAACAAAGTAGTACAAGCCGGTAGAAAAGTTCTTGACAGAATAAATTTGCGGAGCGAATAAAAATACTGGATAAATAGCACCTGGTAGCTCGTTGGTTGCCGTAGCAATTGAAGATGGAAAAGGACAAAATCCGGACTACTAGTACTCAACTAGTACTCACGTGAGCACAAGCCTGTACGCAGCAGCAGCACAATTGTACATGGACTTGGAGCCTGTACGTGGAGGCGTTGAGAAGCAGCAGCACAGCAGCGTAGCAGATCACCTTTTTGCCTCGGGTGATGGCGTGGAGCAGCAGCAGTTAATAATCAAATCAATCGTGGTTGATTCCCTCGGTGACTTGGGATTTGACAGCAGCGGGGCAGCGGAAGTTCGTGTCCGCCTCGGTCGACTGCTCGGGTAGCCAATCCTGTCGGTCTCGGCTTCTGTGTAGGGCGGCGCAGAGAAAATCGATTCGATGGATCGCCTGGTCGCGTGCGGCGGAGCACACGACGAAACCCTAATCTCTTTTGATCTCAAATCCCGTATACTACAACTTGGCTCTGATACCACTTGTTAGATAATAACGAGAAATAAACGAGACAAAGAGACACGGATTTTTACGTGGAAACCCTTGCGGGAGAAAACCACGAACGCACGAAGGCGCAATCACTATGATGGAGGAGTATTACAAGCACGAGACGACAGACCGTCTGAGGTGCGACTACGTGGGGGTATACGTGTCGGTACCAACACAAAAGGCCCACACCGTATGTACTACGACTAGTCCAATACGGTACTAGAATTTAGATCATAATTTAACAGCTGATTTGATTCGTCTCCAGGTCAATCTAGCTGCCGGCAGGTGCACGTACATAGCGAGAACACCAAAGCAGATTGATTATTTATTCTGCCGGCCGGCAGAACCGATCAGCCAAGCCTATTGTACACATACGTGCATGTTCAAGTCAAGGGAGCTAGCTCTATGCAAGGATTAATCAAGAGTTGTTGCGTAAATGTGTGTTGCTGCTCTACAAGCCTTGGCTAAAGTAATCCAGGACTGGAAGTCAGCTTTGCAACCTTCCTGATGGCACTAAGTATGAACACTCGGTTGGGATAGACATATAATGGTATTTGCAGAATAAAAAACTTGATTTTGTTTCCACAAACATCATTTTGTTTTATTGATCACCTTGGGAGCTTTATATATGTTCCTACATAACAATCTGTTCATCTAGAACTATAAATATATAGGTAGGTTCAGAGATAGACAATACTACAGCAAATTAGAGAATTTGTAGCTAACTGTATTGTCGGAGGTGAGCCTAATATACAGACGTATACTAACGCATTCACATGATTCAGTTCTTCGTTTTCTTCAATAAGATGAACTTTGCACTCCCGTTGATGTAGAGAAAGCCATATTATTCTTATATGTAAACATCCTTGATTTTAATCTTTCGGATCATGGATAGTGTATATCTACCACATAGACCGTACTTTTGTCAAAAAAAAAAGAGTCGCTGGATATATAATGGATTTATGTCGTGTTGAAAATCCAATGCATGATCACATTTTAATGCATGCTATCTTGAGTCCAATTATTGTCCGCATAAAGAATTTGTAGATTCGTACACTTATAGTGTGAGACAAACATGTTGGCCGGGATGGAGTGAGCATATATGGTTCAGGTGAATCATGTTAGCGAATAGATTACGTGCATCAATTCGAGTGTACATTTTTTGCTGGGTGGCTGCATTTCTTATTTGATGATCAAGAAACACTCATATGTAGATTACATGTTTAGAGAGGAGGTGCTCGGTGGCAAAGATTGGTGGTTTCCGGTGGTACTGACAGGCTTGACTAACTATGTTTTGTTAGCTTCTTGAACATTCTTGTAGCAGATCGTCTTGAGCATAAAAGCTTATATGCAGATGGTTAGGTCTTATTACAGCAATTTAGTTAGGAAGTGTTCAAATGTTGTCCCTAGGTTGACTCCAGTTTCATGTATTAGGTATCACATCATTGCAATATGTACATCATGTATCGCTAATATGTGAGTCCATTTCTTAAAAAAAAGACTATTCATGAGTAAATATCTATAAAAAATTCATGTCCTGCTGTAAATATATTAAGTCCGCTGACTCACCTAGGTGGTTTATGCAGGATATGTCTTGCCTTCTAAAAACAAATGATGTAATTGTGAAGTATTCTTCAAAAGAAGCTATCTCTATAATTGTAAGTACTACATTTTTGCATTATGTCACAGTATTTGCAAAGGTGGGAGATAGTTAGCCACGTGTTGCAAAACTTATGAAAAACTTCATAAATCGTTGGTGGGAGGTTCTTCAAACACTTGAATCGAGGTTTAATCATCTTTGGATAGAGTCTATGGAGGTTATAAGGGATGTGGATCATGCCATTTGGGATTATTTGAAAATAAAATCCATTGAGTTTCACCTCGGGAAGAACTAAAAGGTATTTGCCTACCAAACTATTACAGTGTTATCCTGATTACAATAGTTTTTTGGTGCATGGCTTCAAGTTAGTTCTCGGTTGACACATTTGAAGCTTTGTAGCCATATTGTGTGGCATTATTATGTTGATGTTATCTTAATATACTGCATATTCACTTGATATAAATGAAGTCATTCTGCTATGTGTGGAGTGGATATAGACGCCAGTGAAGATTAATTATCTATTTTACTCTTTGACATAACTTTAACTTCAATCCAGGAATGGTATATACAAAATATGTTCCGTACAATTGTGCCTTATGGCAACTTACTCGATCTCTAGACTTCTCGAGATGGCTACAATACTAAGGCTTCAACCTGGAGCCCTTTTTTGTGCTATTCTACTTGCTGAGCTTATGTTTGGTATCATCCTTTGTTTTTTCCATGAGCGAGTAATATTTGGGCGGCATAGTTCCATTAGTTATTTCTGATAGTGGTGAAAAGGCAATGAATTCAAAAATTTTTTGTGAATTGTTGAGTGCTTTTTCAAACATAGGTCTACTATACCAAATAAGTGATGACATATTTAAAGTCCACAAAATTTCATGCTTTTGTGATATACCAAGCTGTAAATAAAAAATTTAATATGGTTGCTTTGGTTTACTTAACTCATTAGTCACCCATGAGCAAATTAATGCCAGTTCTACAATTGACCACACGACATGAGCAAATTGATAGTCAAAGTTGGATGTTTAATAGCATAATTATTGTCATTTCAATTTATCTTGCAAAGTAGAGTAATATCTAATGCTACCCCGTCCATCCAAAATTACCGGTCATAAACCTACCAATTTGGTTTCTTATGTATAAAAAAAGCGAAACAATAGACATTCTCATCTGATACTAATTCTTTATTGTAGTTTCACACAAACATAGAATTTGTGCCAAAAAAGCAATAGAAAATTCAAATTGCCGAACAGATTCATTATATAAAATATATTTAGTATGCCATGCATAATAAGCAGGTTAAAAAATAAATAGATAACATATGTATGTGCATGTCAATCAGAAACCAAACATACCAAAGCTAAACCAATGTTCTCAAAGGTCTTACATTTTTAAATGACCTCGTATTTGGTACCAATTTTTACTTTCAACAAACCAAATAGTATGTTCTCATTATTAAAAAAAATTAAAGTTCTAGTCCGCGCAACGAGCGGGCCACTTTGCTAGTTGATCTAAAAAGCCCTCTCTTCACGTTTATTTCGCATACAACATTCCTTTTGAATAAAGTGTGGCCAAAAAATTATTTTAGAATTTCTACATATATACAACATTACAAAGTTATATGGAGGAGTATGAACGTTAATTTGCATTGCACGGTGCCCACAATGATATTTATTCCACATTGTGAATTTGTATATTTTTATACTATATATAAAGTTAGTCATAATAAAGAGAAACGAAGAGCATCTCTCTCCATCGCATACACCCCCTCTACGCCCCTTTCACGTACGCACACAAACTATCTCCAGGTCCTCTAAAAGTAAGCCCCAAGCACATTCACGCATATTTCATCTTTCTCTCGTGATATATACAGTGACGATCATTGTATTTGAAGCGAAAGCACGATACGTACATTGGACTTCTGAATCCACTCATTACGGTCACCATTTATGTTTTGTGGTTATTATACAGTCACGGGCTCACCGTATAGCTCTGTATAGTTGACCAGTTAAATGCTCCACGTGGCACCTCTAGTGTTGCATCACATTATCTCACTACCATTGGGCCCGCCTGTCGGCTTGTATCTACTCTACACTCTTATAAGAAACAGAGTTGGTGATGATGGTGTGCCTGCCATCCTGCAATATAGGCCGTCCGATTTATATCTGACGGATAGGAAGGAAACTATGGCAATTTTGCAAAATGGTACCCACACACCTCTCCACATTTGCAAATAAGGCCTTTCCTCGTTCATCCTTTTCCCTCACAAGATAAACTAGTTATACAAATGCATCTTGATGTTACGTGCAACGCACGGGCATCTTGCCAGTAAGAATGAAAACAAACGACAAAACAATATTGGACGGTGGTTCGAATTCATGACCGCGGGCACAACGGACAAGGTGGCCTTGTATTGGTATGCCGAGCCGTCTGTTTTAACACACATGAGCTGGTGTGGTGATTATACACACACGCACGCATGCACACGAACTATATGCACGCAACACTCACACGAACAGATGCAGCCACGCACGCAACACTCACATGTCAGCCACGCACACACGCAACACTCACACGGACACACGCACGCATGCATGCACACACCACATGACTAACACACACTCTCACGTTCAAGCCCTGACTGACACCTACACAACCAGCTGATTCTCGTGCACGGGTTGGAGTCTTGTCGCGCCTACGTAAATTTGTGTTTATCTGACCTTTTTCCTATGCGAACTGATAGGTGGGACCCATAAAGAACATGGTCAATTTAACTAGTCAACATGGTGCTACGCAGACTACTTGGCCGGTCAATAGAGTGCAATTCGATGCTGACAAGTGACCGTATAATCACCGCAAAACGTATATAGTGACCGTAATCAGTGTATTCTGAAGTTCGGTGACCGTATTAGGCTTTTCTCTCTATAGGCCCTCCAAAACTACATCTGTACATGTTCTCGCATGTTAGATCTAACAACTATGCAATACAACACTACTACTACACTCTAACAAAATAAATCATATGTGTTTTTAGTTTTACTAGATATCATATTGTTACTTAATTATTCAGTTTGCATACATTAAAATTGCCTTTGAAATGTATGGCCAGTATCATCTACCGCACGGGAAAAATCCCGCCCCTTCCCGTTTAATCTGGTTTGTATCGATGAATAATGCGAAACAGCAAAACTATAGTACTATATAGTACAAGTGACAGTTCACTGGGCCGCCGTGTCTTGTACTCCTCCAGAGTAAGAGTGGAGCGCTCGCTTTAATACATGTTCTAGTCCCTTTCGCCGAAATGTGGGACATCAAGCTACCGAGTCCATGTGCCATACTGAAATACAGTGCAAAGCAGCAGGGGTGAAGCACCTCAGTCATGGCGCCGGCGTAGTAATGAGCAATGAGGGGTCAAATCACAAAGTTGCACCTTTCCCGCAGTTAAGTTGGAGGGACGAAGTAATAATGCTAAAAAAAGAAGTTGGAGGGACGAAGCAACCATCATTTCACTAGTTGCTGAATCCGCTTCTCCCTCATCTTCTTCAAGTTGACCACGTGTTGCTTCTGCCGTTGTTCTGCCTCATGTGGGACGCGGATCGGCTTGGTAAAGCACTGACACGTGGGACCGCATGTTAGCAAACCGCCAGGCCAACATCCTCTAAAAATAAGAAACCTCCTCCGCCATCCGCGAGGCAAACTCACCTCCTTTTTTACTAATCTTGATTCTATAATTTTTTACATCAGTATATAATTGAGATTTGTATAGATAGCACATAGGAGCAAAACCAAGCGGTACGGTTAAGGACATCCACAATGTGTAGCCAAATGTGAAAATAGCTTTTGGCATCGATGGGAACCATTGTGGACGGTGCTGCCAAAGCCAAAAAGATGGAACCGAAACTCCCTGATTGATTGATTAAAGAAATAGAAAAATGCAACGTCTCTCCTCTTTCTTCCGTGCTTTGACGCATGTACAGTATAGAGCACAAAGTCTACTCCCCTGTCCCTTCTATCACAAATCACATAGCAGTGAGGCGTCAAATCACAAAGCACGGACGAAGCAACCATCATTTCACTCTTCGGCGACTCCGCTTCTCCATCGTCTTCTGCGAGAAACCACCTCACCGCACTACGGCGCTATTGTGTACTAGTAGTACTAGTACATTTATGCGTCCTTTGGTTCAACGGACTTCCTAGATGCAAATAAGGCGGTTGTCTCGGCTTGCAGGTGGCACTTGCGAATGACTTACCGTGGTCTCCCTCAATGGTCTTCTCCGTCGAACGCACTTCGCCAAACCACAACGTTCGAGATATCGTTGACGTCAACGCAATGGGGAAGGAAGTCAAATAGTTACTACCTCCATTTTTTTGTACACAAGGCCAGTATATCAAAATTACAATTTGCAAAAGGCCACTAACACTAATCGAGGCAATATTGATGGGGTTTGCCTCGTACTAGCAACTAAGGACATTAATATACCCTTACATGCATGCAGAAGTGAGAAGGTTGGTTTGCATGGCGCTGCATTAATCAAGCGATGATGAGTAAGATGGTTAGCTCTTTGGGCTTTGGAGAAAAAATATGCATTAATTGACACGTCAAACGAGGATTTGTATCGATTAATCCCACGAAAGAAAACCCTGCCTTTTTCTTTAACACTAGTACTCCTAGTACGTACATACGTACTTATCTTGTTTGGGTATAGGCCTTGCATTACCATACTTCGCCACACATTTTTTCCAAGCTTGCCTAAAGTTTTCAAAATGAGAAGGAGGTACACTTGCGCATGGCTATCGCGGTTGCACCGCACCCTCACACGGTCGCTCCTGCACGCTGCGGTCGCACCGCACCCTCACACAGTCGCTCCTGCACGCCGCAAAACCAACCAAGGGAACGCACCCTCACTGACACGTGCTACCACATGTGAACAAACCAAACTACCGCTGACACATAATTTTCGTTCATACAGTATGTTTATCCAACCGCATATTAGGGAGGATCCGTACGGCACATGCGGTGGTCTGTTGGGGAAGAAGAAGAGGTGAGGAAGAAGGATTAGGAGACGTAGGATATTCATCCAACCTCCTGAAATGGTAGACTGACCCAAATGATGAAAGTTAGGCGACTTGCATAACAATATATGTTTTTACATAGCAAAAGATCCCTAAAAACAACAGCATAAAGAAAAACTGTCACTACTCGCGGAACGAGACGGCCTTGTCGTCTTTGGCTGCCGGCGCGAACCAGCCGTAGCTGCCGACGTGTCTCCGCACCGTGGTTGTCTTCGGCCTCCAGCTACTCATTCACGCGGAGCGTGCAGGCACTCTGCACGGATGAGAGCACCGCCTGGTTCAATTCGAGGACGTCTGGTTCCGCCTGCAGGAGGGCCTTGATGGCAACGGCATCCACGCGCTCTGCATCGAGTTGAGCCTCCGCCACCCGGTTCAAGTCTAGCACGTCCGGTTCCGCCTGCAGGAGGGGCCTCGATGGAGCGGCATCCGCGCGCTCTTAGTCGAGTTGAACCTCTGCCGCTCGGTTCAAGTCCAGGACGTCCGGTTCCGCCTGCAGGAGGGCCTCGATGGCAGCGGCATCCGCGCGCTCCACCTCAAGTTGAGCCTCTGGCGCCCGGTTCACATCCACGATATCTGGTTCCACCTACAGGAGAGCCTCGATGGCAGCGGCATGCGTCCGCTCCGCGTCGAGTTGAACCTCTGCCTCCCGGTCCTCCTTTAGTATCGCCAGGTGGAACCGCTGGTCCGCCTGCACCATGGGGGACCCGGACGCCGGCACGAAGTCGACGGCCATCGTCTCATACCCATCGGGGGCCTTCTACGCCATGACCTCCCCCATGAACATTGGATCGGCTTCCTCCTCCTCATTGCTTGGCTCCAGAGAACTCGGGGATTGGCCCGCCACAAAGCGAGCTTGGGAATGGAGGTCTGTGGCGCCGACCGCTGCCGCGATCTCTACGCGACGCTCCGGCGTCAGCATCTTGTAGTACGTAATCTTGCGGCGCACCATGGCTTTCCAACGAAGTAGGGGACGCTTGATGTAGGCTAGGGGGTCAAAAGGTGGGGGAATGGGCTGGAGAGGAGGTGTGGTTTTGGGGAAGTGGCTGGCATAGGCCGAGCAGCGAAGGTTCTAGTGTGAATAGTGGTTCTGGTGACGACCGGTAAATCGGTTTTGACTGTACATCGCTCTTGTCGCGTTCGCATTGGACCCCAGCACGCTGGACCCTCCACATCGCTCACTGAATGGAACACGCTTTGTCTTGCATTTTCACTCGCTTGTGGGACCGCAGTTGAGAGCAAACCGACGTCCCTCCCCCTCCCCCACCCGCGTCATTTATACTACCACTCCCTCTGTTTTATGCAGAGTAAATGAAAAAAGAGGGAGTATACTACGGATGAGGATCCCCTGACGTGGCCGAACCCATCGAGTAACTGGCATGCAGGGCTAAGAAAGCATAGGGTCCACCAGTAAGTGACCGAAAGGGAGGGTAAGGCAGGGATACCTATGTCAGAGGATCCACTTCCACTACTAATCCCTCCTTCTGTCTACTATACAGGGCCTAATGCGTTTTTCGAGGCTAACTTTGACCAAATGTTAGAGTAATAATATATGACATGCAACTTGCACAAAACATACGGTCAAATTCGTATGTGAAAGGAACTTCCAATGATATAATTTTCACATTATACATCTCATGTACTATTAATCTTGTCAATAGTCAAAGGCGGTTTTCAAAAACGCATTAGAGCATGGTTAATAATATAGCCATCCGATGGCTATAAGGAACTGCCATGTCATCTATAGCCATCATCCATATGCACTCATACAGTAGTGTGGGCTATAAGGTTGGCTATTTCCCACAAAAAAAATATAAGGTTGGCTATTGTATTAGTACTTTTTTCCATCTCCTCTCTATCTCTTTCTTCATATTTATTGTATTTAACTAGGAATGCGTATATAGCTAGGCTCTTGCATGAGAGCTCACTCCCCTTACTTTTTCACATCTCTCTCCTCCACGTAGGCCCTATATAAATGGCAGAAGGGAGTACTATGAGCACCGCATACTCTACTACAGATGTTGTCAGTACTCCACTAGTACTATTGGACAGGGAGCTTAAAAAGTTACTATTGGAGTGGCTATACGTGGCGAAATCCTAGTAGGAAGAGCATGGGCGAGAACAAGCACATTCACGTGGTTGAAAACAAATTAGAAACCATCTCTGTTTGAATACAAATCTAGGAGTACATACGAATCTAACAATATTGATTGGGCGTTGTTGAATGTTGATACTTTTTTCTGTAAGTTTGATCAAAGTAGAGATACTTTGACTACACATAAAACTTATATGTAAACTATGAAGGACCAGAGGGAGTACATTGTACGTTCAAAAGCGAAACGAACATTGAATACCCTTTATATATGATTTGCGAATGCTATGATCACCGGTTCAAAATTTTGAATCCGCCTTAGGTATCACACATGCACCCACTCGTTCTCTCTCGATTTCATCTCGGGGTCCGGAGATCGATTGAAAGAGGACTAGGGTGGGTACAATACGTTCATTTCGCTTATGAACGTACAATATACTCCCTCTGATCCCCACAGAAGCCCCCCCCCCTCGTCGCGGGTGATTTCTATCATAGAAACAGACCAAACCTTTATCTCCTTGCATGGCATGCAATTGATCTCTCAACATCAATCGATCTCGTCAACATGTGTCGGGGCATGAACCGAATGGGATGTCACAAATAAGACGGGAAGCGACACATAGTGGAGGCAAAGTGAAACTTTAAATGAACCATTTGTTTGTATGCATGTCGGACAAATTACAACATTGGAAATACAAGCATGGTCTAGGCCCACATGCGAATGATACTCTGCAGAATGTTCAAATGAGGCATGCAGGAGGATGGACTCGACGGGAGGGTGGCACGATCGATGGAGAAGAGGGTTGGAGAGCAATGACAAATAAGCAAATGCCCACTACAAGAAATATGTCAACTTGCGACCTTCTATCGGTGACCCTGGAAGAATTGGTCATAAATCTAGGATCATTTGAGACCAATTGGTCAAAAGCTGTTCGGGGGGCTCCAAACCCTGAACTATAACGACCATTTTGGTTAGAAAGATCGTAATTTCCGTACACGAAATGGTCATAAAGCAGATACCACTGGTCCGCTGCCTTATTTCTAGCTGATCACAACCAATATAGATGGTCATAACCTTGTAAATTGTGGTGGGTTGCTATGACTAGGCGCCACCTCATCAGTTTTGCCTATGTGTCATGTCCATGTGTCAATTTTTGCCCTAGGTTGTGAAGCAACCTATATTTCTGTCATTCCCAAAATTCCCCAAAAAAATCTCATAAATTCTTTGGGTCATATCTTCGTCAAATATGTAAAAAAAACTTCCTTGCCTAGTTCAAAAACAATTCAACAATATTCATTTCCCTATTCTATTTAGAATAACACTTTATGAAGGAAGTGCTATTTATATATTCTTGATTGCCCTCAAAAATTTTGGGCACTATTTCCTATCCAAATCATTGCCTCATGACAAAATTCAGCTCCATTTGCCCAGTAAATCTTCCTCGGCAGATTTCCAAAGTTTTTGTCCACCTAGAACCTTTGTGAAATAAGTACTAGCTATGCATATCCTAATGAGTTGAATATTTTCCACATCTTCTATATGCCTATGTAACATACCTACACCAAATTTGAGCTCAGTTCATTTAGCCAATTTCTCTCACTAATTTTCTGAAGTTTCTGTCTAGAGAAGAGCATTGTGAAGGAAGTGCTATTTATATATTTTTGATTGCCCTCAAAATTTTTGGGCACTATTTCCTATCCAAATCATTGCCTCATGACAAAATTCAGCTCCATTTGCCCCACAAATCTTCCTCGGCAAATTTCCAAAGTTTTTGTCCACCTAGAACCTTTGTGAAAGAAGTACTAGCTATGCATATCCTAATGAGTTGAATTTTTGCCACATATTCTATATGCCTATGTAACTTACCTACACCAAATTTGAGCTCATTTCATTTAGCCAATTTCTCTCACTAATTTTCCAAAGTTTCTGTCCAGAGAAGAGCATTGTGAAGGAAGTACCACTTTGGCATTTCCAAATGGTATCCATTTTCTACAGTGCTTTCGTATGCCCAAATAACCATCCTCCACCAAATTTCAGCTCAATCCATTCATTATTTTCAGCCCAGCTTCAACATTCATATTTATGCCCAGTGTGGTACTTTGCAAAGCAAGTACCACCTAGGCTCCTCCTTTTGAGCTGGAAATTTATGAAGACAACCTTCTTAGTAACTGATCATCCTCAGCCAAAACTCACGCCCATTAGCCTTGTGCATTTCCCGTACCGCTAATCAAACACTTGGCTGCTAATTCATGTTTGAGCATAGTTCGGTCTCCTCGTGAGAATCTTCTATTGTCATTTTATTCCTAGAACTTACATGGGGAGTGCCCAACATACTTCACATGCCTAGGCTGCCCAAAACGCATGGCAACGCCACGGTCATGCGGTGACTATGCGGCGGGCATGCGAGTTTACGCGCTCTAGAGTTGGGGCCCTCGGCCACCGTCCAAACCTCGACATATTGACACCAAACCATGGTTTCTGATTAAAATAGATACTTATGTAAATATAAACGATTTTTGAAAAAAATAAAGAGCAAACTATAAGGCAGCTGTAGTTCAAATTTGACCCATTTCCTACTGAATTGGCGGAAATTTGTCTTTTTCATGAGAGGTGGATCAAAACTTTTTACACCCAACCATTTTGTCGATTGTGAATTAAATATGACCTAATATTTTAGAAAGTTGATTTGGTCCAATCTTGCAACAAATATATGGTTGGTCCTTCACAAAAAACACTCATTTTGGGCACTCAAAAAATGGAAAATGAATTTTTTGTCCAAATAAAATGAAAACTTCCTTATGAAACATTGTTTGTCATTCCAAGATTCACCCTTGTGCACAATATTAGATCATTTAAACGAACTATGCCATGAATGTGGCCATAAGATTGAGCATTTGGGTTGAAAGCCATGAATCTTGACATATGATAGCTAATTTTTTAGAACACTTTTTTAAAATAATTTCCGTATTACAAGTTTATTATTTTTCCTTGTAACTTGGTCACATATAATGACACAATGCAAAGGTTTTCCAATTTTTTGATTTTGTTTTGAATTTTTTATGCCCGTTTCAAAATGCAGTCAAAACAGCGGGCATAACCATTCCTAGCTAGTGGTTGAATATTGGAAAACTTTTGGTGTTTCTTTAATTAAATGGATACTTATGTACCTAGAAATGATTTTTGAAAAAAAATAAAGAGCAAACTATAAGGCAGCTGCAGTTCAAACTTGACCCGCTTCCAACTGGGTCAGCGGAAAATTGTCTTTTTCACCAAAGGTCGATCCAAACTTTTCACACCCAGCCATTTGGTCAATTGTGCATTAAACATGGCCTATTATTTTATAAAATTGATTTGGTCCAATTTTGCAACAAATATATGGTAGGTTCTTCAGAAAAAACTCATTTTAGGCACTCAAAAAAATGGAAACTGAAGTTTTTGTCCAAAGAAAATGAAAACTTGGTTAGGCAACATTGTTTACCATTCCAAGATGCACCCCTGTGCACCATATGAGATCATATGAACAAACTATGTCATGAATGTGGTCATAAGATTGATCATTTGGTTTGAAAGCCACGAATCTTCCCACATGATAGCTCATTTTTTAGAACACTTTTTTTAAAAGAATTGCCATATTATAAGTTTATTGATTTTTCTGGTAACTTGGTCATATATAATGACACAATGTGAAGGTTTTCCAATTTTTTGATTTTTTTTTGAATTTTTTATCCCAGTTTCAAAATGCGGTCAAAATGGCGGGCATCACCGTTCCTAGCTAGTGGTTGAATCTTGGGAAACTTTTAATTTTTCTCTAATTAAATAGATACTTATGTATCTAGAAATGATTTTTGGAAAAAAAATAAAGAGCAAACTATAAGGCAGCTGTAGTTCAAACTTGACTCGCTTCCAGCTGGATCGGCGGAAATTTGTCTTTTTCACGAGAGGTGAATCGAAACGTTTGACACCCGACCATTTGGTCAATTGTGCATTAAACATGGCCTAATATTTCAGAAAATTGATTTGGTCCAATTTTTCAACAAATATATGGTAGACGCTTCACAAAAAAACTCATTTCGATCACTTGAAAAATGAAAAATGAACTTTTAGTCAACCACGACCATTTTTTTAGTTAACTACGACCTATTTAAAAGGTCATAACATCGTTCGCGTGTAGTGCATTTTGATTGGTCTGTTGGCGCTTCACGCGGATCGTGCGTGGAACACCGTCGGATGCTCGCGGATCCAACGGTAGTCCTCACCCCAAGCCCACCTAAGCCGAAACCCTCATCCCCATCGCTCAAACCTAACTCCTATCCCCTCTCATCCTCTCCTATTCCTTCCGCCACCGCCACCTCCCCTAGCCCCAACCCAGCGACTCCAGCCTCGAACCCAGCAACCTCCACCATGTCCATTGCGACCACCGCCCTCCTCCGGCTCACGCCGCTGCCGCTGCATCCCCAGCTCCTCACCCCAAGCTCCAGCAAGCCCGTCCTCCCCAAGCCCCTCTGCAGCGGCCACCACGCCCAGCGGCTCGCGAGGGCCGCCGGTGACGAGCTCCGCAGGCCTCCGACGACCGCGCCCGGAGCGCGATGGCGGCGCTGTTCCAAGCACTTGACGCCACACTCCGCCGCGGCTCCTTCATCGCCTGCCGCTCCTCCGGGCTCTGCACCTCGCCGACTTCCCCGTCGTCACGGCCTCTCGTCCATGTTAGAGACAGCCACGTCCTCGATGGTTTGCTGCTGGACTCTACCCCTCCAAGTTGCTCGGACACCTCCCCAACTCTCCCTCCTCCCCGACAAGGCCGCTGCCGTCCTGGCAGCATGCCTCGACCCCGCTGCAGCAGACCAGTTTAGGTAGGTGCCCCTCGTCCCCTCTTGTTTTTCTACTCCGGTCCAATCGATCTGCAGGTCCCCCTCTCTCACCTCGCCTTGTGGATGCAGATCCGTCGAGGGATACACCACCGCCGACCGCCGCTCCTTCATGCCTTCCTTTTACTGAGGTTCGCCCTCCTTTCCACTTGCGCAATTCATCGAGCAAGTCGCATGCTGCCCTGCTCGGACGAACGATTTTTATTTCTGTGCAGGTTGGGGAGCAGGATCTGGACGCACCTACTCTGCGCCGGGGTTCAAGTTCAACGCCAAGGGCACTGCTGCTGCACAGCTTCCTCAGCGTCTTCTCCTGGCACAACGAGACCATCAACATCTGACGCACCTGCTCGGCTTCTTCTTGTTCTCGGGAATTTTTAGAGTAGCATTTCTCATGACTCTGTGAGTACTGTTCTTTCTTTTCACCTTTGACGAACATCTCATTCTGGTGTGCTCCCTTGTGGATCGGTAGGAAGCTGCTACACATTTTGGGGGGGGGGGGTCTGAATACGATACAAGCACGTTAAAATTCCCCTGTTGCGGATCGTTGATTCTCGTACAGCGAAACTTGCCTTACTAGGTGGTTAGGTGTGATTAATTAGCACCATTTGTAGCACTCGCGAAGTTATATCTTCAGTTATGAACTTTCATTTGCTCATGAAATTCAGTTACCATCCGTCTATGCAAATCTTATACACAAGAAAGGCATAAACCTTATGTTTCTTTGCAAGCATTTACCTGTAAGATGTTGCTTATATCTGGATTTACTTATGTATGTTGAATTAGTAGCAACAAAATAGTTGTTATAATACCCTTTCTGGATTTACATTCATGCAGGCTTGTAAGATTTGCAGGGCGTTACCTTTGAAGTTTTCAGGCGTAGTTTCACTTTGAGAAATCCTGGCGTCATTAGTTCGCTTAAGCTAGGTGCATGCCAATTTTTTGTGCAATCTGTATCAAGACAAAAAAATCATCTCAAGTTAGAAATTATATTTCACATAAAAAGGACCCATGCTCTGGAGTCATATTATCTTGAGACAAATTGGGCATGGTCTGAACTGGATGGAGTATCTTCCCTTAAATTTCAATACATCATTAGTCGTGGTTGATTGGAATGGTCAAAAATATCACCTAGAACTCATTAGTGTTTTTGTTGTCATGCTATACAAGCCTTGGCAGAGCAGACCCAAAACGACGATCTTGTACCTTAAAAGAAAAACGACGATGTTGTGTTTCTCCTGTTATAACCTTGATCTTATGGGTTTCCTTTTGCAGGAGTGATGGTCTTTCGTTTGACGAAATTGAAGATGTTTACCTTCTTGACTTCGTAGGGCCTCTTGGTTTTGTTGCTGATATAGCCCCAAAAGTTCAGAGGTCTGTAAAGATTCATCTCTGACCATTACCCTTTGTGTTGCATTATTTACATTGTCTGATGTGAACCAATCTACTAAACTTACAGCACATTCTTATATATCTAGATGTTTGACGCGATCACTATGTTGTGCAGCATCTACAAAAAGGAGTTACTGCCGCAAAATCCAAGAAACATTGACAAACTGGTTATGGCAGGATTTGCGAAATGGTTCAAGAGCCATGTAAGCTTTTGAATTGCACTGTAAGTTTTTTAAATATATTGAGTACATAAGATGACCAGCTTCTATTTTCTAACCATAGGTTAAGAAGATGCGGGAGGATGGGCAGGCAGTTGATGATGCCCTTTATGCACTAGCAATGGGTCATGATACTCGGGTAAGACATTATGAATCTTGCATTGTTGGAGATGTGTGCTACAACACCCTTGCATGCGATGAAGGCAGAAAGACACAAAACAGTGCAATCATGAGCAGGGATACATACGACATAGAGACAACTGAAATGTATGCTAACATAACAGACATTGTTCAATTGCAGTATATCTCCAGTTCCGAGGATCTCGGTGTGTGGTTCTTTTGTGCTGTCGTTGCTATAACCTGTTTTCTAGGATCACAAAACCCAGAGCTGATGATTATTTAAAATCCATCAATGTCAAGGCGGCGTACCAGACCAACGAGCCTTTTATTTTGGCAAATCAAGTAGCACATATATTTTTCTTGGAAGGCACATTTGCATGTGGCGATGACTGGAGAATATTGCAAAGGTTTGACCAGAGGAATTTGTTTAATGAAGTTGCACAACAAGATGATGCTTTCATTGCTCCTGATTTACAAGATTCCAAAGATGTTCCTAATATCTTTGAGAACCATCACGTCAATGACGCTGGCGAAAAGATTGATTGTCGTGTTGTGGACATACAAGAGTTGATCAAGAAGAAGCCAATGTTCGAGGACATTGAGGATGAAGAAGAAGATGACACTGTGGGGAATTACGATTCAGACTGATACACATGGCGAAGATGTTGATGCTGCTGCTGCGGATGATGATTAGATTGCTTTTATCGTATTTGCCTGTCAGAAGACGTTTTTTATCTACTATGTGAAATTGTGTTTGCTATTACAACTAAAACCTGATGAACGTGTTGTTTAGTATTTTGCTGTGAGAACATCACTTGTTATGTATGCTGATTTGTGTTTGATGATTGTATGACGACTAAAACATGATGACATTGTTGTTTAGTTGTACTCAAATTTGGTTGTGAAACTTGAATTTGATGATATAGTTTGTTGTTGGACTGCAATTTGCTCGACGTCTTCGAATGGGAACAAAGCTAACCCGACAGGGCCTCTGCTAATTTATTTTTTATTACCAAAAGGGCCTCTGCTATTGATTTATTTATGAGCAAAAGGGGATACCCCCCGATTTCCGTTAATAGAAATCATTAGATGTTCACAACATTATGCCCAGCCTGCTACACAGGTTTCATTCATTACTAGTTTCAGCAAATTGCTCATGTCATAGCCACTGAATACATCACGAGTGCTACATACACTGCAAATAAAAAGACAATCATCCTACATAGCACAACGATTTTGCCCATTATCTTAACAAGCTCTTTCATCTCCTCATTGCTGTCAAGGCCGTTCAGCAGCTGTTGCTTGGCCATGATCAGAGTAACTGCATCTTTAACCTTTTGCTCTGCATCTTCCTATCCTGCCATTTTTTCAGTTACTTGTCCAACATGCCAACCTGCTGGTATTGGGATTCCTCGGCTAACCAAATAATCAGCATAGTTGCATTCCCCCACATCAGCAACTTCCACAAATACAAATCACACGAATCTTCCCTTTTCTGCATGAATCAAATTGGAAGATCATCAACCGAACTATTAAAAAAATCAACAAGTGAAAGCAGCAGAACAACACTTAAAACTATTATTACCCCATGATTCGGGCATTTGTAGAAGACTCTACCAGGGTTGAGGATTATGGTTGAGACGCGACGAATGACTCTGCGTGATTTGCAATAGTGGCACCACACCAACAGCAACGGGTTGCGATGAGCAACCGGCTGTGGTGCATGTGCCGGCGGGGTTGTGATGAGACCCATGGGCGATGGTACGGGTGGCGACTTGGCACATATCTGGTTGTTGCCTGCTGAAGAGCAGGTGGACGAGCAACCAGCGGACATGGTTGCTGCGGCCAGAGATTCTGATACTAGACAGAGTAAGTAGAGAAGAGGAGAAGCGAACTTTGGATATGTCAGTTTCATTACTTCCAGAGTAGCATAGCACCATATATAGTCATAGTCTAGGTTTGTATTCGAACCAGCTATAGGAGCACATCTCTCTTTTTTTTTAAACTCAGCAATGTCTCTTTACTGGTACACTAGCTTGTTCTGTACGCCTTCTCAAGTCTTTGATTTTCATTCTTTTTTTTGCGAGGAAGGAAGGAGGACAAAATTGATAGTTCCTTGGACTCGAACCCAAGACCTCTCGGTTGAAAACCAAGGGTGCTAGTCACTTATGTGGCGAACGTTCCCTGGGAGGAGGATGACAGACAAACGCATTTTCCTCGCAGTTTTATTTGCGACGCAAGATTGAAAGGTCGCAGTTTCGGGAATGTTATCAGGCGAATGAGCCCGGGTTTTCTCTTCTTCCTATATATAATAAAGTATTCTACTTGGTGTCGGCTTAGTCAACAAACGATTGTCCAAACCTTGACCGTTGGATTGACATTCAACGTCTGTCGTGTTTCTTAAGTCTCTTCTTCCTCCCGCCGCCAAAGCCAAACCAGCGTCGGCGGGACCGCCTGCTCCCACCTCCCACGGCTGGTTGTGCTGCCGCACACGCATCATGGCCACATCGCACCCTAAAACTCAGCGTATCTTCCCCGGCTCCTATTCGTCCCTGTCCGAGGCCTCACCATTGTCCTCCGCCTTGGTTCGCTCGCCATGGCGCCGCCCTCCGGTGTTGTCAACATGGTCAACAAAAGTGGAACAAGGAGATGGATGTACATGGTGAGGATGACAGTAGGGACCCAGCAGCGCGTGCAGTAATTTCGTTTTTTTGGGACGGAGAAGGGTATCAACTGGGTTGTGCGGGAGGTGTGGCCCGTCTAGGCCAGGCTTTTATTTCATATGCTTAGCACATGACCTGCCCAGTTTTTTTTTTCTTTGTGAAAATGGCTAGCCAGCTATATTTTTTTGCAGAATAACCAACGTAGGCCTACTTGCTTTTCTATGCCCTGCTGGGCCAGAAATCTTTCAAGATGAGGAGGGATCCATTTTGCCCAGGAAATGGGCTATAAGTAATAAGAAATGGGCTATAAGTAATAACAAATGGGCTGTAAAATGAAAAAATACAGCAAACAGGCAATTAGTACCAAAATAATTTTTTCTTTTGGATTTTGATATTCTAAATTTCATTGTTTTTGTGTGGGTAAAATTTCATTGGATTTAAATTAAGGTATATTTAGTTTTAAAATTAATTTGAATCTGGCTATAAATTTCGGGCTTTATGCTGTTTGGGACAGATTTGGAGGCTGACTTGTGGGTCTACTAGGTTGACGTGTACGAAAGGCTTTGTCAACTTAGTCCACAAACGATTCTAGCAGTACTGGCCGTTGGATGTTAATCCAATGGCCGTGCTACTTCTTCAATATCTGATCTTCTTGCTCCAGCCGCCCAAACTAGCGCCGGTGGGACTGCCTGCTCCCGCCTCCCGTGGTCGGCTGTGCTGCCGCACAGGCCGCACAGCCCCACCCTACTCCATTGCCGGCCAGGCCATTCCTCTACTCACCCACACCTCCTGTTATTTTCCGGTGATGGCAGCCGGACTAGTAAACCCTCGTACTCCCCACTGCGTGGGCAACCACTGCCAAATTTTCCCCGGCTCCGTGTCGTTCCCTTCCTACACCTCGTCGTCGTCCACCGCCTTGGTGCTCTCGGCATGGCCTAGTCAACATGGTCAACAAACGACATCCATTGGACGTGGACTGTACGTGGAGAGGCTGATAGCTGGGTCCATGGCCGCACACAAGGAAATGCCTTCTTATTATGCGCAAAATAATGATTCCTCCACCTGACGTCTGGGACCCACCGGAAGGGCCTTTGTATTTCGCGAAAAAAATATTCCCTGCGCTGACAGGTCGGACCCACCAGCTATATCTTCGCACGCAAGGAAGTGCCTCCTTATTACGCACAAAAAAATGAATACTCCCCCTGCTAGCTGGGACCTAGCATAGTGGGAGGCTGACTTGTGGGCCTACTAAGTTGACGGGGACGGAGGGCTTTGTCGACTTAGTCAATATGAACGATTCTAGCTCCAGTGACCGTACGATGTCCATCCAACGGTTGTAGTGCTTCTTCAACCTCTGGTCCTCTTGCTCCAGCCGCCCAACCAACGCCGGTCGTGCTGCGTGCTCCTGCCTTTCGTGGTCGGCTGCGATGCCTCGGAGGCCTCACTGCCCCCTACTACTCCCACCACTGGCCAGGCCATCCCTCTACTCACCCACACCCCCTGTTATTCTGCGGTGATGGCAGCCTCACACCGCAGTCGAACCAGTGAACCCTCGTACTCCTCTCCGTGTGGGCTTCCAATGCCGCCTCTTCCCCGACTCCGCGTCGTCCCCTTCCTAGGCCTCGTCGTCATCCACCGCCCTGGTGCTCTCGGCGCGGTGTGGTCAACGTGGTCAAGGAACGACTTCCATCAGAAGAGTACCGTACGTGGAGAGGCTGACTGCTGGGTCCACGGCAGCCGCAAGGAAGTGCCTCCTTATTACGTGCAAAATAATCATTCCTCCACCTGACAGTAGGGACCCAACGTATGGGCCATCGTATTTTGTGAAAAAAATGTTTCCCCCCTGACTGCTGGGACCTACCAGCTACATCTTTGCATGCAAGGAAGTGCGTCCATATTACCGGCAAAAAATGATTCGCCCCCTGACTGTTGGGACCCACCAGCTACATCTTCGCACACAAGGAAGTGTTTGACAGTCGGGACCCACCTGGTCGAAGCGTACGTAGCGTTGTCATTCTGGTCGCGAACGTGTACGTACATACTAGCCGATCGGTCTGTCTGTCGGTTGCAGCGATGAACCGTGGCCGTGCAAGGAAGGGCACGTGTCGTAGTAGAGAGGCGCAAGTAGCATGTACACATACATACAGCAGCCAGGGTGCAAGAAAGTAAATACGGCCACGTACGTACATACGGGCGGGGTCTCGAACGCCTACTCGTGCATATGTACGGCCATGGCTCGTGTACATGGCTGGGTCGGAACGGAGAAACTGCGTCGTCGTTGTGTTCATGGGGAGCCAACCGGCTGGGTCGGAATGGAATGCGCTGTCATGTTCATCGGGAGCCAACCGGCTTGGATGGAACAGCCAATGGAAATGAGGCCTGGCATACCGCAGAATGGAGGAAACGACCTTTTGTTCGACCGGGCACGGTCGAAATGGGATCCTGTTCATCGGGAGGGGTCTGGCGTATCGCAAAACGGAGGAAACTGACTTCTGTTAGACCTCCTACGGTCAAAACGAGGTCCTGTTGATCGGGAGGGGTGTGGCGTACTGATACGTCTCCGTCGTATCTACTTTTCCAAACACTTTTGCCCTTGTTTTGGACTCTAACTTGCATGATTTGAATGGAACTAACCCGGACTGACGCTATTTTCAGCAGAACTGCCATGGTGTTAATTTTGTGCAGAAATAAAAGTTCTCGGAATGACCTGAAAATCCACGGAGCAACTTTTCTGAATTAATAAAAAATACTGGCAAAAGAAATAGCGTCAGGGGGCCCACACCCTGTCCATGAGGGTGGGGGCGCGCCCCCTCCCCCTGGGTGCGCCCCCTACCTTGTGGGCCCCCTGGACATCCACTGACCTCAACTCCAACTCCATATATTTGCTTTCGCGGAGAAAAAAAATCAGGGAGAAAGTTTCATCGGGTTTTACGATACGGAGCCGCCGCCAAGCCCTAATCTCTCTCGGGAGGGCTGATCTGGAGTCCGTTCGGGGCTCCGGAGAGGGGGATTCGTCGCCATCGTCATCATCAACCATCCTGCATCACCAATTTGATGATGCTCACCGCTGTGCGTGAGTAATTCCATCGTAGGCTTGCTAGATGGTGATGGGTTGGATGAGATTTACCATGTAATCAAGTTAGTTTTGTTAGGGTTTGATCCCTAGATCCACTATGTTCTGAGATTGATGTTGCTATGACTTTGCTATGCTTAATGATTGTCACTAGGGCCCAAGTGCCATGATTTCAGATCTGAACCTATTATGTTTTCATGAATATATATGAGTTCTTGATCCTATCTTGCAAGTCTATAGTCACCTATTATGTGTTATGATCCGACAACCCCGAAGTGACAATAATCGGGATACTTCTCGGTGATGCCCGTAGTTTGAGGAGTTCATGTATTCACTAAGTGCTAATGCTTTGGTCTGGTTCTCTATTAAAAGAAGGCCATAATATCCCTTAGTTTCCATTAGGACCCCGCTGCCACGGGAGGGTAGGACAAAAGATGTCTTGCAAGTTCTTTTCCATAAGCACGTATGACTATATTCGGAATACATGCCTACATTACATTGATGAACTGGAGCTAGTTCTGTGTCACCCTATGTTATAACTATTAAATGAGGAATCGCATCCGACATAATTATCCATCACTGATCCAATGCCTACGAGCTTTTCACATATTGTGCTTTGCTTATTTACTTTACCTTTGCTACTGTTACAATTACTACAAAACTGCTACCGCTACTTTTGCCACTGTTACCGTTACTTCCATACTACTTGCTACTAAATACTTTGCTGCAGATACTAAGTTATCCAGGTGTGGTTGAATTGACAACTCAACTGCTAATACTTGAGAATATTCTTTGGCTCCCCTTGTGTCGAATCAATAAGTTTGGGTTGAATACTCTACCCTCAAAAACTGTTGTGATCCCCTATACTTGTGGGTTATCACGTACCACAAAATGGAGGAAACGGACTTGTGTTGGAGCGCTACGGTCGAAACGGGGTCCTGTTCATCGGGAGGGGGTGGCATACCGCAAAATGGGACTCCACAGGATACTGTTCATCTCCACCGTCGACCTCCTCCAGCCTCCACGGGCTACTGTTCATCCACCATTGACCTCCTCCAGCCTCCACCTGCGACTGTTCATCCACAGGCTCTTGTTCATCCAGCCTCCATCGCGCGCTCCTCCACAAGCTACTGTTCAACCAGCCCTCTCCACGGGGTCCTGTTCAACCACCCCTCCACGGGCTACTATTCTTCCAGCCCTTCACTAGCTACTGTTCAACCAGCCCTCCACGGGGTCCTGTTCATCCAGCCCTCCACGGGGTCCTGTTCATTGATAACCCACAAGTATAGGGGATCGCAACAGTTTTCGAGGGTAGAGTATTCAACCCAAATTTATTTATTCGACACAAGGGGAGCCGAATATTCTCAAGTATTAGTAGCTGAGTTTTCAATTCAGCCACACCTGGAAACTTAGTATCTGCAACAAAGTGTTTAGTAGCAAATTAATATGATAGTAGTGGTAACACTAACAAACGTAAAGACAGCAAAAGTAATGTTTTTGGTATTTTGTAGTGATTGTAACAGTAGCAACGGAAAACTAAATAAGCGAGAACCAGTATATGGAAAACTCGTAGGCACCGGATTAGCGATGGATAATTATGCCGGATGTGGTTCATCATGTAACGATCATAACATAGGGTGACACGTAACTAGCTCCAGCTCATCAATGTAATGCAGGCATGTATTCCGATATAGTCATACGTGCTTATGGAAAAGAACTTGCATGACATCTTTTGTCCTACCCTCCCGTGGCAGCGGGGTCCTATTGGAAACTAAGGGATATTAAGGCCTCCTTTTAATAGAGAACCGGAACAAAGCATTAGCACATAGTCAATACATGAACTCCTCAAACTATGGTCATCACCGGGAGTGGTCCCGATTATTGTCAGTTCGGGCTTGCCGGATCATAACACATAGTAGGTGACTATAGACTTGCAAGATAGGATCAAGAAGACACATATATTCATGAAAACATAATAGGTTCAGATCTGAAATCATGGCACTCGGGCCCTAGTGACAAGCATTAAGCATAGAAAAGTCATAGCAACATCAATCTCGTAACATAATGGATATCGGGATCAAACCCTAACAAAACTAACTCGACATAAGATAAATCTCATCCAACCCATCACCGCCCAGCAAGCCTACGATGCAATTACTCACGCACGGCGGTGAGCATCATGAAATTGGTGATGGAGGATGGTTGATGACGACGACGGCGACGAATCCCCTCTCCGGAGCCCCGAACGGACTCCAGATCAGCCTCCCGAGAGATATTAGGGCTTGGCGGCTCCGTGATCGTAAAACGCGATGATTTCTTCTCTGATTTTTTCTCCCAAAGCCAATATATGGAGTTGAGTTGGCGTCGGAGGGCCACCAGGGGCCCACGGTAGAGGTGCGCCTGTGGGCGCCTACCTCGTGGACCGCATGTGGGCCCCCTGGTCTTCATCTTTGGCGAGGATTTTTTATTGTTTTTTCTAAGGTGTTCCGTGGAGTTTCAGGTTATTCTGAGAACTTTTATTTTCTGCACATAAAACAACACCATGGTAACTCTGCTGAAAACAGCGTCAGTCCAGGTTAGTTCCATTCAAATCATACAAGTTAGAGTCCAAAACAAGGGCAAGAGTGTTTGGAAAAGTAGATACGATGGAGACGTATCATTCATCCACCCCCCAACCGGCTTGATCGATCGGGGTCCTGTTCATCCAGCGGCAACGGCCTCTACTACCACTAGGTCCTATTCATCCAACCTCCCACCGGGAACTGTTCATCCAAACCCCCAAACAAGGATCACTGTTCATCCAGAGGCATCATCGATCAAACCAACACAGATTACTTCAAAGAGTGCCCCAAAGTTTCTACCGGAGAGTCAAGACAAAAACATGTGCCAGCCCCTATGCATAAGTTCACAAGGTCACTGAACCCGCAATTTGATCACGAAAACATACATCAAGTAGATCACGTGAATATCCCATTGTCACCACAGATAAGCACATGCAAAACATACATCAAGTGTTCTCAAATCCTTAAAGACTCAATCCGATAAGATAACTTCAAAGGGAAAACTCAATCCATTACAAGAGAGTAGAGGGGGAGAAACATCATAAGATCCAACTATAATAGCAAAGCTCGCGGTACATCAAGATCGTGCCAGATCAAGAACAAGAGAGAGAGAGAGAGAGAGAGAGAGAGAGAGAGAGAGAGAGAGATCAAAAACATAGCTACTGGTACATACCCTCAGCCCCGAGGGTGAACTACTCCCTCCTCATCATGGAGAGCACCGGGATGATGAAGATGGCCACCGGTGATGGATGCCCCCTCCAGCAGGGTGCCGGAACAGGGTCCTGATTGGTTTTTGGTGGCTACAGAGGCTTGCGGTGGCGGAACTCCCGATCTAGGTTATTTTCGGGGGGGTTTGTATTTATAGGAGAGGTTGGCATCAAAAACAAGTAGGGGGACCCACGGGGAGTCCAGGAGGCACAGGGGTGCGCCCTAGGGGGTGGGTGTGCCCTCCACTATCGTGGGGCCCACGGGACTCCCCTCTGATAACTTTTTGTTCCAATATTGTTTATATTTTCCAAAAAAATCTCCGTTAGTTTTCAGCGCATTCCGAGAACTTTTATTTCTCCACAAAAAACAACACCACGGTAGTTGTGCTGAAGACAGCGTCAGTCCGGGTTAGTTCTAACCAAATCATACCAAAAGCATGTAAAAATATTATAAACATGGCATGAATACATCAAAAATTATAGATACGTTGGAGACGTATCAGCTATGGAGATGCCCATCAATAGATATCAATGTGATGAGTAGGGATTGCCATGCAACGGAAGCACTAGAGCTATAAGTGTATGAAAGCTCAAAAGGAAACTAAGTGGGTGTGCATCCAACTTGCTTTCTCATGAAGACCTAGGGTGATTTGAGGAAGCCCATCGTTGGAATATACAAGCCAAGTTCTATAATGAAAAAAATCCCGCTAGTATATGAAAGTGAAAAAATAAGAGACTCTCTATCATGAAGATCATGGTGCTACTCTAAAGCACAAGTGTGGAAAAAAGGATAGTAACATTGCCCCTTCTGTCTTTTTCTCTCATTTTTTTGTTTGGGCTTCTTTGGCCTCTTTTTTTATTTTGGCTTCTTTGGCCTCTTTTTTTTCCTCACATGGGACAATGCTCTAATAATGATGATCATCACACTTCTATTTACTTACAACTCGAAAAATTACAACTCAATGATTAGAACAAAATATGACTCTATGTGAATGCCATCGGCGGTGTGCCGGGATGTGCAATGAATCAAGAGTGACATGTATGAAAGAATTATGAAAGGTGTCTTTGCCACAAATACGATGTCAACTATGATCATGCAAAGCAATATGACAATGATGAAGCATGTCATAATAAATGGAATGGTGGAAAGTTGCATGGCAATATATCTCGGAATGGCTATGGAAATGCCATAATAGGTAGGTATGGTGGCTGTTTTGAGGAAGGTATATGGTGGGTGTATGGTACCGGCGAAAGTTGCGCGGCACAAGAGAGGCTAGCAATGATGGAAGGGTAAGAGTGCATATAATCCATGGACTCAACATTAGTCATAAAGAACTCACATACTTATTGCAAAAATCTATAAGTCATCAAAACCAAGCACTACGCGCATGCTCCTAGGGGAAGGGTTGGTTGGAGTTAACCATCGCGCGATCCCGACCTCCACACAAAGGATGTCAATCACAGAGATACTTCATGCTCCAAATTTTTTACACAACTGTGCACCATACGTGCATGCTACGGGACTCACAAACCTCAACACAAGTATATCTCAAATTCACAATTACTCCACTAGCATGACTCTAATATCACCATCTTCATATCTCAAAACAATTATAAAGAATCAAACTTCTCATAGTATCCAATCCACTTTTTATGAAAGTTTTATTATATCCCTCTTGGATGCCTATCGTATTAGGACTAAATTTATAACCAAAGAAAATTACCATGCTGTTCTAAAAGGTTCTCAAAATAATATAAGTGAAGCATGAGAGTTCATCAATTTATTCAAAATAAAACCACCGCCGTGCGCTAAAAAGATATAAGTGAAGCACTAGAGCAAATGACAAACTACTCCGAAAGATATAAGTGAAGATCAATGAGTAGTCAAATAATTATGTAACTATGTGAAGACTCTCTAACATTTAAAAATTTAAGATCTTAATATTTTATTCAAACAACAAGCAAAACCTGATAAAATAAAATGATGCTCCAAGCAAAATACATATCACGAGTGAATAAAAATATAGCTCCAAGTAAAGTTAGTGATGAACAAACACGAAAGAGGGGATGCCTTCCGGGGCATCCCCAAGCTTACGCTCTTGGTTGTCCTTGAATATTACCTTGCCTTGGGCATCCCCAAGCTTAGGCTCTTGCCAGTCCTTATTCCATAGTCCATCCAATCTTTACCCAAAACTTGAAAACTTCACAACACAAAACTCAACAGAAAACTCGTAAGCTCCGTTAGTTTATGAAAATAAATCACCACTTTTGGTACTGTTGTTGGATCATTCTTTATTTATATTGGTGTAATATCTACTGTATTCACACTTCTCTATGGTTCATACCCTCCGATACTACTCATAGATTCATCAAGATAAGCAAACAACACATAAAAACAGAATTTGTCAAAAACAGAACAGTCTGTAGTAATCTGTAACTCCCGAATACTTTTGTAACTCCAAAAATCCTGAGAAATTATGAAATCCTAAGAAATTTGTTTATTAATATTCTTAAAAAGGAATCAACTTAAAATCACGCTACTGTGGATTATGAAAAAAAATCGTGAGTGCAAAAGTTTCTGATTTTCAGCAAGATCAAATCAACTATTACCGTAAGCCATCCCAAAGGTCTTACTTGGCACTTTATTGAAACAAAACCTATAAAGCATGATTAATACAGTAGCTTAACCATGTGAACACACAAAAACAGTAGGGGTAAATATTGGGTTGTCTCCCAACAAGCGCTTTTCTTTAATGCCTTTTAGCTAGACACGATGATTTCAATGATGCGCACATAGAAGATAGGAATTGAACTACAAAGAGAGAATCATGAAGCATATGACTAACACATTTAAGTCTAACCCACTTCCTATGCATAGGGATTTTGTGAGCAAACAACTTATGGGAACAAGAACCAACTAGCATAGGAAAGCAAAACAAACATAACTTCAAGATTTTCAACACATAGAGAGAAAACTTGATATTATTGCAATTCCTACAAGCATATATTCCTCCCTCATAATAATTTTCAGTAGCATCATGAATGAATTCAACAATATAACCATCACATAAAGCATTCTTTTCATGATTCATAAGTGATATGGGGTGGCCCGATCTTCTTAGTGAGCGGTAACGTAGATGATGATGGTGGATAGATAACTTGGTGTCGCCAATCATCTCTCCTCGCTAGATCCCTGATGCCAATGCAGCAGCTCTCTACCCTTCGGATATTCATGACTTCACACACTTGCGCAACGTAGCCGTCGACCACGAAACGGTTAGAATTGCAATATACTAATTCCCAATGGAACAGCAGATCACACTTGACTTGTAGTATATAATCTCCAGATCGATACGAATTGGAGACAAGAATTCAAGATGAATGCTTATAGCAATCTCATGAACTAGGGTTTATCTTAAACGTGGTCTATCCAACTAATCTGAGAGCAGCCCTCTATATAAGAGGGGCTGGGTGATGCGCCCAAGGGGGGGGCTAGGTCTGGTGCGCGCAGCTTGGTCCTCCTGACTTGGTGCAACCCAAACTGGTTCGACTCAAAACGTGGTTCGACTCAACTTGATACAAACTGACCCAACTTGGGTTCAGCCCCTTGGCACGCAGGCCATGTACTTGAGGTATGGCGCTGCAACATGGTGTTGGTGCGCCTGGTGTTACTCGACGTGGGGATCCTCCTCCTTGACGTTTGCGCCTGACTGCCTCTCCTCCCTCGCGCCCTCTTGCTTGTACTCCACGTCATGCTCCTCTTGCTGCAACTCCTCGCTCCCTCGTGCTATGCCTTCTTCTCCCATGCACCTGAGTATGCAAACACACAAAGACTTAGGCAGTAGAAAGCTCTCATTAAAATAAATAGCATATTCAACTAAGAGAGAATTCACCTGTTGTTCTATTATCTTTGCACGAGCTCTTGTGATAGGTCCAATTCTGATTTCATCATTGGACGTCTTCTTTGCAGCCACTTGGTTATCATCATCATAGGTTGGAGATGGGTCAAGTGTAGGGATGTCCTCATCAATAAGCATATAAAATTTACTACTCTCCACATAAGTAAAATTCTTCTCATTCGGAATAGTGAGAGTATCATAAGAAACTTGAATACTATAAATTGTTTCCACATTGAAAGAAATGTTCAGAAAAAGGGTATTCATAATCATGACAAGTTTAGAAATATAATCATCACTACTTTTTATAACATAAGTGTCATCACAATAATCACCACAAGTAGCAACCTTGTTCTCATCATAATCGATTGAAACCTCTTCCAAGATAGTGAAATCATTACTAAATAAAGTGATGACCTCTCCAAATCCACTTTTACCATTATCACAATAAGATTCAACACCCTCCAAAATAGTGGGATCATTACTTCCTAAAGTTGACAATCTTCCAAACCCACTTTCATCAATATAATCATCTTAAATAGGAGGCATGATATCATCATAATAAATTTGGATATCAAAACTTGGGAGACTAAAAATATCATCTTCATTTAGCATAGCATACGCAAGCTTGGGACAAACATTAATTGCAGCAAATAAATTCTCAAACATGTCATTCTCATCAAACATAGCATCCCCAAGCTTGGGCCTTTGCATATCATAAGCATAATCACTCACATCATTAATAGTATGGATAGCACCAATAGTATAGCAATTATTATCATCACAATGAGTAATAGGCATAACAATAATAGGAGCAACATAATGTGAGAGAGATACCTTTTTACCTTTGCTTCTCAGTCTTTTCTTTTTCTTCTCCACATTATGTGTGGGTTTAATCCTCCATTTGGAGCTCCTTATTAATGAGATCGGTTGAATAGAAAGCTCCTCCTCGTTACCTGATTCATCATAAGAAAGAATAGGAGGATATTGGGAAACCTCTTCCCTTTAATTAGTATTCTCTTCATCTTCTATTTGTTTTCTTGTCCTTATGTAATTTGCAATATAAGGATTTTCAATGCAATTCACCACACAATACATATAAATTTCCTCTAGATCAAAATCAAGAACTTTCTCAAGGAAAAGTTTTGGAATATCCTTAGTTATATGTTTCATTTCTTCATAACCCAAAAGCAAACTAAGTTCATTATGATGTGCAAGGGAAATCAAGTCGATACAATTTTTGGACATGATTCGATCATGAAACAATTTGCATTGGAGATTTAAATGACCATGTTCATTGCAAAGTTCACAAGTACAGAAAATTTATATTTTCATAACAAACATCTAGCCTCTCTTGCAACCATTTAGTTTCTAAATACTTATGCACTACTGGGGAAAACGCTAGTAGTAGCGCAGGTTTTGAGGCTAGCAGCAATGCGGGAAGCGGCGCTACTAGTAAGGCGCTACAGCTAACTCTTAGTAGTAGCGCGGTCGGTACCCGTGCTACTACTATTGACTATATCAGCAGCGCTTTTCAGGAACGCGCTACTATTAGTTAGCTGTAGCGGTTTCCTAGCCCCTCGCTAGTGCTATATCTTTCATCATTTTCCCCAACTTCCTACCCCGTTTCGGTTTCGGTCCAGATACTAGGTACTACTAGATATCAATTTCATAAAGCATTATAGGTACTAGGTAGTACTCCCTCCGTTCCAAATTACTCTTCGTGGTTCAAACCACGACGAGTAATTTGGAATGAAGGGAGTACTAGATAAAAATTTCATATATAGTGCATCCTCAAGCAGTACTTGGTGATATCGACCATGATCATCATATGTAGTTCTAGATGATATCGACGATGATCATCATATGTAGTTCTAGATGATATCGACGACGATCATCATATGTAGTTCTAGATGATATAGCCACAAACACATATGTAGTTCTAGATGATATCAAAGACAATCATCATCCTCAAGCCTGGGCGGTTGGTGTTCCCGATAGTAATTAGGATGGCATGTCCAACATGAAGATTCTTGCCATCGAGGAATCTCTTCCACCCAATCGAGTTTAAGTGTGTGCGACTGAGGGAATCCTGGACTAGGGGGTGTCCGGACAGCCGGACTATCATCGTCCGCCGGACTCCAAGACTACGAAGATACAAGATTGAAGACTCCGTCCCATGTCCGGATGGGACTTTCCTTGGCGTGGAAGGCAAGCTTGGCGATACGGATATGTAGATCTCCTACCATTGTAACCGACTCTGTGTAACCCTAGCCTTCTTCAATGTCTATATAAACCGGAGGGCTTTAGTCCGTAGGACACAACATACATTACAACAATCATACCATAGGCTAGCTTTAGGGTTTAGCCTCCTTGATCTCGTGGTAGATCCACTCTTGTACTACCCATATCATCAATATTAATCAAGCAGGACGTAGGGTTTTACCTCCATCAAGAGGGCACGAACCTGGGTAAAACATCGTGTCCCTTGTCTCCTGTTACCATCCGCCTAGACGCACAGTTCGGGACCCCCTACCCGAGATCTGCCGGTTTTGACACCGACATTGGTGCTTTCATTGAGAGTTCCTCTGTGTCGTCACCAATAGGCTCGATGGCGTCTTCAATCAACAACGCTGTCCAGGGTGAGACTTTTCTCCCCAGACAGATCTTCGTATTCGGCGGCTTCGCACTGCGGGCTAATTCACATGGCCATCTGGAGCAGATTGAAAGCTACGCCCCTGGCCGCTAGGTCAGATTCGGAAGCCTAAACTTCACGGCCGACATCTGCGGGGACTTGATCTTCGACGGGCTCGAGCCACAGCCAAGCGCGCCGCACTGTTTCGATGGGCATGATCTAGCTCGGCCGCCGAACAGTGCCTTGGTGGCCGCACAAGAATCTGCTCCGGCCCTTAGCCCGGAGCCGATTGCCCAGGCCGAGGACTGGTGGTTGGACACCGCCTCGGGGGCTGCAACTTCTACGGCGATGGAGCCGAACACTAACCTCCCATGCCCCTGCCAATCGAATCTGATTGGGCTCCGGTTATGGAATTCACCACCGCAGACATCTTCCAACACTCGCCCTTTGGCGACATCCTAAATTCATTAAAACACCTCTCGCTATCCGGAGAGACCTGGCCAGACTACGGCCAGGATGGTTGGGATTCGGACGACGAAGAAATTCAAAGCCCACCCACCACCCACTTTGTAGCCACTGTCGACGATCTAACCGGCATGCTAAACTATGACTCCGAAGACATCGACAGCATGGACGACGATGCCGGAGACGAACAAGAACCAGCGCCTACAGGGCACGGGAAGACCACCTCGTCATACGACGTATACATGGTGGATACCCCAAAAGGAAGCGATAACGAGGACCAACGGGGCGCGGCAGAAGATAATCCCGCCGAGAAACAACCAAAACGGCGACGCAGACGCCGCCCTAAGTCCCGCCTCGACAACAACAATGCTCCTAATGACCCAGCAATACAGCAGGGCAAACCGGTGGACGACGAACACGCAGACAAGCAACCGTCCGAACAGGACGAGTCAGATAATCAGTCCAGGCCCGACGAAAACAACAGTCCAGACGACCTCATGCCGGACACACCGACGGAGAATAAAAACCTTCGGAAAAGACTCGTCGCCACTGCAAGAAGTTTGAAAAAGGAAAAACGGAAGCTCAAAACAGCGGAAGATACACTCAGAATGAGGTGGAGCAAAGTGCTCAAAACCGCAAACAAATACGGCAATGACCATCAATCAAAGAGCTACCCGAAGCGCAAGCTGCTGCCAGAATTTGACGAGGAGGCCATAGAGCCCCCACAATCAAAAAACAAAGAGGCTGCATGGTTGGATAGACGGCCAGATGATAGGCCAAAATCTGAAAGCGGCGCCGCACACAAGCCGACTAATGACCCTGGAAAGACAGATGGCCCAGCCAGGTCCATTTACGGGCCAAAGAAGAGGGCCCCAGGAAGCAATGCAACACGCCAAGTGTCCGAAGATAGCGGTACACCCAAATACAGGGGCGCCGCACACCCACTATGTTTCACCAACGAGGTGTTGGATCATGAATTCCCAGCAGGATTTAAACCCATAAACATAGAGGCCTACGACGGAACAACAGACCCTGGAGTCTGGATAGAAGATTATATACTACACATACATATGGCTAGAGGAGATGATCTCCACGCCATAAAATACCTACCCCTCAAGCTCAAAGGGCCAGCCCGTCATTGGCTCGAAAGCCTCCCAGAAAACACTGTTGGAAGTTGGGAAGAGCTCGAGGACGCGTTTAGAGAAAATTTTCAAGGAACTTATGTCCGCCCTCCGGATGCAGATGATCTAAGTCATATAACTCAACAGCCCGAAGAGTCAGCACGCAAATTCTAGAACAGGTTCCTCACCAAAAAGAACCAAATAGTCGACTGTCCGGACGCCGAGCCTTAGCAGCTTTTAAACATAACGTCCGAGACGAATGGCTCGCCAGACACCTCGGCCAAGAGAAGCCGAGGACAATGTCCGCGCTAACAAGCCTCATGACCCGCTTTTGTGCGGGAGAGGATAGCTGGCTAGCAAGATGCAGCACCAGCGACCCAAGTACATCCGAGATCAGAGATGGAAACGGAAAATCACGGCGCAGAAAGGACCATCGCCGGAATAAAGAGAAAAGCCCAAAGAGCAGGGCGGTCAACGCCGGATTCAAAAGCACACGGCCAAACAACAAAACACCGCCTCTTAAGGATAACAGCGATGAGCTATCCAATTTAAACAAGATTTTGGGTCAGATATGTCAAATCCACAGTACCCCCGGAAGGCCTGCAAACCACACCCACCGAGATTGTTGGGTTTTCAAACAGTCCGGCCGATTAAACGCCGAACACAAGGGGCTCGACGCATCAAGCAAAGATGATGATAAACCCCACCAGCAGAGCACCGGAAAACAAAAGACTTTCCCACAAGAGGTCAAAGCAGTAAATTCACTTCATGTGATAGTACGGAAAAACAGTGCGGCACCCGTTAAAATGGGTCTCGCACGGTCCAACCCAGCGGAACATAGAGATTGGACATCAAAACCAATCACTTTCGACCACCTGGATTATTCCAGAAGCGTTCGAAATGCAGGATGGACTGACCTGATATTGGACCCTATAATCGACAGACTACAATTTACACAAGTCCTGATGGACGGAGGCAGTGACTTAAACCTGCTGTATCCAAACACAATCCGCAAGTTGGGGATAGACCTTACTAAAATTCGACACAGCCGCACTTCCTTTAAAGGAGTGACGCTAGGCCCTTACGCCAAGTGCACAGGGTCCTTACTACTAGAAGTTGTGTTCGGATCACCGAACAACTTTCGACGCGAAAAACTAATCTTTCATATCGTCCCATTTAAAAGTAGCTATCAAGCACTCTTGGGACGAGAAGCTTTTGTCCGCTTTAACGCCATACCACATTACGCGTCTCTTACACTTAATATGCCCGGTCCACGTGGCATCATTTCAATGCGAGGGTCACTTAAAGACCCCGGACACGGTCAGACGAGTCCGGCATAAAATAAGCTAGGGGCTCCCTAGCCGCACATCCCTTCACAAGGGGCTGCGCGCACAAGCAACAGCGGGCTCATATAGACTCTGCTTTACTTATTTATTTATATTTTTTCCTTCGTATATATTTTTTCGCACGATTTCTTTCCAAACTAAGTTCGTCTCTTTTACAGATGAACAACGTGCACACCCGCCCGTGATAATGGCACAACGGAGACACAAAGCAGACGCAAGAGGGACCCGTCGCAAGGATTCTTTTCAGATTAAGACCCTGCGTAAACCTTTTTTACTGTCTCTTGTGTTATAATCCCTTGGTTTCTCATTATAACCAAAGTGGAGCCTGATGTTTTGGCATCGGCCGCGTCAGAAGACCTTGCCCTTACCTGGACACTAGGGGCTTAGGGCATGGTTCTGCCCATTATTATAAAGACCGAACACCTTAGGGAGTGTTCGGCGTCTCGAGTTAGGACTTATATGCATCAGCTCCGAATCATGTCTTTGGTCAAATGTTAGGTTTGCCCGGCTCCTGTGTTTTGCTGCCTTACGTTCCGTATCATCGGCTAACGCGGCACCGGAGAACTCTGCGATTGTGCCCCAGTTGGCCGGGCGAGCACCTCAAGAGAGAAAGCCAAAACTGACCGTCATGATATCTGAGAGACTGGTCAACCACTCGATTGACTACCGGAATGTTTAGAATTCCCCGCTTTGACGAAGGACCGTTTCCCGGTCAGGCACACACGCGCCCCGAATCCGAGAAGCGCGGTGCCCCAAGGGGCTATATCGTAGCCCCACCCTCGAACTCCAATGGCTAAGTGAAAGTGATAAAGCATCATAGTCCGGATTGCCTCGTTTGCTACGCTACCACCTCCTTAACAGGACCGAGACGTCGGATTAAGTGTGAAAACGCGCTATTTTTTGCGAACACCCCCGCACCTTGTGCGTGGGGGCTGAAGCCGAAGACTGCCATCTTTCAGGTTATACAAACGTATACATAAACGGCCGCATAGGAGATATTTTAATACTTGGAACGCACAAGTATAAAAAGCGGTTACATCATAATCATTGTTTTACAAGATAAAACGTTCATTTGAACGTGACATTTTTCGAGCACTGCGACTCTATTAAACGAGCGCCACGCATAACTTCTCCAAAATAGTGCTCGGCGGGTAACCGGCTTTCGTCCGAACCCTGGGCTGCAATAGCGGTGGCATCCATCTCTGTCCAATGTGTCTTCACACGGGCAAGGGCCATCCGTGCACCTTCTATGCAGGCCGACCACTTCATCTCCTTGATATGCGGCACCGCTCCAAGAAATTGCTGCAATAAGCCAAAATAGCTCGTCGCCTTGGGCCTCTCTGGCCAGACATGAGCCACGATATCAGTCATGGCAAGTCCGGACAACCTGTTCAGCTCAGCCCATTCGGCCAACCGATCGGTCAACGGAAGTGAACGATCCGGACTATGGAATTGAGACCAAAATAGCTCTTCAGTATTGTGATCCTTCTGACTCTGGAAGTGCACAACGGCATCCGCCGCACTTCCCGCTAAGTCCATATATGGATCCTCCGGACCCCACAGCTGGCCAAGTTGGGCATACTTTGGATCCGTAAAACGGCGACGCAGCAGAAAAGGCTTGCCAGCCACAATATCTCCGGCCTGGCGCAGCTCCTCCTTCATAGCCCGCATTGCAGAACGGGCATCCTTGGCCTCGGCGGTGGCCTTCCCCAGGTCTTCTCACTCCGATAGGCGCTCCTTTTCAAGAGCCTCATTGCGGTCGGTAGCATCCTTCAATTTCACGGCCAATTCGGCCATCTTTTCCCTGCTTAGGCAGTGTGCAGCCTTTTCGGCTTTCAACTCCTCGGCCGCCCTCGAGGCAGCCGCATCACTCCTTCGGGCTTGCTCCTTGGCTTGAGCAAGTTTGGCCCGAAGGCTCACCACAGCAGCAGCACCGTCTGTATCACAGCATATATATTGTCAAAGGCGGGCTTTGGCTCCCTTAAATAAGTGACTGCGGAGAATTCATTTACCTTGCAACTCGTCAAGTCGCCGGTTGACAAGCGCGATGTCCGCATCCTCCACATCAAGTTGCCGCTTTAACTCGACAACTCCACTAGTCCGGCTAGCCCCCGGACTATCCGCCACCTGCATAGGAAGGGCGACATTCAATACCTGCGATTTTGATCCTCGGCACGCTGTCGCTTTCGACAACCTACCGAGTCTCAGGGGCTACTATCTATACAGGGCGCACTTCTATGTGCAAAACTGTCATAATGGTGCGTCGTTCTTGCGTACCTCAAATCCCGCCAGCAAACTCCTAACGGCATTATGCAATCCGCTTTCGACGGAAGAAATCCTTCCAATCACCATACTCATCAAAGCAGGGTGATCTTCTGAGATAGACGCCCTCTCAAGCAGATCCTTCAGCTCCCCCGGCCGAACACTAGTCGGCGCCGAACTCTCCGGCTCCACCGGGCTCTGGGATACCCTCCGTGACGATACTTCGGGCTCGTCCGCCCTGTCCGACGGCGCAGCAGACGGAGGCGTTTCGCTCTCCATCATCTCCGGACGAAGATCCCCTGAAGACGAACTCATCAGAGAAGGCCGCAGATCCGAACTGTAAGGTAAAAATTTCGGTTATTCACAGAAGCACAAACAGGGGTATTTTTAGTGAACTCCCCTTTTCCTACTCACGGCTCGCTGGAGGGCTGATCCTTTAGAGACGATTGTACGTCCGGGTTCTCCCCGGACGCAGGACCCTCCGGTGAAGATTTCTTCCCCCGCTTAGGGGCTTTGGCCTCCGGGTCTTCGGAGGAAGTCCTCTTCTCCCCCTGGAAGGAGGGATTTTCGATCCCCCCCCTCTTCTGGCACCCCCTTGGGCGAGGTGATAGCTCTTCTATTTTCCCCATCGCCCCCTTCTACGGGCGCGATCTCCAACATTCTGACCAGCACGGGCTCTGGTGCGGTCTCTGGGAGGGGGGCCGGACACCTTATCATCTTCGATCGCGCTACCCACTCCTGATGAAGAATAATGGGTTAGAAGGCGAATTTCAGAAAAGCAAACAAACAGAACGTCCGGACTCTGAGCTACTTACCTGAGTATCCGGGCAATTGCAGCTTAGGCCTGCATCTTCGGTCAATTCCGGACACGCCACCTGCAGTCCGAAGAACAACTTGTACATCTCCACGGGCGTCATACCCATGAAGTGTTGGAGAATTCGTGGTCCCTCCGGATTGAACTCCCATAACCGGAGAGGATGGCGTTTGCAGGGCAGAAGACCCTGATGAGCATGACCTGCATCACCACAACCAGATTGATCTCCCTCGCTTGGAGGTCTCGAATCCGGCCCTGCAATAAGGGCACGTCCTCGGACGGACCCCAATTGAGCCCTTGGTTGACCCACGACATCAACCGGCGTGGAGGTCCCGGGCGGAATGAAGGTGGCGGCTTCTTCTTGCTGCCCTTCAGAGCGGTGATATAGAACCACTCCTGCTGCCACAGGCCGAGCTCCTCTTGGAAGGAGCCCTCGGGCCACGGGGCATCGGCTCTCCTGCTTATGGCCACCCCGCCGCACTCCACTTGACACCCCCCGATCATCTTAGGCTCCACATTGAAGGTCTTCAGCCACAGGACGAAGTGGGGGGTGACGCGGAGGAAGGCTTCGCAGACGATAATGAATGCAGAAATATGGAGGATGGACTCCGGAGCCAAGTCGTGAAAATCCGGCTCGTAGTAGAACATGAGCCCTCTCACGAAGGGGTCCGTCAAGAAGCCTAAACCTCGACGAAGGTGGGATACGAAGATGACGTACTCACCGGGCTCGGGAGTGGGCACGGCCTGCCCTTGGGCGGGCAACCTGTGCGAAATCTCGTAGGACAGGTACTTGGCCTCACTCAGCTTTAGCACGTCCTCCTCCGGCATCCACCGACCCTGAAGGTCGGAGCCGGACATCGTTGAAGGTCCAAAGCGCTCGAATCTGCGGTTCTGGGTGTTGGAACTTGGAGCAAGGAGAAGATTCGATGGAAGATTGAAGAAAAGGAACGAGCCTTGGTCCTCTTATAAAGGGGGGAAATACCAAGAGCCGTCTCTGTGACCGTTCGGGATTCACCTTCGATGGAGGAGGCGTGGCGACGGGCACGGTTGGGTTACCCACGCTCGTATTGATGAGAATCCCGGAATAAGGAGAACACGATCTCTGCTTCGACAAGACATGCTAAGGAAACCACTTCGCTGAACGTGCTGAGGTGGTATAATAAAAAACGATTCAAGTAAAAGGCTTGGTAGCGGTGTGATGTCGTGCCGCAAAATACGTCAGCAGATTGGACTTGTGTACATTTTATTCTCTCTACGGTGGAATGTGGAATTTATTTTGCAGAGCCGGACACTATCCTGGTGTTCATGATCTTCTCTGGATTATTCAAAGGAGGAACCCGCCTTGCAATGTCGAACATTATGCGCGCCGGACTTATCGTCATTGAAGCCTGGTTCAGGCTTGAGGAGTCCTGGACTAGGGGGTGTCCGGACAGCCGGACTATCATCGTCCGCCGGACTCCAAGACTACGAAGATACAAGACTGAAGACTCCGTCCTGTGTCCGGATGGGACTTTCCTTAGCGTGGAAGGCAAGCTTGGCGATACGGATATGTAGATCTCCTACCATTGTGACCAACTCTGTGTAACCCTAGCCTTCTCCGGTGTCTATATAAACCGGAGGGCTTTAGTCCGTAGGACACAACATACATTACAACAATCATACCATAGGCTAGCTTTAGGGTCTAGCCTCCTTGATCTTGTGGTACATCCACTCTTGTACTACCCATATCATCAATATTAATCAAGCAGGACGTAGGGTTTTACCTCCATCAAGAGGGCCCGAACCTGGATAAAACATCATGTCCCTTGTCTCCTGTTACCATCCGCCTAGACGCACAGTTCGGGACCCCCTACCCGAGATCTGCCGGTTTTGACACCGACAGCGACCGTCTGTGTCCACGCGGTAATTACAGATTGTGACGGAGCCCCTTGTGGTAAGGCATAGTCCAGCTAAGCCTTCTTCATCAGGATCGATACCATAACTCACAGATAGGCTGCCAATTTCTGAAAAAGAAAAAACATATCAATTAATAAATAGCCTCGCACATACTCTTGCAAATAAGTATATAGGATTATCTACACTATTAATAGTTCCTTTGATTCTACACTAATAAGCATGTGATCGAACTCTACACTAAAGCATATCATTGACTAGATTCTAGACAACATATCATTGGACTCTACACTAATCATATCATCGCATGATTTGCATTTGTAAGTATAACATACCATATCATGTCGATCGACCATGGTACTTGTCAGGCGGGTCATGAACGGCACCCCGACAAAGTCAGCACGTGGCGGAATTATGTCCCATAGGTTGCACACCTCCTCCTCGCTCAGCCTCATTCTTTGAGATACGATGGCTTCATGAAGTGGGTCCTCATCATCTTCATCGAGTGGGTCCTCATTATGTTCATCATCTTCATCATCTTCGTCATCTTCATCATCTTCCACCAGGTTGATATAAATGACAGCCAACTTGGGTCTTTCTGCTCTGAAGGAGAAGCTGATCAACTCACCACCAGTAAGACGCATGCGGGTGAGGAAACGGGCCCATCCATCTCCTCCAATGTGCGAAATATTGCGTCCTTTCTCGACCTCCATAGTGTACGGCCCCCCAGGAGCCTCAAATGTCATAGTGTCTCCTGTCAGCTTGTTGAATTTCAACCTTACTTTGCATGGGACGATCTGTGTAAAAAAAGCAAAATGACACAATGCAGTAATGCCATCACTAAAAATAAAATAGTTGTTACATTTCATATAATTTCTTACCGCCGAATGACGAAAACTCGGCTGGAAGTAGATGCCAAACAGCTTGCCAGTTGCAAGGCTGCTGGCGCACCTTGATTTGCACAATCGACATGGTGGTGGTGGTGGTCGCGCCATTTTCAAAAAGCAATATGAGCAAAGGATTAACGATCCACTTCACACGAAACAAAAATAGTAGCATGTGATTTTTTTTGGTTCTTCTTCACTTATATTTTCATAGCTTACTAACACCTTCTAGAATAGAAACAACAGCCAAATGCCAAATCTTCCGCGAGAAGCAATTTGATTCTTCTTCCGCGAGAAGAAATTTGGTGGACAATTATAATCCTAAGATCTAGATAGGTGGTGCCAAATCTTCAGAGCTATAAACTAGCATACTAAATCAACTAAATCAAAATGTTCTATAAATCAACTAAATCAACTAGCCTATTAAATCAACTTGCCTACTAAATCAACTAAATCAAAATGTTCTATAAATCAACTAAATCAACTAGCCTACTAGATCAACTTGCCTAGTAAATCAACAAAATCAAAATGTTCTAAATCAACTAGCCTACTAAATCAACTAAATCATATAAACTAAATCAAAATGTTGCATATGAACTAGCCTACTAAATCAAAATGTAGTAGGGAGGAGGGGTTGTGGATGGAGGAGGGAGGAGGGAGAAGGAGGGGCGACTGGAGGACGGAGGAGAGAGTAGGACGGAGGAGGAAGGGCGGAGCGAGGAGGGGCCGGCTGGCGGCGAGTCGAGGTGGGACGGAGGAGGAGGGCGGTACCGAGTCCAGCGAGGAGGAGGAGGTGACGGTGGCGCAGAGAGAGGAGGGGTAGGCGACGGTGGCCGGTGGGGGAGGACCGGCGCGGGGGCGTTGAGGGGGAGATCGAGTGTGTGTGAGTGTGAGTGTGGATCGGATAGAGGAGAGCGTGTGGGTGGGGAGATAGGTAGTTTTAGCAGTAACACGATGTACGTAAGGGCTCTACTGCTAAACTACCTAGCAGTAGCGCCCTTCTAGTTAACGCGCTGCTGCTATAACTAGCTCCGCAGCGGGGTCGTGGGAATTATAGCACTAGTGTGTCTTAGAGGTGGCACGCTACTGCTACTTTTCTTTCAGCAGCGAGTTCTGGTGGAGCACGCTACTGATAAATTGCGGCAGCGCCATATTTTAAAACTCGCTACTGGTAAGATCATGTGTATAGGCTTTTCCCTAGTAGTGATCCCTCTTGCAAAATCTATCTTCCCTATTTGGTGTGTACTTGCAAACTCTATGCACTCCACAAAAGTTGACATGCTTATAAGAGACATTTTTATCATGACTAGTGCAATCATCATTAGTACTATGGATATTTAAAGAGTTCATACTAACAACATTGCAATCATGCTCATCATTCAAAGATCTAGTGCCAAACATTGTATTGCATTCTTCTTCTAACACTTTGGCACAATTATCGGAATCCTTATTTTCATGAAAGACGCTAAAACGATGAAGCATATGTGGCAACCTCAATTCCATTTTTTGTAGTTTTCTTTTATAGACTAAACTAGTGATAAAACAAGAAACTAAACGATTCAGTTGCAAGATCTGAAGATATACCTTCAAGCACTCACCTCCCCGGCAACGGCGCCAGAAAAGAGCTTGATGTCTACTACGTAACCTTCTTCTTGTAGACGTTGTTGGGCCTCCAAGTGCAGAGGTTTGTAGGACAATAGCAAATTTCCCTCAAGTGGATGACCTAAGGTTTATCAATCCGTGGGAGGCGTAGCATGAAGATGGTCTCTCTCAAACAACCCTCCAACCAAATAACAAAGAGTCTCTTGTGTCCCCAACACACCCAATACAATGGTAAATTGTATAGGTGCACTAGTTCGGCGAAGAGATGGTGATACAAGTGCAATATGGATGGTAGATATCGGTTTTTGTAATCTGAAAATATAAAAACAGCAAGGTAGCAAGTAACAAAAGTGAGCGAAAACAGTATTGCAATGCTTTGAAACAAGGCCTAGGGTTCATACTTTCACTAGTGCAAGTTCTCTCAACAATTATAACATAATTAGATCATATAACTATCCCTCAACGTGCAACAAAGAGTCACTCCAAAGTCACTAATAGCGGAGAACAAACGAAGAGATTATTGTAGGGTACGAAACCACCTCAAAGTTATTCTTGCCGATCAATCCATTGGGCTATTCCTATAAGTGTCACAAACAGCCCTAGAGTTCTTAGTAAAATAACTCCTTAAGACACACATCAACCAAAATCCTAATGTCACCTAGATACTCCAATGTCACCTCAAGTATCCGCGGGTATGATTATACGATATGCATCACACATTCTTAGATTCATCTATTCAAACCAACACAAAGACTTCATAGAGTGCCCCAAAGTTTCTACCGGAGAGTCAAGACGGAAACGTGTGCCAATCCCTATGCATAAGTTCATAAGGTCACTGAACCCGCAAGTTGATCACCAAAACATACATCAAGTGAATCACATGAATATCCCATTGTCACCACAGATAAGCACATGCAAGACATACATCAAGTGTTCTCAAATCCTTAAAGACTCAATCCGATAAGATAACTTCAAAGAAAAACTCAATCCATTACAAGAAGGTAGAGGGGGAGAAACATCATAAGATCCAACTATAATAGCAAAGCTCGCGGTACATGAAGATTGTGCCATATCAAGAACACGAGAGAGAGAGAGAGAGAGAGAGAGAGAGAGATCACATAGCTACTGGTACATACCCTCAGCCACGTGGGTGAACTACTCCCTCCTCGTCATGGAGTGCGCCAGGCTGACGAAGATGGCCACCGGTGATGGATAACCCCCCCCCCCTCCGATAGGGTGCCGGAACAGGGTCCCGATTGGTTTTTGGTGGCTACAAAGGCTTACGGTGTCGGAACTCCTGATCTTGGTTCTTTTTTGGAAGTTTTGGGATATATAAGAGGTGTTGGCGTCAAGAACAAGTCAGGGGGGGTCCACGAGGAAGCCACGAGGTAGGGGAGGCGCGCCCAGGGGGTAGGGCGCGCCCTCCACCCTCGTAGTGGCCTCGAGACTCTTCTAGTCCATCTTTGATGTTCCGTGGGCTTCTTCTGGTCCAAAAACAATCTCCGTGAATTTTCAGGTCAATTGGACTTCGTGTGGTATTCCTTTTGTGTAAAACTCAAAAACAAGGAAAAAACAAAAACTGGCACTGGGCTCTAGGTTAATAGGTTAGTCCCAAAAATCATATAAAATAGCATATACATGCATATAAAACATCCAAGATGGATAATATAATAGCATTAAACAATTAAATATTATAGATACGTTGGAGACGTATCACATACCCATTGTGAAAATTCTGGCTCCACCACTTCATATGTGTATTTTCAAGTCGATCATCTAATGCAACATTTATTTTCTAGCGAGAGCACTTCTTGCATAGCTATTTGCTCCATTTCTTTCAAATAATTTTCCAGCTACTCCTAATCTTTCAAATAATTTTCCAGCTACTCCTATTTACTCCATTTTTACTTATTTGTTTTTGAAGTCGGTGGCACATCTAGTCTTGAATGCTACGTTTTCTCGTAGCTCCACACCTTGAACTGACTTGTATTTGAGTCCCACAAATGGGGCATAATTTGTAAAAACATACAAATGCATGTGATTCTTAAGGTTTGTCAATATGAATTCCACGTGGAAATGCAATGTCTTTCATCATTGGTGTGTTCTCCTCACTTGCATGATTCATCCTTATATTTTATATTTTTTTCGTTATTTGTTATCATCTAAAATAAAAAATAATTGTAACAAATAGCATGGTCATGATGCCAACTTATTACGGAATGCAACTTGCAAGTCATATATTTCATGCTCTAGAAATTTCTGTAAATATGATTACATAGTATTGCACTAGAAACTACAACTAAGATACATGTTAGAAAGCACACTTTTGAAATCTCTAACATGATATTTAATGACATTAAAATCTCGATAAACACATACAAATGTATGGAAATATATGTATATACATTATAAATTTATTCAATTTCAAGACTTGATTGAAAAATAACTTTTTGTTCTATCATACCTTTTAAGTATGAACCAACTATTTTACTGATATATGTTGCAACTATATAACAAATAAACATTATAACTATTATTTAGCAACATTGTTATATGGTTAACTATTTTATGTAAGTAACAGAAAATTACACAGACAGAATAATTAATTTAATAAGTAAAAAATAATATAAAAATATTTTATTTTAATTTTTATTGTCAGATATCACTTAGTAAACATTAATAAGTGGGACTGAAATTTAGTGTTTCTATTGCCACAACGAATCAGTGCATCTAGAGTGGTAACGTAGAATGGAGCATGTGCTTTTTATTCATTTTAAATAATTTAACTACTTTCAATTTTTTTTTGAAGAACATTTATTTTGCGGACAAGTGCCTGAGTTAGATATCTACCTGGTATTCATAGGGCATGTTTAGATGTTATTATTTTGTAAGTAATTTTTGATTATTTAATTATTCAGTACATTCATAATAACTTCAGGAGAATAGATTATCATCATTTTTATTGGAGTTAATATACATAATGGAAACAACATATCACAAAAAAATATACGACAATTTAATCAAAGTGTAGATAGCCTTCAAGTTGATTAGGGAATAAAAATGTGGCAGCTAATTTAGTCTTTTTAATACTAGTAATAAATGTTTATTCCAAAGAATTAAAACGAACATTGTAAATTCTTATATTTAGCTAGAATGGAAGAAACAAATTCAAAATAAACTGTTCAAATGGTCTAGACATATACCATATGAAAATGCACTTGCCAAAAACTATAAACTAAAGAAATAGTAGAAAATAAAAGTAGAAATCTGTCCTTTTGGCGGTCAGCTCGTACATTTCACCAAACAACTCAAATTCTAATATTTCACACATTGACAAAAGAGAATCATGGAAAGCAATGACGTGTTTTGTAGAAGGGATCGGACGGTGAATGAATCTTTTAATATAGGTTGGAGGGACAGCACATCGACATCCACCAACTACTAAGGGCAAAATATCAGATAGTAGTGTCTAGACCACTTTTATTCTTCAAGTGGGGACCTCTAAATATCCTCGGACCAGCCCACATGTTCAAATTTCGATATCACAGGAACAAATTTGAGGGACTATGCGAGAGTCTGAACATCCAGCTAACCAAAAGAAACACCACATCTCCACTCCCTCCCTCTCTGTACAAATAACACTAAACGGAGAGCACTGACGCCGGCTACGGACGACCATGAGGGCAGCTGCCGGCGAGCACTCCATCCTCATCTCCGCCTCCTCCTATCTCTCCACTCCTCTCTCCCTGTGCATCTCATCTCCCCATGCCCTCCATGGCTGCTCGGCGAGCAACTCAAGGCCTAGCTCGGCTCTGGCCTCATGAAGCTCTCTTGCCACCGTGCCCGGCGTGTCGTGGGCTGGCTGCGTCTAGTGCCGCGAATGCTGGCTCCCGTGGCTAGCTCCGCCCATGGCGCGGCCTCCTCTTGTCGTCGTGGACGCTACTGACGCGCCTTAGACCACACCCGTCGTCCTGCGACACATCAGTCATGCCCGATGAGGCAGAACTCCCTTACCGCGCCAGCTGCGTGAACCAGACGTGTCCTACTGTTGCACATCAACTGTTCGATGAAATGCTGGAGAAATGTGAGAGAAATATGGGTAGCAGCCATCAAGGTTTGATGGCTCCCTCCCCTATCATGCCCGCGAACCAGTCCGGTTTGTGTTCGCGGACATTTGTGATGTCTGTTTTATGGGTTTACATTTGAGATGCCCTAACATCTGTTAGCCTATTCCAAGCTTGACACATGTGATCTTCTTTAGAGTCGTCATCTATCGTCTACCTAATTTACTGGTGGTTCATATCTATACCTAATCTCTAACTAATAATAAAATGGCTATTGCTTCTGGCGGTACATCATGAAAAGTGCCCCTAAAGATGCAAAACATGCATTACGCACCAATGCCCCCAGTACGTGATAAAAAAAGTTTCACACAGACAAATCTTCCGCTTGGGCCGGCCCATGCAGTAGGGACCACGTATACTGCGCTCTACACGCTGGGAGAAGACACAACGCGCCCGTTTGGGCCGGCCCATGTTCGGTCGGCCTATTTTTTTAACTTCATTTTCCATTACTTTCTCTTTTCTATTTTTTTCTACTTTAAATAATTAGGGATTTCACGAACTAGTTAATGTTCATGATTTTTTTAAAAGGTTTGTGTAATAAAAATTGTTAATGAAATTGAACAAAATTTCAGCAATTCAAAAATTGTTCATGAATGGAAAAATACCCTAAAATTTTAAAAACTGTTCATGACTTACAAACTAATTTATTCATTCATAAAACTATCACAGATTCAAAAAAATGATCATGTATTTTAAAAAAATGTTCGTTAAGTTAAAAAAATGTTGTTAAATCAAGATTTTTTTTTGAATTTCAAAAGTTGTTCCACCAATTTTCCTAAAATGTTCGCCGATTAAAGGAAATTGTCTGTTTACCAAATCAAATACTTCTTTGTTTAGTTGGTAGAACCCACGCCAATATCATATTAAATCTCTCTCGTCCAATAAGAGTTTCCGAGATTTACTTCATCAAATTCTCTCATTTCCAAAGCTCCACAAGGAAAAAAATCCCTCAAAAACCTTAAAGTTTCAATGATTAAACTTACCTTTTTGCATCAAAAAATGCCCGGTTTCAACAAGTTTCAAAGATGTAATTTTAAGAAATTTTCTCTGTTGGTCGGAGACACAAAATAATTGAATTTTATTGGTCGCTCATACTAAGTTTCAAAGAATGAAACTTAATAGTGTTTCAAAAAGTTGCCAAAATGTATTCAAAATGGATCTTATTTGAAAGCGCTGGCCGCGAGAAACACGAATATGAATACATAACTTAGATTGAATTTTTGGTTTAGAAGATGTAGAAGTTTGAAAATCGGAAGCCAAAATAAAAACCCGGCACCAGGACATGAGTGCCCCCGCACATGCGTGCAGTAAATCATCATCCTACACATGGAACTTAAAGGAAACGTATACACACGCATGCCTTGCTGCGGTACCATAGGGAAGGCCCAGCCGGAAAAATTAGAGGGACCATAGATTAAGAATGACACAAACGGTCTGGATGCCAAACGAAAATCTTATGTCCCAGTTTGGCAACACATTTCCATAGCCACCGTAAAATTGTGCGAGCTTTCTTAGGCCCCATTAAGCTTTATATATATATTGCTTGAGCGATAACAAGGGTCTTTCCATCTGTATATACATGTGTCCTTCTAATCAGGCATTGTCGTGGATGGGCTTGTAGGCTACCCGCGGTGTCACCGTAGAGGCAGGGGTGGGCCAGGGAGTCGCCGGATCAGTGCCCAGGAGTGGCTAGTCCCAGTCTCCTTCCATGGTTGGCATCTTGCCAAGTTCGGGCCTGAACAGATGCAGGTGGCATGATGGGGCGTCATTGATATTTGTCTGTAGGTCTACATCAAGAGGAGGACGGCGTGTGGGGATGTTAGGTTCGGCCTAATAGTGGTGGATTGGCCCTAGTACTATTCTTCCGCCAAGTCGTCTTTCTGCTGGATGTCGACCTCTTAGATCTAGTCGTTGACGAGTTTCGGTCTTTCCCATCGGAGATCTATATGGATTGGTGTATGTCGACCCTGGATATCTAGATCGGATAGGCTCCAGTAGCGCACGCTCATATTATCAGCCAACATGACCTCAAGAGGGCGCGGCAAGAAGCTTTGATTTCTTATTGGTGTCATGGGACATGTCCAAGTGAAGATTCTCAAGGCATTGATAGAGGTGGATCAAGTCATGGCGGCTGCGATTGGAGGTCTTGAAGCTTTGGTGGAAGGGTATAATTGATGCCATAAAGAATGTGCGCCAGGTGTTTGGTGACCCAAAACAGCGAGCTCGGCAAGCGGGGGCGCCATCACTAGAGGATTGCATTTTTGGTTGTACTCCTCGAGTACTAAGTCTCAATTCCTAGGGTGAAAATCTAAGATCTAGCCTTTATTTGTTGTACCTGGCAATGGCCTAGTTGAAGGCAATGTTTTTGGGTGAGCTTCGAATTTTTCTAGGGTGAAAACCCACGATCTCCAATCGGACAACGACAATGCTTCTGCATTGCTTCCTTCTTGGGGGTCGCTTTTGGAGAACCTTTTTTGTAATCCGGACATTGTCTTCGGTGTGCTTAGAGCGCTACAGATGCTAGTGATTTATCACCTTGGAGCGGTCTTTTTTCCTCTATTTTTTTTCTGGTTGTGTGTATCCTTGATGTCTTTGGATATCTTGTTGATAGAGAGGACGGGTGTAATTGGTATCTTCGTGATATTATTTTATTCCCTTTATTGAATTTTTTTGATGAACTAAGTCAATGATGTCAATGAATTGAGCAAGAGCTTGCAGGGTGATATGCCTATGAAAATGGAGAGCCAGATGGTCACTATGAATAAAATCAGCCAAAGAGAGCTTTTTCTTAGTGGCAAAAGAGAACAGTTGATGAAACTTTTGAGACCGAGGCAACTCATGCCAAAAGAGAATAGAGTCTCCATACCCAACATTTACCTGACCAATTCATGGTGCAGTGTGAAATATGTTTTTTTTCTACGGTGTATTTGTATGGTACTGTAGATATGATAAAAAAATTCCTATAAACTTTGTTAAACTTGACATATATTTGAACCGAGAGAAAACTATCGTAAAACGAGTTTTCAGAACGAGGGGCCAAGTAAGGGCTATCTCCAAACCTAACCCTCAAACCGCTCGCAACCATGAGGACATGTTTCTCCATCCAATACGGTCCTATATCGGCCTGCAGGCCGGTCCAAATGTGCATTTTCCCGTAAACCATATACAAATTATGGGACTTTGCAGGCGTCCGAACCACTACCATGGCCACTTCTTACTCCCCTGGCCCACCTGGAACACCTCTCCCGCGCCTGCGTCCCTTCACATGAGAAGCAGTCAGCTAGCACTGCTCCAGAGCACCAGTACCTCATTCGTGCCGATTTGGAGTAGCCGTAATGAATATACTCATGTTGAGGAGAAGTACCAGCCACAAAAATCAATGTAATTGATGGATGAATTGAATGCTTCTCTGGAAATAATTGATAAAGGGCAAGCCAAGGATGTGGATTGTCCTTACTACTTTAATAATACTCCATTTGGAAGTCCTAGAAAATACTTCAATTTAATTCAAGTTTCAGACTCATTTTTTTATCTTTAGATTAATGCAACATAAATATCTACTTAATGCATAATATATATAATTAGGGGTGAACTTGTGATGGCACATGAATGGAACTCAAACAAACAATCATATGTAGACAAGACATGTGTTTGTCTTTTATTCCCAAGTTTGAACTAGTATAGTTCGGGTTCTTACATGATAGTGCATGTCACTTTATTTTTTCACCGCTACAACGACCAAACCATGGACTAAGAAAACGGTGTTTCATATATCTAGTACTAGAGTTCTTCTCTTCTCAGTTGGTACCGAAGATGCCAAATGGCGCAATGGTGGTCGAGCAATGTGGAGGGATGTAGACATTGCACATTGCAGGTAGCGTTTGTAGCGCTAGGTTCCTTATTTCCACGAACTGGGGTAGTTGTTGAGGTTGGACAGACCCCTGAGCCTGTGGGTTTAGCTGAGATGGCTGGAAGGAGACCTGGCTTGATGGATATTGCTGCTGAGGCTGTTGGAAGGAGACCTGGCTCAACGGTTGTTGTTGTTCTTGTTGCTGCAACTGTTGTTGTTGTTGTTGCTGCTGCAACTGTTGTTGTTGTTCTTGTTGTTGTTCTTGTTGTTGTTGTTGTTGTTGTTGTTGTTGATGCAGAATAATAGCATGAGCAACATTATGGATGGCTTGGCACCTCGACTGCTCACGGATCTGCAACAGTTGTTGACAACACAATTGTTGCAATAGCTGGTAAGTACTTTGTGGCAAAACTTGTGATCTTGCATGCGCTATGTTGTGTTGTTGCAAGACAACATCCCTGCATGGAATCAGTTGTTGTTGCAAAATTTGTTGAAGGATTTGTTGTTGTTGTTGTTGTTGTTGTTGTTGTTGTTGTTGTGCTTGTTGCTGCGAAATTGGTTGTTGTGGTTGCAGATACTGTGGTTGCTGTTGTGGATATGGTTGTTGTGGTGGAAATGATTGCGGCTGCGGATATGGTAGTTGTGGCGGAAATGGTTGCGGCTGCGGAAATGGTTGCAGCTGCAGATATGGTTGTTGTGATGGAAATGGTTGCGGCTGCGGATATGGCTGTTGTGGTGGAAATTGTTGTTGCTGCCCTGGAAATTGTTGTTGTTGTACCAATGGAACTTGCTCTTGTGGCTGTTGCTGAGATGGATTTTGTGGCTGCAATTGTGGCACTGGAACTCTAACTGCAGTTGTGGCGGTGGTCGCCACGATAGCAAGGAGGGCAAGGATGAGAAAGGTCTTCATGATGGATTTGTATTGACCACTGCTTGCTTGGCTTTAATGATGCACTCTACTTATGAGAATGATGGATGAGGAAGGATGATCGTCATGCTACGGTCCTATTTATAGCTGTCATGGCATGATCTCTTTCACAATTACCATTTGCTTGTGTGTAAAGTGTTTGGATGCTTCCCAAAATCATAATTTGGTATGTTGTGTTTGGTGGCACTACTTACAAGTGTATTCTTGGACTAGTCATTAAAGTTCCTTGTTGTTGCACTATCATTCCACCACCAAAAAGGTGTGATAACACGCATGACTCATCTTGTTCACTTTACAACTCAAACACTAATCTAGATTGCCTACTTTTCTGAAACTAAGTTTGTAATGTTTTGCAATTTTTTACACATAAACTAGATAAGCATGGCTGGCACAGAACTTAGTTTGTAATCTTGTGTGGCATGTTAAGATAGATAAGACTAGTAATGTAACTTGCTTTAGTAGGCCATGACTCATCAAATTCCTTTTACATGTCAAGTGTTGTAGTGTTCTAGAAGTTATTGGCAAACATCAATTTTGTAATGTTCTACAAGTTGTTACGTGTAAACTAGATAGGCTTGACTTGCACACAAACAAGATTGTAATCATGTGTGACCTGTTAAGATGGATTAGACTAGTAATGTGGCTTGCTTTGATAGACCATGACTCATCAAATTGCTTTTACTTGTCTTAAGTGTTGTATATGTTGTACAAGTCATTAACACTTATCAAGTTAGTATGGCTTGCAATGTGTGTGCACGCCAAGGTACGCTCTAGCTTCTATTCGTTTGTAGATCTTATTTTGTTTTACGCAAATCGTATAAATGATCATCTACGTAAAGGCTTGCGAGTGCAGCTGCAACAATATTGGCAGGGTCAGAGGGAGGCTGTGGCATGGCATGAATTCTAATGACAACCGTTCATTATGTGTGGAAAGATATGTGTTATGTTTTTCATGCGTGCTAAAAATAGATGTTTTTAAATACAAATCAATAGAGTAGTCAAATAATGGATTGTATTAAGATAAAAATTATATTTTGATTAGCAAACTTCTCAGAAAAGTTGACATGACCTCTACCCATTATTTATCTATTGAATCAAATCCAAATAATAATAAAGTAAATGGATGTGGATGTGATTCCATCATGGCCATTTGAAATATATTTCAAAGTAAAATCCAAACATTTTCCTTAGATTACAATATAAATTACACGTCAACTATTTGAAATAAAAATTAAAAATGATTTATTAGATTATTAAAACAAGAAAAAATGAGTTAAAAAGAGTGGATGTGATTTGCTTGAAACAATGTGTATGCATGTCTCCTTATCCCTCGAGTTTTTAGAAAAACAACGCTAGGCTCACTCTATTGCAATCAGTCGAATCAGAACAAACATATGTAAGAGGAAAGCTGGAGTGTGAACCTAACATAAATACGTGCCTTTCCTTATAACTTATTATAAGTGTTTTTTATGATTAGAAAAACACAATGGAATCATAAACTCTAAGGCATATCCAGCACCGACCCTCAAATAAACCATCTACAACCATCCGGACCACATGGTCTGGACGTGTTGTGCCATCCAATGCGGGTTTGTATCGGTCCACAGGGTGATCCGTACGTACTTTCTTCCACAAACCGGAGACGAACATGGGGAGGGTGGCTTTGCAGGCGTCCGGACAAACACCCACAACCGCTTCTGACCACCTGTGCCCACCCAAACCCCCTCCTCCCTCGCCCGCACGCGTTCCCGCTCTGCGCTAGCTGCCAGCATTCATGCCTCTGCAGAGCGGACGCGGCCTCTCACTGCCTTCGTAATGGAAGCGGCGCGCCAGCTGCCCGCATTCATGCCACTGCAGAGCGGACGCAGCCTCTCACTGCCTTCGCAATGGAAGCGGCGCGCCAGCCGAGGGTGCTGCCCCGCTGCACGCCCGCTAAACACACATCCTCGCCTCATTCCTATAGACTGTCGGCCTTCCACCAGTAAACCCGCGCTTATGCCAGGATAATTACTCCGGCCACATGTTCGTTCGCGAGCCGGCTGGCAATAAACAGAACGCCGGTTGGCTCCTCGTGTCCCCTCGCTGTTTAAACAATGTCAGATGTCGAGCAAGACCGCATCACACCTCCACTCACCATTTTCCTCCTTGAACAGTTTGCTCCATGGCATCTGACGAGCAGGAAGAAGAGTTGTCTGGCATAAACAATGGCTATACTACTAGAGAAAAGCTTACTAGTGGCGCTGGTTTTTTACATACCAGTAGCACGCGCTACTGCTAGGGCGCTACCGCTATTATTTAACAGTAGCGCGTTTCTGAACAAGCGCTGCAGCTAAAATACTTATTAGTAGTGATGCTTCCTCCACCAGCGCTACTACTATCATCACGTAGTAGTAGCGCCCTATTTTCTCCCCACACTACAACTAGCCAAATAGAAATAAAAAATAAAAAAAGCAGTCAGGTGCAATATTCATGGAAATCAAGACAAGTCCAGTGCAAATAAACTAAGTTCACAGAACCATCTCACAAACATTAACGACAGTACCACATTTAATATAACCACACAATCTCACAAACTCATATAGTAGTCAACAATGCATGGATAGATCATAGTTGATAAGTCTACTAGGTAGTCATACTAGCATATATATGGTTCAACAGCCACACGCATGCATATGAAGTTCTAGATGATGTTGATGACGACCATCATCCTCAAGCCTAGGCGGTGGGTGTTCCTGATAGTAATTAGGATTGTCTGTTCAACATGAAGATTCTTGCCGACGAGGAAGCTCTTCCACCCAACCGAGTTGAAGTGTGTGCGACCGTCCGTGTCCACGCCGTACGCACTAGTGGCGACGGAGCCCTTTGCGGTAAGGCGTATTCCAGCAGAGCCTTCTTCATCAGGCTTGATACCACAACTCTCAGATAGGCTCTCTGGCGATTTCTGAATAAGAAAAACGTATCAACTAATAAGTAGCCTCACACATTCTACACTAAGCATATATATCATCGGACTCTACACTAAGTATATATATCATTGGACTCTACACTAAGTATAACAATAAATCATATAAGATTCACTAAGCATATAAGATTCACTAAGCATATATATCATCAGACTCTACACTAAGTATAACAATAAAGCATATAAGATTCACTAAGCATAGATTCACTAAGCATATAAGATTCAGTAAGCATATATATGATCGGACTCTACACTAAAGTATAACAATAAAGCATATAAGATTCACTATGCATATATATCATCGGACTCTACACTAAGTATAACAATAAAGCATATCATCAAATTACTCTAAAAACTACAGTAAATGCAACATACCATCATATGCCGATCAACCATGGTACTTGTCAGACGGGTCACGAATGGCACCCCGACGAAGTCAGCACGTGGCGGAATGATGTCCCATAGGTTGCACACCTCCTCCTCGCTCAACTTCATTCTTTGAGCTATGATGGCATCACCGAGTGGGTCGTCATCATCCTCATCATCCTCATAATCTTCTGCTTTGTTGATATAAATCACGGCCAGCTTTGGTCGTTCAGCTCTGAAGGAGAAGCTGATCAACTCACCACCGGTGATACGCATGTTGTCGATGAAACGGGCCCATCCATATCCTCCCACTCGCGTCATCTTTCGTCCTTTCTCGATCTCCATAGTGTAGGGGCCCCCAGGAGCCTCAAATGTCACAGAGTCTCCAGTCAGATTGTTGAATTCTGACCTCACATTGCATGGGATGATCTGTGTACAAAAAGAAAAATGATATACACACGATGCATTAATGCCAATAACACTAAAAACAATCTCCGTGAATTTTCAGCTCAATTGGACTCCGTTTGGTATTCCTTTTGTGTAAAACTCAAAAACAAGGAAAAAACAAAAACTGGCACTGGGCTCTAGGTTAAAGGTTAGTCCCAAAAATCATATAAAATAGCATATACATGCATATAAAACATCCAAGATGGATAATATAATAGCACGAAACAATTAAAAATTATAGATACGTTGGAGACGTATCACATACCCATTGTGAAAATTCTGGCTCCACCACTTCATATGTGTGTTTTCAAGTCGATCATCTAATGCAACATTTATTTTCTAGCGAGAGCACTTCTTGCATAGCTATTTGCTCCATTTCTTTCAAATAATTTTCCAGCTACTCCTAATCTTTCAAATAAGTTTCCAGCTACTCCTATTTGCTCCATTTTTACTTATTTGTTTTTGAAATCGGTGGCTCATCTAGTCTTGAATGCTACGTTTTCTCGTAACTCCACACCTTGAACTGACTTGTATTTGAGTCCCGCAAATGGGGCATAATTTGTAAAAACATACAAATGCATGTGATTCTTAAGGTTTGTCAATATGAATTCCACGTGGAAATGCAATGTCTTTCATCATTGGTGTGTTCTCCTCACTTGCATGATTCATCCTTATATTTTATAATTTTTTTGTTATTTGTTATCATCTAAAATAAAAAATAATTGTAACAAATAGCATGGTCATGATGCCAACTTATTACGGAATGCAACTTGCAAGACATATATTTCATGCTCTAGAAATTTCTGTAAATATGATTACATAGTATTGCACTAGAAACTACAACTAAGATACATGTTAGAAAGCACACTTTTGAAATCTCTAACATGATATTTAATGACATTAAAATCTTGATAAACACATACAAATGTATGTATATACATTATAAATTTATTCAATTTCAAGACTTGATTGAAAAAATAACTTTTGTTCTATCATACCTTTTAAATATGAATCAACTATTTTACTGATATATGTTGCAACTATATAACAAAGAAACATTATAACTATTATTTAGCAACATTGTTATATGGTTAACTATTTTATGTAAGTAACAGAAAATTACACAGACAGAATAATTAATTTAATAAGTAAAAAATAATATGAAAATATTTTATTTTAAGTTTTATTGTCAGATATCCCTTAGCAAACATTAATAAGTGGGACTGAAATTTAGTGTTTCTATTGCCACAACGAATCAGTGCATCTAGAGCGGTAAAGTAGAATGGAGCATGTGCTTTTTATTCATTCTAAATAATTTAACTACTTTCAATATTTTTTTGAAGAACATTTATTTTGCGGACAAGCGCCTGAGTTAGATATCTACCTGGTATTCATAGGGCATGTTTAGATGTTATTATTTTGTAAGTAATTTTTGATTATTTAATTATTTAGTACATTAATAATAACTTAAGTAGAATAGATTATCATCATTTTTATTGGAGTTAATATACATAGTGGAAACAATATATCACAAAAAATATATGACAATTTAATCAAAGTGTAGATAGCCTTCAAGTTGATTATGGAATAAAAATGCGGCAGCTAATTTAGTCTTTTTAATACTAGTAATAAATGTTTATTCCAAAGAATTAAAACGAACATTGTAAATTCTTATATTTAGCTAGAATGGAAGAAACAAATTCAAAATAAACTGTTCAAATGGTCTAGACATATACCATATGAAAATGCACTTGCCAAAAACTATAAAATAAAGAAAATAGTAGAAAATAACAGTAAAAATCTGTCCTTTTGGCGGTCAGCTCGTACATTTCACCAAACAACTCAAATTCTAATATTTCCCACATTGACAAAAGAGAATCATGGAAAGCAATGACGTGTTTTGTAGAAGGGATCAGACGGTGAATGAATATTTTAATATAGGTTGGTGGGACAGCACATCGACATCCACCAACTACTAAGGGCAAAATGTCAGATAGTAGTGTCTAGACCACTTTTATTCTTCAAGTGGGGACCTCTAAATATCCGCGGACCAGCCCACATGTTCAAATTTCGATATCACATGAACAAATTTGAGGGACTATGCGAGAGTCTGAACATCCGGCTAACCAAAAGAAACACCACATCTCCACTCCCTGCCTCTCTATACAAATAACACTAAATGGAGAGCACTGACGCCGGCTACGGACGACCATGAGGGCAGCTGCCGGCGAGCACTCCATCCTCATCTCCGCCTCCTCCTATCTCTCCACTCCTCTCTCCCTGTGCATCTCATCTCCCCATGCCCTCCATGGCTGCTCGGCGAGCAACTCAAGGCCTAGCTCGGCTCTGGCCTCATGAAGCTCTCTTGCCACCGTGCCCGGCGTGTCGTGGGCTGGCTGCGTCTAGTGCCGCGCCAATGCTGGCTCCCGTGGCTAGCTCCGCCCATGGCGCGGCCTCCTCTTGTCGTCGTGGCCACTACTGACACGCCTGAGACCACACCCGTCATCCTGCGACACATCAGTCATGCCCGATGAGGCAGAACTCCCATGACGCGCCAGCTGCGTGAACCAGACGTGTCCTACTGCTGCACATCAACTGTTCGATGAAATGCTGGAGAAATGTGAGAGAAATATGGGTAGCAGCCATCAAGGTTTGATGGCTCCCTCCCCTATCATGCCTGCGAACCAGTCCGGTTTGTGTTCGCGGACATTTGTGATGTCTGTTTTATGGGTTTACATTTGAGATGCCCTAACATCTGTTAGCCTATTCCAAGCTTGACACATGTGATCTTCTTTAGAGTCGTCATCTATCGTCTACCTAATTTACTGGTGGTTCATATCTATACCTAATCTCTAACTAATAATAAAATGGCTATTGCTTCTGGCGGTACGTCAGGAAAAGTGCCCCTAAAGATGCAAAACATGCATTACGCACCAATGCCACCAGTACGTGATAAAAAAAGTTTCACACAGACAAATCTTCTTCTTGGGCCGGCCCATGCAGTAGGGACCACGTATACTGCGCTCTAGACGCTGGGAGAAGACGCAACGCGCCCGTTTGGGTCGGCCCATGTTCGATCGGCCTATTTTTTTAACTTCATTTTCCATTACTTTCTCTTTTCTATTTTTTTCTACTTTAAATAATTAGGGATTTCACGAATTAGTTAATGTTCATGATTTTTTAAAAAGGTTTGTGTACTAAAAATTGTTAATGAAATTGAACAAAATTTCAGCAATTCAAAAACTGTTCATGAATGGAAAAATACCCTAAAATTTTAAAAACTGTTCATGACTTACAAACTAGTTTATTCATTCATATAACGATCACAGATTCAAAAAAATGATCATGTATTTTAAAAAATGTTCGTTAAGTTAAAAAAATGTTCGTTAAATCAAGATTTTTTTTTTGAATTTCAAAAGTTGTTCCACCAATTTTCCTAAAATGTTCGTCGAGTAAAGGAAATTGTCTGTTTACCAAATCAAATACTTCTTTGTTTAGTTGGTAGAACCCACGCCAATATCATATTAAATCTCTCTCGTCCAATAAGAGTTTCCGAGATTTACTTCATCAAATTCTCTCATTTCCAAAGCTCCACAAGGAAAAAAATCCCTCAAAAACTTTAAAGTTTCAATGATAAAACTTACCTTTTTGCATCAAAAAATGCCCGGTTTCAACAAGTTTCAAAGATGTAATTTTAAGAAATTTTCTCTGTTGGTCGTAGACACAAAATAATTGAATTTTATTGGTCGCTCGTACTAAGTTTCAAACAATGAAACTTAACAGTGTTTCAAAAAGTCACCAAAATGTATTCAAAATGGATCTTATTTGAAAGCGCTGGCCGCGAGAAACACGAATATGAATATGTAACTTAAATTGAATTTTTGGTTTAGAAGATATAGAAGTTTGAAAATCAGAAGCCAAAATAAAAACCCGGCACCAGGCCATGAGTGCCCCCGCACATGCGTGCAGTAAATCATCATCCTGCACATGGTACTTAAAGGAAACGTATACACACGCATGCCTTGCTGCGGTACCACAGGGAAGGCCCAGCCAGAAAAATTAGAGTGACCATAGATTAAGGGCCCGTTCGGACTGCAGGTTTCTAAAACAAAGCAACAGGAAAAAGTGTAGGATCGGGGATGAGGCATAAGTGCAAAACATAGGATCAGAAAACAGTGGAAACAGGCCGATGTGTAAAGTAGTATGCTACGAATATTTTATTGCCCGTGATAGGTTCTTCTACCGAGCTGGCTCCATGCAACGATTTTTTTATTCGGCGAGCTAACACCTACCTCGAGCTTCCACGCGAAAACAAGAGCTTGAAGTGGATTTTCTTTTTCCCGCGAAATCTGTACGGAACTGCAGGAATCAAAACCTTTCCTCCATTTTGTTGTAGAGCTTTCTTTCAACCCGAACGCACCAAGGGCATAAAATCCTGTAGGATCCGATTCCTATAATTTTTCCTGCACTTCGAACGCAGCCTAAGAATGACACAAACGGTCTGGATGCCAAACGAAAATCTTATGTCTCAGTTTGGCAACACATTTCCATTGCCACCGTAAAATTGTGCGAGCTTTCTTAGGCCGCATTAAGCTTTATATATATATTGCTTGAGCGATAACAAGGGTCTTTCCATCTGTATATCCATGTATCCTTCTAATCAGGCATTGTCGTGGATGGGCTTGTAGGCTACCCGCTGTGTCGCCGTAGTGGCAGGGGTGGGCCATGGAGTCGCCGGATCAATGCCCAGGAGTGGCTAGTCCCAGTCTCCTGCCATGGTTGGCATCTTGCCAAGTTCGGGCCTCAACAGATGCAGGAGTGGCACGATGCGGCGTCGCTGATATTTGTCTGTAGGTCTACATCAAGAGGAGGGCGGTGTGTGGGGATGTTAGGTTCGGCCTAATAATGGTGGTTTGGCCCTAGTACTATTCTTCCGCCAAGTCGTCTTTCTGCTGGATGTCGACCTCTTAGATCTAGTCGTTGACGAGTTTCGGTCTTTCCCATCGGAGATCTATATGGATTGGTGTATGTCGACCCTGGATATCTAGATCGGAACGGCTCCAGTAGCGCACGCTCATATTATCAGCCAACACGACCTCAAGAGGGCGCGGCAAGAAGCTTTGATTTCTTATTGGTGTCATGGGACATGTCCAAGTGAAGATTCTCAAGGCATTGATAGAGGTGGATAAAGTCATGGCGGCTGCGATTGGAGGTCTTGAAGCTTTGGTGGAAGGGTGTAATTGATGCCATCAAGAATGTGCGCTAGGTGTTTGGTGACCCAAAACAGCGAGCGCGGCAAGCGGGGGCGCCATCACTGGAGGACTGCATTTTTGGTTGTACTCCTCGAGTACTAAGTCTCAATTCCTAGGGTGAAAATCTAAGGTCTAGCCTTTATTGGTTGTACCTGGCAATGGCCTAGTTGAAGGCAATGTTTTTGGGTGAGCTTCGAATTTTTCTAGGGTGAAAACCCACGATCTCCAATCGGACAACACTTGTGCATTGTTTCCTTCTTGGGGGGTTGCTTTTGGAGAACCTTTTTTGTAATCCGGACGTTGTCTTCGGTGTGCTTAGAGTGCTACTGATGCTAGTGATTTATCACCTTGGAGCGGTCTTTTTTCTTCTATTTTTTTCTAGCTGTGCGTATCCTTGATGTCTTTGGATATCTTGTTGATAGAGAGGACGGGTGTAATTGGTATCTTCGTGATATTATTTTATTCCCTCTATTGAATTTTTTTTATGAACTAAGTCAATGATGTCAATGAATTGAGCAAGAGCTTGCAGGGTGATATGCCTATGAAAATGGAGAGCCAAATGGTCACTATGAATAAAATCAGCCAAAGAGAGCTTTTTCTTAGTGGCAAAAGAGAACAGTTCATGAAACTTTTGAGACCGAGGCAACTCATGCCAAAAGAGAATAGAGTCTCCATACCCAACGTGTACCTGACCAATTCATGGTGCAGTGTGAAATATGTTTTTTTCTACGGTGTATTTGTATGGTACTGTAGATATGATAAAAAAATTCCTATAAACTTTGTTAAACTTGACATATATTTGAACCGATAGAAAACTATCGTCAAACGTGTTTTCAGAACGAGGGGCCAAGTAAGGGCTATCTACAAACCTAACCCTCAAACCGCTCGCAACCATGAGGACATGTTTTTCCATCCAATACGGTCCTATATCGGCCCGCAGGCCGGTCCAAATGTGCATTTTCCCGTAAACCATATACAAACTACGGGACTTTGCAGGCGTCCGGACCACTACCATGGCCACTTCTTACTCCCCTGGCCCACCCGGAACACCTCTCCTGCGCCTGCGTCCCTTCACATGAGAAGCAGTCAGCTAGCACTGCTCCAGAGCACAAGTACCTCATTCATGCCGATTTGGAGTAGCCGCAATGAATATAGTCATGTTGAGGAGAAGTACCAGCCACAAAAATCAATGTAATTGATTGATGAATTGAATGCTTCTCTGGAAATAATTGATAAAGGGCAAGCCAAGGATGTGGATTGTCCTTACTACTTTAATAATACTCCATTTGGAAGTCCTAGAAAATACTTCAATTTAATTCAAATTTCAGACTCATTTTTTTATCTTTAGATTAATGCAACATAAATATCTACTTAATGCATAATATATATAATTAGGGGTGAACTTGTGATGGCACATGAATGGAACTCAAACAAACAATCATATGTAGACAAGACATGTGTTTGTCTTTTATTCCCAAGTTTGAACTAGTATAGTTCGGGTTCTTACATGATAGTGCATGTCACTTTATTTTTTCACTGCTACAACGACCAAACCATGGACTAAGAAAACGGTGTTTCATATATCTAGTACTAGAGTTCTTCTCTTCTCAGTTGGTACCGAAGATGCCAAATGGCGCAATGGTGGTCGAGCAATGTGGAGGGATGTAGACATTGCACATTGCAGGTAGCGTCTGTAGCGCTAGGTTCCTTATTTCCGCGAATTGGGGCAGTTGTTGAGGTTGCACAGAGCCCTGAGCCTGTGGGTTTAGCTGAGATGGCTGGAAGGAGACCTGGCTTGATGGATATTGCTGTTGAGGCTGTTGGAAGGAGACCTGGCTCGACGGTTGTTGTTGTTGTTGTTGTTGTTGTTGTTGCTGTTGTTGTTCTTGTTCTTGTTGTTGTTGTTGTTGTTGATGATGCAGAATAATAGCATGAGCAACATTATGGATGGCTTGGCACCTCGACTGCTCAGGGATCTGCAACAGTTGTTGACAACACAATTGTTGCAATAGCTGGTAAGTACTTTGTTGCAAAACTTGTGAGCTTGCATACGCTATATTGTGTTGTTGCAAGACAACATCCCTGCATGGAATCATTTGTTGTTGCAAAATTTGTTGAAGGATTTGTTGTTGTTGTTGTTGTTGTTGTTCTTGTTGTTGTTGTTGTTGTTGTTGTTGTGCTTGTTGCTGCGAAATTGGTTGTTGTGGTTGCAGATATTGTGGTTGCTGTTGTGGATATGGTTGTTGTGGTGGAAATGATTGCGGCTGCGGATATGGTAGTTGTGGCAGAAATGGTTGCGGCTGCGGAAATGGTTGCAGCTGCAGATATGGTTGTTGTGATGAAAATGGTTGCGGCTGCGGATATGGCTGTTGTGGTGGAAATTGTTGTTGCTGCCCTGGAAATTGTTGTTGTTGTACTAATGGAACTTGCTCTTGTGGCTGTTGCTGAGATGGATTTTGTGGCTGCAATTGTGGCACTGGAACTCTAACTGCAGTTGTGGCGGTGGTCGCCACGATAGCAAGGAGGGCAAGGATGAGAAAGGTCTTCATGATGGATTTGTATTGACCACTGCTTGCTTGGCTTTAATGATGCACTCTACTTATGAGAATGATGGATGAGGAAGGATGATCATCATGCTACGGGCCTATTTATAGTTGTCATGGCATGATCTCTTTCACAATTGGCATTTGCTTGTGTGTAAAGTGTTTGGATGCTTCCCAAAATCATAATTTGGTATGTTGTGTTTGGTGGCACTACTTACAAGTGTATTCTTGGACTAGTCATTAAAGTTCCTTGTTGTTGCACTATCATTCCACCACCAAAAAGGTGTGATAACACGCATGACTCATCTTGTTCACTTTACAACTCAAACACTAATCTAGATTGCCTACTTCTCTGAAACTAAGTTTGTAATGTTTTGCAAATTTTTACACATAAACTAGATAAGCATGGCTGGCACAGAACTTAGTTTGTAATCTTGTGTGGCATGTTAAGATAGATAAGACAAGTAATGTAACTTGCTTTAGTAGGCCATGACTCATCAAATTCCTTTTACATGTCAAGTGTTGTAGTGTTCTAGAAGTTATTAGCAAACATCAATTTTGTAATGTTCTACAAGTTGTTACGTGTAAACTAGATAGGCTTGACTTGCACACAAACAAGATTGTAATCATGTGTAACCTGTTAAGATGGATTAGACTAGTAATGTGGCTTGCTTTGATAGACCATGACTCATCAAATTGCTTTTACTTGTCTTAAGCGCTGTATATGTTGTACAAGTCATTAACACTTATCAAGTTAGTATGGCTTGCAATGTGTGTGCACGCCAAGGTACACTCTAGCTTCTATTCGTTTGTATATCTAATTTTGTTTTACGCAAATCGTATAAATGATCATCTACGCAAAGGCTTGCGAGTGCAGCTGCGACAATATTGGCAGGGTCAGAGGGAGGCTGTGGCATGGCTTGAATTCTAATGACAACCGTTCATTATGTGTGGAAAGATATATGTTATGTTTTTCATGCGTGCTAAAAATAGATGTTTTCAAATACAAATCAATAGAGTAGTCAAATAATGGATTGTATTAAGATAAAAATTATATTCTGAGAAGCAAACTTCTCAGAAAAGTTAACATGACCTCTACCCATTATTTATCTATTGAATCAAATCCAAATAATAATAAAGTAAATGGATGTGGATGTGATTCCATCATGGCCATTTGAAATATATTTCAAAGTAAAATCCAAACATTTTCCTTAGATTATAATATAAATTACACGTCAACTATTTGAAATAAAAATTAAAAATGATTAATTATATTATTAAAACAAGAAAAAATGAGTTAAAAAGAGTGGATGTGATTTGCTTGAAACAATGTGTATGCATGTCTCCTTATCCCTCAAGTTTTTAGAAAAACAACGCTAGGCTCACTCTATTGGAATCAATCGGATCAGAAAAAACATATGTAAGAGGAAAGCTGGAGTGTGAACCTAACATATATACGTGTCTTTCCTTATAACTTATTATAAGTGTTTTTTATGATTAGAGAAACACAATGGAATCATAAACTCTAAGGCATATCCAACACCGACCCTCAAATAAAGCATCTACAACCATCCGGACCACATGGTCTGGACGTGTTGTGCCATCCAATGCGGGCTTTTATCGGTCCACACGACGATCCGTACGTACTTTCTCCCACAAACCGGAGACGAACATGGGGAGGGTGGCTTTGCAGGCGTCCGGCCAACACCCACAACCGCTTCTGACCACCCGTGCCCACCCAAACCCCCTCCTCCCTCGCCCGCACACGTTCCCGCTCTGCGCCAGGTGCCAGCATTCATGCCGTTGCAGAGCGGACGCGGCCTCTCACTGCCTTCGCAATGGAAGCGGCGCGCCAGCTGCCCGCATTCATGCCACTGCAGAGCGGACGCGGCCTCTCACTGCCTTCGCAATGAAAGCGGCGCGCCAGCCGAGGGTGCTGCCCCGCTGCACGCCCGCTAACCACAAATCCTCGCCTCATTCCTACAGACTACCTGCCTTCCACCATTAAACCCGCGCTTATGCATGGATAATTACTCCGGCCACATGTCCGTTCGCGAGCCGGCTGGCATTAAACAGAACACTGGTTGGCTCCTCGTGTCCCCTCACTATTTAAACAATGTCAGATGTCGAGCAAGACCGCATCACACCTCTACTCACCATTTTCCTCCTTGAACAGTTTTCTCTATGGCATCTGACGAGCAGGAAGAAGAGTTGTCTGGCATAAACAATGGCTATACTAATAGAGAAAAGCTTACTAGTGGCGCTGGGTTTTTACATACCAGTAGTGCGGGCACCCGCGCTACTTCTAGGGCGCTACAGCTATTATTTAACAGTAGCGCGTTTCTGAACAAGCGTTGCAGCTAAAATACTTATTAGTAGCGATGCTGCCTCCACCAGCGCTAATACTATCATCACGTAGTAGTAGCGCCCTATTTTCTCCCCACGCTACAACTAGGAAAATAGAAATAAAAAATAAAAAAAAGCAGTCATGTGCAATATTCATGGAAATCAAGACAAGTCCAGTGCAAATAAACTAAGTTCACAGAACCATCTCACAAACATTAACGACAGTACCACATTTAATATAACCACACAATCTCACAAACTCATATAGTAGTCAACAATGCATGGATAGATCATAGTTGATAAGTCTACTAGGTAGTCATACTAGCATATATATGGTTCAAGAGCTACACGCATGCATATGAAGTTCTAGATGATGTCGAGGACGACCATCATCCTCAAGCCTGGGCGGTGGGTGTTCCTGATAGTAATTAGGATTGTCTGTTCAACATGAAGATTCTTGCCGACGAGGAAGCTCTTCCACCCAACCGAGTTGAAGTGTGTGCGACCGTCCGTGTCCACGTCGTACGCACAAGTGGCGATGGAGCTGATGAAGTCATGTACCTAGGGTAGGGTCATAGACCTGATCTTAGTACCCTACCCAAGGACACCCTCAGAAGAGACAGCCTTCCAGTCGACCAAGAGGGACTTCACTCGACAGACTCGAAGGACTCGACCATGAAGACTCACTCGACCACCAGAAGGACAAGAGACACTCTGCACCGTAACGGTCTGTAATTAAGTAGACTTTATGGCATTTAGAACACTTTATGTGAGGCGTTACCAGTAACGCCTAGACTTAATGTACTTTAAACCCAGCATTACTGAGGGCCGGAGGGGTCTGGCAGGCACTATATAAGCCACCCCCTCCTCAGTGTAAAGGGTTCGCACCCCTGTAATCCATACACACATAATCCAGTCGACCGCCTCCGGGCTCCGAGACGTAGGGCTGTTACTTCCTCCGAGAAGGGCCTGAACTCGTACATCCCTTGTGTTTACAACTGCTCCATAGCTAGGACCTTGCCTCTCCATACCTACCCCCACTCTACTGTCAGACTTAGAACCACGACAGTTGGCGCCCACCGTGGGGCAGGTGTCTTAGCGATTTTTGGAGAAGTTTCGATTCTTCCGAGTACTTTCATCATGGTTGCTGGTGGAGTTTTGGTCGAGGGCCGCGAGATCCGTCTCGGCGCTCTCACCTTCATCGCCGACGACTCCGCTTGGCTCCAGGAGGCTCCACTCGACGTTGATGCGCTCCCCGTCCGCGGTGCAATGCATTTTCGCGCATGTGTCCTCGGCGTTCTGCTGCGGCAACCGTCGACTCCATATCGGTCGACTCCCCTATCGATCACCCTCCCGGTCTCCCGCGAGCGCAAGCGCTCTGGTCGGTCGAGGCTCCAGTGGTGGGTGAGGCATGCGGTGGCTTGCCAGACGGCCACCACCCAAGTTGCGGCAATCGATCCCGACGAATCTCTCTACGGCCTGTTCGATCTGTCGACTGGCTCCGTAGAGACTGCATCCGAGTGTGATAGCAGTGATCCAGCGGCAGAGGTCTTGATGGTCAACGGACCTCGCAGCCCTCCCGGTTTCCCTCGCGAGGACGGGTAGACGGTGGAGGCGACCCGCCAAGTCCATGAAGAGTACCAGCCCGAGCCACTTAATTCCTCGCAGAGGAAGAACTTCGCCCGCAGAACATGGATGCCCTGATACTCCCATCGCGGGAGAAACCTCGAGGCTCGCGCTTGGAGGAGGCACGCCATTAACTTGGCTGAACGCGCTCGCCGAGAACCTTCAGCAAGCACTCGACAATGCGCAACGCAATACCGACTCAATCGACGTCAACTCTTTCCGCCGACTCAGGTATATCGAACTCCGATTCAGAATTTAGCAGCTGCAACCCATATAGCAGAGTCCGTCCAGCCCTCTTAGTCGGAGGCTGGCAGAGGCTTGATGCAGATCAGAGATTTGCTCCGGTCAGCAGGAGATCAGAATTCAGCCGTATCGCAGTCGCGCAACAGAATTCACAGTCGATCCGTCGCTGCGAATACGGTTCAGTCGGCTCACAGTCCCAGATCGCCTCCGCGGCGTGAAGGACGCGAGAATCGGCAAGACCAGTATGGTGACCGATACGATCGTGATGATAGGCGTCGAGTGCCCACTCCTCCCCTGAGAGGTGGGTCTTGCGCTCCTCGGCAGCAAGATGACAGGCGTCAACTCAGTGTGGGGCGAAGAGCTCTGGTCGACCCCCGGGAACCAGGCTTCGACGTGCGATCCATCATCGTGCAAGGCTTGGTTGATCGGAACAGGGCTCATCGAGGCGGCCCTGACAGAGATGCGCCCACAAGTAGTCGAGTGCATGTTTCTGGTCCGGAATGTTTCAGCAGGGCTATCAGAGCCGCGGTGATTCCCCCCAACTTCAGGTTGGCAACTGGAGTAAGCAAGTTCACCGGTGAGTCTAAGCCCGAAACTTGGCTTGAGGACTACCGAGTGGCTGTACAGATCGGCGGTGGGAATGACGAGGTGGCCATGAAGCATTTGCCACTCATGTTGGAAGGTTCTGCCAGAGCATGGTTGAATCAGTTACCTCCAAGCAGCATTTACACTTGGGAAGATCTATCCCGAGTGTTCGTCAGAACATTTGAGGGAACTTGCAAGCGACCAGCTGGATTGATGAGCTGCAAGTTTGTGTGCGAAGACTAATGAGACTCTAAGAGAGTATATTCAGAGATGGATCACTTTGCATCATACCGTGGAGAACGTGTCTGATCATCAGGCAGTCTGCGCCTTCAAGGATGGTGTTAAGAACAGAGAATTGAGTTTGAAGTTTGGTCGAACCGGAGATATGACCCTGAGTCGGATGATGGAAATTGCCACCAAGTATGCCAACAGCGAAGAGGAGGACCGACTCCGGAGCGGCAAATACAAGCCGAGCCAGTCGTAGAAGGGAAATACCAGTCGGAAGCAGAAGCGGAAGGCCGAACCAGCAGCTCCTGGAGAGGCTCTGGCCGTGACTCAGGGCAAGTTCAAAGGGAAACCCAAAGGATCCTGGAACCCCAAGAAGGTGAAGGATAAAGAAGGAAATGACTTGATGGATATGCCGTGTCACATCCACACGAAGAAAGACGAAGAGGGTAATATCATCTACCCGAAGCATACCACTCGCCAGTGTCGACTCCTGATCCAGCAGTTCCAAGGAAAACAGTCCAAGGACAAGGAAAAGGAGTCGGACAAAGCCGAAGACAAGGAGGACAGTGAGGGAGGTTATCATCATGTTAACTCCACTCTGAAGATCTTTGCGGATGTGGAAAGCAAAAGCTGACTGAAGGTTATTAACCGTGAGGTGAACATGGTCGCCCCGGCGAAACCAAGTTATCTGAGATGGTCCCAAACACCCATTACATTCGACCAGTCTGATCACCCGACTCATATAGCCACCCCTGGGAGGCAAGCTTTGGTGGTCGACCCAGTTGTCGAAGGCACTCGGCTGACGAAGGTGCTAATGGACGGTGGTAGTGGACTGAACTTATTGTATGCAGACATGCTGAAAGGAATGGGCATTCTGATGTCCCGACTGAGCACCAGTAACATGAGTTTTCATGGAGTTATACCAGGAAAGAAAGCCGAGTCACTCGGCCAAATAGCTCTGGACGTGGTATTTGGTGACTCGAAGCATTTTCGCAAAGAGAAGCTGACGTTTGAGCTCGTGGATTTTCAGAGCGCTTACCACGCTATTTTGGGGAGACCAGCGTACGCACGGTTCATGGCTCGACCATGTTACGTGTACCTCAAACTAAAGATGCCGGGCCCCAAAGGAGTGATCACTGTCACTGGTGATCGGAAAAAGGCGGAAGAGTGTTTCCAGAAAGGCTCAAAGATTGCCGATTCCCAGGTGACAGCGGTCGAGTTTGAAGAATATAAACAAAATGCAGACCCGAGTGATTTGCTGCGAGCCAAGAAGCCAGCCACGGAGTAAGCATTTCAGTCGTCCGGTGAGACGAAACCCGTCCACATTCACCCGACCGACCCCAATGCAGCTCCGACCCATATTTCCACAACACTCGACCCGAAATAGGAAGAAGCGCTCATCCAGTTCCTCCGTGAGAACTGGGACATCTTTGCATGGAAGCCAGCTGACATGTCGGGTGTTCCCAGGGGACTGGCTGAGCATCGCCTTAGAGTCGATTCAACCGCAAAGCCGGTCAAGGAACATCTTCGGCGGTCCGCCGTCCAGAAGAGAAAAGCTATTGGTGAGGAAGTGGCTCGACTGTTGGCGGCAGGATTTATCCGAGAGATATACCACTCCGAGTGGCTCGCCAATGTCGTCATGGTTCCTAAGAAGGACAACTCACTCCGTATGTGCATAGATTTCAAGCACATCAATCGGGCCTGCCCGAAAGATCATTTTCCTCTCGCTCGCATCGATCAAATTGTTGACTCGACCGCGGGATGCGAGAGACTGTCTTTTCTAGACGCCTATTCCGGGTACCATCAGATCCGTCTGTATGGATCCGATGAGATAAAAACAACTTTTATCATTCCATTCGGGTGCTTCTGCTATATCATCATGCCATTCAGCCTCAAGAATGCCGGAGCCACTTTCATGCGAATGATTGAGAAGTGTTTACTCACTCAAATTAGTCAGAATGTGGAAGCGTATATGGATGATATCGTAGTCAAGTCACGAAAAAGGTTCCGACCTGTTGACTGACCTCGCCGAAACATTTGCCAACCTCAGAAGGTATGATATCAAGCTCAATCCATCAAAGTGCACATTCGGAGTTCCTGGTGGAAAGTTACTCGGTTTTCTCATTTCCGAACGAGGAATCGACGCTAACCCAGAAAAAATTGGCACTATACTCCGAATGAAACGCCCCGTGCGGGTGCACGATGTCTAGAAGCTTACTGGATGCTTGGCCGCGTTAAGTCGATTCATCTCACGACTCGGTGAAAAGGCATTGCCTCTTTACCGACTGATGAAGAAGGCAGACAAGTTCGAGTGGACTCCAGAAGCTGATGCAGCGTTTGCCGAGCTAAAAGCTCTGCTTTCCACCCAGCCGGTGCTTGCTGCTCCAGTCAACAAAGAGCCTCTGTTGCTTTATATTGCAGCCACAGGTCAAGTCGTCAGTACAGTTCTTACGGTCGAGCGGGAAGAAGAAGGAAAAGCCTTCAAAGTTCAGCGCCCAGTGTATTATCTATCTGAAGTTTTGACCCCATCCAAGCAAAGATACCCTCATTATCAGAAGCTTGTGTATGGGATTTACATGACCACGAAGAAGGTTGCTCATTATTTCTCTGATCATTCCATCACAGTCGTCAGCCACGCTCCACTTTCAGAGATTCTGCACAATAGAGATGCAACTGGTCGAGTGGCGAAATGGGCGATTGAACTTCTTCCCCTTGATATCAAGTTTGAGGCAAAGAAAGCCATTAAGTCCCAAGCAATAGCAGATTTCCTTGCCGAGTGGATCGAACAACAGCAGCCAGCTCAAGTTACCATGTTTTTTGATGGCTCTAAGATGTTGAATGGTTCCTGTGCCGGGGTTGTCTTGGTTTCCCCCAGAGGAGATAAGCTCAGATATGTGCTCCAGATTCACTTTGATTCCTCCAACAATGAGGCAGAGTATGAGTCCCTTTTGTATGGGTTGCGCATGGCCATTTCACTCGGCGTCCGTCGCCTTATGGTTTATGGCGACTCAGATTTGGTGGTCAATCAGGTGATGAAGGAGTGGGACGTAAGAAGCCCAGCCATGACTGGATACTGCAATGTAGTGAGGAAGCTGGAAAAGAAGTTTGAGGGGTTAGAGCTCCATCATATACCCCGACTGAAGAATCGGCTGATGATCTGGCAAAGATAGGTTCCAAGAGAGAAGCCATTCCGAGTTGTGTGTTCTTGGAGCATATCCATACTCCGTCAGTCAAAGAAGATCCTTTCACCGAAGAAACTCCGCAGCCCAAGAGTGCCACAGATCCGACTGAAGTAGAAGTCCCAGAAGTGGTCGACTTGGTCATGGAGGTTTTAGTGATTACTCCCGACTGGACAGTTCCATACATCGCGTATATCCTGAGAAAAGAGCTCCCGGAGGACGAGGAAGAGGCTCGACAGATCGTCCGTCGATCCAAGGCCTTTACCGTGATCAAAGGACAGTTGTATAGGGAGAGCGCGACTGGAGTTGGTCAGAAGTGTATAACGCCAGAGGAAGGTCGAATCATCCTTGATGATATCCACTTGGGGACCTGTGGCCATCATGCGTCCTCTCGGACCATCGTGGCCAAAGCATACCGAGCCGGATTTTACTGGCCAAAGGCAAACGAGATGGCAAAGGAAATAGTGGACAAGTGCGAAGGATGCCAATTTTACTCCAACATGTCACACAAGCCTGCGTCAGCTCTGAAGACTATACCACTCGTCTGGCCCTTCGCAGTATGGGGATTGGATATGGTGGGCCCCTTGAGGACAGGTCGAAGCGGTTTCACGCATGTGCTGGTGGCAGTCGACAAGTTCACCAAGTGGATTGAAGCTAAGCCCATCAAAAACCTTGACGCCGGTACTGCTGTTAGCTTCATCAGGGAACTGATATTCAGATATGGAGTCCCACACAGCATCATCACAGACAATGGGTCAAACTTTGACTCGGAGGAATTCAGGGATTTCTGCACTTCTCAAGGCACACGAGTCGACTACGCTTCGGTCGCCCATCCACAGTCGAATGGACAGGCGGAGCGAGCCAATGGCTTGATCCTCAAAGGGTTGAAACCCCGACTGATGCGTGACCTTAAGCATGCGGCTGGAGCATGGGTCGATGAACTTCCCTCGGTGCTTTGGGGTCTGAGGACCACGCCTAATCGGTCGACCGGAAGAACTCCATTCTTCTTGGTCTATGGAGCCGAAGTGGTCTTGCCGAGTGATCTGCTCCACAATGCTCCTCGAGTTGAGCTCTACAACGAAGCTGAAGCGAAACAAGCGCGGCAGGACGCAGTCGACCTTTTAGAGGAAGAAAGAGAGATGGCTCTGATCCGATCGACCATCTATCAACAAGACTTGTGTCGCTTCCACGCTAGAAACGTGTAGAGTCGAGCCTTCCAGGAAGGAGATTTGGTTCTCTGAGTGGACCAGCAGAAACAACACAAGCTTGCTCCTTCTTGGGAAGGACCCTTCATTGTCACCAAGGTTCTCCACAACGGAGCGTACCGTCTCTACAACGTCAAGCACAATATCGACGAGCCCCGAGCTTGGAACGCGGAGCTACTCCGCCCATTTTACACTTAAGTTTTCACTCGGATGAGTTGTAATAAAAGTACTTTTGTAGTCCCTATCTTGCAAGATAATAGTGTCATAATTTCCCCAATGATTTTTGTCACTTTTATTTGTTCAGTAAAATTTTCCCCCTCAGTGGGTGACTTAGCTGCGAATCCGTTTCGCCTAAGTTTGTAAAAAAAATCCTTGCCGAGTGGTGAGCCAGACTCCCACTCGGGGGCTTAGCTGCGAACCCGTTTCGCCTAAGTTTGAATAAAATCCTACCAAGTGGTGTGCCAGACTCCCACTCGGGGGCTTAGCTGCAGTCCAAGTACTCGCCTAAGTTTGAATAAAATCCTACCAAGTGGTGAGCCAGACTCCCACTCGGGGGCTTAGCTGTAGTCCAAGTACTCGCCTAAGTTATAAAAATCCTACCAAGTGGTGAGCCAGACTCCCACTTGGGGGCTTAGCTGCAGTCCAAGTACTCGCCTAAGTTTCAATAAAATCCTACCGAGTGACGAGCCAGACTCTCACTCGGGGGCTTAGCTGCAGTTTAAGCACTCGCCTAAGTACAAGTACAATGTGCGGTCAAAGGAGGACGAGCTGCAGGTCAACTGCGACCCTCTCCTCTGAGCTATGCCACAAGTACAACGTGTGGTAGCAAGGAAGACGAGGTGCAGGTCGACTGCGACCCTCTCCTCTGAGCTACGCCACAAATACAACGTGCGGTAGCAAGGAGGATGAGGTGCAGGTCGACTGCGACCCTCTCCTCTGAGCTACGCCACAAGTACAATGTGCGGTCGCAAGGAGGACGAGGTGCAAGTCGACTGCGACCCTCTCCTCTGAGCTACGCCACAAGAACAATGTGTGGTCGCAAGGAGGACGAGGTGCAGGTCGACTGCGACCCTCTCCTCCAAGCTACGCCACCAGTACAATGTATAAAAATCCTACCGAGTGAGGAGCAAACCTCCCACTCGGGGGGCTTAGCTGCAGCCCAGTGCTCGCCTAAGTTATAAAAATCCTACCGAGTGAGGAGCAAACCTCCCACTCGGGGGCATAGCTGCAGCCCAGTGCTCGCCTAAGTTATAAAAATCCTACCGAGTGAGGAGCAAACCTCCCACTCGGAGGCTTAGCTGCAGCCCAGTGCTCGCCTAAGTTATAAAAATCCTACCGAGTGAGGAGCAAACCTCCCACTCGGGGGCTTAGCTGTAGCCCAGTGCTCGCCTAAGTGAGTTGAAGATTAAGTCGACTGCAGTGAGCATCTCGCTTTAAACCTGCAAAGAGCATTTCAAACCAAATGCAAGCATATTCAAGACGTCGAATCCAAGTTCGGATAAAAACCTAACGGAACCGAAAGTGCTCAGGCGCTAGGCCTGTTAAGGTTTGTCAGTTACACAATCACTCGGCATACCGAGGCAAATTTAAAGTGTCGAGCTCAAGAAGTTTTTTACCCCTCCTGTGGAGGGCTGGAAGGTGCAACAAACTCATCAGGATCAATTCCGTCGGCGATCCGAGTGGCAGCAGCGATGAAAGTCTCCATGAAAGACCGGAAATCATGCTTCTTGGTGTTAGCCACCCGAAGAGCCGCCAGCTTGTCTTCTCGTGCATCCTTGCAATGGACTCGGGCCAAACACAGAGCGACATCTGCACCACACCTGGCAGAAGACTTCTTCCACTCCTGCACTCGACCAGGGACTATGTTTAGTCGAGTCATTAGAGACTCGAGGTCATTTTGGAGTGTCTCCCTTGGCCAGAGCGTAGTGTCGATGCGGGAAGTGGCGACCTTCAGCCTTGCAAGATAGTCAATGACAACAGCAACGCGAGACTCGAGCCGGAACACGTTCATGGCGACTTCATCATTCACCGGAGAGTTGATGGGGTCCAGGTTTGGTTCCAGTCGACCAGTCTCCTCTTCAAAGTTTTGGCAAAATTCTGCAAGTACAATCGCCGAGTCAAGGCAATGGTCGAATGGAAAGATCACTGTAAAAACGATTGTTTGGCGCAAAGGATTACCTTCGAGCATGAGGAACAACTTCTTGGCGAGTCCGCTCAGATAGGCCTCCAGATCATTCTTCTTCCCAGCCAACTGACTGGCCTTCTCATTCAGAGCAGCTTTGTCGCTTTTCAGTCGACTGACCTCCTTGTTGGCAAGAGCAAGAGCAGCTTTCAGATTGGTGTTTTCTTCTTCAAGCTTAGTGACCAAAGCTAGCTTCTCATCTGCGAGCTTGGTCTTCTCTAAAGCTGTTTTTTGCATCTCAGCTAGCTCAAGGTCTTTCTTCTTCTGGGCTTCCTTCACTTTGCCTGCAAAGTTACAGCAAGATCAGATTTTGAAACAAATGAGGGGCAAAAGCAGTCGTCGAGGCCTCACCAAACATACCTTTGGTCTCCTCCTTCGCCTTCGCCAGATTCTCCTGGACCAGCTTCAGATCAAGCTCGAGTTGGATATGCTTGTTCTCTAGCCCGGTGTAACGAGCCGCAAGGTCGCAGGATTTCTACGAAGAACCAATCGACAACATGTCAAAGATAATTCACTTCCGAGTGACTAAGGAAAAATCATGCGTTTCTAAGACTACAGCCGAATACAAACATTCGACCGTAGTCTCGGGGACTACACCCAGTGGGTGCACTCAGCGTGCCCCCACTAGTTCTATCAAGATAGGGTCGACCAGTCGACCAACATAAAAAAACAGGATGTGTTCTTCTGACTGTAGCCGACTGCCAGCAGTCGACCACAGTCTCGGAGACTACACCCAGTGGGTGCACTCAGCGAGCCCCCACCGGTCTGAAGGTCCGTTCGACCTAATAGAAAGAAGGAACAAGTTTGAAATGTAAAGCCTATGGTCGACTGCCAGCAGTCCATCATAGCCTTGGGGACTACACCTAGTGGGTGCACTCGGCGTGCCCCCACTAAGCCGGAATTTCAATCAACACACCCAGTGGATGTAGGACTACTACGGATTTCGGAAAGAAGGATTTTCAGAGACCATATCCTAACAGAACAGGCGATGACCGACTGACCTGAACGTTGCTTTGAAGAGCGGAACTGGCGTCATAGGCTGCCTGGCTAGCCTCTCGGATAGCCTTCACCTGCTCCATCATGACTCCGCTGGCGACGCTTTTTTGCAGCCTTGGATTGGTCCTTTGGGACGAGTGGGTCGAGAAGAGGGAAGGCTGTGCAGCACTCGACGACACGGGGTGAGCACTCGTCGCTGGCCCCGCCGAAGATACGGTGTGCGAGTGGTGTTCTCCTCCTCTGCGACCAGTGTCTCGGGTCTTTATCACGCCCCGAGCCACCCTACCAGCAGACGCTTTCCTGCTCCTCCTGTGCTTCAGCGGTTCCTCATCGTCGTCGTCGTCAGGAAGGGTGATAACGACATTGGTTGGAGCTGCAGAAAAGAATCAGAATTAGAGACCAAGAGCCAATTGACTAAAAAAGGGAATTAAGAGAGTGGTACCAGGTTTTGAGGTTGCAGCATCTTCCATCTCATGATCGTCAACCCTGGCGGAGGTATCAGAAGTAGCAGCACTGCAATTCCAAAAATTAGTCGGTTAACTCATGAGTCGACCAAAAATAAACTCGTGTAGAGCAAGAAGACTCAGATAGCATTTTTACCCTGATATGGTGGGAATTGACACCTTCATCTTCGGCAAGACCTTCGCTGGTTTTGTTGGCACGTTCGAGATTGCTTCGGAGCCTTCTCATTCGGCGCCGGAGAAGTGGTCCGAGGGTGCTTGGTCGACTGCGCGACAGTCGCGACCCCCTTACCACGTTAAGTCGCATGGTCATGGATGAGCTTCGATCGCCTCTCCGTGCGAGGCGGCACAACTTCCTCCTCCTCCTCCTCTTCGTCCTCCCCATCGGAGTCGTCATCATCATCATCTTCAGTAGCATCCGAGTCCCACTCCTCCTGGCTTTCTCCCCCACTCGCTTCCCCCTCTTCAGTCGGAGTCTGCGCTCCATTGGGCATCGAGTATAGTTCGGTGAGGGCCTGCCAGACATCAAGACAAAGATCAGTCGACCAATTTGCGGCGAAAACAGAATAAGTATGGCAAGAATACAATTGGAGATAAAGTGGGCATACCTTGTCTGGAATGCTAGAATGGTCGAGTGGTGGAATCCTCCTGGCTCCTCGAGGGTTGTCCTTGTTCCCTGTGACCGCGGCCATCCACCTTTCCAGTGTAGCATCGTCGACTGCTTCTGGGTGGACCCGAGTGTCATCTTCGGTTCCACAGTACAGCCACATACAATGGCCTCGGTACTGGAGTGGCTGGATGCGCCGCCTAAGGAAGACCTCCAGAAGATCCATACCCGTCACTCCTTCCTGTACTAACTGGACTACGCGCTCCATCAACATCTTCACGTCGGCTTTCTCCTCCGGGAGCACCTTCAGAGAAGAGGGCTTGTTCGCTCGGTCCATGGTAAACGGAGGGAGACCACTCGACTGCCCCGGCGTCGACTCATTCTGGCAGTAGAACCAAGTCGACTGCCATCCTCTGACCGACTCAGGAAGGGTCATGGCCGGAAAAGTACTCTTGTTTCTCATCTGGATCCCAAGACCCCCGCACATCTGGATAATCTTAGTTCTATCGTCATCAGGACTCGCCTTTTTCACCGTCTGAGAACGACAGGTGAATATGTGTTTGAACAGACCCCAGTGCGGTCGGCAGCCTAGGAAGTTCTCACACATGGACACGAAGGCAGCAAGATAGGCGATGGAATTCGGGTTGAAGTGGTGGAGTTGCGCCCCAAAGAAGTTCAAGAAACCACGAAAAAAGACACTCGGAGGCAGAGAGAACCCACGGTCGACGTGAGTAACTAGAAGAACACACTCACCCTCTTCCGGCTGTGGTTGCCACTCGTCCCCTGGGAGCCTCGCTGCCCCGTGGGGGATCAAACCTTCGTTGGCCATCTCCGTGAGATCCTTCTCGGTGATGGTCGACCGGATCCAATCTCCTTGGACCCAGCCGTGCGGCAGACGATATCTCGAAGAAGACCCGCCCCGACTGGTCGCTCTCCCTTTCGCCTTCGCCTTCCCCGTCGCCGTCGCCTTCGTCGCGCGCTCTAGCGCCGCCGTCTTCTCCTTCACCATTGTTGCCGGTGAAGCGTACGAGGAGCGATTGCGCGGGGGCGTGAGCGGGTGCAGTGGGTGGAGGCGGAGAGGGCAGGGGGAGAATGGAGAGATACTGTTCAAAAACCCTCGCCAGGCGCCTTTATAAGAACACTTCCGAGTGGATGACAAGTGGGCCCAGGCGATCCAATCACATCCGAAACAATCATACAGACGCGATACGTGGCGAAAAAAGGTGGCCTTGAGGAATCGAGGCGTCTATGCCCTATCCCATCCGAGCGCCGCGGTCCGCCCCACTTCGCGCGCTTCCCCAAAATTCGGATCCCACAAAATCCGTGAATGGCAGATCGATCTGTCAGACGAGAGATTTCCTGCGATCCGTCTCTCGGAGATTGTTAAGTTCAAAAGTTCACTCGACGAGAGAAAAGAATGGATCAAGGCGACTGAAGAAAAGTTGCTGATTATCAACGAAGAGATTATTGGTCCAAGATGATGCATATCCATAACGCAAAAGCAGGTCGGAAATAATATCAACTCCTTCCTCACTCAAACCTCAATCCATTCGGGGGCTAATGATGAAGTCATGTACCTAGGGTAGGGTCATAGACCTGATCTAAGTACCCTACCCAAGGACACCCTCAGAAGAGACAGCCTTCCAGACGACCAAGAGGGACTTCACTCGACGGACTCGAAGGACTCGACCATGAAGACTCACTCAACCACCAGAAGGACAAGAGACACTCTGCACCGCAACGGTCTGTAATTAAGTAGACTTTATGGCATTTAGAACACTTTATGTGAGGCGTTACCAGTAACGCCTAGACTTAATGTACTCTAAACCCCGCATTACTGAGGGCCGGAGGGGTCTGGCAGGCACTATATAAGCCACCGCCTTCCTCAGTGTAAAGGGTTCGCACCCCTATAATCCATACACACATAATCCAGTCGACCGCCTCCGGGCTCCGAGACGTAGGGCTGTTACTTCCTCCGAGAAGGGCCTGAACTCGTACATCCCTTGTGTTTACAACTGCTCCATAGCTAGGACCTTGCCTCTCCATACCTACCCCCCACTCTACTGTCAGACTTAGAACCACGACAGGGGCCCCTTGCGGTAAGGCGTATTCCAGCAGAGCTTTCTTCATCAGTCTTGATACCACAACTCTCAGATAGGCTCTTTGGCAATTTCTGAATAAGAAAAACATATCAACTAATAAGTAGCCTCACACATTCTACACGAGGCATATATATCATCGGACTCTACACTAAGCATATATATCATCGGACTCTACACTAAGTATAACAATAAAGCATATAAGATTCACTAAGCATATAAGATTCACTAAGCATATATATCATCGGACTCTACACTAAGTATAACAATAAAGCATATAAGATTCACAAAGCATAGATTCACTAAGCATATAAGATTCAGTAAGCATATATATGATCGGACTCTACACTAAAGTATAACAATAAAGCATATAAGATTCACTATGCATATATATCATCGGACTCTACACTAAGTATAACAATAAAGCATATCATCAAATTACTCTAAAAACTACAGTAAATGCAACATACCATCATATGCCGATCAACCATGGTACTTGTCAGACGGGTCACGAATGGCACCCCGACGAAGTCAGCACGTGGTGGAATGATGTCCCATAGGTTGCACACCTCCTCCTCGCTCAACTTCATTCTTTGAGCTATGATGGCATCACCGAGTGGGTCGTCATCATCCTCATCATCCTCATAATCTTCTGCTTTGTTGATATAAATCACGGCCAGCTTGGGTCGTTCAGCTCTGAAGGAGAAGCCGATCAACTCACCACCGGTGATACGCATGTTGTCGATGAAACGGGCCCATCCATCTCCTCCCACCCGCATCATCTTTCGTCCTTTCTCGATCTCCATAGTGTAGGGGCCCCCAGGAGCCTCAAATGTCACAGAGTCTCCAGTCAGATTGTTGAATTCTGACCTCACATTGCATGGGACGATCTGTGTACAAAAAGCAAAATGATATATACATGATGCATTAATGCCAATAACACTAAAAATAAAATAGTAGTTACTAGTTTCATATAATTTATTACCACCGCATGAAGAAAACTAGACTCGAAGTAGATGCCAAACAGCGTGCCAGTTGCAAGGCTGCTGGCGCACCTTGACTTGCACCGTCGACATGGTGGTGGTGGTGGTGACGCCATTTCCCTAAAGCAATATGATTAAAGGATTAACAATCCAAAAAGTAAACATAAAGTTTTCATAGCTAGAGTTCACATGGCAAGAAAATTAACAACTAAAAAGTAAACATAAAGTTCAGTCCAACAATCACAAATTGCAAAAGTAGAGTGATTGTATGATAAAATACAAGAGTTTCATGCGCACCTCAAATCTGTGTCAAACTTATTCTGTCGCGGACTCAAACAAAATTAGAATCCTGTCAGCAAATTGCCAACAAAGCATACCAAGAAAGCTAGCAATCTAGTAAACTAATGTCCCCAACTCTTCAGATGAAGCGTCGCTATCAGCATGAAATTTGCACTAAACACAAGGTTAAACAATACTAGTAGCTCAATAATCTAGAGATGTAACAAACAAATATATGGCAAGACATAATAATACTTTGATCTCATCTCATCTTCGTTAATCACAACAAAGCACACTAAATAAACTACACCCTTCTCATATCAGTAATCCTAAATCTTGATGATTTCTGAGTATAGCACTTACAAATTAACTATTTTTCTATGATAGGAACATGAGCTTGTAGCTTTGTCTCTCACATGAACAACACCTAGTGGCCAAGCCCATACTTTTTTGGCCATGAACATCACCTCAAAAAAATCTACATTTGTTAACCAAACCGAACACTAACCCATCTGACCATCAATATTCATTAGGGTTAATTTGAGAAACAACAAGGAAAACACTTGATACAACCCGAACCGAGCACTTACACTCCTATAGAAGCAATATCCATAACATCACATCAGAAAAGTCGAAACCGCCCAACCACAAAGCAAAAAATCAAACATGAGCCAGCCCAATCCAATGCCAAATCGGCAAAACCCTAGTAACAATAAGCACACATCAAACAACCAACCCAAACCCCAACATGAAAACCACCAAAACTCCTCCCAGCCAGGCACGGAGCATAACCAAACCAACAATCATGTCAGCAACAAGTGGTAAATACGTAAAGAGAGGAAAAGGAGCCAATCATACAGTAGGTCGAGCGTAAACGATGCAAAGTGCAGACCGAAGGTGCACCCCACGTACCCCTCCTCAAAACGACCGATGTGGAGGCGTTCAGAAGGGGAGCCGATCCTACGACCATCATCGACAAACTTGAGCGTGTGGAGGCGTTCACGAAACGGCACACGGCAACCGACGCCGCCCGTGGCTCCTCTCCGGAAAAGGCATGACATGGACGCCCCCTCTCTAAACCCTAGAACACTAGGCACCGCCGCCGCCACCACTCCTCCAGGGGCAGCAGCCAAGAATTGAAACCCAAGTTTCAATTATATGTGCTAAAAGCCTCTACTTCTCTAGCTACTTCTCTCTACTCTCTCCTAAGTTTCGGTGAGCAAAAGAATCCTCTACTCTCTCCCCTATGTGATACTAATTAACAGTAGGATCTAGAGATGCATATGTGATACTAATCCTATTAATCCATATGTGATACTAATTAATAGAGAGGGCGGAGCGCCGCGTAGGGGCAGCAAGGGGAGTGGCAAGCCGCCGCGGCAAATCGATTGGAGCCATCCATCAAAGCGCGGAGCCACCGTGCAATCCCTAAATCCCAAAACATGGCGAGCCGCCGCGGCAAATCGATTGGAGCCCCTACGACGAACCGTAACCGAGAGATCGAGAGGAGCTATTGTGGCGCGCGCAGGGAGGAGGAGATCGAGAGGGGGACTTACGGGGCTGGAGCGTCGGAGGAGGCGAGAGGCGACCGCGCGTGGTGGCGGCGCACGGCACCATCGACGGGGGTGAGGCGGCCGAGATGAACCCCAACCGCGGCGGCATCGTCGTCGGGTGGAGGGGATCGATTGTTAGAAGAGGGGGGTGCGGGGGCGCTCGATCGGGCCGGTTTTCTTTAGCTATAGTAGTAGCGCTGGTTGGAGCACCACCCTACTGCTAAGCCCACCAGCTGTAGCACCCTTTCAGAACAAACGCTACAGCTAAGTGGGCTACTGATTCTGCCCTGCGGCCCATGTAACAGTAGCGCGGCCCAAGCAAACAAACGCTGCTGTTATATGTTAGTAGTAGCGTGTTTTCTACACAGTGCTACTGGTAATTACTAGTAGCGTGGGGTCACAAATACTCGCTACTGGTAAACTTCTATCTATAAGCATTTTCCTAGTAGTGCTAGGTGGCCCGTCAAGCCCGCCGGTCACGAGCCAAGGAGTGGCGAGTTGCTCCAGGTCGGCACTGGGGAGGGAGCACGGTGGCACAGGCATCGTGGCTGCCATTGACGGTACCATGTCGTACCGCCCCTCACGTGCCCGTGACCGCGTCATCCGATGTCACCACCGCGTCCTGCTTACAGAGAAAGAAGCGGGCTGCATGGACATCGACGAGGTGGTGTCCAACACGTTCGCGCTCGCCGCCATCATCGAGGAGAAGCTGTCGCTTGGGTCCCATGAATGACACACCGAGGTGACACCAACGTTCACAGCCGGTGTCTTGCCCTCTGGCAGGCCACCGCCGTTCCAGAATAATTTGGGATTTCAAAAAGGTTTCGAAAATTAAAATAATGAGTACCATGAAATAAAATTTTCATAAATCATAAAATGTTTGTGGATTCAAAATGAATTCGCCATTTTGTAAAAACAATTGCTTACACAATAAATGTTGAAAATTATCAAACATTTTTTTGGGAAATTAAATAATGTTCCTCATTTTTTTAAAAGTTTTTGTATCCAAAATTTTTAATGAAATTGAAAATTTAGTCGCCAGTTCAAAAATGTTCAAGAATGGAAAAATATCCTAAAAATTCAAAAACTATTGGTGCCTTACAAAACAGTTTAGTTATTTAAAAATTGTTCACTGATTCGAAAAATAATCATGTGTTTCAAAAAATGTTCAGAAATTTCTAAAATTGTTACACAAATTTCCATAAAAAAGTTCGTCAATTAGAGAAAATTGTTTCTAAAGATGTTCAATTTTTTTAAAAAATGTTTGCAAATATTATAAAATGTTCATCAATTCCAAAAATGTTCTTAGTTTTAGAAAATATCCGAAAATTTGTATAAAAGTTCATGAATTTGAAAAAGTTTACTATTTCAAATAAGTGTAAGAGTTTTAAAACATGTTCGTGATTTCAAAAAGTGTTCATGATTTCACGAAATTGAGAGAGATAGGGTATCTCAGTGATGCAGCAAAATATGGTCATGGCCATTGGAGATTCTAATTTTTTTCTCCCATTACAATGCACGGACCTTTTTGCTAGTAATAAGAAAGGGGCTATTTCTTCTGATGGTACGTCATAGAAATTACCCACAAATGTCACGTATAAGTGATAAAAATGTTTCACACAGGGGTATCCCTGTCTGGACTGGCCCATGTAGTAGGGACCTCCTATACTGGGCTCTGCAGGTTGGGAGAAGGCGCGGCCCGCCCATTTGGGCCGGCCTATGTCCGAGTGGCCCCTATTTAAAATTTCCCTTTTATCTTTCTTTTCTTTTTTTCTAATTTAATTAATTTCGGAATACAAAAGATATTTGAAATTTACAAAATAATTTTCAAATGAAGTTTTAATAAATCATAAAATGTTTGTGTATTCAAAAAATGGTTTTAATTTTATTGGAACAATCTGATTCAAAAAATGTTCAAAATTTTGAAAACAAATGTTCGTGATATCAAAAAACATTTATGACTTTTTAAAAATTCGTGTATAAAATAATGTTAATAAAATTGAATGTCCCCAATTCAAAAAATGTTCATGAATGGGGAAATATCCAAATATTTGAACTGTTTGTGACTTACAAAATAGTTTATTCATTCATAAAATGTTCGCTGATTCAAAAATGATCAAGCTTTTCAAAAAATGTTCGGTAAATGAAAATATGTTCATGAATTTCAAAAATTGTTCTTGATTTAAGAATATATTTGAAAATTTGTAAAAGTGTTCATGAATTTGCAAAATGCCACAAGTTTAAAAAATGTACATGATTTCCCGAAATTGATAGTGATAGTGTATCTCGGTGATGCAAAAAAATGTCATCATGGCCATTCAAGATTATAAATTTTTTTCTCCCGCGCACGGGCCCTTTTGCTAGTATACACTAATACAAAGAAAGCCCAAAAGTAGGTCCTGAGTGGCCGGCTTTATTGTTCAGACCAGACCATTCATACAAAACATCAAACACTTTAGCTCCACACTGATGCTGATAAATCTACCATAGGAATATCTATATTTTCCATCGTGTGCGTCCAGTTCCGTCAGAACGTACCGGTTATGTAAGTCCTTTGTGAATATCTCAAATGACTTGCATTCACGGCCTAAAAGAAAAGGAAAAAGAAGATAGTGCCGGTTCCCTGTAGCATGATCGATTGAACTGATGCCTGCAATGGAATTGAGCGTCCCCGGTGCACACTGTTTTCCGACAAGGTGCAAGAGAACAGAAACACACGAGACAAGAGAGCTTTCAGCTTTTTCTTTAGGCCTCGTTTGGCGCAGGAGGATTCAGGAGGTTTGGAGAGGATGAACCCTGGGAGGGAGAGAAGCCCCACGAAACCTCGTCGGCTCATTTGATAGGTGGGGTTTGCACAGCCCAACCCCCTCCGATCCCTTCCAATCCCCTCGCACCCGTGCGGTTCAGAACTCTAGTCAAGGGCCTTGTGAAAGCAGAATCTCGAGGGCAGCGGCAGTGCACGCCTCCTCCACTCTCCGCCTACCAAACGAGTTTTTTCAAGGGATTGGATGCAAGGGGAATTGAGGAGATTGGATGGAGGGGAGGGATTCACCAAATCCCCTCCAATCCCCACACCTCAAATCCTCACGAATCCCTCCATGTCAAACGAGGCCTTACAGTGCAGAATCTTTTGTCTGCGCCAAAGGCAGAAACAGACGTGACTTTGGCAGTCAGCCACGAAACCTGATTCGCCTGAACGAATCAACCAAACATTCTTTGTGCTATAATATATACAGCCTTGGTTTGCTAATGATACAACTGGAATACACACACATATTTCTGCGAGAAAACTTTCAAAAGCGTCGGAATTCAGGACAACGTCTAACTGGATGAATATTGGGTTTTGTTCCGAACGGATAAAATCATCCATTCTTCCATTCCTTAACAAGAAAAGAGTAGTTCTATCATGTGTAAATCGTTTATCCATTTCTCCAGTCTCATCCAGCACATTTAGTTAGCTGCTGGCTGGCCTCCCCTGAAATTGTTGCATTACTATTAATTACTCCCTTCGTTCACAAATATAAAATGTTTTGGATATATTAATATGGACTACATACATACGGATTGAACAGAGGGAGCAATTTGCAATGCTTCTTACTCCTACTAGTAACTGAAAATAGTCGAGTCCACCTTTTTGGGTCTCCTTCCTCCCGCTGTCTCGCGACTTGGTGAACAAATGAACGGCGACTAGGTAAATAGGCTTACTTACCGATTTTACTTCCCCACTCTATGGAGAGCGAACAGCGACAAAGCCTGTCATGCCAGGACATCGATCGAGAGAAAAAACGTGCCACTATATATTAGTAACAGGTTTCTAAATACAGAAGTTCTGATACTAGTTTCTGTTTTCCCTTGCATCGACAACACTTCTTCTTCGGTACAACCCCCCTAAACACAACAACGGCTGAGATCGTCCCGTACCCCTTCATTAAAAAGGGTAGGATCGTCCCAGCACATAAAAACACCCCGCCCGCGCGACGGCACTGTACCCGCCCGCGCGACGGGGCTGTACCCGCGCGACGGGCTGCCGAGTACACCGTAGACGCGTCCGTCCGCGCGTCGTATCTGACGATCCTAGAAAAAAACGACGGCAGACGACGATGGCGACACTGTAAAAACGACGGCGGCGTACTCGTGGTGGCGTGGCGTCGGCGGGGCGAAAAAAAAATTGGGCGACGCGGCGTGTGTGGGCCAGGCGGTTGCGTGCCGTCTCGGCGTCGGTCAAAGACGGTTCCCGACGCGGCGGCGGCCCGATCGCCATTAATGCGGCGTTACGCGCGGCGTCGGTCACCTACGGACGGCGCCCCCGTCATCGACGCTGCCTTTAAAACACCGCCCGTCGCCCGTCGCCTCCCCTTTCGACCGACCGCCCACACCCACCGCGATCTCGACCGCTCACCCCACCCACCGAGCGCATTTCCACGCCGACGAGCACCTATCGGCGGCCTCCATGGCGTCCGGCGGCGGCGGCGGCGGCAGCTTCGTGGCCGACTAGCTCGACACACCGGAGACAGACGAGCTCGTCCGTCTCGGGTGATGGTGCCGCCGGGCTGCCGTCGCCGCGCGTCTTCCACATGACCGCCGGCGGGTACCCGACGAGGGCCGGCGCGACGACGGCCGAGCTCCGCCAAAGACGAGGGCGGCCGGTGGAACATCGTCGGCCACACGAGGTTCGGAGGGCAAGAACACGGGGCGTCGTCGCGCAGGCCCGTCGGGAGATGCGGATGGCGGCTCGTCGTCGGCCCCGGCGGCTCGTCGTCCGCCCGCTGCCCGACCCGCCGCCCCTCCGGCAGCCGTGCCGTCGTCTCGACTCTTCCCATCGTCCCCCTCCGGCAGCCGCGCAATCCGCTGTCTGGTTCCGCCATCGCCCGCCCGCCTCCCTCCGGTCGTCGACATCCGCCGGAGCAGTCGCCTTCTTGCGAGGACGGCGACCGACGACGCCCGGCTACCTCATCGCGCTGCGCGCGCATCGCGGCGAAGCGGCGGCAGGAGGCGAGAGGCCGCCGAGCGCAGCTGCGACTCGACTTTCGGCGGCGGCGGCTATGGCGGCGGCAGCAGAGGCCGCCGAGCTGCGAGTCAGACTTTCGGCGGCGGCGGCCATCAGCAGCGCAGCCGCAGCTTGATCGGTGGCGGCGACCACGGGAGGGCGTCGCCAAGAGCAGCGACGACGGCGGCGGTGGCGACAGCAGTGACGTCGGGCGGGGAGATTGTGGACCTCGCCGACTCCGAGGAGGACGTGTAGATTAGGTTTACTTTTTTTCAACCAAGTAGTAGATTAGGCTCCCCTAATTAGTTATGTTTAATTAAGTTTAATTAAGTCATGTATAATTAAGTTTTTATGTTTTAATGTTTAATTAAGACATGTTTAATTAAGTGGGGTACCAAATATTGTTTCAGATGTGACCATAGAAAAATTTGATTTCAGTGTGATCTAGATTTGTTTTTTGGGTCTAAAAAATCACAATATTGTCCCGACGAAACAAATAATTGGTTTCCATAAAAAAAAATTATTCTCACTATGAGGAACATACATGCTTCAACCGAAGATGTGCATGTACAGAAATAAAATTTTGCTCCCGGCTTAGGTGAATTTGCTTCTATGGAGGAAAGAAATCAAATTCGTTTGACAATATTGCGACATGTAAAATCTTTTAAAATCGAAATATTATTAAAATTGAGTTAGTAAAATCTTTTAAAATCGAAACAAAACCGACTCAATGAAACAGATGTAAAACAGAAGATTTTCACGTATATTTGTGGAATGATCGACTTAGGTGGATGCGACCGGGAGAAGTACGACGGAGGGTCCCCTCCGCCCATACCGAAACCACTGGTTGCCTGACAACTGCCGATTAGGGTAGCGGAATGCACCCAACTTTCGGCGGCGTGTGTGGGGACCCGTCCGGGACCCCACGCCGAGATGAGCAACGGACTCTGAGCGCAAGTTGCGTCCGTCGCGGGCGATGATTTAGGTGTTTTCGGTGCGGAAATCATAGAAAATCCGTACAGCGTCGAACGCGACAAATTTTGGCGTGCGCGGCCTGCATGGTCACTGTTGCCCGTGGAAAAAAAATGATCGACTTTGGTGGATGCGACCAGGGGAAATACGACGGAGGTCCCTCGCCTGCGTCTGAAAACCACTGGTTGCACTGACAAGTGCCGATTGGGGTAGCGGAATGCACCCAACTTTCGGCGGCGTGTGGGGACCGTCCGGGACCCCACGCGAAGATGAACAAAACGGACTCTGAGCGCAAGTTGCGTCACGTCGCGGGCGTGTTTTAGGTGTTTCGGTGCGGAAAATCATAAAAATCCGTCAGCGTCTAACGCGACAAATTTTGGCGTCGCGGCCTGCATAGTCCTTGTTGTCCGTGGAAAAAAAGATCGACTTTGATGGATGCGACCGGGAAATACGACGGAGGGTCCCTCCGCCCGCATCAAACCACTGGTTGCACGGCAAGTGCCGATTAGGGTAGCGGAATGCACCCAACTTTCGTCGGCGGCGATGTGGGGACCCGTCCGGGACCCCACGCCGAAGATGAACAGCGGACTCTAACGCAAGTTGCGTCACGTGCGGGCAGTGTTTTAGGTGTTTTCGGTGCGGAAAATCATAGAAAATCCGTACAGCGTCGTGACTTTACCCAACTGCCGGGTCAGTACAACCCGTACAGTTGTACTACCCAGCAGTTAGGTAGAGCCACATCACAGTATTAATTATGACCACGTATGAATTAACTAACGCGTGTATATAAGCTGGTAAGGGCGTCGTTCGGCGGCCGAGGTGGGACTAAACTAGGCAACTTGCCGTCGCCCGTCGCACATATAATAATTGCCGCGGGCCCGACGTGGCAAAAAAATCTGCCAGAGCCGTCGCTAGCGGAGGGAATATTCCCGACAACGCGCGCGTCGGCCAATCACGTCGCGCATGCAGTTTTGTGCGTCGTCCGCACGCACGACGCGCCCGATCTGATCCGTCGCCCGCCGCCGCCCGGTATATCGTTCCCGCCCGACAACGTCGCGCGCCGTCAACGCCCGCCGTCACCCCCACGATCCACGTGTATACCGCCCGACAGCCCTCTGCACCGCCGTCAGCGCCCGTCATCACGTCGCACTAGTGGGCGCCACGGTCGCCGTCGCCGTCGCCGTCGCCGTCGGCCTGGTCGTCAACTCCTGTCGTCATCCGCATTATTGGGCGTCACCGTCGCCGTCGGGGCGGTCGTCAACGCCCGTCTGGCAGGTATATTTTAAATATTTTTAATAGTATATATCACATTAGCTGCATGCAACATCACATAGATATTATTATATGCAGTATGAACATCGATGGTGTGATTGCATGTTCCGAGAAAAGTGAGTTAGTCTTGTTAATAAGTTAACACCAAGTCGAGATTTACGTTTCTGAAAGCGGAGATGGAGGGCATATTACGAATACCTTCGGTCAAGATCGTGATAATTTGCTTGCGCTTATGATTCAAGGTTACAATCCTAGTAGTAAAAATTCATGGTGCAAGAGGCAGCGGAAAAAAGGATTGATTTCACTAAGGCCTGATGATGTGTTCGCTATATTTGGTTTGAAGAATGAAGGAGTTGATGTTTCTAGTTTTGTGAGTATGGACCAAGGCAAAGCAATTAAAAAATTCCAGCTAGTTTTGTTAACAAGAAGAATGGTAAAATATTGATTGATGATCTTATTGAGAAGATTGTGAGAAATAAAACGCGGACGATGAATTTGTTGGATGGCGTTTCTTGTCCTGTTAGGGACTATAATTGCACCGATGTCGATGAGTACATTCGAAGAATTATTATGCACTAGTGCAAGATGTCGAGCAGATAAAAAGTTCAACTGGAATGCATTCACTTTGCGGTTTTGTTTGTCGGAGATTGGTATGGTCTTGCAACCAGGTCGTGTTAGGGAATGGCCACGTGGCAACCTTGCACTTCTGCAGGTATGATTTGTTTTTTAAATTAAATAGTTGTTTTATATAGTAATACTGTACCACATGCTAAATGGTTCTTTGTTTACATTGCAGTATCTATATTGGGAGAAGGTGCAGCCAAGCATCGGTCCACAGTATGATCCTTTAGCGCTGTTGAGCCCCTTGATGAGGAATTGGACAGAAGCGGCAGCGGAGAAAAGAGACAAGTACGACTTTCAATATGGTCGTGGTGTTGGAATGGTAATAGGTTACATACATATTTGTCCATTTAAAGTCTAAAATTTATTATTAATTAAATATGACTGTATGATTCTTTATATTGTAGATCGATGACACCATTACTGAAGAGTACCGCTTAAACAAAATTAGAATGGAACAGGCTGAAAAGAACAAGAGATCCAGTACGAGAAAGTCTAACATTACAGGAAGGAGAACAGGAGTCAGTACATCTGAGGCTTCAGCTAAACAGAACACTATGATGGATCGGATTTTGGTGAGCTGAAGCACATTCGTGAGGATATGCTTCAGTATGCGGAGCTATGCGCACAGGTACAAGTGTTCTGATTTTGCCGTTCACTATGTTTTTTGATGTGTGATATAAGTAATTACAACTAATTTTTAATCACAGAGGGTCATAGAAAATGAACAAAAGTGCTGTATTCTACAAAGCGGTGATATTGAAAAAGAAGAAGAGAATGAGTATGGTGAAAATAGTGAAAGTAGAAACTATGATGGGAGACCTCGTAAAGAATTTGTATATAATCCTGACGTGGACAATTTCAGAACACCAGCAAAAAAGAATGTGCAAGAGGATGATGAAGATGGTAGTAATGATTCGAAGAGAAAAGACCTTATTATTGCACACCTGAATATTGGGATAGTTTCAAGGGTGATAAAGAAGATCCTATCGAAGTTCGGAGGTATCGACGAAATCCGTTAAATCTTTAGGAACAGATGAAATCGCATCACGTGGATCCGTATATTGTATTGGAGTAGATGAGCTACAAAAGGAGGGTGTAGGGAAAGCGGAAGCGGAGGCTATCAAACCATGTGAAGTCTCCTTACATTCCTATTATACCTACAAAGCGTGCAAAAGCGTACAGCAAAAGCAAGTAAGTTTTATCATATTGTTTTCTAGCTGAACCTTGTAGTTATCATTGACTTCTTAACATATCACCGTCTTGTATTGCAGAACTATTCGAGAAAGAAGTCATTCAAGATGAATACGATGTGATTAAAGCTAGTGTTAAGTTTGTTCGTGCTTATGAGCGGTCAGCAAAACATAGAAAGAAGGAAATATTCAATGATGCCATGCGCGATGGTCTCACTGCAGAGAGGGCTTGTACAATTCTTGACCATCAATGGCTAACTGGTGATGTAAGTTATTGTTGTGCTACCTTTCAATGCAAATTGGAATATCTTATTTTACGTCATATAAATTATTTTCAGGTTATCAATGCTTATTAAATCGTATCTGTTGGGAGTTGTTGGTGACGATCGTCATATAATGCCGACCTATCTGGTCAACTGGTTACTTGAAATTAGATCGGACACCGAGCCAGGAGAAGCGAGAATGAAGTTGTGGCGAAGAAGAATGGACCCGTGAATAGATGCACCGATGAGTATTTCAAAAGATAAGGTAATTTCAACTGCCTTAATGTATGCATTTATGCGATAGAAATAATAATAAGAGTGTATGTGTTGATTGCATCATATTTGCGTTGTCATGCAGCTTTATATTCCTCTTAATAAGGAAATACCCACTGGGTTTGGTTGTCATGCATCGCTCCAAGGAAGAGTTTCAGGTTCTTGATTCTTTGATGGGACCCGAACTTGACAAAGAAATTAGAGAAAAAGTTGAGGAGCTGGTACGACATAAATTTACATGAGCATATTGAAACTATCATTTAGTAAATGAACTATGTTAAAATATTTTCGTGCTATCATCTATATGAACAGAGAAAACAAATTGGATATGACATACGTGATCACGAATGCTAGCGGTGCTGTGAATTATCCGGATGTGTCTAAATGGCCTATCAAAGCGTATGAGATGCCACAACAAGAAGACGGGTGAGTAAATACTTTTATATTGTTGTAATATCTTACATGAAATGCGAACTTATGAACCATTGTTTGTATGGACCAGCAATTCATGTGGATTATTTGTTCTTCGGTGCTTTCAGTATTGGAACGGTGAAAAATGGACAAGCCATTTTTCTCAGGTCTGGTTTTATTTAAAATACTTATATTAAATTAAATTCATAATGTAATACTATTTGAAATATACTAATATGAAGTTCTAACAGGAGTCAATAGATAAATCGAGGGACTTAATGATTGCGCAGCTTGTTTTTGCGGAGGCAAATACGCTCAACGATGTGAAGGACAAAGTTACCCGGCTTGCAAAGAAGAAATAAATGTGCAACATTTTTGTACTAGACAATTTTGTAGGCTCAAATAATGTTTACATTTATTTCGACTATGATATAATGTGTCGAAGATGACAGAACTATTTTGAATGCGAGAATGACATTTGAATTATTATGTTGTCGTCAAGCCATTGTCTTTCATTTTGAAATCTTGATATGCATATTGATAGTTCTTTCGTCGTCAAATTGTTTGGATACATCAGTCCATGTTTTCTTGTAGTGCTAGCGTTAATAAAAATGCGCATGTATTATTTTTGGGTGTAACACCGACCGGCGTGACCACGACGGCGCCGCTTATAACACCGGCGTTCAGTAGTTGTCCATCCTAAGAAAAAATTGCCCGACAAGCGCGCCGGCTAGTCTAAGGTCGACAGACCGACGGCACCATCAACAGGGCAGCGTCGGACGACGGGTGGCATAGCAGATTTATCAAAGGCGTTCGACAGCTCATGTGCGCCGGGTATATAAGCGGTCGTCGCGCCCTCCGTCGGGCGAGTGGGACTAAACATTTCCGTCGCCCGCGCCGAACTTGGGCCGTCGTCCGCCGCTTCTAATTTGGCGTCGTCCGCCGATTGTTATTTGACGGGCCCGCGTGGTCTCGTAGCGTCGCTGCGATCGAGGCGGCTGCGGGCAGTAAGTTTTAGTCCCACCTCGCCCGGCGGAGGTCGCGACGACCGGCTTATATACCGGCGGCAAATGAGCTGTCGAACCAGCTTATTACCTCGTCTTGCCGCCAAAGAGTGACGCCGACTGTTGGACGATGCGCCGGCGCACTTGTCGATTTTTTACAAATAATAATAAAACCGGCGGGGTTATGGCGGCGGCGGGGTTCTAAGCGACGGCGTCCGGCGGCGGCGTCCGTCAGAAAGCACAGAATAACGATAAACAGCAGCGGCGACAGTTACGTGCAAATAAACACAAAGTAAAAACTCCTTGTTGCATTACATAGTCTTTCATCAAAACTACAATTTATGTCGGTATATCGTAGCAAATAGTCTCACATCAACAAAGTAAAATAAGTTCATATAACATACTTCAACAATTATTAAAGATCACATATGTAGAACATCAATAACAGTCTCCAATGAAAGGGTGAAGCAATCTTCCATACTCCACAATTCAAACAAAATTCCTACATAACAATAAGATATGTGTTAATTAACAATAAGTCTCACAATAAACAAATAAATTTAGGTTGAACAATAAGATTTGCAATAACATAAGAATATCGTACTTAGGATTTTGAGGGCACGTGGACTTATAATGACCCGTAAGACCGCACTGTCCACATTGACGTTTGCTTTTCTCATCAAAAGCTTTAGGTCGCCCGGTTTTAGTGAAATCAGGACCATCCTTACATGACCTTTAACATTCTGTTTTGTGCGCCTTTGGTGTTCACTTTAGCGGGATCACGAACAAGACCATGATTTTGATTAGGCTCAAATGCATC